>BSBM01000173.1:4780000-5411666 GCA_027924585.1 Larix kaempferi | reverse complement strand
AGGGGGGGACATGTACTTCCTGTGGACTTAAGGACTTTTCTGGCAACTAGAGGCTGTCATTTTCTAGCTAATATTGCACGACCAGGATCAACCACTCTATGGCATCAGGGGTGGACCTATGCCCAGCGTCTTGAGGTTCCTGATGACATGCTCGAAGTTTGGGAGGATTATATTTGGAACTTAAGATACACAAATATTCGCCTGACAAATAGGCCTGATGAACTTCTTTGGGATCACCATCCCTCTGGGATTTACACACCAAAACTTGGATATATTCAGCTAAATGTGGAAGTGCATAATAGGGATTTGGTGTGGTGGTGGAAATCTCTGTGGAAGTTTAAATGCCCGGGTAAAGCAAAATTACTCTTCTGGGCGATATTGGAAAATAAGGCACCTAGCTGGGACATTCTGAAGAGACGCTTCTTATAGGGCCCGGGTTTTTGTCCACTCTGTAGGGAGGCAGATGAGACCATTTCTCACCTTTTTGTTCACTACCGGTTTTCTCAGGCTATTTGGACAAATATTTGCAACTATTTGGATTTCAATGTGAGATGGTGGGGAGAGAGTGTTCTTGACGCGTTTCAAATCTGGTGGTCAGAACAAAAGAATTCTTCCATATGTGCAGCCCCATGTATCTTTGCCTGGGGCATTTGGATCACCCGTAACAAGATTATTTTTCAGGACTGTAGGGTCCCGATGGAGCTAGTTGTGGCACAAGCTGTGGTTGTCTTATTACACTACAGGACTCCTCCCAAAGCGATTAGAATTCGACCAGTGATCGCGGAAACGATTGATAAATCCATACCGTGGGCATACTTCGATGGTGCATCTCTTGACCATCAATTGGTGTGTGGTGGGGGGGGCGTTCTTCACAAATCTGAGACTCATTATTTTCACATCGTGGCTGGCTTGGGGAGCGGTACAAATAACTATGCTGAAATTATGTCACTTAGGCTGTTGATGTTATTTGCACTTGAACAAGGCTGTTTTTCCCTACAGATTTTTGGAGACTCACTGATTGTTATTGATTGGGCCAATGAGCATACACAATGTAATGTGATGGTACTCTTACCTATACTGGAAGATGTATTATGGTTAAAGTAGACATTTAATCTTATTACATTTACACATGTCTACAGGGAGAGAAATGGCATGGCCGATCTTCTTTCCAAAGAAGCGTCGCACCAACATTTGACTTTCGGCACATGGAGGATTACTATACATTCTACTGCTGGCACATTCAGTTATTACCATAGGCCTTTCCATGAGGCTTTGGAGGACCGGGATGGAGCATGATCAGCTACTGTTGATCAGACTTTACATCATTTCTGTTTGATTTTTGTTTGTTGGGCTGTTTGGACAGAATATATTTTCTGTTGATAGGAACTAATTCTTCATTTTTGAGACAGTTATTGTCATATGTAACCGGATATATGAGTGCTGTATGGACAACCATCTACATTATTTTGGGTTTGTATGGGTCACTAGACATGTCAGAAACATGAATAGTATATATGCGACAATGTAGGGATCTCTGTGATTCTATTACATGTGCAGAATGTAATTTTGTTCAAACTATTTGAAATAAAATTACGACTTTTTCCAAGGAAAAAAAAAAGGAGTCCATTCCAAAACAAAGAATTAAATAGTGCTATTGGAAAAATGTCACTTCCTACTTTAGATGGTTCTTCTCAAAATTCTGCTAATACTTGGGTGCAAAAATTGGATGTATATTTTCAGCTGAATCCTATGTTGGAAGAGGATGCATTAAAAATGGCCATTTTGCATTTGGAAGGAGATGCCAATGAATGGTGGTTTCATGGGCTGAAAACCTTGGGTCATAATCAGGCTAAAACATATGGAGAATTTGTTGACAGGGTACTAGAAAGATTTGAACAAAAAGATCCAGAACTGCCTTTCAAAGAACTCTACTGAATATATGATGGACTTTCAAAAATTATCAGTCAAGGTGGCCGATGTATCTATGGGAAGATTAGTATTGTTGTTCACTGAAGGTTTGGCTGAACCCTTAAGAGGTTTGGTCAAATCCCACAAACCAACTACATTAAAAGATGCAATGAGCTTGACTAGGGATCTCCAAAATGTGCTTCCTAGAACGAGATTTCCTCCTAAGCCTAGCTATAAATTTGAAAAGAAACCTTGGCAAAGGGATGGATATGATAAGAAACCTTGGCAAAGAGAGTCATTTGAGAGGAATAAAAAAGAGGGACTAAACAGGGATGAACTTAGAAAAAAGAAACTATGCTTCACATGCTTCCAACCATGGACACCGGGGCACAAATGTACCAAAGGAAAGGCTCAATACATAGAAGTGTTTTCTGATAATGAGGGGTATGATGGGGGCATGGATGAATATGGACATATTTCAGATAAAGAAGAGGCATATGAGACAGCAGTAGAAGAGGAAATACAAGAAGAAAATCAGCCTTCACCGGACAAAGCAAGAATGGCAGTGCTTTCAGCAGTACCTCGCTATCATACTATCTGATGCAAAGGTGTGGTACAAGGACAAAGAACTTCAGTTTTGGTAGATTGAGGAGCCACTCATAACTTCATTGATGCAGAGATGGTAGAGAAAAGAAAGATATCTATTGAACCATTTGATGGCTTCACAGTTGTCATTCCCGGTCACAACACAATGCAATGCAAAACATGGGTTCCAAAGCTGCAAGTCACCATAGGTAACTATACTTTTGTTGATAGTTTTTATGTGGTTGATGTTGCTGATACTAATGTGGTTTTGGGAGTACAATGGTTGTATTCAATAGGAGAGCATACAGTAAATTATCAAATTCCCGAAATGAAATTCCAAGATTCAAAAGGAGTACAAAGAGTTGTGAGAGGGCAACACACTTATCCAAATCAAGTAGTGACTTGCAATAGCATGAGATCTATACTGAGGCATGGGGATATAGAATGGGCTGCTGAATGTCATATTACATCTCCCAAGCCAACTATAAATATTGTCAAACACCCAAAGGAGATAGAGAGACTTTTGCAAAAATATGAAAAGGTTTTTAGAGACCTTCCACATGGTAGGCCACCGGATAGAGGGGTTGAGCACATTATTGTTTTGGAGGAGGGTACTTCACCCATTCAGATACCACCTTATAGACATCCTAAAAGGTTTAGAGATGAGATTGAAAAATCTATCCAAGAACTCCTAGAGTTGGGACTCATTAGACCAAGCTCTAGCCCTTATGCTTCTTCAGTAGTGCTAGTGAAGAAAAAAGATGGAACATTGAGAATGTGCATAGATTTTAGAGCCTTGAACAAAAATACTATAAAGAATAGGTATCCTATTCCTAGGATTGATGAGCTCATGGATGAGCTGCATGGGGCCAAATACTTCTAAAAAATTGACCTTAGATCAGGGTATCACCAAATTCGAATGAAAGATGAAGATGTGCAAAAGACCGCTTTTCGATGTCATTTTGGCCACTTTGAATTTCTTGTCATGTCTTTTGGGTTAACCAATGCTCCAGCCACCTTTCAAGCATGTATGAATAGGATATTTTGCAAGCAACTAAGAAGGTTTGTTTTGGTTTTCTTTGATGATATTCTCATTTACAGTAAAACATGGGAAGAGCATTTGCAGCAGTTAGAGATTGTGTTGAAAATCTTGCAAGAAGAGTCCTTATTTGCTAAATTATCAAAATGTGAATTTGGAATGAAAGAACTACTGTATCTTGGGCACATTATTGGGCAAGAAGGAGTGAAGGTACACATGGAAAAAATCAGGGCTATCTTGGAATGGCCATCACCAAAAAATATTACCGAATTGAGAGGCTTTATTGGCATATGCACCTACTACAGAAAATTTGTGAAAGGGTTCTCCAAGTTGACTTCTCCACTCACTGATTTGACTAAGAAGGATGTTTTCAAGTGGGATGAAGAGGCTGAAAAGGCCTTCCAAAAAATGAAAGAGGTAATGAGTAGTTGTCCCATACTTGCACTTCCTGATTTTACTAAACCTTTTGTTGTGGAATGTGATGCTTCAGGTGGAGGAATAGGGGTTGTCCTAAAGCAAGGCCAACACCCCATAGCCTTTGAGAGCAGAAAGTTGCAGTCTCATGAAAAAATTTACTCCATCTATGATAAAGAAATGCTGGCCATTATGCATGCATTGGCCAAATTCAGACAATACTTGGTGGGCAGCAAGTTTGTGGTGAAAACTGACCACAATAGTCTAAGACACTTTCTCACCCAAAAAGATCTAAATGAAAGGCAACAAAAGTGGGTAAGCAAGATTCAAGCTTATTATTTTGATATTGAATATGTCAAAGGAAAAAATAATATAGTAGCAGATGCTTTGTCAAGAAGGCCTTCTTTTTCTCTCATGGATATTGCCAAGGATTGGAAAAACATGCTACTAGTTGAATATGCCAAAGACAAATTTGCTTGTGACGTGTTGGATGGAATCAAAGGGGATGATAATTATAGGATTTTGAATGGGCTGATATATTATAAGGGAAGAATTTATTTAGTTCATAACTCCAAGCTCAAGTACCGAATTTTGCAAGAAGCACATGATTCCCCACTAGCGGGCCATCCGGGGATCTTCAAAACTTATAGACAGTTGAGGCAAAAAAAAATTTGGAAGGGGCTGAAGGAAGATGTTCAGAAGTATGTGAATGAATGTAAAGCATGTCAACAAAACAAATCAGAACTTACATGTCCAGCCGGCCTATTACAACCATTGCCCATTCTGGAGCAAAAATGGGACAGTATTTCCATGGATTTCATCACCGGATTGCCTAAATCCTTGGGTAAGGATTGTATCTATGTGGTAGTTGATAGGTTGAAAAAATTTGCTCATTTTTTTTCCGTTACATCATCTTTTAGTGCTGCACAAGTGGCTGATATTTTTTTCAAAGAAATCTTCAGATTGCATGGGCTTCCCAAGAGCATTGTCAGTGATAGAGATAGTAGATTCATGGGTGCTTTTTGGAAAGAAATTTTTAGATTGGTAGGCACTCAATTGACTCCAAGTACCAGTTATCATCCACAAACTGATGGACAAACAGAGAGGGTAAACCAATGGTTGGAAGGATACCTAAGAAACTATGTGGGAGGGCAGCAAAAAGCATGGGCAAAATGGCTACACTTGGGTGAGTTTTGCTACAACACCACTTATCATATGTCAATAGGAATGTCTCCTTTCAAAGCATTATATGGTTATGATGCACTTAAATTTGCTGACATTATATTTGGTGATAGTAGAGCCCCAAAGGCTAAAGGTTGGGTGGAAGAGAGCCAAGAAATTTTAAAACTCTTGAAAGACAATTTGCAGGTTGCTCAAAATCAGCAAAAACAATATGCTGATAGACATAGAGAAGAGAGAACCTTTCAAGTCAATGATTTAGTATATTAAGGTTGCATCCCTATAAACAAACATCTCTCAAAAAGAATGGAGCAGAAAAATTAAAACCAAGGTACTATGGGCCATACAAGGTAGTGCGGAAGGTTGGAGAAGTAGCATATGAACTAGAACTTCCAGAAGGGAGTAAAATCCACAATGTATTTCATGTTTCTTGTCTTAAGAAAGCTCTTGGTCAGCAAATCATCATTTCAGAAATACTTCCTCATTTGGATGATGAAGGTTAGCTCACATTTGTTCTGGAAAAGATTTTGAAGACACGGGAAAGAAGGTTGAGGAGTAGAATCATCAAAGAATATTTAGTGCAATGGAAGGACTTACCAAATGAAGATGCCACATGGGAAGAGGAGAAGATTTTGCAGCATCCAAATTTGAAATTGCTTGAGGAAAAGCAATCTTGGGTGGGGAGGACTGTAATGTCCCCATTCAAATAAGTGCATAGTAAGACAATCCCATCAATCCTACTAGTTTCCTAGGTTGGATGGGCATATGTGGGATGGTAATAAGGAAGCTAATAAATTATATTTAGACATTAGAAGGGTTCAAGCATTTAATAAATATGATGAATAAATAAATTCAAGAGAAATTGTAGGTGGCAAGTGGTTTTGGAGACATATGGAGGTGGTGGGACCCACACTAGCTTGATTTTTCGATGCCACATGGCAGCTCTCTCTTGCCAATTCAAATTCATGGGAAGGTGAACACTCTTTGGTGAGTTGGTAAGTCATAACACATGGCATTGAGCATCTTAGGTCGAAATGGGATGGAATAGTAACCTCCATGGGAGAGGAAGAGTCAAATTGGAGACTAGTGGACACTTGGGCTAGATTCCCTAGTTTTATGACAACAATAATGAAGCATCTATGACATTTATGACAAAATTCAGACCTGACTTCTTACACCTGACCATTATGACATGTCAGCCCCAAAAATAGGCTCAAGGAAGGCGTTCATGGAGTTGGAGGAATCTAAAGAGACTCAAATTCGAATTTGGGAGAAGATGGAAGGTTGGAACTAGGAGACAAGTGGAAAATGAGGAATATTTTCTAAATGGAAAATTATTGAATCTATTGAGAGGATTTCGACCCCTTGAAGGCTAATGTTGGTTATAAAATGTAGAAATCAAGTATGAGAATGTGATGAACCTGCAATAATTAATTAATGCAAATATACAAGATATCAGAAATAACAGAACAAAATCACTTTTATATTGATCACGGGCCACTTCGAGGGGGCAACCTCCTTTGAGCAAGCTCAATACAATTAACTTCACGGTGCCTTCAATGACCTCAACACACACTTATATACTAAGTCTATGCCCAATACTATGAGTCAAAACCATGGGACATATAATACTACGAGACGACTTATAAAGCATATGCGTCCAATACTATGGGTCAATACTATGGGCTAATATAAACTACGGATCAACAAATACTACAGGACGACTTACAAAGCATATGCGTCCAACAACAATATACTAACATAGTAAAGAGAAGGGTTGACATAGGTTCCTAACATCCCCTCTCCCTTAGAAAAAGCTTTGTCCTCAAAGCTTTGGTTGGAGAAATTGCTGCAGAATCTGAAGGAGTGGTTCCCCGGTCGCATCCTCGAGTTGCATTTCGAGCCACTGACGCCTTTGGAGTGTCAAGGAGGATTGCTTGGAAGGCTGTATATGAAGAAGAACCCTGTCAGCTGCGTGGAAAATGCGCTCAGAACGGTGCTGATCGGCTTGTTGTTTCAGGCGAATTCTGGCCATGTGAAGATTGTCCTGCAGAATGAAAAGAATCTGATCGTGGGTGCGAAGAACCGAGTCAATTTCCTGAACTGGGGAGCTGTGAAGGGTGTAGGGAAGAAGAACTGGCGGTGTTTTTCCATAGACTGCTTCATATGGTGTCCTTTGAGATGTGGTATTGTACCACTAGAGCGCTGCTAGTAAATCCATAGAAATAGTTGGCCAAAGCTGTGTAGGGATGGAAAAGGGTTTGAGCAATCCCGAAAGGAGTGTCATTTCACCCTTGTTGACTTGGAAAGTATCAGCGTCAGCCACCATCTGTTGAATTGTCATTTTTAGTCCCTGCCAAAAGAAGTTACGTTGGTCCCGGTCAGACATTTTGTAGAACCCAGAGTGCCCTGTTGATGAAGAAGCATGGAGTTCATAGAAGAGAGAGCCCTGTTGAACATATGGCAACCAATTTGGAACAAGCAAAGAAAGAGCTGTAAGAGAAACTGGGTCATCAATTGTGCGAGAAGGAGCATCTTCCACCATATTGTCCTTACCCTTCTTGTAAGTGATCACATAGGGATAACCCATGAGTTGGATAACCCATTTCAGGTGTGTTGGGGAGGAGACCCATTGTTCCAGAAAATTTTCCAGACTCTGGAGATCAGTCTTGATGCAGAAATAATTCCCTAATAGGTATGGCTGCCACTTCTGTACTGCATGCAAAATAGCCATCATTTCCTGTTGAGAGGTAGATGTGGCTAAAGTCTTACTAGAAAGGTCTCTTGAGGGCAGCAAGCGCCTTGGTTCAGCAAAGATACCTGCATATCTATCCAAGGGAGTAGTGGAGACTGTGGATGGGTGCATCTGAATGGAATTGAGCTGAGCGATGACACCATGTGAATTCTTCTTAAGGATTTTTTCCAGGCGATGTGAACTGATGATACAGAGAGACCCTGGTTGTAAGCCCATAAATTTGTGTTGTGCCCCATTGACTTTAAACTGCATCCAAAGTTCAGCAAAATCCCATAAGATGGGGCCAAGTGTGCGTAACCATTGAACTCCCAAAACCACATCACATCTTCCTAAGGACAAGGCAAACATGTGAGAGCGTAGGTTATAATCTTCCATAGAGATACGCACATTGTGACACTTCCCCTTGCAAGGTAAGGTGCCCCCATTGGAAACCATGACTTCAAAGTTGGAGCAAGGATGGACAAAACAATCAGCCTGTTTGGAAATCCGAGGGTCAATGAAGTTATGAGTGCTACCAGAATCAATGAGTATGGTAAGAGGGAGCTTCTTGAAGTATCCCCTAACCCGCATTGTTTGTGGGGTGGTGACACCGGTTACAGCATGGAGAGAGATCTCGGGTGGGTCGTCCTGAGATGGGGTGTCAACAAGCGGGTGTTGAATGTCGACCTGATCATCTACTGTATCTGTAGCTTCTTCACCAAGTTCTAAGGCAGGCGGAGAATCCACATCCAAGAGATAGAGCTGCTGTTGAACACATCGATGTCCCCGAGTGAATTTCTCATCACAATTATAGCAAAGCCCTTGTTCTCGGCGTGCCTGCATTTCTATTTCAGACAAATGCTTGATAGGATTTGGTTGGGGAGAAGGCGTGATGGGAGGTCGTTGAAAACCCATATTTCTGAAGGGAACAAAGGTGGGTTTGGAGCGTTGTTGAGCTGCAATCTTGTCCTCAGCCAGCTTAGCCAACCCTAGGACTTCCATCATTGTGTTGGGACAAAACATTTTGACCTCTGATCGGATTTCATCCTTGAGACCACTGATAAAACAACTCCTGTAGAATTCATCAGACAATCCTTCTGTGTGATTGGCTAGTTTCTCAAATTCCGTCTGATACTCTCTCACTGTGTCGGTTTGGTGAAGTTTAGTGAGTGCTCCTGTGAAGTCGTCAAAAGAACTAGGACCAAATCGTGACAAAAGGAGTTGGCAAAAATCTGTCCAGTTTGGCGCAGGATGAGCTTTGATGTACCAATGGTACCATTGAAGGGCTTCTTGTTCCAAATGAAAGGATGCAAGTGGAACTTTCTGAACATCAAAAGTATTATGCAAACTGAAATATTGTTCTGCCCGATACATCCATCCAGTCGGATCAGTACCATTGAAGTGAGGAAAATCAAGCTTCAGCCCACGAAAATTGCTGGAAGAAGAGAACCCGGTGGCTGCAAAAGATTCTGGCTGTCTGGTATTGTTCATGGCTGAATGCTGAAGATGGAGGCTGAGAAATTTTTCATCTAGATCTTGGAGTTTGGTTTGGATGGCTGCAAGTGCTTCCTCCATGGTGTGTGCTCCTGCACGGGTTACAACCATAACCATTTTTTTTTTTTCTAGACTGGAGCAGCTACGGCTCGGAAGGAATCTGGAACAACGCCGAACGGCTGGATCTGGAACGGCTTGCAAAATGGATCTGAAACGGCGCAGCAGTGATCGACAATAGTTCAGCTGAAAGTAGATATGGACCCCAGGTATGTGCGGCTTCCTAACAGTTCAGGGTTTTCACTCGGCCACCAATGCTGTCTGACGGCTTGCGTATTGGGACAGTACCCCTCACTCCACGGCTCAAGTAAAACTGATAATCGCTTTGCCACAAACGACAGCTCTTGGTTTACCTCACGGGTGGGAACTAGTCAATCAGGTAGGGGTTGTTGCCCTTTTCGCTTGGCAGGTCCTCTCAATGGCCAGCTACTTCGGGGTTCCTGTGGTACTCCTCACAATGAGTTTTAGGGCTTATGCCCAAGTACTTCCCACAGTTAAGCGGATAGGGATTATTCCCAGATCCGAACCTGCAACAGAAAAAATTTGGGCAGAAATTCCACCCAATGTTCAAAAACTGGATCTATATTGCTTAGAATCGCTATTCTAGCATGTTTCTGGAACTGGAACAAACACTCTGCTTCTACTCATGCTAGCGGAATAGAAATCTAGGCACTCGGTCAAAATATTTTCTCGCCGCAATTTCCGCGGCCGTCACCGAAATTCTGAAAAATTTCTGATTTTAAATCCGCGATATCTCCACTTTTAGAACTCCAAATGAGATGATTTTTTTTTTGAAACTGTGTATTTTTGAAAGAGGAATTCAGATATGCAATCAGTTTCTTCTGATTTTGTGCAGAAAGTTTTAGAAATTGATCTGAAAGTCGCCGCCCAAAAAAAGAAAAAAAAATTCCCACTTGTGCCAAGGAAAGTGCTTTGATACCAGATGTGATGAACCTGCAATAATTAATTAATGCAAATATACAAGATATCAGAAATAACAGAACAGAATCACTTTTATATTGATCACGGGCCACTTCGAGGGGGCAACCTCCTTTGAGCAAGCTCAATACAATTAACTTCACGGTGCCTTCAATGACCTCAACACACACTTATATACTAAGTCTATGCCCAATACTATGATTCAAAACCATGGGACATACAATACTACGGGACGACTTACAAAGCATATGTGTCCAATACTATGGGTCAATACTATGGGCTAATATAAACTACGGATCAACAAATACTACGGGACGACTTACAAAGCATATGCGTCCAACAACAATATACTAACATAGTAAAGAGAAGGGTTGACATAGGTTCCTAACAGAGAATGGCTTTTGATGATTTGAGAAAAATTGCATTTGTGAAGAGAGAGCTAGTGGATGACTAGTTTCTTGCCTTAGCCAATTTCGAGGGTGAAAGATTCCCATCCAAGTTGGTGTTTGGAGAGGCCACTCAGGTCTTTCATGGTGCTTTAATGGAGTTTGTATTTGCAGGTAGCAGCTACAGGAAGTTTCATGGTTTGGTTTAGTGCAGCACTTTCTCTCCACTGTTTCCAGTTTTGAAGGCATATTCGTGCTCCTTGAGGGAGGGCGTTTTTGGTGAGCACTTGTGCTTCTTGAGAGAGCTTCTCATTATATATTTATGATTGTAATAGCTTCATATCCTCTGTTATTGATATTCAGAAAGTATCAGGTCGAAATACCCACTGGTTGTATGCAAAACTATTGATTAATGAGCAAACAATGTTCATTTCCCCAATGCATTGATGTATGACACTATAATGTTGATTATTTCAAATGGATGGATGATTATCTGATATATTTGTGATAAATATACTGCCATGGATGTCTTCTACAAGTTTCATGTACTATACTTGAGCATTTGAAGCATTTTTACTCAGTTTAGTTGTATTGGGAGGTGAAATAGTGCCATTTCCCCAAGGGTCGAATTGGGGGTTTTTGCTGTTGAATGTGAGAGAGTTATAACAGTATTAAAAATCAATTAATGGTGCATATGAGACCTTAATAACATACTTAACACATTATATACCTCTATTCATAAATTTGTGGGAGTTTGGAGGCATTTGGAAGGCCATTTGCAATGTTACCCGGGGGGGATTTGATGCACAAATTACTAGTCAAAATTACATATATTGATCAGAATACAAATCAAGTTTGCAGCAGTATTTGGAGGGCCATAAAACATCCCTGAACCTGATATTCAAGTCTAAATACCATTCATACACTCCTACAGAAGATTTGGGAGCATTTGGGTTGATTTGGAGGTCAAAACAATAAAACTAGTCAAAGGTCGAAATTGGGAAAAAAAGTGGAAAATTGGGCATTTTAATAAAATTTGAAAAAGGGATATTACAAAAACTGTGCTCGAGGGGGGCCCATCTTATTTTTTAACAAGCTTGAAATGGAATAAAACTATTCTCGAGGGGGCCCATCTTATTTTTTAATGAGCTTGAAATGGAATAAAACTATGCTCGAGGGGATGGTTTTATTTTTATGCAAGCTTGGAACCAAAGGTAAACTATGCTTAGAGGGGTCTATCTCATTTTTTAACGAGCTTGAAATAGAATAAAACTATGCTCGAGTGGATTGGTTTCATTTTTATGCAAGCTTGAAATCAAAGAGAAACTTTGCTTGAAGGTTGGTTTCATTTTTTTAAGGAGCTTGACACAGAACATAAACTATGCTCGTACAGTGGATTGGTTTCATTTTTATGCAAGCTCGAAACCAAAGGGAAACTATGCTATGGTGTTCGGTTTCATTTTTTAATGATCTTGAAACATAACATAAATTGTACTCGTAGGAACCTATTTCATTTTTTAACGAGCTTGACATAGAACGGGAACTATGCTCATGTGAAATGGTTTCATTTTTATGCAAGCTTGAAATCAAAGAGAAACTTTGCTTGAAGGTTGGTTTCATTTTTTAACGAGCTTGAAACAGAACATAAACTATGCTCGTACCCCTTATTCTCAAGGGGAAGAAACCACTAAAACATGCGGAACATTCAGGGAAGTCTGATGACTAGGAGTCATATGATGAGTGGGTGTCACGAAGGAAAGCTGATCAATGGTCACAATATTCCCATGATGAGGAAAATACATCACTCGAAAGAGCGTGGACACTAAAACTTTCATAGCATAGACATAATCACGTCCAAGGAGCAGATTGAAATCTAAAGGACCTTGGACAACCATGACATCAACACAAACAGTTTTACCTCTCAACGTGATAGGTAACTGCGGGAGAATCCCTAAGGGTCCGGTAGGCCTTCTATTAAAAGCCAAAATTTGGTCAGTTACTAGCACAAGCTGAGGGGAACCTATAGCTTGCAAAGAAGTTGAGGATAAAATACTAACAGAAGCTCCCTCATCAACTATCGTACGAAATATTTCTTTATCAGAAACTCCTACATATATTTGAAAAGGAATACTCGAAGGAAGACGAGATTCTATCAGACTATTCCAATCAAAGGAAATGACCTCAGTACTTGGGGGGGGTCTTGTAGGAATGGACAGGTTTTCCCCTTGCTTAGGATATTCTGAACTGACTAAGAAAACATCAGCGGTTTCCAATTCACTCTCACTTGGAAGATAAGAATGAAACGAAGATTGTGTCATGGTGACTGCTTCAGTCTGGACTTTCTCCAATGAAAGAGCAGGATCGAGTGGAGATGAGATCGACTCGATCACTTCACTCTCAGAAGGAAGAGTGGGATCGATTACAGATGAAACTGAATTGATCACTTGGTCAACCAGCAGGGGATCGAGGGACAACTTACTATCGCTTGTTGGAAGCACCTGTTGAGAACTAGTAATATCTTCCAACCACCGTGAAGCTTCATCCATGCTTAGACAAAGGTAAGTACGATGCAAGCCCTTGCATATCCAACAAGGGTTTGCGGCTCTACCCTTCCGACCCGTCACCAATGGGTCACTGGTCGAGGGAGTATCATCAATATGATGGTCAGAGGTTAACGATACAAGCGGTTTTGGTTTTTTAGACCACACTTTTGACACACAGGAAAGACAGGGACAATCCTTGAGAAGGTGATTGTTCGGATATCCACATCATCTATTTCAGGATCATCTATTTCAGGATACATATCTACTTCAGGATCTTGCATGATCTATTTCAGGATATGCAACTGCATGCACTTGCATGCATCCCAGTCACCAGTTTGATGCCTCCAGCACCTTATCCACCTTCTTCTAGAACCCGGGAGCCACTTACCACAGAGTTTTAGCCCTCCTAAGCTGAAAGGCGCCCACTTCTCACCTACTGCCAGAGAAGGGCGCACTTGTTCACCTACCACTGCAGATTCACTTCAGTTACATTCAGTTAGCTCCGATTCTCCCTGATTTGAGGCTAGTTTCACTCCTGACTGACTGTTTCACCTCCGATTGACCTCCAGTTCGATTAGGTGACTTGTTCTGACTCCAGTTAGCCTCCCATGCGCCCCCACTGAGCCTCCAGATCCTATATCAGTGCTACACACTTCAGTTACACTTATTACACTCAGTTAGACTCAGATTGACACCTGGATGACTGGTTGTTGTGATTGATGAGCAACACCGATGATTGATGAGGACTCCTAGATAGAGTCAAGCTACTCCATTCTGTGATTCGAATGACCTCCTTAGGCAATTCGAATTGCTCAGTCATTGTGACAGTTTGTATTGTAATTCATTCACCCTTTCTGGGATAGAGAGCACTGCTGCATGTTTTGCACAGTTTTGCACCATATTTTCTATGTTCATCTGTTGTGATTGATTTACTTGTTCATTAGATCTGCTGTGACTAATTTTACATGGTATCAGAGCCATTGCAGGGACAAGATCTCTTTTCTACAGGTGTTTATACAATAAGATTTGACTGAATTGCTAAAAATTGCAAAAAGTTTGGCATGAGATATCTCAAGGGCATTCGCTCCTGTGCATGCAAAGCTTGAAAAATATTCCAATACCACTCCAGAAGCTTGAGTTACCACATAATTCCTGGATCTGATACATTGGACCCATTCAACATTGCTTGAAATCCAATCCCAGGTGTGATGCAACTCTCAAAGGGTGGATTGTTCGACCTTATTGTGGTTGTTTTGATGTGATTTGCAGGTTTATTGTCTCCTTCAAGTGCACTCGCTATTTTCTGCATGCAAGGTTTCCTCCTTCAATTGCATTCGCTATAGTCTGCATGCAAGCTTCCTCTTCATCAGTTGACTCAATCCTTGCAATGGAATACTCTTCTTCAAAGCCTATCCTCACCCCATTCAATTATTTTGATTGGAAAGATGATATGGAGATCATATTACGTTCAAAAGGTTACTACCGAGTCACTCTTGGTCTTGAATTGGAGCCAAACAATGTAGCAGAAAGAACCAAACACTACAACAAGCTTGATGAAGCTTACGGTCTTCTTTGTCTCTCCATCTCCAAGGATCTTCACTTCCATCTCAGCGGATTGAAGACTCCAAAAGCCATATGGGAGCAACTTGAAACACTATTCGGCAAGCAGGATGAGCTTAGGGCCTTTCAATTAGAGAATGAATTGATTGGCCTTAATCCTGAGAATTTCGAGACCATCAATGAATTCTTCACAAAATTCAAGAACTTGAACTTGCAATTGAAGAACAGTGGTGTTATCAAAGAGGATAAACAGTTGATCCTCTCCATTCTAAGCAAGCTTGGGAAAGATTATTCGGTATTTGTCTCCACTTTCAATTCCGGTCGGCTAACTACCCCGAATTGGAAGATGCCTACCTTGAATGCCTTCATTGAGTCCGTTAGGAAAGAGCATGACAAGTTGATTCAAATGGGGTCCATAAGCTCCAAAGATTCAGCCCTATTTGTTCAAGGACCCAAGATCTCGAATGGTAAAGGAAAGCTAAAGAAGGAGAAGCCCAAATTCGAGCCTCACAAGCAAAAAGACAAAGGCAAGCAAACGGATGCACCATCCAATTCGAAATCCAAGCAAAAGGGCAAAGAAGGTAACCAAAAATCTAAATGTACTTATTGTAACCGTGGCTTTCATCCTGAAAGTTCATGTATGAAGAAGACTATAGATCAAATGGCCCTCCTTTTGGAAAAGAACAACATAACCCTTCCTGACGGTGCAAGGAAGAAGGATCGGAATGACGATCATGAAAGAGGACAAGCACTCATGGCAACGGTTTCGAAGCCCACTCTCTTGATAGATTCGGGTGCATCAAATCATATGGCTGCAAATATTGATTCTTTTTCCTCATTCGATCCAAACAGCTCCATCCCCATCCATTTGGGAGATGACTCAAAAATTTCTTCAATGGGCAAAGGTACGATTCATGTAGAACATGGATGCTTTCAGAATGTTCTCTATGTGCCTTCCTTAGCTTCGAATCTCCTTTCTGTGTATCAAATGACACATACTGGTGATCCAAAGAAAGTCACATTCAGCCCTAATACAGTTGAAATTTCTGATATCAAAAGTGGAAGACTAGTTGCGGTTGGAAAGGCAAACCACACTGCAAAATGTTATGAGTTTTCGCACTTTATTCCGCTTGCAAAGCCCACTGCTCTTCGCACACATGGTAATGAGGTTAGTAGGCTTTGGCATGAAATATTTGGACATCTAAATTATAAGTATTTGCTTCTGCTATCAAATAAATCCATGGTAGATGGGCTTCCACAACTCCGTTCCTCGAAGGGAATATGCACCGGTTGCATTATTGGGAAGCACCCCGAGCACAGATTCGACCGCGGCAAGGCTAGCAGAGCCTCTACTATTTTGGGATTGATCCATTCTGATATCAGTGGTCCACTGCCCCATATGTCATTAAATGGTTCAAGGTATGTTTTGACATTTATTGACGATTTTTCCCGCTTTACATGGGTATTCTTTCTCAAAAACAAGTCAGAAGTGCTTGGAAAATTCAAGGATTTTAAGGCTTCTGTTGAGACCACCACTGAGAGCAAGATCAAAGCTCTTAGATCTGATAATGGTGGGGAATATATCAAGTCCGAGTTGCTGCAACTTTGTTCCCAAAGCGGAATCAAGATCCAACATACAGTTCCCTACACACCCCAGCAGAACGGTGTAGCGGAAAGGAAAAACCGGTCACTGAAAGAGATGGCTACATGCATGATTGAATCGAAAGGTTTGGCTGCAAATATTTGGGATGAAGCAATCAATGTTGCTGCATATATACAAAACCGTGTTCCACATTCATCCGTGAAAGGTATGACTCCTTTCGAAGCATTCTTTGGTCACAAACCGGATGTGTCAAATTTGAGAGTTTTTGGCTCTACTGCATGGGCTAGAATTCCTTCTGAGAAGAGACGAGCTTTGGATCCACAAAGTATCGAGTGCATATTGATAGGATATGGGGAAGAATCAAAAGCATATAAACTCATGGATATCAGATCTAAAAAGATATTCATAGAGCGCAGTGTGCAGTTTGAAGAACCGCTTCAAGAATTGCAACTAGTTGAGGAGAAAACTGCCGATTCACCGCCTTCACCAGAAGAAGATTCGAGCAGCGATAATGAAGGTATGAGTTCTGATATTTCTGATATTGTAGCAGCATATGATGATCATGACATATCAGGTTCGGAATCCGACCATTCAGATCCCCCTCAGTTACCAAAGTGGGCCCAAAACACTCTACAATCTGCTGGTTCTAGTCTTGGAAATCCTGCTGATCCGAGACGAACAAGAGGAGATTTTCAAAGGGCAGGTATGGCTCTTTCTATTGCTGATCCATTTCTTCCTGAGATTTGTTATTTGATGGCTGGTTCAGATCCCCAATCATACTATTCATCCCATCGAGATCCGAGATGGAAAAGTGCCATGGATGAAGAGTACAGTTCTCTTCAAAAGAACAATACATGGGAGCTAGTTTCTCTTCCACCTGGAAGAAAATTAGTGAAGTGTAAATGGGTCTACCGTACTAAAGTTGCTGCTGATGGCACTATCAGCAAATATAAAGCAAGGTTGGTGGCAAAAGGTTTTTCCCAAGTCCAAGGAGTGGACTACACAGAGACCTTTGCACCGGTTGCAAAGATGGATTCCATCCGCCTTGTTTTAGCTATTGCCGCATCCAAGCACTGGGAAGTGCACCATATGGATGTGAAGAGTGCATTTTTACATGGAGACCTTGCTGAAGAGGTCTATATGCAG
The DNA here is from genome assembly GCA_027924585.1 of Larix kaempferi. Taxonomy (NCBI): domain Eukaryota; kingdom Viridiplantae; phylum Streptophyta; class Pinopsida; order Pinales; family Pinaceae; genus Larix; species Larix kaempferi. Next base: position 5,394,079 of record BSBM01000173.1, on the reverse strand, counting down.
CAGCCAGAGGGTTATACATCAGATCCATCATTGGTTTGTAGATTGAAGAAATCTTTGTACGGGTTAAAACAGGCCCCAAGAGCTTGGTACGCAAAGATGGACTCCTTCCTTCTTTCTCAGAATTTCCAAAGATGCAAATCTGATCCGAATGTCTATCTTCAGCGAGTTAAAGGTAATTTGTTGGTTATTGTACTTTATGTTGATGATCTGCTTATTACTGGTAGTACACTTACTTCAATAAACAAGCTAAAATCTGCCTTAAATCTAGCTTTTGACATGAGCGATTTGGGCTTGCTGAGTCACTTTTTGGGCTTGGAGATAGATCAAAATTTCGATGGGATCACTATATCTCAGCAAAAATATGCTTCCGACCTGTTATTGAAGTTTAATATGGCTGAATGTAAGGCAGCCCCGTTCCCATTCCTCTCAGGAATCAATCTTGAGGAGGGAGATTCCACACCGCTTGCAGATTGCAGTATGTATCGACAGTTGATTGGTTCACTACTTTATTTGACACATTCACGGCCTGATATCTCATATGCCGTGAGTGCCGTGTCAATATATATGCAGCAGCCACATGAGCTTCATTGGCGAGCAGCCAAGCGGATCTTGCAGTATGTGCAAGGTATGAGACAGTTTGGCATACATTATGCTGCAGATTCTGACCTAGATTTCATTGGTTTTACTGATTCAGATTGGGCAGGTGATAGCATTGATCGGAAGTCCACTTCCGGTTATGTTTTCATGATTGGTCATGGTGCTATTTGCTGGTCCAGCAAAAAGCAAGCAGCCATTGCACTTTCTTCAGCAGAGGCAGAGTATCGAGGGGCAGTCAATGCCTGCATTCAGGCAGTTTGGTTGCAGGGTATTCTTTCCGAGTTTGGTTTTGGTGGCACTACTTCGACTGTCCTATTTTGTGACAATCAAAGTGCTATCAAGATCTCCACAGATCCAGTTCAGCGGCAGAGGACCAAACACATTGAGATTCATATGCATTACATTCGACAGTTGGTGCATGACCGCACCATCATTCTGCAATATTGCCCTACTGATGAGCAAATTGCAGACATCTTCACCAAGAGCTTCACTGAGAAGAAGTTCTCTTACCTCCGTTCACTGTTGGGGGTGAGTTCCATCATGGTGGAGACAGATTGATTCATTATTATGCTTTAGCTTGAGGGGGGGCTTTCTTCCCACTGGGTTTTCCCTCTTTCCTCACTTAGTTTATTTTCAGCATTTTTTGGATTATTGTATTGGGGTGACCTTTGGTCTTAGTTACCAGGGCCCCACATTATTTTAGTTGGCACATCATAGTCTAGCTTGAGGGGGGGTGTTCGGATATCCACATCATCTATTTCAGGGTACATATCTATTTCAGGATCATCTATTTCAGGATACATATCTACTTCAGGATCTTGCATGATCTATTTCAGGATATGCAGCTGCATGCACTTGCATGCATCCCAGTCACCAGTTTGATGCCTCCAGCACCTTATCCACCTTCTTCTAGCACCCGGGAGCCACTTACCACAGAGTTTTAGCCCTCCTAAGCTGAAAGGCGCCCACTTCTCACCTACTGCCAGAGAAGGGCGCACTTGTTCACCTACCACTGCAGATTCACTTCAGTTACATTCAGTTAGCTCCGATTCTCCCTGATTTGAGGCTAGTTTCACTCCTGACTGACTGTTTCACCTCCGATTGACCTCCAGTTCGATTAGGTGACTTGTTCTGACTCCAGTTAGCCTCCCATGCGCCCCCACTGAGCCTCCAGATCCTATATCAGTGCTACACACTTCGGTTACACTTATTACACTCAGTTAGACTCAGATTGACACCTGGATGACTGGTTGTTGTGATTGATGAGCAACACCGATGATTGATGAGGACTCCTAGATAGATTCAAGCTACTCCATTCTGTGATTCGAATGACCTCCTTAGGCAATTCGAATTGCTCAGTCATTGTGACAGTTTGTATTGTAATTCATTCACCCTTTCTGGGATAGAGAGCACTGCTGCATGTTTTGCACAGTTTTGCACCATATTTTCTATGTTCATCTGTTGTGATTGATTTACTTGTTCATTAGATCTGCTGTGACTAATTTTACAGTGATCACCCTTGAAAATTTTGCAAGGGAACTTTGGCTTACAAGGTGTTCTCATAGAATGAGTGCCATCAAAGGCAGATGGTTGACGCGTGGTCTCTTTCTTAACCTTCTTTTTAATCTTTCCTTTCTTCTTCTTCACACCAGCCTTCTTACTAACATCAAAGTTTTCAGTAGGAGAAGAGGAAGAGATGGAAGCTGATTCAACTTTCGATGGAGAAGGAGAAGGGTCAGCATGAGATTGATGCTCATGTGGTGAAGGACCTAGGTCCGACACGATTGGTGCACTTGGCATAACCGGATTGGAGAATAACCATACTGGTAATCATATCATCAATCCAGGAAGACTCAACGTATCCATAACGGGGGGACCAACAGTTCCACAAGGGGGAATAACAAATGGCATACCTTGGAAAGGGGTGTCTTGGTTGGTAGTCCTGGAAGAATCTTCCATATCTAAAATTCCTAAGAGTCTCTAAAGGACCACACAAGACAAACACTACTCAAGTCTAAAAGCAACAAGCAAACTGTGTGAATAGGAGTGGATTCAAATTCTGGAACCTCACGGGATTATCAAGGCATCGCAAACCGCTATATACTGCAGGGTCCAACAATATGACGCGACAAGGAGGATTGGGACCGTACCCTTTCCTGCATACCCAATTACCTGGACAGTACGTGCGTGCTAATCTCCTCGAGTGTTGTTCTTGGTGTATTGCTTTGCCAAGACAACCAAATGGTTAACTCGGTTGGTTTCAGGAATCCTAATGGTGTCTCCTGATATATGCGAGGTACGTGGGAGCTCAAATCTGTAGTGGTGCTGTCTAATGCACAGCTGTTGGCACGAGACCTTCCGATATACATGTCGAGTACATGATACACCCTTCGATATACGCCAATTACGGATTATGGTACTTGGTGGGTAAGTGAAGGAGCTCTATATACCGATGTACATGGAAGACTACAATACCCCCGGGCTACAGTGCTAGCAAATAATGATAGTTGCCATGCTTAACGACGCCGGAACACGTCTCTAACTTACACACAAGTTGCTAAATGATTTTAACCTAAGCTAGCATTAATTTTATCTTGTACGGTTAGGTGGATGCATGAGGTGAGTACATAAATGTAAACATAATGCAATCCTCAACTACATGATAATGCACATTTTCCTTTCCTTTTCAATGAAAACTACTTAAGGTAGGGAGAGATTTTTCTTTCTTTCAAACCAAAAGTACTTAAGTAGTAGCGAAAAGAAGAAGTCCTTCCTAGAGTGCAATAATTCTAACTTTCTACAATAATCAGCCAAAAAGCGTAAAGAAAATGAAAGATGTAGCTAATCTTAACAATGTGTAAGACAAGATAATGAAGCACTTTCAATTTTCAAATGCATGTACCAAAAATGGAATTTGATAACTCAACACTTTTCATATATATATACAGAAAGTGAGAAGATATCTACAACACTCTAATCTTTTAGAAATTTCCAAAGAAAATGGCAAGCACCCAAACAACTCAAAGATACTCAAGAAAGGCTCAGAATCTACCAAATGCAATAATTATAACTCATTTCCTATCTTTTTACACTTGAAAAAGACACATCTAAGCTACGGAAAGAAAGATCCCACCAACGTTTCCAATTAAATGCAAGACAAAGAAAAGCACTTAACAATCTTATCTAACTCAAATGCACACAAATATGAAACAAGCCTTTCTTCTTTTTATGATGATAAGACCAAGAGTATCAAATGATCAAAATAAAGTAAGAATAATATTTATGTTTTCCAAATTCATGAATATAGCAAAAGAGTGACAAAATCAAGCTTTTCTTTGAACTAAAGCGGAGACAAATAATTAATCTTTCCCAAAAATGATTGAATAGCTCGGCATGTAAGGGAAACAAGATGCATAACCCAAGAAAAAGAGGCTCAAAAATACATGGATATCCCACACTCTTCAAGTCTTTAAAACAAGCTAGTCACGCCAAACCAAAAATGATCTCAAGACCTCGAGATGGGTCAAAACGACTGAAGAATGCACGATTCATGGCCCCCCCCGACCATGAGGGGGAATTTTTTTTCAAAAATAGAACCCATTTCGCTTAAAAATGCAAGCAAAACACTAGTTTTGACTCAAAGGGCCAAACATGAATACAAATCTCAAAAGGACCCAAAAACCATTACAAATAAGCCAAACAAAACACTGCTGGACAAAAGGGTCTCTGCCTGGAAAGTACAGTGCAGAGGAGTCTGTACACAAACCAAAACTCAAATCAAAAATGGAGAAGGGATGCCTGTACAACAAATTTTGGCAGATCAGCGCACTATGTGCTTGTGCACAGTGCGACGTCGCAGTTCACTAGTGCGGGAAGTGCGACGACGTCGCAGTATACCAATGGAAGGGCTGCGACGACAAACTAACAGGCAAAGAATGGAGATAAAAAACAACACAGTGTCGCTCTGGGTACACTGACCAGGTGCGATAGGCGAGATCTAAGTCCAAAAATGAACCAGTTCTCTAGATAATGAGCATAAAAAGGTTTGCAAATGAGAAGTACAAACTCGAAGGAAGGCAATTAGACTCTTCAAAGTGAAGATCTGATGGTGAAAGGGCTTAAGAAGCAAATGGCCAAATAGATGGCTTGGAAAAGCAATCAACTGAAACTGACATTCAGATTGAAAACAACAATGTTCTTCCCAAGTATGGTCGCCAAATTTGTTACCGGACAAATTTACTCGACCGGAGGCGAGCCAAATCTCCCTAGTTCAAGTGAATCTAGAACAAATAGAACAGAATACAAAAATCATTTCCTAGATCTAGTTACAGATCGAGTACTTAGATATCATACCTTTCAGATCACGGATCCTTCTCCTTGTTGTTGCTCCAAGTCTCACGGTCATCAGATCTCCAGCTGCAAGACCTATCAAGACAATATGGAAACAATACAAGCAGTACAAGATATCTAAACAATAACTAATCTAAACTAACAGTTGAGGAAGAAAGTTCTAAACATTATCAATGAGACAACATTTATGGAAAAAGATTATATTAACTGTATAAAAAGGTGGGAATACAAAGAAAGGATGAAGCTACAACCAAAGCCTCAACGTCGCATCCTCCATCCAACATGTCCAATCCAAGTCTCCAAGATGGTACAAGCTTCCCAATCACCAGTATGAATCCTATCAGCATAAGGGTACCATAGACCTTCCCCCCTCCCATGGAGAGAGTGGGTGTTTATATAGGGATAAAGAGATAGGGTAGGTTGAGGATCAGGGGGAGATGGTTAAGGGATCTTCCCATAAGGTTAGGAACCGAAGTGCCACCTCACCTAGAACCTAGGGATAGGCCTCCACATCACTCATCTTCGAGAATGGGATCGAAGATACTCTTTTATCCAAATAACTGACATCGTCGTAGGTTGCATTAGGACAACCTGCGACATCACATGTTGCACAAGGGCAGACTGCGATGACCTTGAAAAGTAGGTCAGTTAAGCCCTCCAGTCATGGGAAACTTCAGGGATGTGTTTTTACTCTAAAATGGGTTTAGGTAAAATAGCAAAGAGTTGACACAATGGTCAAGATGACGATATTATCACAATGGTAATGATGACAACACTTGGTCATAATAACGGTACTTGCAATGGTCATGATGACAACACTAGGTCAGGACGACAACACTTGCAACGCTTGGGACACTTGCACAAGGGTGACGACATTTTGGTGTAACAATTGGTTGGGCATTAACTACTTAATATTGTGAAGCAGCGTGTATGCTGGCCCAATATCCCTTAAAAAATTGATAAAACCCAGTCGGCGTACTGGCTTGGCATTGCCTATTCGAATGATTGTGGAGTAGCCTACGTGTTGGCCGTGTTCACGGGAAATCCAAGGCTCGTAAAGCAAAGAAGGATCCCGTGGAATAAAGTGAAGACATCCAATACAGATAAGTATTCGGTTACCTTGCAGCTTCTTGCTTGTGAATATACGTGTGTATATGATTTGGTTATGGTTTCCTAAACTCTTGTTTAGAGATAAACCCTATGGAAAGAAACTAAACATGTGAATTGATTCAATGTTTGAGTGTAGGTATTGTTGGAAGCAAGGACTATGAAGGCATCATAGGGATGCAGATGGACATGTGACCATTCTAAAGAGCTCAGCATGAGCAGTAATGAAAGATGGTGCTAGTGGACATGAGTGGGTCATAGCAGCCAAAGGTTCTGTAGGAAACTATGGAGGAGGGTTCCTAGTTGAAAATCCTTAAACAGACCTTAGACACTAAATGTCATAGCCAAAAAAGGAAAGTCAAAGCATTCACATTGAAGTGAAAGAGACTAAGGAGCATGAAACCACAGCGATGGTGTAGCTCCATAATAGAACAAGACTAAGAGGGAGAAAATCCTACTCTTCTCTTTCCTTTCAATTGATGCATTTATAAAACAAAAGATTGTTGAGTGCATGTCATGGCTGAAAATAGATTGTGTTTAATTGCTTGAGATGAATTGTGAATGCCGAAACAATAAATTTCCTGTGAAAGAATGAACATGAATGAGTTCATGTGTATGTTGGAAAGCATGAAAGTGTGGAAGTCCCATGAATAAAGCATGGACATTCCATGTCGATTGGGAAAATAATTGACTAATTTTAATGTTCATGTTATGCTTGTCCTAACAAAGAATTTCCATGATGAATTTCATAGGTAAGAAAGTGAAACAATTGGTTGTAGCCGACACAAGAAAGTGTTGCTAGTAAGCAAAGTGTGTTCAGTTGTTTCCATTGACCATGGCAGCACACCGAGGGCTATTAGAGTTGGCTGAAAGTCTTCTTCAAACAATTGTCAGGACCAAAGAAAATCTTGGAGAGATGCTCAAGCTACAAAGGAAACAAAATGAGATGAACCACAAGGTTTTGCAGGACTCTATTCATCTGCAAAAAGAAGTAAAAATCATTCTAGGAGCAATTAGTAAGGGAAAGGAAAGTGGATCCATGAAGAAGCATTCATCCAATTGTCCGATTAAGAAACGTTCCAGGTGGGAAGACTCAAAGGAATTTGAGCAGGAAAAGGTAAAGCAACCAATGAAATGTTGGGGATATGGAGGAAATCATTGCCTCCGCGACTGCCCAACAATGGAACACCAAGAGGGTAGTCTCCATAAAGTTTCCAGACTTGTAGATCGGCGGGAAGGTAAAGAAAGGGAAGGGATTGTTTTGGAACAATGCCCTCATGCACAGCTAGAAGGTCCCAGCCAGCAGGAACTGTTTGTGAAGACCAAAGGACTTGGTCTTGAAAACCCAAGTAAAGGGCGAAATGCAGGACAAACCTGCCACATTTTGTGAATTTTGGACATGTATACAGTGTGTATGTTTTCCTAGGTATTGGAACACCGAGGACGGTGTTATTCCAAGGGGAGGGGAATGTAATGTCCCCCATTTTGATCGTTGTAATATTTTGGGCTATAATGTAAATAATGTATGCATATTATGTATGATTCCTAGCATGGAGCTCAAGGCCAAGGCCCCACTAGTGAACGCTCGATCTAGAAGAGGCAAGTATTCAAAATTATGCTACCCATGTGCTAGTGAACCATGGGAATTGTAAATATGCATTTTAATATAAAAAGCCCACAACTAGCTATGCAATGCAACAAGAGATGGGGGCATGATTTTACAAGGAAATTAGGAGGAAAATATTCAAACCCTTGAGCCAATCAAGTCAAGCCAAGTGTCAATGAGAGAACCCATCAAACCCTCAACTACTCATGCTGACTTTTGTACCAATCATTTACTCTCCGAAGAGTTGGTTGAGGTAGTTATTGACTTGGGGAATGGAGAGGTATGGCTGTCCAAATTCGAATATGGGCAAGCCACCCTTCCTAGATTTCCATGTTTGGATTCTTGGGCAAGAAAGGAGCCACAAAATTTCCCCCAAGCCATTATTCAACCATCAGTCTTGCTCCCTCACGAGTTTAGAGATACTTGGTCGTTTTTCTCCATGGTTTTGTTGTGTCTTTCTTCAATCTCCTAGCTGGGAAGGGCGTTTTTGTTGTGGCTAATAGTGGGGAAGAAGGGAAAATGGTTTGGGGTTTTATTGAGGCCGTTTGGCCCACTGAATGTGCATACATCTGTGGGATAAATCGGTTTTCTTCCATGGGATTGATTCCCTCTTCCCACAAATCCATTTTTGGTGTGCCTACGTTTTTGGTTTTGATTCCATCTAGCTTCTATGTCCCATTGCTGAAAGTGTGTTTCCAAGCCCATATCTGAGTTTTGTGTTCAAGAGAATTCTGGGGTTGAGTTGGGTATCCATTGCTTTGGGTTGTGCTGTGCTTGAGGGTTCCCTTTTCCTTGTAGATATCATGCCCAGCTCGAGGGTGGTCTCTGAGTGCTGAAAGAGTACAGGATGGGAAGAGACCCATGGCTGGGAGGAACATTGTAGCGACATAGCTAGTTGTTTGGGACAACATTGCATCAAGATGAGTATTTTATTATGTATTTACTTCTGCAAATGTGTTAATTTGTTGACTGTGTTAAATTGAATAACAGTCATGTAATATGTGTGTGGATGAGTTCATTTCTATTGTGCATGTTTGTTTGATTTCCATCTGCACACATCTCTTTTATGGCTATGAATCTAATGAATATGGTTGAGTTTATGAAAAGCCCCATAGAATGGCATCAGGTTACCTTCCTTACACTGGGTCCAAGGGTGGGTACATTACACATGTCTCCAATCATATCTTCAAACTGTCCATTATCATACTGTCTACAATACTGTCCACATCAGCATATTATCTAGTTGAGCATTCATCATGACTTTCTAATGTCTGTTCAAGAGCTCACCAATCACTGTGACCCAAAAGATTTAAAGCTTGATCATTATGTTGTTGCAGCTCATCATCTCCATCTACCTTCTCACTGTCCACATAAATCAGCTCTACTGAACCATACGAATTTTTCACATTCAAGCCATTAGCAATCAACCATACCCAAAAATGTGAAGTAAACAAAAATTAGTAGTGTCACTGCTGAACTCTTGCTTCCACAGAGACTATCCTCTCTCTGCTCTAAACCCCCGAATTTCATACTGTGTAAAAAACTTGTTGCTGCAAAAATTCGGACTACTCTTCCTGCTGCTGCTACCACTGCTCCTGCGAAATTTTCCTCAGTCCACGAGATCAGCGCTAATCCGAAATTTTCCATACCAAGTGAAGTTTTTTGGACCAAGTATTTATACTAGTTTTCCATTGAATATTATGGAGCCGACCTTGCAATATGTCCTTTTAATTTTAGTTTTTATTTTTATTTGTTTGGTCAGCTGACCCAAAAGATGGGGTATGGACACCAAACCAACTTCAAAAATTCCTATCTTTTCAACCGTGAGGAGCCACATGACGTGCCACCTATCATTAGAAACAACATGACGAGGGCTGTCATATTATGGCGGGATTATTTTAAAATACATGATCCGTCATTTTTAAAATATTCAATTTGTATAGGACGTCAAAGACCCCACACATAATGGTGTCAAAGTGGCATCACTTCATAGGATTTGTAAGTCACAATACCTTCACCCCATCATCAAGTGCAAGCAAGTGTGTCGACCATAATGTCAGTCCATAACATGCAAGCAAGTGTCCAAGTGTCATCACATGTGTCTGGGTGCCTTCATCATGCCATCATGCAAGCAATGGGCTTCGTGACATTTGTCATTAATGGCTTGTCATCGACAACCATAGGCAATCATATTCATCACTGTTTTCTCTTTCTTAGAGCTTTAACGTTGGTATAACACTTGTAATTTGCACCTATACAAGCGATTGTAGGTTTACTATTTCGATTGCTAGGGTCTATGTAAAATTGCTTGACAAAGTTGCATCTCTAGGGAGCTATTTCATGATAATTTTTGCATTAGATTCCATAATAGCTAAGGTACTTGTGGCATGTGTATGTATCCCATTTAAGGCATAGTAAGAAACAAACAACATAGGGTTGAGGCCCATTCTATGTTTCAGAGTCTCTTCCTTGTGACCAAAGAGGCAATTGGGTTGAGTCACTCCCAAATACTGAAGTGTTGGTCAAGCATAAAGTTGTAAAGCAAAAAAAATGCTACCTTCAATTCAATGTAAATCCTTCCATGTAGTTTAAAGTTGATACAACTAGGTAGTTTGCTTAGAGGCCAATATCCATATGTTATATGGTGCTACTCAACCAACGATGCCTATCAACGGATTGAATACTTTTGGAACTCTTTGAAGCAAGTCCACCTCTAATCCTGCCACTGAATGGTTGGGGATTACATTCCAATTTTGAGGAACAAATCTTTATCAGTAAGATATTTAACCAATATCTCAATAATCAACTTGTTATAAGTGTTGATTGTGTTGAATTCAATACACTACATAAATTCTCAGATCTACACTTATAAAATCAAAGCTTGAACATAAGGAAACTTAAAATTGATCAACGCTAGATTCTCTAAACACGTCACAATAAACATATGATAGTGAGTACACAAATCTAAACACTCAACCCTGCATTTGTGTTATATTCATTGAAAAATTACAATGTTGTAGCTCAAAAAATCAAATTCTTTAACCATCATAGTGGAAGACCCTCTCGCTCCTTTAGAAATTACGGGTTAGGTTTACAATCAATGCACTCCTTGTGGTGGATGTAGGCTAGAAGGATAAACCCTAACCATATTCTAGCCTAGAATGGTGCATCAATCCCGCATGAATAAGACTCTTATGTTAGAGTTCCCAATAGAAGAAAAGACAAGTAGTGTGCATGAATCTCTCTCCTAGGTCACTACGCATAACTATTTTTGGAAGCTTCAGTCATACACAACACCTAGAATAAAGTAAGAACAAAAATGAAATTGCAATTTCTATTTTAAGAGAAACAACTAAATCAAGAAAAACAATGTAACCAAGGGACACATTAATATTGGTATGATGCATGTTTGTGCACTCTTCCTCTACATATCTATGGCATGCCTCCCAAGCAAACTAGTGTTGCTCCATCATCAAAGTGCCCCTCTTTTGTTCATAGAACCCATGGTATGATGGATTTGTTTAAGTGTGCCACTACTATACATTTACACCATCACTATTGTGCAACACCAATGGAGAATAATTACCGAGAAACACAAGTAAACTCTTTGCAAGGAAAGTATTCTCAACATTGAAAGCCAAGTCTCTCCTTCAACATCTCGAAATTGTTTCCACCTACGCATCGGAAAGAACATACATAAGAACCACTCCACCCTTATAAACCCTATTTTTAAGGACATGGTATTCAGTATCTACATGCTTGGAGCGAATCATGTGAAACATTGGATGCTCACCAGGTTTGACACAAGTTACAACTCCAATTGTCATAATGGACGACAGTGGGCTCCAACATTTGATTAGTCAACTATGCAATCAACTTGCAAATCCAAATAGATTCACAACTAGTAGATCTCGTTTCCATGTCATATATGTCTCCATTAGTGAGTGCCAATACCTCATGTGCCCTATTAAACCATGTCATCATAAGTCGCCCTAAGATTAAACAAAACCCTAAAGAGCTCTCCCTATCATTTTCATCTCATGCTTAAAATTTGACCAAACCATGCAACATCAACTCACCATCTACCACATACCTTAAGACATAATTAACTATGCCCTTTAAATATCGAAACACATGCTTTGCAATAACCCAGTGATTCCATCAAGGTTCAACCATGTATTGGCTCAAAGTATTAATTGCAACACATATATCATCCCTATTATTCACATATACATAAAGGAATCAATAAACTCCCTATACATAAAAGGGTCTACAAATTCTAAATTTGAATCAACATATAACTTTAGATTCAAAACCATTAGAGTAGAGAAGGGTTTACAATCCAACATCTGAAATCTCTTCAGAATCTCCAATATGTACTTCCCATGTCCAAGGAAGACCTACCATATACCCTGCCAAACCTCTAGACTCATAAAATAGTGCATAAGGTTGATGTCCATCATATGAAACTCAAGAGCCAACTCTATCTTGAACCATGCAGTTGAGCTTCTCATAACTCCTCTACATATAGGACCAAGACAAGTAGATCACACTTAGCAAATAAGTAATGAAGATTAGGATCTACAATAGTGTTGGTGAAGCCCAAATTAATTAGGAAGTAATCAATCCTAGAGTACCATGCATGTGGTGTTGGCTTGAACATATAAAGGGCCTTCTTCAATCTACACACATGGGTATCTCACCCATGCACCTCAAAACCCCTCCGTTGATTAATTTGTACTTCCTTCTTAGTTAGATCATTAAGAAAAACAATGTTTACATCCATTTGATATAAAGGCCAACCAAACATTGGTTCTAAAGACAATGGTTCTGATGGAAGTATACTAGAAAACTAGAGGGAAGGTATCCTTATAGTCAATTCCCTCTCTCTAAGAGAATCCTCTCGCTATGAACCTAGACTTGTACCATTCTTTATGTTTCTCTCTATCACATATTTTACCCTATGCAATTACTTGGAATCAATCAATGATTTCCCAAATTTCTTCACTAGGAATGGCACAATCTCCCAACACATTATTCTTTGGGATAGAGTTAAACTCATCCACCATGTCATCTTTCCATACATGGTCCATGTTTTCCTCAAAATTGCAACTCTCTACATCAATGATGGGAGACATTTGTTCAACATAATTAGGAAACTTCTTAGGGGTTGACTCACCGAAAAAGAAGTGTTGGTTGCCCCTACTTAATCATGTGCCTCTTGAAATGTTTGGGTCAGTCACCTAGTATTTTGGTTGGGTTGGGTAGTGTTACCCCCCATTATGTCATGGGTTTCCACATGTTATGTTTATTACACATTTAGTAGAGGTTACAGGTCAATGATGGTATGGATGTCCTAGTGATTGTTTGATGGATTTTCATTCTAGTAGCGATGGGATGCAGTAGGAGATGATTTTCCACTTGTATGCCACTTGATCATGATTCAGTAATGGTTTAATATAGAATTTTCATGATGTGTTCATGACATAGATGGTCCTTTCTGGTGGAACGCTTGGCTTGCTCACTTAAGTTGATTGGTTATTCAGAGATGAATTTTCTTGAAGAGGCTTTGGATGCTTATGTGTATTATCTTGTTAATGTGAGGCAACATTGTTTTGGCAATATCAAGCTTGGATATGGTATTGAATTCTTCTCATGCAAAGGTGAGTAATTTGTTTCATTGAATAGTGAAATTTGCTACATTGAAAGAAAGTTGATGGTACTGCTTTCTCTTTCTTAGAGCTTTAACGTTGGTATAATACTTGTAATTTGCACCTATAGAAGCGATTGTAGGTTTATTATTTCCATTGCCAAGGTTTATGTAAAATTTCTTGCCAAAGTTGCATCTCTAGGGAGCTATTTCATGATAATATTTTGCATTAGATTCCATAATAGCTAAGGTACTTGTGGCATGTGTATATCCCATTTAAGCCATAGTTAGAAACAAACAACACAGGGTTGAGGCCCATTCTATGTTTCAGAGTCTCTTCCTTGTGACCAAAGAGGCAATTAATGGGTTGAGTCACTCCCAAATATTGAACTGTTGTTCAAGCATAAAGTTCTAAAGCAAAAAAAATGCTACCTTCAATTCAATGTAAATCCTTCCATGCAGTTTAAAGTTGATACAACTAGGTAGTTTGCTTAGAGGCCAATCTCCATATTTTATCTGGTGCTACTCAACAAACGATGCCTATCAACGGATTGAATACTTTTGGAACTCTTTGAATCAAGTCCACCTCTAATCCTGCCACCAAATGGTTGGGAATTACATTCCAATTTTGAGGAACAAATCTTTATCAGTAAGATATTTAACCAATATCTCAATAATTAACTTGTTATAAGTGTTGATTGTGTTGAATTCAATACACTACATAAATTCTCAGATCTACACTTATAAAATCAAAGCTTGAACACAAGGAAGCTTAAAATTTATCAACGCTAGATTCTCTAAACACGTCACGATAAACATATGATAGTGACTACACAAATATAAACACTCAACCCTGCATTTGTGTTATATTCATTGAAAAATTACAATGTTGTAGCTCAAAAACTCAAATTCTTTAACCATCATAGTGGAAGACCCTCTCGCTCCTTTAGAGATTACGAGTTAGGTTTACAATCAATGCACTCCTTGTGGTGGATGTAGGCTAGAAGGATAAACCCTAGCCCTATTCTAGTCTAGAATGGTGCGTCGATCCCGCATGAATAAGACTCTTATGTTAGAGTTCCCAATAGAAGAAAAGACAAGTAGTGTGCATGAATCTCTCTCCTAGGTCTCTACGCCTAACTATTTTTGGAAGATTCAATAATAGACAACACCTAGAATAAAGTAAGAACAAAAATGAAATTTCTATTTATATTCTAAGAGAAACAACTAAATCAAGAAAAACAATGTAACCAAGGGACACATTAATATTGGTACATGCATGTTTGTGCACTCTTCCTCTACATATCTATGTCATGCCTCCCAAGCAAACTAGTGTTGCTCCATCATCAAAGTGCCCCTCTTTTTCATAGATCCCATGGTATGATGGATTTGTTTAAGTGTGCCACTACTATACATATCCACCATCACTATTGTGCAACACCAATGGAGAATACTTACCGAGAAACACAAGTAAACTCTTTGCAAGGAAAGTATTCTCAACATTGAAAGCCAAGTCTCTCCTTCAACATCTCGAAATTTTTTCCACCTACGCATCATAAAGAACATACACAAGAACTACTCCACCCTTATAAACCCTATTCTTAAGGAAATGGTATTAGATATCTATGTGCTTGGAGCGAATCATGTGAAACATTGGATGCTCACCGATTTTTACACAAGTTACAACTCCAATTGTCATAATGGACGACAGTGGGCTAGAACATTTGATCAGTCAACTATGCAATCAACTTGCAAATCCAAATAGCTTCACAACTAGTAGATCTCGTTTCCATGTCATATATGTCTCCATTAGTGAGTGCCACTACCTCATGTTCCCTGTTATACCATGTCATCATAAGTCACCCTAAGATGAAACAAAACCCTAAAGCGCTCTCCCTAGCATTTTCATCTCATGCTTAAAATTTGAAAAAACCATGCAAAATCAACTCACCATCTACCACATACCTTAAGACATAATTAACTATGCCCTTTAAATATTAAAATGCATACTTTGCAATAATCCAGTGATTCCATCAAGGTTCAACCATGTATTGGCTCAAAGTATTAATTGCAACACATATATCATCCCTATTATTCACATATACATAAAGGAATCAATAAAATCTCTATACATTAAAGGGTCTACAAATTCTAAATCTAAATCAACAGATAACTCTAGACTCATAAAATAGTGCATAAGGTTGATGTCCTTCATATGAAACTCACGAGCCAACTCTATCTTGAACCATGTAGTTGAGCTTCTCATAACTCCCCTACATATAGGACCAAGACAAGTAGATCACACTTATCAAATAAGTAATAAAGATTAGGATCTACAATAGTGTTGGTGAAGCCCAAATTAATTAGGTAGTAATCAATCCTAGAGTACCATGCATGTGGTGTTGGATTGGACATATAAAGGGCCTTCTTCAATCTACACACATGGGTATCTCACCTATGCACCTCAAAACCCCTCCGTTGATTAATTTGTACTTCCTTCTTAGTTAGATCATCAAGAAAAAAAATGTTTACATCCATTTGATATAAAGGCCAACCAAACATTTGTTCTAAAGACAATGGTTTTGATGGAAGTATACTAGAAAACTAGAGGGAAGGTATCCTTATAGTCAATTCCCTATCTCCGGGAGAATCCTCTCGCTATGAACCTAGACTTGTACCATTCTTTATGTTTCTCTCTATCACATCTTTTACCCTATGCAATTACTTGGAATCAATCAATGATTTCCCAAATTTCTTCACTAGGTATGGCACAATCTCCCAACACATTATTCTTTGGGATAGAGTTAAACTCATCCACCATGTCATATTTCCATACATGGTCCATGTTTTCCTCAAAATTGCAACTCTCTACATCAATGATGGAAGACATTTGTTCAACATAATTATGAAACTTCTTAGGGGTTGACTCACCGAAAAAGAAGTGTTGGTTGCCCCTACTTTCTCATGTGCCTCTTGAAATGTTTGGGTTAGTCACCTAGTATTTTGGTTGGGTTGGGTAGTGTTACCCCCCATTATCTCATGGGTGTCCACATGTTATTTTTATTACACATTTAGTAGAGGTTACAGGTCGATGATGGTATGGATGGCCTAGTGATTGTTTGATTGATTTTCATTCTAATAGCGATGGGATGCAGTAGGAGATGATTTTCCACTTGTATGCCACTTGCTCATGATTCAGTAATGGTTTAATATAGCATTTCCATGATGTGTTCATGACATAGATGGTCCTTTCTGGTGGAACACTTGGCTTGCTCACTTAAGTTGATTGGTTATTCAGAGATCAATTTTCTTGAAGAGGCTTTGGATGCTTATATATATTATCTTGTTAATGTGAGGCAACATTGTTTTGGAAATATCAAGCTTGGATATGGTATTGAATTCTTCTCATGCCAAGGTGAGTAATTTGTTTCATTGAATAGTGAAATTTGCTACATTGAAAGAAAGTTTATGGTATTGCTTTCTCTTTCTCCGAGCTTTAACGTTGGTATAATACTTGTAATTTGCACCTATAGAAGCGATTGTAGGTTTACTATTTCCATTGCTAGGGTCTATGTAAAATTGCTTTCCAAAGTTGCATCTCTATGGAGCTAGTTCATGATAATTGTTTGCATTAGATTCCATAATAGCTAAGGTACTTGTGGCATGTGTATGTATCCCATTTAAGCCATAGTAACTCGGGAAAACAACATTTTAAAAGTGTGGTCATAATTCCATATACCCTAGGATTGAAAGGCACTAGTCTCTCCCATCAACCACCATTCAAAAATGTTTTTTTTTTTTTCCTGTTTTCTAACATAAGTCTGAAAGTTAAACTCTACTAGATCATATTGCAAATTTAAAATTTCAAGTCTAGCATTTCATAGCAGTTTTCATATCATTCTTAGGCTTGTTTTAGCTAGTTTAAATTCTGGAAATTATCATTTGCATTTGTCTTAAAAAAACAAATTTAAGTTGGGCTCAAGTAGCACACAAATGAATGATCTTTTTTTACTTAGGTAATTATTCTCTAAAATTTGCAAATCTAAATTCTAATTTATGCACATCAAGATCAGATTTACGAATACCCGTTGGGATAAAACAACTCATCTTAAGATAGGTTTTGGAAGTTGTTTGGTCAGCAATTAAATTATGGAGATATTATTTGATTATATCACTTAAACTTTAGATTTAAAATGGATTTATATGGCTATAATATTCAAATTTTCATGCAATCTATTTAGTGCAAACTTTGTGTTTAAAATTGAAATTTTTTTAAGCAAAGTTTTTGTTTCATTTCCTAAGTGTTTGTCCTTTGCTTGTGTACTTTGGCATCTACTTGGAAATCACTTTGTAGGGTTAGTTAAATAGGTATGACACATTTTGTTATGGAGAAAAACTTCATATGGCTTGGGGTAGACCACAACAGACAAATGAACTCTAGAAATCAACTCACTTCCCAACATATTATATATAAATGTAAATGTTGATAAACACAATAAAGGACCTACCTCAACTGGACGTTTGGTGAAGAATCCCCTTGAGCTTTTGAATCACAACACTTGAACCTGCAGCTCTCAACAATAAATGCAAACAAGTGCATATGATATATAAAAGAGGTCAACATATAAAATAGCATAATCCATGATATATGTAAGCAAATGTACCCAATGATAATAAATGATCATTCACAACATAAATGGACGAGAACATGAGTATTTCTATTAATGTAAACAACAAGTACAAGATACAACCTCCTGTCGGCAACTCATCTGAACCAAGAACTAGGTCCCTCCACTTGTGCCTCCACCGCTTCAATCCCCCATACAGTTGCAAAATCAAGAGTAAAAGAACAGATCCTTCACAAGATAGGAAAGAGTTTGGGAGGTGAACATAAATGGTTCACAACAACTAGGATCAATGGATGTAGACTCAAGCAATAATAATCAAGGCAAACTTTTGGTAGAGTTTCAATGCTCTTCTCTTTCTCCTCCCTCCATGCATCACAATAGCTCAATATATAACCCTCCAAAGGCAGTGAAAGGTCGGATCAAGTCGTTTCAAGATACATGGAAGGCCAAAGATCACAATGGCTGCCTTTTGGAGTGAAAATAGAGATTTTACTTTTATTTACCAAAATTCGATGTACGTTGGCTATAGTAATGCAACATGCATATACGCGAGGTGTACTGAAGCAGCTCGCATACAGGAGAAAAAATAGGGAAAAATGGGTTCAAGGAGAACCAAAGATATAGTTTTGAGTCTTCAAATGGGTAAGGGAGGCCAAGGAGTGCTAATGCTCACAAGGTGGCAAAATACGGTGTAACACATTTAACAACTTAAATCAGATTTTAATCAACCAAGTGAAGCTCTCATTAATCAAAAGGATTATAATAAAATCAATCAATACTTAGGAAAGCCACCCTTGACCTAGGGAGGGATGATTAAAAGTGAGAGGAGAAGTGTAATGAGGTGATAGAGGTACCTCTGCTATAGTTATCCCAAAGATAGCCGCGAATGACAACTTTTTCCACTTGAATGCTAATTGGATTAGTAACATTTTGACACCATTGTCAGGGATAAAGACCATTTCCCGAAAAAATTGAAGACTGTATTTCATGACATTTTATGAGTGCAAATTTTTGAAGATCCATTACTTATATGGTGACTCCGTGAAGAGATAAGCCCTAGATCCTTACATACTTTTGAATATTCATTGTTTGTAAGGGTGAAGTAAGCAACATTTTGAAGGAACTTGAAGAATCACCTTGGCGAGTCCCGCATTTATTTTGGTATGAGGTACATCACATGCATGCATTTCAAGTATTTCTATTGAACAATATGGTGGATGTGGATATTTCCATTGTCAATTTGAATTTTCAAATATCCCTAGATATCCACATGAGTATAATAATATCATTATTGAAAAATATGGTGAGTATGTCTTAAAGTTCCATGGATATCATGATTCAACAGTAGGACATGCCACATCCTTCATAATGGTAGTGTTAGATCTTGATCTAAGTGATTATGAATATAAATTGATGAAATTTTTTATAGCTACTTTTGATGATGATGTCATGGATTGGTGGGATGATTTGGGTAAAGGAGAAATAATACCTTTTGCAAGTTTGATTGAAACGTTTTGCAAGAAATGGAACCATATTCATCATGAGGAATGGATGCCCCATGTTGAATGTATCAAGGGAACGTTTGAGGACCTTTTTGAAGAAGAGGAAACATTTCATGTTTTCATTGAAGAGAAAGAGAATGTTGAAGAAAGCATGGAATCATCCATTTCTCCTCCATGTCAAGATAAGGATTTGGTTATGAATGCATGCCTAATCAACTCTTGGATGTAATGTGGTGTTTAGGTATTTTGAGGTTATCCATCCCACCACATGATTCTTTTGTAGTTTATGGTCATTGCTAAGATGTACATTTCGATGGGGTTCTCATGGACCCCCAAGAAGAGCACATGTCCCACAGTTGGAGCCATCTATTACCCCCCATTTTGTAATAGGTTTCCACTTGTGATTTTTATCACACAGTCATCAGGGGTTACAAGTTGATGATTGTATGGATGGCCCAATGATTGTTTATGGATATTCATGTTAGTAGCTATGGGATTTAGTAGGATATGATCTTCCACTTGTATGTTACTTGCTCATGTTTCATTGATGGTTTGATATAGCATTTTCATGGCATATATGGTCCTTTGTGGTGGAACTTTTCGACGTTTTCAATTGAGTTGATTGGATATTAAGAGATTGAATTTCTTGAAGAGGCTTTGTATGTTTATGGATACTATCTTGTTAATGTGATGCGACATTGTTTCAGAAATATCAAGTTTGGATATGGTGTTGAATTCTTCTCATGCAAATGTTAGTAATTTGATTCATTGAATAGTAAAATTTGCACACATTGAAATAAAGCTTATGGTACTACCTTCTCTTTCTTATAAGCTTTAGTGTTAATATAAAACTTGTAATTTGCATATATAGGAGTGATTATAGGTTTATTATTTCCATTAGTAGGGTCTATGTTAAATTGCTTGCCAAAGGTGCATCTTTAGGGAGCCTTTTCCTGATAAATTTTGGCATTAGATTTCAAAATAGCTAGGGTACTTATTGCATGTCTATTTAGCCCATTTCAGCCCTAGTAACTTAGGAAACAACTCTCTAAGATTGTATTTTGACCCCATATTCCCTAGGATTGAAAGGCACTGGTCTCTCCCATCGACCACCACTTCAAAATTAAATTTTTTTCATCATTTAGTTTTCTATTTTCTTGTTGAAATCTAAAAGTTAAACTTTGCTAGATCATATTCCAGATGTCAAATTTCAAGTCTAGGGTTTCACAACAACTTGCATATCACTCTTAAGCCTTTTTTAGTCAACTTAAATTTTGGTAATCATCAATTTTATTTGTCTTAAAACAAAAATATATGTTAGGCTCAAGTAGCATGCAAATGAATGACCAGTTTTTTACTTGAGTAATTCTTCTCTAAAATCATGCAAATTCGAGTTTTAATTTATGCACATCAAGATCATATTTACAATAACCTATTGGGTTAAAATAACTCATCTTGGGATAGGTTTTGGAAGTGATTTTACTCACAAATGAAATTATAGAAATCTCATTTGATTATCTCACTTGAATTCTAGATTTACAATGGATTCATATGGTTGCAATGTTCATCTTTCATGCAATCTATTTAGTGCAAACTTTGTGTTCATTAAAACTTATTTTTTCTAAGCAAAGTTTCACATTATTTCATTTCCTAAGTGTTTGTCCTTTTCTTACATACTTTGGAATCCACTTGACAATCACTTTGTGGGGTTAATTAAATCTATATGACACATTTAACAACCTAAATCATATTTCAATCAACCAAGTTAGGCTCACATTAATTAAAAGTGCAAGACCAGAATAATCATAATAAGGAAAATGTAAATGATGTAAAAATTGAGAGTAATATACATCTTAGAAATATTAATGTTCTTTCACGAGATTTATAATTTTGCAACATTAACAATAAATATAACTACAAAAGAATTATTTTCCAGAGACCCAATTTTTCTCATGAAATACAGATACTCCAAACAAATAGATATAGAGAGGGACATTCAAAATACATACCCGAATCGAATAATTAAACTTACAATTGCAGATTTGAAGCCACCAGGATTCCCATTAGTAGCAGTGCCTCAGGAAACCACGTGTGGGGGGAATTCTCACCTCCCAACCAACCTCTCAGTCATAGACTGAGAACCCCCGAGCTCTCAGTCAACAATACCAATCCAATCAATATTATCATCATCAGAAATCTACCCACAACCTCCAAACCTCTATCTCCTCCAAACCCTCAAAGAATCCTGAGGAAGAGGAACAAGTAAGGAAGAAGAACCCATTCCACTTATCCTTCCTCCTATTTAAGATTTTCCAAGCTCCCCTAGGATGGACACATGTCCACATGCAATAATTCCCTTGAAAAAGTCCACTAAATAGATAAATAGATTATAATTACACATTTTATTATTTTCCTTTTTCAACCCCTTCTTAACCCAATCCATGATTAATTTAGCTTAATTTGTTGAGTTATATTTATATTCATGGAAAATTTTAAGGATCCATACTTATTTAAAAGTGTATAAACCTTGGCGAATCTTACTAGTTCTTAAAATGTCAACTATAAAATATTTGGCGATATTTTTCTAAAAATATTTCAAATTTTAAGGATTTTATATAGTTTATATAATAATCTGGTGATTTTTAGAGTGAAAAGGTTTACCCCATCAAAATTGGGCGAAACAGGGCTTCAAAAAATGCAAATTGGCGAATCATTTTTTTGAAAAAAACATAGAAAAATAGCCCATGGGCTAAATTTCGCCCCTAAAATTCCTTGTTTATATTCTTATGAATCCCATGCCCTTAAAATATTATTACTATAACCCTACATAGTCTAATACTATTTTGTAGGGATAGGACCCACTCATGTGGCCATTACAAGTATGTTTCATGCCTACATTATAACCCCAGCATGCCCCCTAGCACTATTGCTATGGCGAAGGGGTGTTACATACTCTCCCCTTCAAGGAATTCATCCTGAATTTATTTTTACAAGCTTCCTAACCATACTGCTTATATTTCCTCCCTTACACCCCTGTCCCATAATCATACCATCGATTAACCTCCGAACATCCCCAATACTTTGGATGGTATCACTTACCATGGCATGAGTCCTCTATTGCAACTAGTATAAGAGTCGCTTATCATGGTGTGACTGTAGCAAGCATCAGAAGTCTCATTATAGATCCAATAAGGTGCGAGTATAAATCTCGCTATATCCTCAACTTTTGGCATCGATCTAAGGCTTAAGGCATTTTGGACTTGGCTGGGATTTATGGCCTCAAGGCTTCATCTGGAGGGTACCATGCATTTGGTCTAGTGCACTAATATACACCATGAATCTCGTAAGGCTGCCCCAAAAATCCCTCCACAAATCCCACTGGGAAAGCAACCCTAGGCATCGAATGTCCTTCACCATATACCTCCCCCTCGATGAAATACCTCAAGCCGTGGAATTTCGACAATTGTATAAAGGAAAGGAACTGTTGGCAAGGTATTACTGAGTGAGTTGGTCCCCAGCCCATAAATCCCTTGTGGTTATGGGCACCCACGAGATTGTGGTTTCTATAATGACCTAGCCTTGAAGGCTCCTAAGTGGAATTCCTGTAACATTTCCACTCAAATCATATAGACAAACATTAATCATCATGAAACAAGTCCATACACATTACCACATCACTTCATAATCATCTCATATCAACAAATCAAGTGCAATTATTGCATCACATCATGTGTACTAATAAATCAAGAAACACATGTTACCATAACTATCTCACATCACCATGAATGATGTCATCATCATCATGACTAGAATATCATAACATAACTATAAACAAAACATTTGGAACCATTATCAACATAGGACTGGATAATAACCACATTATAACAATATGCAGATCATAATAACAAGTAATTCATGAAACCAAGATTGTAGAGATTTCATCAAATGTCATGTAACACCTCCCTCAATGACTCCCTCATAATCATTTTCTGAGAAATGTTGGAAATATTTAGATGGAAAATTACAATAGAAAAATATAACAAAGGATGATTTATAATGCCAAAGAAACACTACATGAACCACTTTTCTATTATGGACACTTTCTTCATAACAAACCACATGTTGACAGTTTGCAATACATTTGTGAACATAGTTGTATTATGACTTATATAGATAACTTCATTTATATGCCATTATAACAAAGCCATTAAATATCAATTCAACACCACATCCTAGGAAATAAATATGCTATGCATCATATGGAATCACCATCCCACGGAGCATCAAAATAAATATCCTTATCATAAACAACATCACATACTAGAACGACATGGAGGCAACAAACCAATTCAGCCCCAAGACCTTAAAGCTAACATGAAAGTCATGCAATCCATGGTTATGGCATTGACGTAGTCAGTAGATCAACTCAAAAGTGATATGGAAAATGACAAGATAGTGATTGATTCTATATCTCACCATGTTGGATTTTCTCTGAAACAAGAGGAGCCCACCTATGAAGAATTTAACATTGAAGAACTAGGATATCACACTCTTTACCCATAAACACAACCTCACTCCTTTGAGGATCAAATTTCATGGCACTTCTTTTTAAAGATTAACATGAGCAAATTTGATGGCTCAGATCCCTCGGGTTGGGTTACCTAAATGGAACACTATTTTCCCTCCATGGCATTAAGGATGACCTACATAAGTTAAAAATTGGGGTTCTATATTTAGATTTTGAAAGATGGGAATGGTGGCAATGGTACTAGAAATATTATCAATGTTATGTCCCTTGGAGCCAAATTGTGAAGATCCTTCACGAGCATTTTGAAGGTGACACTCATGACTTGGGAAGGTTGACCAAATTGTGTGAGAATGGCACCATTATGGACTATATTACAACATTTGAGCAATTGGAAATCTGCACATAATCCCTTTCCGAATATGTTTTCTGGGAATTTTTCATTTGTGGAATCAAAGAGGCAAATCATGCAAATCATGTCCTTATCCAATGACCCTTAACTTTGTTGGATGTTTGTGATAGTGCCCAAGAAGCTAAATAGGTGATCAATGTCCAACCCAAGCATCCTTCACTTCCCACTCACAAAATGTCTCCAATGGCTACTATTTCTAGCAACAATGTTTCCCAACCATTATGAATCCACAAGTTGACCTTGGATTCCATGGTTGAGCGTTGGTGCCTCAGATTTTTATACAACTATGACGAAAAATATTTCTAAGGCCATAAATGCAAAGAATATAATTTATTTCAAATCGAGGCATCCCCACATGATCACCTCGGGGACATCGCCATGGAGGCCCTACCAGGTCCTGATGTGGAGGATACTATTCCACCTTTGGAATATGTTCCCAATATGCTAGTTTAGGAGGAGCAACCCTAAATCTTAGTCCATGCCATATCAGGTTTCAACAAAAGGAATGAGAAGTTAGGTATTGAATTGATGAATCAGAAATGAGAAAGTGACATATGTATGTATAAATGGAATGATGCAATGGCATGCAAATGAAATGTGAATAAGGTATTGGAGCATAGGATTAACATCAAGTTGTTCCCATTGAGACTCTGAAACCTTAAACCTCACACAAATGTTTCTCACCAATACCTTCTTCATCTTCAGTAAATATCTATGAACAAACTAAAGACATTGCAATGGCTTCTCCATTATCCCTATAGTTTCTAACATATTCATGGAGAATTTAGAAGCTTTATCCAATAATAGTTATAATCTCAAACCTAAATGTTGGTTTTGGTTTGTTGACGACACCTTTTTCATTTGGCCCCATGGCGAATCTTGTCTTAACTCATTTTGAGACCAGCAAAATAGTGTATCCCATCACATCCAATTCACAATGGAAATTGAACAAACCATTCCCTTCCTTTCCTAGATGTTCTTGCCACTTGTCAACTTGATTGATCCCTTCCCCATCAAGTGTTCAGAAAAAAACGCATACTGATAGATACCTCCATGTTAATTCACAACACCACCCTACTAAAAAATCAACCATTATAAAAAATCTCATTATGGGATCTATTTGAATCTCTACCCCTTGACACCTAAACAAAGAGAGAGCTCGCCTCACTAAATATATTTAAGCTAATGGCTAGTTCATATATCAAATTAGCAAATCCTTCTAAGTTGTCCTTTATCCTAATCCTAAGCCTAGAAATAATTGCTTTGCTTCTCCTGCTCGAGGCCGATTTCTATTCCTTACATTCATGGCATTACTGATTGCTTATCCAAAATCCCAACTAAAAATAAAATTAAAACTCTCTTTAAACCTCACAAAACCCTTAAACAATTATTTTCATCTAGTAAAGACAAATCAAACCTTTATCTCTTGCAAGGTATCTATAAAATTCCATGCTCTTGTGGAAAATCGTATATTGGCCAAATTATCTGATTAGTTCAAACATGTCTTAAGGAGCATATAGTTGATACTCTTCATAAACATATTTCAAAATATGCAATAGATGAGAACGCTTATAACACTAAACACCTTATGCATTTTGACCAAACTAAAATCTTAGCCACTACGACTCATCATTCTTGTCGTATTATCAAAGAATACATAGAAATAGATAAACATCCTAATTACAAGAGGATGGATATAAGCTAAGCCACTCGTGGAAGTCGCTTATCTATCACCTTCGTCATTAAATCATTCCCCACTTCCTATCTCTTAGCATTTGTTTGTTCTTTCATCCTTAATCTTCCTTGACCTAACCTCCCAACCTTTCTATTGTTCTTCTTAAACATATGATTTAACCTTTAAGTTTATGTTCATCTCCTAATTTGTCAATCTTGTTTAACTATTTTTATACATTTTGATTTCTAATTTTTATATTCTCATCACCTTTTAGTTCGTTGTCCCAACTACTAGTAGGGGCTTCTTCATGCTTTATCATCCACTAAGATTATTTTTTTAATTTCCCCCTTTGGTATTTTATTAGGTTATTAACCATCCCTTTTACTTCAAGATTTACCATAATATTTTGTTACCCATTTAGTATTCAATTCCCCTTTTTTCAACTCTATATATTCTTATCTCTATATTTATATGTTTTTCACCATTGACTTTCACTCTTCTGTACTCATCCATTTGTATGAATGTTTGCTTGGTCCCTTACTTATTATTCAAGTTTGATGGGGTACCCTTACAACTTTTATTTAATCCTTTAATTTATTATTTTCTTTCTAGATTATATGGTTCTACTCAAATCTCATGATGAATTTGTTAAGCATTTACATTTAACTTTTTTCCTTCTCTATAAAATCTAGATTGATGGATTTCCCTTTTCTTTATAATTGTTTTGATGTTGTTGTTTTTCCCTTAATGATGGGTGGAGTGCCTACTCGAAACATTGGGTTCATTTCATGGCTTTGACATAGATTATCCTCCAAAAAAATACTACACTATTATGATGAACTATGAAAGTCTACATTCTCAAATACAATTATAATTACTTGTTACATTCAAGAAGATAAATATCAAAGAAACCCTTGGTAGATTATAGTTGTCTTGTGTATCTTTATGTGACACTCATGGGAGTTTCTTGATAGAGGAGACTTCAATCTTCTTGTTGTATGCACAAGTCTATGGAAATGATGACTTATTGGAGTATGTGTTAGCATACATTTTTTAGTTATATTGTTGATAATGATCGTTGGGAATGCATATCAAAGAATACCCTTGGTTATTTTGAATCAACCAAAGGCCAAAGTAATTTTTGACTTGAGAAGGAATCTTGATATCAGCTGATAAACTTCATGGAAGATGTGAACTGGTGAAGGACATATGTCATGGCCCTAGGAGTAGTGCCCCAATTTTTTCGTTTTCAACTCCAAGGAATGTGAAACACCAGTGTGTCTCATCCACAAGGTCCTAGAAAACTTGTGACTATTACACTCAGACTACACCTATTCAATCAAGGTTTTCCCATAACTATGCCTTGAGCTACAAACTATTAGATTGTTGCAAGCCCCTACTCAACTTACACACCCAAGAATCCCTTATACCACAATACTTCAACACTTGAGAAATTATACAATTAAGCATTACACATGAACATCACAATACAAGTATCCATATGTATGCACAAGAGATAACGAAATCATAAGTAGGGTGGTGCCCAAGCAAGGCACCTGAAATTATTATGAAGAATTTAACAATATACAACAAATGAGTGTGCTCATCCCGACAAACACTCATTTACAAATCTACAATAGATCTGGGACAATGCCCATACAAATATCTATCCAAGATAGTCTTGAAAACTCCCAAGTAATCCTGCCCGAACCCAACAACAAAGCTTCCAAGGTGTCCTCACTGTTTGTACATCCAAACTCTATTGCTTCTATGAGGATGCCGCAACGCCACGTCCTGATTTATTCATTGCATACCTCAAACCCCTATTGCTCATACTGAATTTTTCCCAACCTTCCTGAAAACGTCCCATCATATGGCGGAAAAGTGCACCCAAGTCGTACTACTTTGGTCCCGACAGACTACACCTAGATGTGTTCCCAAGTCATTCTACTCTATCCCGGCAGACTGTTATGAGAAGTGTACCCAAATCATCTTACTCTGTCCTAGGAGACTATGCCCAAACATTTTCCAAACTCATGCTACTATGTCCGGGAAAATTGCACCCAACTCATGCTAATATGTCTTGGAAGACTATGCCCAGAAGTGTGCCCAAGTCCCATTGCTTTTAGACTTGTACCTTCTTCCACCTCTCGTTCAAATAAATTCATTTGAACTTGCACCCAAATTGTATATATATGGTGCGCTCTTGCCAAGGTGCATCCCAAGCCAACATGCCAACTCAAGTGTACCCATGTTGGCGTGTGCCCAAGTCGACGTGCTCCCAACTCTCAGAAGTGGGAAGTGTACTCCAAAAGTAAGTGTCGGATTATTAACGGACCCAACGGGTGGGAGCCTTGGGTCCATGCACCCCAAGTCTCATTCCCCCTTCTATAACGTCTTCGTAAGAACAACCGAATTAGTAGTGTGCACCTTTCCATGCCACAAAGGTGCCCCACAATTCAAGTGTCCCCAAATCCACACTCAACCTCCGTCAAGCCTTATGAGCCTTCGAAACCTATTAGGGGAAGTGCACCCAACCTTCATGGAGAGGTCATAACACCCTCCCCCACTCAAAGTTGTTACCTCCACCGACAACATCTCTAAAAAGGACCAATTTTATCTCCACAAACTCATCTTTACCAAGAGTTGCATCTTGTCTCCTTGTTGCCGCCGAAACCTTTGTGCCTCCATACTAGTGGAAATCCCAAATTTCCTACATCACCAATTCTAAGAATGCATGTGCCCACTACTGTAGATTCCTATTGTTGTTGCCACTATCTTCTGTTGTTGTTGTTTCCTTCTACTGCTTCCACAACTCAACCTTCACCCATAAGATCACTCAAAATGTCCATAGTCACATTAACGGACTACTCTTACTTACGTTATGTAGCCAACTTTGTCATGATCTAATGGATTGGATCCTATCATGTTTTGAACAAGTTGGGTGATCAGTCCAATTTGTGCACCCAAACGCATGAAAATACATCTCTTCAAGCCAAGGTTGTCACTTCCATCCATAATTCAGTTTGTTGTTGCAAAAATCTTAGACAAAGGAAATATCTCTTCTTACCTTCAAAATATGCTAAGTCTACTTCTTATCTTAGCCACCTCATGTTTTTGGCCAATGCACCTCTTCTTGGCACCTTGCCACCCTGCTGACCCACTCCATGGCTGTAGGTTTTTCCACAAAGAATCATCATCCAAAAAAGGGGGGCTCCCATCAAATAGCTATACCACCCATTTCCATCAAAGCAATGAATCCTTTCTTCTCTTAGATATTCAAAAACTACTTCCTTTTCCAATGGTCAACACCCAATCTTTACCAATCGTTTCAGTGTCATCTCAAAGACTCGCATCCCCATATCTTCTTTGTAAAATAACACAATGTGTATCGCATCACACTTGAGAAAGTCCTCACTCTCCACATCTAGGTGCTCTGTATCTAAGTCCTACACGTATTTTGAAACAAATTCTTTGATGCTCCCAACCTGCAAGTCATCTTGGAGTTGAAGTGCACCCAAATCATGCTTTCCTTCACAAGATTTTTCTTCAACTCATTCGTTGTCCCAAAAATAAGAGTCTTACTGGTCCAATTCCTCCACGCATTTCCGAAATCCAATAGATGCATCATTTTTCATCACCATATTGTTCAACGTACTTTGGTTTGCATCTAGGTGTGAGCCCTTAGTGCAAGCATCTGCTTCTTTTGCTGGTGTAAGTATTGTCATGCCTCCAACAACTTGCTTTTGCTTCAAAGTTCCCAACTATTCATCCTTTGAGGCTGAATGCACACATGTTCCCTATGTTGTCATCTTATGAGAATTCAAGTTCATTGTGCCTGAACCCTTCACACCTTGCTATTGTGCGATGAATTGAGGCCTATACAAGGGTTCACCAACTGCCTCAACTAGTGTAATTCCACTCATCCTAGGCGTGCTTCCCAACTTATTTCTTGTCACCATCGACACAACATAGGTGTCAGCTTCATTCATGAACACCAAAAGGTTCATGTGTGGCACAGGTATTGCTTGAGTTTGCTTCAGAAAATCTCGTCCCAATACCATATTGTGATCATCCATGGGCATCACTGTCAAGTCCAAAGTACTAAGCCAATCTCCCACTTTCAATGATGTTGAATGGATTGTTATGTTTGCTGGATTCATTGCTGAGTTCACCACCTTCACTAAGGTTCTGCAACTCTCATGCTTACGGTGAAGTCCCTTTGCGGTCTACTCACTCACAAAACTGTGGGTGGTGCCAATGTCTATCAATGCTACCACCTTCAACCCACAAATGG
Organism: Larix kaempferi; assembly: GCA_027924585.1. Classification (NCBI taxonomy): domain Eukaryota; kingdom Viridiplantae; phylum Streptophyta; class Pinopsida; order Pinales; family Pinaceae; genus Larix; species Larix kaempferi. The sequence goes on along the minus strand of BSBM01000173.1, from coordinate 5,363,730 downwards.
TTGCATTCACAAAACAAAGATCTTGCACATCTTCATCGTATGTTGCTTGTTCGTAGTAGTCTTTTGTGAACTTTCCAAGAATCTTTGTCAAGGCATTCAGAACTCTCTGCTCTGCTTTCGAGATCTCATGCACCGGCATATCTTCTAATGCTTTAGACTTTCTCTTCAAAGTGCACCCTTCTTGGGATTCTCCCAACGATACCGGTCGCCACTTCCAAGGGTACATACTCACAAAGTGCTCCTGTCCAAAAATAAAACATGCAATAGGCTCACCTTTTCTCGAAATCCTTACTTGCTGCTTCATTATGTTGTCACGGTTCCCATCCACTACTCTGAATGAACCTAGTTTAGGTGGCTATTGTGCCCAAGTCTCTACTTGGACTGCCAATTACTCCCATTCCTTCATCCAAGATTCAATTTATGTGCTGATTTGTGCCAGCCTTGTCTTGTGGTCTTGGCATGACTCCTTGAACTTTTTCTCCCTTATGCCCCAATCCACCTTCATGGTTTTCAACTTGGATTATGTAGACTCTTTGTTTGGTTTTTCTATGGTACACCCCAAGCATGGTTGTTACGTATATTAATAATTAGATAATACTAATATTATGTTCATAATTAAAGATAGAAAAATTATTAAATAATAATTGATAAATTCTAAATGTCATATCCATTCATGTGAAATGACACACATAGATCTATAAAAGTGGTCACAATTTTAATTGTAAAATCATCTTTCATATATCAATTTATCATATTTTATCATTTCTTTCTTACTGTTCACGTGAGTACTTATCCATTGTATTTGGTATCAGAGTTGAGCTCTACTGCTGGCCCACTGGTCTGTTTCATCACTGCACTTGAGGACAATTACTCGCCCATTTCTCCATTCACCCGATTTTCCTCCATGCATATTCCACAGCTCAACCTCTTCTACCACCTTATAATTCATTCCATGCATCACCCCATCTCCCATGTCTCCCATGCATACTTACTCCCTCACATAGTTGTTTCCCCCTCCACTCGCCTAGCCTTTTCACTCTGGCCTAGCCTCTTCTACTCATGAACCTACTCCTCCCTCAAGCCAACACCCTCCTCCCTCGCTTTCGCTCTCACTCTGATCTCTCCCCTCCCTCCTCTTCAACTCCATCCACTTGCCTTCCTATGCCTCAGCTCCATCTCCCACCATTCACCTTTCAAAAGTTGCACCTGCTCCACACCCTATTCATCCAATCACCATACCCTCTCAAAATTGATAGCTAAAATTAGGGCTAAAAACACTCCTCTCGTTACCAAAACCATGTATGAGTTAAAGGACCCGATGGATAAAATAGAAAAATACCATGTTCGGGATTCCAAGACTCTCAAAAAATTAAACTCAAGATTAGATAAAATTGAATCTGAGCTATGGGAAGAGATTAAAAATAACAATATTGAGCTAAAAGAAGAATTAATAAGGAATATAAAAAACAATGTTGCCAGTGCTGTATCATGGAAATTGAGTAAGGTGACAGCAAATTTAAGGTAAAAAATCAACACAAGCATAGAATAAGGGCTTCATAGAATTGCAAAGTTCATCATGGATAGAGAAGCCTCTGTCAATATCGATTCACCAAAAATAAACCAGCCACCCTCTGATTCAACAAATACAGCTAATACTCAACCAAAAATTTTCAAAGTTGAAATTCCACAAAACCAAACAGATCTCAATCACTTATCATTCCTTAATCTTAACCAGTTGCACTCGGATTCAATGCAACCAATGAGTGGATATCCAATGAGGTACCTCAAGCTAGAGTTATCGAAGTTTGAAGGTGAGACAAAATAGAGCGTGGCTTGGATCAACATGGTGGAAGATTCTTTTTGCATACATAAAATCCAATCCTATGACGAGAAGATAAAATATATCTCGATGCAACTCGAAGGTCATGAATCTAATTGGTATATGTGGTGTAAAATTACCACTAAGGTGTGCTCCTATAGCTGGAACACATTAAAAAATGACTTCATTAAAATATTTCAAGATGTGACCGAGAAATAGTTTTTTGCAAAAATCACCAAATTACAACAAAAGGGGGACGTGGAGGAGTACACTTATGACTGAGAGGCCTTAGCAACACAAGTAACATAATTAAGAGATGATTAACGACTCTAGATTTATGTGCATGGGCTAAAGCCATACATTAAAGATGAGTTAGAATTATACAGTATCTCAAACTTAGATAAGGCCAGGTGTAAAGCAAATATTATTGAAGAAAATTTTAAAAATACATGGCAAAAAAACCTTGACAAGGGTTATACAAGCTGGAAGACCGTCCTAACCACAAACCCATAAACAAAATATTGTTTTCCACATTTAAGGGAGGGTAGAAAACTCAGTTTAGAGGCCCAAAGAGTTAAGGAAGGTAAATGCAAATATTGTGGAGAAAAGTGGGACCCAAGACATAGGTGTTCTAAGAAGGATACCACCAAGAACTTATATCAATGAAAAGTAGAAGAGGAAGAAAAATCAGATAGTGATGAATCCAACATGGAGGAAACAGGGAATATCCAGAGTATTCCATCAGAGTCAAATGATGAAAATGCCTTGAGAATATCACTTGCAATCATAATCGGAATACACTAGCCACAAACATTAAATCCTAGAGGGTATATAAAAAATAACAATGTCATCATCCTTTATGACAATTAAGGAAGTACCCATAATTTTATTGACATAAGTTTTGCGAGGAGGCTTAACCTTTTCATATATCTAGTACCTAATATGAAGGTAATGGTGGCAGATGGGAATAAAATAAAAAAGGGTGGGAAAATGCCATAAGGTTAAGTTGCAATTACAAAATTATAACCTTGAGTCAAAATTTTATGTGGTACCCTTAGGAGGAGTTGATATGGTTCTAGGGATCCAGTGGCTACAATCACTAGGTACTTACTCATCAAACCAGTAAGAACAATTTATTAAATTCAAATGGCAAGGGGGAAATATAAGTTGTATGGGTTCCAACCCCCTCGCACAAAAATCATGTCATGCCACAAAACAATGAAGCTAATATAGAAGGGAGCACCAACATATGTGGTACAGTGTCGAGAAATGGAGTTATTAACTTCAAGAGTCATCAACCCAAATCAACTACAGATCTAGGAATTATTCCAAAAATACGAGAAGGTATTCGAAGACCTTCCCATGGAGCTACCGCTAGAAAAGAAGATTGAGCATATAATTGAAGTAAAGCCAAGTTCAAGTCCTATCAATGTTAATATGTACATGTATCCACACCATCATAAAACAAAGATTGAAAGATTAACCCAATATTTATTGAGTTGTGGAGTGATTGCTAAAAGTCGAAGTATTGGTGTGAAAGAAGGATGGGTCCTTCAAATTGTGTATAGATTACATAAGACTAAACAAGATAACCATTAAGGACAAATTTCCCATTCCATTCATAGATGAAATGTTGGAGAAACTTCACGGGGAAAAAATATTTTTCAAAATTAGACTTGAGGTGAGGATATTATCAGATCAAAGTAAGAGTAGAAGATGTGGTGAGAACAACCTTCCGAAACCATGAAGGACATTGCGAGTTCAAGGTAATTCCTTTTGGGATAACTAATGCTCCAGACACTTTTCAAGCAGCCATGAACAATTTATTACAGCCCTATCTAAGGAAGTTTGTATTGTTTTTTTTTAATGACATTCTTGTGTATAGTAAGAATTGGAAGGAACATCTTACACATTTGGAACACATACTATCTATTTTGAAGGAAAATCAATTATATGCAAATATGTCCAAATGCATGTTTTGTAAAGTGGAAGTGAATTATCTTGGCCACATGATTTCCAAGGAAGGGATCAAGGTGGATCCTGAAAAAATCAAGGCGATCTCAGAGTGGCCCAAACCAACTAACGTATCAAATTAATGGGATTTCTTGGGTTGATTGGGTATTAGCAAAGATTCATCTGGAATTATGCTCACATAACCACTCCTTTATCAAATCTTTTAAAAAATAATTCATTTAAGTGGAATGAATAAGCAGAAAGGTGTTTCGAAGATTTGAAACAAATCATGTCCACAACACCTGTATTGGAAACACCATATTTTTCAAAATATTTTTGTAAAAGAGTGTGATACATTTGGTTACAGGTTAGGAGCATGGTTAATGCAAGAAGAACACCTTGTAGAGTTTGAAAGTATAAAACTCAATAAACGAAAATATTTGAAGTCTACATACGATAATGAAATGCTATCCATTATGCATGCCTTATAAAAATGGAAACAATACCGCCTAGGAAGCAAATTTATGATAGGTACATATCACAATAGTCTTCAATATCTTCTTTAAAAAAAAACATCGTCAATAGAACAACGAAAATGGATAGAAAAATTTGTTCCTTTCGACATGGAAATACTACATAAAAATGGGAAGGATAATGTAGTAGATGATGCACTTTCAAGGAAAGATGAAGATATGATGCCATATTCAGTTTCAATAGTGATTCCTGAATGGTTGGATGAAATCCGAGGTGAGTACGCCAAGGACCCATAAACATGTGCAATAATCAACAATCCCAATCAAGGTTCCAAATTCAAATGGAAGACCGATATTCTTTGGTATAAAGGAAGAATTTAATTTAGACCCAACTTCTAAATTCAAATCCAAGGTTATGAAGGAGTCCCATGACTCACTAGCGGCATGGCATGTAGGGTTATTCAAAACTTACTACAGTTCATGAAGGTCCTTCTTTTGGAAGGGGACGCATAAAGATATTCAAAAATACATGGTAGAATGTGACAAATGCCAAAGGAACAAAGGTGAAAATGTTATGATCCCAGGGTTACTTCATCCTTTACACATTCCAAACAAAAAATGGGAATAAATCTCCATGAATTTCATTGATGGGTTGCCTATGTCAAAAGGGAAGGACATAATTTTTGTAGTGGTTGATCGATTAACCAAGTTCGCACACTTCATGGGGGTGAAGAAGGTTAATTCAACAAAAGAAGGCTTATTCAACAAAACAAATTGCATAAGTATTCTACAAAAATATATACAAGTTACATGGGTTTCCAAGAATCATTGTTAGTGGTAGGGACACAAAATTTAACAGAAAATTCTGGAAGGAGTTTTTCAAACAAGTCAGGAAATCACTTAACATGAGATCATCTTATCATCCCCAAACAAATGGCCAAACAGAGGTTGTAAATAAATGTTTGGAAGCCTATCTACGTTGTTTCGTAACTGACAAGCAAAGTAACTGGCGTCATTGGTTACACTTGGAAGAATGGTGGTACAATTGTATGTACCACACTTCAACAAAAATTACTCCTTTTCGAGCCTTATATGGGTATGAACCTCCCAAATGGAAGGAGTTTGCTTTGAATGATAACAACATTCCAAAATTAAGAAACTCGTTAGAGAGAACTCATAAGACAATCAAAATACTCAAAGATAACTTAACAACTACACAAAACCGTATGAAGCAGCAAGCATACCAACATAGAACATAGAGAGAGTTTGAAGTTGTAGACTGGGTATTCATAAAACTCCAACCTTACAAACAATTATCTCTTAAACAAGGAGGAAAAAACAAGTTGGCCCCCAAATTATACGGACTGTACCAAGTTAGCAAGAAGATCAATCAAGTAGCATATGGATTAGACTTACCAGATAAGTGTTGTATCCACAACATTTTCGATGTGTGTTTTATCAAGAAGGTGTTGGGATGACACCAATCGACTTATAGAGAATACTTCCTATGTTAGATGATGAAGGAAGAGTAATTTTTAAGCCAGAAGCTATCATTGACGCCAGAGAGAAGAAGCTTCATTCTTGGATAATCAAGGAATATCTTATTAAGTGGAAAATTCTTCTAGCAGAGGATGCACCGTGGGAGATAGAAAACTTTTATCAGCACTATCCTACCTTGTCTTTGCTTTGAGGATAAAGCATTTTTTAAAGGTGACATAAATGTTACGTATACTAATAATTATATAATACTAATATTATGTTCATAAATTAAGATAGATAAATTCTAAACGTCATATCCATTCATGTGAAATGACACACATAGACCTATAAAAGTGGTAACGATTGTAATTGTAAAATCATCTTTCATACATCAATTTATTATATTTTATCATTTCTTTCTTTCGGTGCAATGGTTCACTATGTACTTACTCTTCCAAAGAATCCCATGCAAGTCTCACCAAACTTACTCTTCCTTGTTGCTTCAAATACTTGGCCTTGCCACAAGTGCCTCATCAACAAACTTCCTTCTAAGCCAACCATGCCACCAAATTCTTCTATGTTGCATTTCTTCAACCTTGCTGCTTTGAAGTCAAATCCTAAGGAAAGCCTCTAGGAGTTCTGCTCTATATCAACAACCCCAAGCCAAATGAAGTGCAAGAAACAACCTTACCAATACACAAGGAAAATCACCCTTTCTACCTTCCACATCTGCACTGTCAACACTTCAACATGTACCTTATCCAACTGCTGCCAAGTCTCCACTTTGCAAGTTTATGATGAGAGGTTGCCAAAGCTTGCTGAATTGACACACTGCCTACAATATGCCCTCTTTACCTTGAACCTGCGATCTATTACCCACTTTCCACACCAAAGCTGCAAAGTACCGCATTTTGCTGCATAGAAGTCTTCTCTTTCCTAAAGTGTCACATGCAAGTTTGCCACACTTTCCTACTCAAACGAGGTGAAGAACTCGCTTTTGTTATTTGATACCAACTTTTATTCAAAATTTACGTTTCGATACCAACTCTCACAGGCCAGGGAATAATACCTCAATTTTTCCATTTTCAATTCCAAGAAATGTGCGGCACCGATGTGTCTTGTCCACAAGGGCCTATCCAACTTGTGACGATTACACCTGGAATACGCCTCTTCACTCAAGATCTTCCCATAATTACACCTTGAGATACAAACTATTAGGTCGCTACAAGCCCCTACTCAACTTACACACCCAACAATCCCTTGTACCACAATATTTCAACACTTAACCAATTATACAATTAAGCATTACAAATGAACATCACAATAGAAGTATCCAACAATATCCACATGAGAGAATGGACGCACAAGTATGGTGGTTCCCAAGTATCTACCAACACAATATGCCACTCTTGACATTGTACTATCTTGCTTTTCAAGAAATGGAAACACCCCTCCATTAAAAATGATCATCAAGGACACTACCAAGACAAAAAATTCACACCTAATTGGTGCATTAAACATGCACTATTGGCAACCACTAACTAAGCAATGTAATGACTAACATTGAAAAGGAGAATGTTCGAGAAGGAGGTATCTTGGAGACTAAGCAATAATAAAAAGGACATATAAATACGTCTAAAGGCTTCTTATGTGGATGGCATCGGCATTCGCCGTTTGCTTTGTTGTGTACAGGAAGGACTCTCCGTCGCATGCGTTGCTGTCACCAAATTATTTCTTTGCCGCGTGGGGCGAAGTGGGTCAAATTAGGGAAAGATAGACCCAAATTTCCCTGCTGTCTCTTTACCTGTCGCCGTCCCTATTTATTCTTACGACGCATTTACTTTATTTTATTATTTTTCGGGAACGCGTGAATTGTCCGTTGGATCCAGACGACTATTAATACGCGCGACTCTCAACCCTCTCATTGTGCAAAATCTGTGTTCTAACATCTTCTGCTCCACAGTGTCCGAATCTCAAACAATAAACCTTGCCGGTCTGTTTGAGATTCAGTTTTTCTCGGCAGGAGTTGCGAATTTTCCGCATCAAGTAGCTGTAACAGGCGTTGCGAGAGAGAATGGCAGGCGCAGGCAGCTACGCATCTGCAGCTCTCTTGGCCGTTGTGATGATTATGGTGGGAACAGGAACGGTAGCAGCAGCAGATGTGACTGCACCATCTCCCAGTCCGACAATGGAGGCAGGCGCTGCCCCAATGCCCGCCCTTCCCTCCATGTTCGCCGTTCTGATCGCCTCAATCATCCCCTTCTTGGCTTCTCGGTTTTACTGAGAACTATTTGCGTTTGCTCTTTGATCCATTTTTTATGATCAGGGAAGGCAGCTATTCTTATCCTCTTATATATATTTCTGATATGTATACGACATTATAGGTCTTGGTTTTGTGGAGGTTATTCTGTTCTGGACGAGGGCCAGAGTATTTTGTATCCGGTAAACGGTTTTCTTGCTTCATTGTTTACCCATTTAGGAAATAAAGGGGATCACTTCACGGTCCTTTTAAGATTTGAATTAATAAATATTGTTTGATAATCTTGGATTGAGAAGATTACAATGGTGTGGCAGGTTTAGGGTTTCTCTGTCGTTTTAGGGTTATTTATGAATTTCTTTGAACCGTATGGTATTATTTGTGGTGAGTACTTTACATTTTGATGAATGCAAATTGCAATTATGCTATTCGGTTTAAGGCATTGCTTCGCATGAAATCTTTTCCAACGTGGTGCCGGGTTGATTCACTTGATTTTAGGGGAATGACTGCTCACAGTCCGAATTTGTTTTTCTGGTAATGTTCGAGTCTGAGAGAGAGCTTCTGCAGTTGAATGGTCCTCTGAATTTCACTGTAGAAACTAAATTCAGTAACGTTTCAATTGAATTGAATCAATTCAATAATTCTTCAAGTGTAAGATGGATGTCTGTATATTTGACCTAGTCCTAAACAAATGGCTCTTTGTTTTTTCAGTGACAGAGAAGAAACTAAACCAGAAAAGGCCAGAAAAAGCCCCTTTGATAACGCAAATAAAGCAAAAACACTTCCGTGTGATTTCATAGTTCATTGAAGATAATTTATCTTCCGGCCGAAATACACAAAACTGCCCCTGAAATTTTATCTAAATTTAACTCTATTTTTTTCAAAGATGGACTCCTATTTGTTCTGCCTTGAATTAATTTCTTCACTTTTTATAACGATTAAATTTGAATCCAATGAATCATAATGTTTGCCAACTGTGTATGACCATTTAAATTTTGAGTGTGCATAGTGGCTCCCAAACATACTAGGATAAAACCGTACAAAGCATTTTACACCCCACGAAAAAATGTGGCATACAAACATTTTCATGTGCCAGTCGCTTCCTGACAGATTGGGATAAAACTGTATGCAAACCCAACAAAAACATATTGCATGGCATATGACATCATACAACAGCTGTAATATGGCAAAGAAACAAATAGAAGGGCTACCTCAAAGTGAAATGTTTAGTAATTTGGGAGCGGTTCCAACGTTGATTATCTCAACATTCTTTTTGGTGTTCCTTATAATTACAGGGGTGTTACCACATGTCCCTTTGATGTGGCTTTCATTCCCACGTCTCATAAATTTGGTGGAATTTTAATATCAGTTAAAAAGAATAAGCTAGCTAGGCAAAACCAAGATAGGTGTCGAGCGATAGTAAGCACAATCTCCAATCCTCATGTCAAAATCATCTTCAGTTCTTATCAAAATCTTCAGTCCTTGTGTCAAAGAGATCCTTATCCTTTGGATTTACCCCACTCATTAATCCACTCGTCAACAAGGATGCAAGTTCACATCCCTCATGTCAAAACGCCCTTATTCTTTGGATTTGTCCCCTACTCATTAATCACAGACTAGACTAGTGAACAGGAAGTGCAAGTTCACATCCATCATTGTAACTTTGACCTCTTCTCCATAGATATGGATAACCCGAGTCACTCATTAATCACAGACTAGACTAGTGAACAGGAAGTGCAAGTTCACATCCATCATTGGATAACCCGAGTCAAGGGAAAGCAGTAGGAGATGATTTTCCAATTGTATGTCACTTGCTAATGCTTCATTAATGGTTTGATATAGCATTTTCATGACATAGATGGTCCTTTGTGGTGAAACGTTTAGCTTGTTCACGAAAGTTGATTTGCTATTGAGAGATCAATTTTCTTAAAAAGGATTTGATGTTATGGATATTATGATTATCTTGTTAATGTGAGGAAACATTGTTTTGGCAATATCAATATTGAATGTGGCGTTGAATTCTTCTCATGCAAAGGTTAGTAATTTGCTTTATTGAATAGTAAAATTTGCTGCGTTGAAAGAAAGCTTACGGTATTACTTTCTCTTTCTTATAGGCTTTAATGTTAGTATAACACTTGTAATTTGCATCTATAGAAGCAATTGCAGGTTTACTATTTCCATTGCTAGGTTTTATGTAAAATTGCTTGCCAAAGGTGCATCTCTAGAGAGCCATTTCATGACAAATTTTTGCATTAGGTTTCATAATAGCTAAGGCACTTCTGGCATGTTAAGATTGTATTCATGACCCCATCTGCCCTAGGATTGAAAGGCTCTAGTCTCTCTCATCAACAACCATTCAAAAATGATTTTTTTCCTCATTTACTTTTCTTTTTTCTTATTGAAGTTTGAAAGTTAAACTCTGCTAGATCATATTGCAGATTTCAAATTTCAAGTCTAGGGTTTCATAACAGTTTGCATATTGTTCTTAGGCTTGTTTTAGCAAGCTTAAAATCTAGAAATTATCAATTGCATTTGTCTTCAAAAAACAAATTTAAGTTGGGTTCAAGTAGCATGCAAATGAATGATCATTTTATCACTTGAGTAGTTCTTCTCTAAAATTTTGCAAATCTAGTTTTAATTTATGCACATCAAGATCAGATTTACAGTAACCTTAAAATAACTCATCTTAGGATAGGTTTCGGAAGTGATTTTGGTCACCCACTAAATTATGGAAATGTCATTTGATTATCTCACTTAATTTTCAGATTAAAAATGGATTTATATGGATGTAATGTTCAATCTTTCATGCAATTTGTTTAGTGCAAATTTTGTGTTCATTAAAATTGATTTTTTTTAAGTAAAATTTCATGTTTTTCATTTCCCAAGTGTTTGTCCTTTGTTTATGTACTTTGGCATATATTTGGAAATACTTTGGAGGTTAATTAAATCTGTATGACAAATTTAACAACTTAAACCAGATTTCAATCAACCAAGTGAGGCTCTCATTAATCAAAAGGCATAATCAAATCAATCAATACTTAGAGAATCCCCCTTGACCTAGGGAGGGTTGATCAAAAGTGAGAGGATAAGTGCACTGAGGTGACAGTGGTACCTCTCCTATAGTTAGCCCAAAGATAGCCACGAATTATGAATTTTTCCACTTAAATGCTAATTGCAGTGGTAACATTCTGGTATTTTGTTGGGGATATAGTCCATTCACTGAAAAAAAATTAAGAATATGCTTCATGACATTTTACGAGTTCAAATGTTTGAGGATCCATTATTCATATGGCTACTCCACATTTTGAGGATCCATTATTCATATGGAAAACCCTTGTTCTTTGCATACTTTTGAAGCTTTGTTGTTTGTAAGGGTGAAAGAAGCATGTTTTGAAGGCACTTGAAGAATCACATTGGTGACTCCATATTTGTTTGGTATGAGGTACATTACATGCATGCATTTCAACTATTTATATTGGGCAAATATGGTGGATGTGGATCCATATTTCCATCGTAAATTTGACTTTTCGAATATCCCTAGATATCGACATGAACCTAATATTATAATTATTTAAAAATTTGATGAGTATGGCTTGAAGTTTCATGGATATCATGATTCAACAATAGGACATGCCACATCTTTCATAAAGGTAGTGTTTGATCTTGGTCTTGATTATGAGGATAAAGTGACAAAAACATTTGTAGCTACTTTTTATGATGATGTCATTGATTGGTGGGATGATTTGGGCAAAGGATTCTTGTGCAAGTTTGATTGAAACATTTTGAAGGAAATGGAATCCTAATCATCATAAGGAATGGATGCCCCATGTCAATTGTATCAAGGGAATGTTTGAGAGCTTTGTTGAAGAAGATGAAACATTTCATGTTTCCATTGAAGAAAGCATGGAAGCATCCATTTCTCCTCCACATCAAGATAAGGATTTGGTGACCTATAACCCTTCTCAAATTTCTGAAGTAGATGATATGTACCATGATGTTGAAAGAGAAAATCTCGAAGACAAATCCTTGTTTGATGATGAGATGACAAGTGCATGTATCTCTCAATTTCATGAAAAATTAGATGTCATATTTAGATTATTGGTCTTAGTAGAGACATGGATTCCATGGAAAATTTTGGAAATCCCATCTGTGACACTTGTAGTGATGCATATAATAAAAAAACTGCAGATTTTGAGCTTTTGGAACAATCCAACATGATAGAGGATTTGCGAGAGAAATAACAGTCATATGCCCCCATTCATAATGCAGATTTTGGGCATCATATTGAGCAAATTTTGTAGATTTGTTTCAACTGTCACCTTTAAATTTCAGGGTTGTTTGGTGGTTGAATTGTCAAGGTAATATCCAACCATGCTTAAGGAATTTTGATGCTGATTTTTCTAGCCATTTGGAACAGGCTTATGGGCCTAAAAATGCAGAAAATTTTCAGCCATATTTTACCTCATGTTTTGATGATGTTATGCCTAATGTTTCAACTGTAAAAGATGTTGTAAAAGATGTTTTGGGGGCTGTAAATTGTATGGTACAACAAGATTTTTATGACAGAAATTTCCAGCCACCCTTTTTATCAATTTTCTCTCATCTTTGACAAATGTTTTCAGTTGGAAAGTGCAATTTAATGCAAAATTTGTTTGAGGCCACACACTGTTCATGTTGAAGTTTATTGCAAAAATTTCCAGCCAACAAAAAGGTGTTTTCAAGCTTTAAAGTTAGGTCTGGATTTTTTTTTAAATTCTAGATTTTATGTCATATCTCATGTTCATCTAATGTGGAGAATGATCTTGAAGAGTATTGCATTTTTGAAGATCACCCCAAGTGCATGTTGTTTTCGAGTGATGATAATGATGGGTTGATTTTGATTAATGACATTTTCAATGATGAGGATGCTTATACTAGTCCTATCCAAACTTGAATAGAAGAGTCTTGTGATGGTGCATGCTCTTCTTGTCATGATTTTGATCCCTCGGCCTTCTTCATGAGGACACTTCAGATTTCAGCTTGCACTTGATGGAGATTCCGACATGTATTTACTTGCATTTGATGTATCATTATTTTGGTTGGTGACCAAACACAATGGAAGGTGCTATGGCATTGATGAAACGTTATCGCGGCTATATTGGGTTTATGATTTCACTTAATATTTGTTTTATCTCATGTTTAGTGTAGAATAGGAATAATAAGCTCATGAGAGCATTATAGTGGAATGAATAAGCTCAGCATGTGAGCATTAGATTTGATTTTGGCATTGTTGGCTTATGCCATTTTGTTGCAAAGCTAATTTTGATGTATTAAATTCTTGAATGTGATGGGGTGTTCAGGGATATTGAGGTTATCCATCCCACCACATGTTTATTTTTTAATTGATGGTCACTGACTCATTGCTAACATGTACATTTTGGATATTCTAGGGTTCTCATGGACTATAAAGAAGAGCACATATGCCACAATTGGAGCCAATTGTTACCTCTCATTTTGTAATGGGTGTCCACATGTGATTCTTATCACACATTCATCAAGAGTTACATGTTGATGATGGTATGGAACACCTAGTGATTGTTTGATGGATCTTCATTTTAGTAGCTATGGGATGTAGTAGGCCTAATCATGTTCTAGTTGTATGTGACTTGCTCATGTTTCATTGATGGTTTGATATATCATTTTCATGGCATAGATGGTCCTTTGTGGTGGAACACTTGGCTTTTTCACTTGAGTTGATTGGCTATTGAGAGATTGATTTTCTTGAAGAGGCTTTGGATGTTTATGGATAAATTATCTTGTTAATGTGAAGTAACATTGATTTGGTAATATTGAGCTTTGATATAGTGTTGAATTATTTTCATACAAAGGTTAGTAATTTGATTCATTGAATAGTAAAATTTGCTAGATTGAAAGAAAGCTTATGGCACTACTTTCTCTTTCTTATAAGCTTTAGTGTTAGTATAATACTTGTAATTTGCATATATAGGAGTGATTGCGGGTTTATTATTTCCATTGGTAGGGTCAATGTGAAATTGCTTGCCAAAGGTGCATCTTTAAGGAGCATTTTCATTATAAATTTCGACATTAGATTTCAAAATAGACAGGGTACTTATTGCATGTGTATGCAGCTCATTTCATCTCAACTAACATAGGAAAACAACCCTCTAAGATTGTGTTCATGAACCCATATGCCCTAGGATTGAAAGGCACTAGTCTCTCCCTTTGACCACCACTCCAAAATTAATTTTTTCATCACTTACTTTTCTGTTTTCTTGTTTAAATCTACGAGTTGAACTATGTTAGATCATATTCCAGATGTCAAATTTCAAGTCCAGGGTTTCATAATAGCTTGCATATCATCCTTAAGCTTGTTTAGTTAGCTTAAATTTTCGAAATTACTAATTGCATTTGTTTTAAAAAAAAGATATAAGTTAGGCTCAAGTAGCATGCAAATGAATGATCATTTTTTACTTGAGTAATTCTTCTCTAAAATTCTGCAAATCTGAGTTTCAATTAAAGGAAATTTGAGGTCTAAAATGGCTCTCCTAAGGAAAATAATAAAAAAAACCACCTCACACTACCGATATGCCATGTCACACTAAGTTAAAGGTGTTATCTAGTGAAGGTCAACCTATAATATCTCATTAATGGTAGTTGACAAGTATGTTGGATTAGTGTAAAGTTAAGACATGATGGTTGAAAATAATAATGAAAGGTTTAGATTCTTGTGCATACACAATAAATGATATAGTGGTAAATTTTTTAAATTTAAATTTATTTAATTTTTTAATAAATCTACCACTACTTATTTTTATATATTTAATAAAATATAAAACTTAAAAAAACTAAAATTATAATGAAAAAATATAATTACAATAATACTAAAAATAAACAATAATTATTTTTATTTTATTTTATATTATCACTACTTCCAAGTCCTTTAAAATACGAATCTCACATTAATGACAATGGAGTAATTTTGAAACAATAAAAACATTTATATAATTAATCTCTTATAAATAAAAATAAATAAATTAAAAAAAATCATAAATAAAAATAAAAATAGGAGAGATAAAATCAAATTTCGCTATTTTTGGGATAAATTTCTCTTCCAAGATCGTAATTTGAATATTTTGGTACCATTGGAAAGGCCTTGATAAATTTCTCTTCCAAGATCGTAATTTGAATATTTTGGTACCATTGGAAATGCCTTGACGAGAGCTATAACTTTCGTGTTTTGAGTTTTTCGAGATTCCACACCAATTTTTCGGGGCAGAGATTTTAGTACAAGAAGTACTAAAATATCTGCCCCGAAAAATCGTTGTAAAAGCTTGGAAAACTCAAAACATGAAAGTTGTAGCTCTCGTCGAGACCTTTCCAACCGCACTAAGAGCATCAAATTGAAAGCTTGGAGGAGAAAGTTATCACAAAAATAGAAAAACATTATTTTGTCTCTCTCCTTTTTTTATGATACTTTTTAAAATTTATTTGTTTTTGTTTATAAAAGATTAATTGTATAAATATTCTTATTATTTCAAAATTACTCCATTATCATTTTAATTAATGTGAGATTTATATTTTAAAGAACTTAGAAGTAATGATAATATAAAATACTCTATATTTAGTATTTCAAGTATATTTATCATATTTCGAGATGAACTTTTCAAAATCTTAACCAATGTGAAGTTTATATGAAGTTAGCTATTGTCAAATAAAATTATGACACATAATCATATTTGAATTCTATATGTCCAACTCAACCACAATGGTTGACCAAAGTTATTGGAATTCTATTGGTTTGAGAAATCCAACTCATCCATGGCACATTTTTTTATAAGGCCCATTTTAGACCCCATATTTCCTCTAATAGTAATTTTTGCACATCAAGATCAGATTTACAATAACCTATTGGGATAAAATAAATGATCTTAGGATAGATTTTGGAAGTGATTTTGCTCACTAATTAAATTCTAAAATCTTATTTGACTATCTTACTTAAATTCCAAATTTAAAATAGATTCATATGTTTGTAATGTTCAATCTTTCATGCAATCTGTTTAGAGCAAACTTTGTGTTCATTAAAACTGATTTTTTCTCAGCAAAGTTGCACATTGCTTCATTTCCTAAGTGTTTGTCCTTTTCTTACGTACTTTGGCATCTATTTGACATTCACTTTGTGGGGCTTATTAAATTTGTACGACAAATTTAACAACCTAAATCAAATTGCAATCAACCTTGAGTTGGGCTCTCATTGATCAAAATATTTAGTTAAAGTAATCAATACTAGTCAAAAGTGAGAGGAGAAGTGTATTGAGGTGACAATGGTCCCTCTCCTATAGTTACACCAAAAATAACGTTCTTGGATTAAGACTTTTTCCATGTGGTAAAGAGTTCTATGCTATTGCACCAAACCCTAGCCGATCTACCTCTCATTATATTGTTCTCTATAGATCAACGTTTGGGACAACTAGTGCATGTTCACCTTTCTCTACTTCTGTAGGAGGCTCCCATGACTTAGATAACCATGCATCCTCATCAAATTTCACATTTTAGTGCACTACCATCTTGGAAGATGGAAGACATACATTGTAAGCCTTTGAGGACTCACTATATCCAACACAAGTACCCTTCATGTTTGAAGGTTGAAACTTAGACACCTTTTCATAAACACAAAAGGGTGACTCCTTTCTCGTTTCTCACTAGTAAAAGCTTCTTTTGGCATCTTGTCCTTCAATATCCCGTGGGGACACATGTACAGGTGGTAGACAATTATGCTCCATGAATTTTCTCAAATATACCCCGACAAATCTAGATCATGAATTATAGCCATGGCTATGTCTATGATCGATATGTTTTTCTTCGCAACAACCCCATTTTGCTTAGGGTTGTAAGGAAATATTAGTACCCTCTTGATCCCTACTTCCTTGTAAAAGGAATCAAAGTCCTTGGAGGTGTACAATCCCTAATTGTCAGATCTCAATCCCTTAATATTCTTACCTATCTGATTCTTCACAAGAGATTTAAACTGTTGGAACATATCAAAAAATTCATCCTTTCTCTTTATAAATTAAATCCAATTTTTCCTAAAGGAATCATCAAAAAAAGAAACATAAAAAATGCTACAAGTTAGTGATGCTGAAGTCAATGTCCACACATCCAAATGGATCAAATCAAGAATCCCCCTTGATCTACACTTGCTTCTTGGGAAAATAGTGTTAGAGTGCTTGTTGAGTGGATGACCTTTGCATACCCTTGTCTTATCAATATTGAAGTCAAACAATCATTGCCAACATTTCCCTTAAGAGAGGTAATGTTGTGTAGTTTATGCTTCAAAGTGCCATGGAACCCTACCTCTAATCTGAAGCATGTGTATTATTGAATATTATAGAAGATTAGGTATATGTGGGAGTATTCCAACATCTATAACCATATACTAGTGCCACTACAATTAATGATTTATAGTGAAGAATGTTCAAGATTCAATCCTAACTTGATCAAAGCAATGGAGTCGATTGGGAATTGGTATGTTCAACAAGGAATTTGTTACATCAGCATTTATGGATTATTTGAGACTTCGTCCCGACTCGAGCAAATCAATGGATTCGGTGAGGGATTTGTATGCTCAGCAAGGAATGTATTACATTATGATATATGGATTATCTACAATGCTCCACACATTACCAAAATATGTCCCGGTTAGACTATTGATAAGGGAGATAACTTTCTAGACAATTTTGCATCGATCATGTAAGGCTCTAAAAAAGATTAAGAAATATCTTCCACTTGAACACCCTTTCAAGATCAAAACATACTATATCGTGATTTATCTCATGTAAAGGGATTTCTTTAGAACTTGAGGCATGCCCTTTTCATTTATAACCAATCAAAGTTCATGACCCTCTTCATGTGGTTGAAAATTTCTTCGCATCTCAAAATGTATCGTGGAGACTCTATAACCAATGTAACGATCAAGAAGAACTGTACAAAAGGGTTAATGATTCCATAGAGGTAGATGGGAGAAGATATAAGAAGGTACTAAACCCATTCGTCTCAATAGATTTGGTACCGTCATCAAACCCACATTACATTATGATATATGGATTATCTACAATGCTCCACACATTACCAAAATATGTCCCGGTTAGACTATTGATAAGGGAGATAATTTTCTAGACAATTTTGCATCGATCATGTAAGGCTCTAAAAAAGAGTAAGAAATAACTTCGACTTGAACGCCCTTTCAAGATCAAAACATACTACTTTGTGATTTACCTCATGCAAAGGGCTTGCTTTAGAACTTGAGGCATGCCATTTTCATTTATAACCAATCAAAGTTCATTACCCTCTTCATGTGGTTGAAAATTTCTTCGCATCTCAAAATGTATTGTGGAGACTCTATAACCAATGTAACGATCAAGAAGAACTGTACAAAAGGGTTAAGGATTCCATAGAGGCAGATGGGAGAAGATATAAGAAGGTATTAAATCCATTTGTCTCAATAGATTTGGGACCGTCATCAAATCCACATTACATTATGATATATGGATTATATACAATGCTCCACACATTACCAAAATATGTCTCAGTTAGACTATTGATAAGGGAGATAACTTTATAGACAATTTTGCATCGATCATGTAAGGCTCTAAAAAAGAGTAAGAAATAACTTCGACTTGAACGCCCTTCCAAGATCAAAACATACTAGATCGTGATTTATCTCATGCAAAGGGCTCGCTTTAGAACTTGAGGCATGCCCTTTTCATTTATAACCAATCGAAGTTCATGACCCTCTTCATGTGGTTGAAAATTTCTTCACATCTCAAAATGTATCGTGGAGACTCTATAACCAATGTAACGATCAAGAAGAACTGTACAAAAGGGTTAAGGATTCCATAGAGGTAGATGGGAGAAGATATAAGAAGATACCAAATCCATTCATCTCAATAGATTTGGGACCGTCATCAAACCCACATTACATTATGATATATGGATTATCTACAATGCTCTACACATTCCCAAAATATGTCCCGGTTAGACTATTGATAAGGGAGATAACTTTCTAGACAATTTTGCATCGATCATGTAAGGCTCTAAAAAAGAGTAAGAAATAACTTTGACTTGAACGCCCTTTCAAGATCAAAACATACTAGATCGTGAGTTATCTCATGCAAAGGGATTGCTTTAGAACTTGAGGCATGCCCTTTTCATTTATAACCAATTGAAGTTCATGACCCTCTTCATGTGGTTGAAAATTTCTTTGCATCTCAAAATGTATCGTGGAGACTCTATAACCAATGTAACGATCAAGAAGAACTCTACAAAAGGGTCAAGGATTCCATAGAGGTAGATGGGAGAAGATATAAGAAGGTACTAAATCCATTCATCTCAATAGATTTGGGACCGTCATCAAACCCACAAATGACATTTGGGAATATGGTTGATGTTCCTACCCATCAATCAAAGGTTAATTATGAAGAAATAGAAGGAACCTCAATGGGAGATATACATATAGATAGTTTTGAATAAGGATGTAGAAACACTTGACACCATTGCCCCTATGGAATCTACTCTTCCTAGTCAAAGGAAAAATCTATGTCAAAAGGATCATGTCATGTTTCTTGAAGAACAACATCATTGCAACATGTAGAGGAACTACTAGAGAGAGGCAAGATGAGGGATCCATAGTTGAATCAATGAGTTGAATGATCATGTTAGTATCATGGTTCAATGAACAATTGAATGATGTAGAAGAGAATAGAGTAGAATGTTATTCCGACTCCTTCGCTTTTGATGTTTAAAACCAAGACTTCAAGATGTTAAATTATAAAAGAATGTGAAGTTAGAAGATGAAAATGAAGATACAAACAACTGAAGAATTCATCTCCATTGTTGATGATGTATATCCACTAGCTATTGGGGCATCAAGCATTTCCTTTGAAGGGCTATCTAATGCGAAGTTGAAAACGATGCATGCAACATTCCTATCTAAGGATAATGGTATTTCTAGTCAAAGAGAACAACTCGAAGTTCAAAGCACTGGAATTGATGGTAAGATGGCATTCATATGAAAGGATACCTTATTGAGAGATAAAATCATAAGATTGGTAACTGAATATTTTGACACTTGCATTGGCTCGGGTATATTCAATGATGCAATGATATAATTCAATATTCATATTGAGAAACGATTGGCTAGGGTCCCCTAATTATAGTATTATCTCATAAAATACACCTAATGGAAATAACAATATGCACCAATTCCCCTCCCACACACATACTTTCGACAAGTTTGAAGTCTTTGAACTTTTAGTGCATTGGGATTTTAAAGAATCAAGTGTTCAAAGTGCACAATTTGAAGTTAAATCATCATAATGAATGAGATTTCACATGCATTCTCATACAAACAAATGGTGTGAAATATGCTAATTCCACCACATCATTAGGCTCAAAGAAACAGTGCTTGATGATCATGTAGATTTCCCTATTGAACAAGCTAGAGTGCTAAATAATGTACTTTTCGAGTTGCCTTATAAAAAAGTCAATCTAGAGATTAGACTAGAAATTCTTATAACTAAGTGGGGAATATATTATCCTCATGTGAAGTGTTATTTACTAAGAATTTCAACCAGCTTAGCAATTATACTTCATCTTGATTACTAATTAAAATGTAATATGAGTCAAATAGTGAAAGTCTAGAAGTTTTCACGATAGCTTGTGGACTATTCTCAATTGCTTAAAACCTTACTATAGTGGGTGGATGATTTTCCCTGTTTTTTATATGATTAATCTTATTTCATTTCAACTTGGCTGCTAACTAGTTTTGACAAGGAAGTGATCTTGCCAATGACATTGTTTCACCTAGGGAGGGAGTTGAGTTGATTTAAATTAGGTTTATTTTGTTAGTCTATGGATCCCTATACAATCATAAATGGTCCCATATCACATGTGTGACAAGGAAGTGAGCTTGGCAATCAAATTGTTTCACCCAGGGAGGGAGTTGAGGTGGTTTAGATTGGGTTTATTTTGTTAGCATGTGACTCCCTATATACTCATAAATGTTCAGAGTTGAGGTGGTTTATATTGGGTTTATTTTGTTAGCATGCGACTCACTATACAATCATAAATGGTCCTATATCACCTCTTTGTGTGTTTCATATAGTTTTATCCTAAGTGTGTGTCAGATTGTATTTTGCCTCCTCTTATCTTTACCCATTGATGAGGTGCCAATGTGTGAAGAAATCTAGTTCAATAGGTGGTTACATCCATGTACTATATATTTGTATCATTGGTATGGATATATGTTTGTTTGCTTATGCCTTTTCCACCATTCTTATTTATCATATCATATCATATTGTTTGCTCTATTATTTAATATGGTATAAGAGTGCCTTATGGTCTTCAGGGCCTAGTAGTTCCTCCGTGATAAAGGTCTATGAGAGGTGTAGCCTTCGCTAGAGAGATGTTGATGCTATGAAACTACTTTATGGTAGTGATCCATGAGAGAGAAGCCACATTGCCTACGCTAGTAGAAAGCATATCTACACCCCATTGGACATGCAATGACAAATATGAGCATTGATCATTAATCATTAAGAGATCTAGTAATTATGATTTCCATTTTGCCATTGAAAATTGTAAGCATTTTTTCACATGCTTCATGTGATCTATTCAACAATGTTTCAAGGAACTATTGTGAAATATGGCATTCATAGTGTGAAATTGTTGATGTAAAATTATTGTTGTGACCTTCTTCCAACGTTTTTTTTCAAAGCAAGATATTTGGTAATTGTATTTTCTTTCCTTGTAGATCTTAAATGTAGCAATAAATAGAAGTAAATCTCACAATATCAATCTACGTGATTCTATAGATCTATATCATAAATCTTTTGTACGCAACCATGGAATCCCTATTGTTGGCTATATTGCTTATACATCTTTTCAACAATTTGTCTATAAAATCGCTTGATTGATTTGTGATTACATTTGCTTGATAGTAGTTCCCCTCTCTACATTTGATACACACCACTCAATCACTTACATTGATTTGAAAGGTGTATTTTCCCTCTACGCCAATATAGCCCTCGCACTAACAAATGAATGCTTTGAAAATATTTGAACAAGCAATAAAATTTGTTCTCATTTTTTGTGTTGATTTATGAATGGATCAAAAGTTCACTGCCAACAAAGAAGGGAATCATAGATCATGTGTTTCTTACCAGCTAAGAATTTTGCTTCAGCTCAATCACGAATCCCTCAACACTTCTCCAGATATTGCAGACTCCTCATTTATCTACACATGCAATCAATCCATGCTCGATATGCTCTCTAGGATACTTGATCCTTGTGCCTAACGTCCACAATGATATTCCTAGGTAGACATAGATCAATCCTCCAATAATTTGTTATTTGAAATTTGCACATTGATGTTTTTTATGTGATCCCACGGAGTTGTGAATTTGGGTTCTCGGATTCAAAGTTCAATTTCCTAACCACCGAGAGAAGCGACCTCACAAAGGAAGAAATTTGTTATTGTTTGGTCTCTTGGAGGATAACCCACCCCGAGTGACTCATGCCATAATTTACACTAGCAATTTGCAACTGCAATATGGATGTTGTGATCTACAAGATTTTACATCAGTCGCCTGAACTAGCTTTACACAAGTACTCAAGGAAGGAATCAGAGTTATGATCCTCGATCATATTGAATTAAATGATGAAAATATAACATGGCATCAGAGCTAGCCTAAAGGAAGGCATGTATGTCATTTACGACACTTGTCTCACTTGCGACAATTTGAAAGATAGGTTTTTGTATAGAAAAACCTAGTCATCGTGGAACTTTCGCTATAAATCAATTTTGGCGAAGTTTCAGGATCTGAAAATTGGGCAGGCCGAAGATGAAATTTTCCTGTACCTTATGTCCGAATTTTAGCCTCAGATTCATTATACTTTCTGAGATATGATCCGTACAAGTTAGGGTTTTTGCCTCTTCCAGAATGAAGCCCTAAACAGGTGACCTAGGAAAAAAGATCATATCTCGGGATAGGAAGCTCCAAATGGAATTCCATAAAAATTGACAGTTAGGGCACAGACTGTAGTTTCACAGGTCCAATTTTCAGAGGCCGAAGTTGAAACAGTGACACGTGGCACTCTGTACAAGTTCACTATGTTGTTTCATCCCTTAAACATGTCATGTTGGGAAACTGAGCATGTATCCCTGATGGAGAACCAAATGAAGCTCAAAACTATGGGGTTGGAAATATGACAGGTATGGCTACCACATGCCGAATTTTCAGACCTTGCAGATCCGCAATTTCAGATATACACCAGAAAAGAATACGACACATATGAAATGGCTCAACGGAGGAAATCAAAGAACAGAAGGAAGAAGCTCTCACTTAGGGTTTTCAGGTTTTAGGTATGGCATGACCTGATACAATGTTGGAGACACCTGATGCAACATTGGAAACTTTGAAAATGGATTTTTAATTCAATCATCATAGATATTAATCCTCCATCAAAATGTTGTGGGAGGAAGGAGATTGAAGAATAGGGTTTCCAAGTAAGAAGAAACCCTAGCAAAGTTGGGAGACTCACATGGCAGCAATAAAGGAGGTTTAAATGGCACTGATATTCTATAATCCTAGCACCATAAACCTATATAAGATGTTTACAAGTGATCTACCTTGAATGGTTAGGGTTTTATCCTTATAGAGAAGACTACAAGCAATCTCGACATGTATGACTTGAGGAGATACATGTATGTTTTGAAATTTGTTTCATGATTAAGTCCATGATATGTTTGTCTTCATATTATTTAGGTTAGTACAATCATGGTTAATTTTAGATTGTCTGATCACCTTAGTAAAAGTATGAATGCATGTGAATAATAGAAGACATTCATTGATTAGGGTTATGACACTTATGATTGTACTAATGCACTTGTGGTGTTGTATGAGGATGATGTTGTCTACTAACATGAAAGGTACATCAAGAAAGACAAATCCATATGACCATGATGACATGAAGACAAAGACTCATCCATAGTCATTGGTCACATATAATCTCTACTTACAAGGTATGTATAATTTGGTTCTACAATGCTTAACTTATGAGATATACAGGTTACTAGCCCAAGGTCTCTAAATCATTGAAGAGAACAAATAAGACATTGCTTGGGTATGTTAGACATAACTAGCAAGCATGATAATCCAGGTATGTTTTCCTATATCGAGTTAGAATCCTACTTTGTGTTAGGATCTTAGGTAAGTATACTTTTGCATGATTGATAATGATTATTCTTGAAGTTAGAAGTTTAAGTAATCAAGGGTTTATGCATATTATGTTTCTTAGTTTGATTAATGATAAGAAAAACTAGAAGAGTCCTATCGTCAAATAAGAATATGCATGAGTAAAAGAAGTACTCCCTAAAACCTTAAATACTAACGCTTGTGATAAATTACTTGTGTATGAAATGACCATGACCATACATGTTAAGATTATAGGATTATAATGTTTTGATAGTATTGAGATTATACTAATGAATGTATGATTATGTATGTGATCTCGAGGATGACACAATGATGACACTAGTGCACACTTAATCATGCATAGTGGTACAGGATGGATATAAGTTCAAAGACATATAATCAGGAAGCAAAAATCAAAAGGGAGCACACTCCAGTAGTTCCTGCAAGGAAGCAAATATTGAGAGGGAGTCCACCCAACAACCAAACAAAGATAAGTATTTGAATTGTCATTTATTGTATATATGATTACTTAAATGATGTTGTTCAATCATGTACATACTTATGTTCCTAGATTTAGGATGTATATTATGCATGTTAGAAAAGTTGCATTAATGAACAAGATACTACTAATATGCAAGTAATAGGTAAGTGGCCTATGGTACTGTACAACACTCCATTGCTACTTATCTAGATTGAAACCTCTTTGCTGACATGTTGGAGTAGTGCGCACTCTTAACAATGTTCTGGTAGAGATGGAAGGCATCTAGAAAGTTACGGGATATGGATAAATGTTGTATTGAAGCATTGGCTAAGATAATTGCATGACTATATGACTTCTGTTTTTATGCGTAAAGAATTTGTTCTGAAAACTATGAGATGTTTTCTAATCATGACAATTGAACTTGAATTGTAGGAAAGATCGTATGCATAATAGGTTATCATTGAAATGTCAACATGATTTGATAATTATGAAGTATTTACTAATCATGTAATTGAATTTGATTTGTAGGAAAGATCGTGTGCTATGATCTACAAAAGAAGGATGATGAACACTTGTTCCGAAGAACAAGTGATGATTGTTCAACAAGAAGACTTACAAATCAAGCATACTATAGAAGTACAAAGGAAGGCTCATGGCTAGAGTATTCTCTTAGAAAGAGGGAGAGGATCATGGCAAGATGTTTTCTCTAGTGGCTAGACACACTTCCAGAGATAGATTACACCCATGGATGACAAGACCGTTCTCTTGAATGGTGTAAATGAAGAAGAAGTGCACATCTAGCAAACTCCCAGGATTCGATAGAGAATCACATGATTGAAGAAAGCTTTGTATGGATTCAATAGGTACCCAGGATCGATAGTCATTTGATGAGCTTGATGATCACCACGAGTGATGCGGATTTCAACCTTTGCTACAAGGTTGAAGATGGTTTTTATATACAGATGGATGCAAGAAGGAACTCACCATAGAGTTCGAGTGATCTTGAGGCTCATATCAGTAGACCCATCTGACAGGAGATGGCACAGATAGGTATGCAAAAGATCACTCAATACAGAGTGTGAATGATGTTTAGTCACAGAGGGAGGACAATACTCAGATATAGAAAACTCCACTTCAGAGGGAGTAAATCTCCGAGTTTAAGAATATTGGCATGATTCTTGTGATTAGATATGTGACTAAGATCATATGAGATTTTTCCTTAGCCAAGGAAAATATGCAGTAGAGATCCTGAAGCTGTTCGGGATGATGGACTGGAAGGCCATGGCCACACCTATGGCATCGAACTTGAAGCTATTGAGTGATGCTTCATTAGAGTCGGTTGATTCCACGATGTATCATCAGATGATTGGGTCTTTTATATACCTAACAAATAGGAGACCAGATATTTGCTTTGCTGTGAACACATTGAGCCAGTTCCTGACGGATCCGAGACATGTTCACTTGATTGCTGCAAAGCATATTCTAAGGTACCTGAAGGGTACGGTTGATTATGGGCTCAAGTATGATGCGAATCAGAAGATTAACCTAGAGGGCTATGTTTATTCAGATTGGGCAGGCAGTTCCATTGATAGGAAGAGCACTTCGGGGTGTTGCTTCAGTGTGGGATCAGGTGTGACCTCTTGGTTTAACAGGAAGCAGTCCTGCATGGAACTGAGTACAGCCGAAGAAGAGTATGTCGCATCATGTTCGACTAGTTGTGAGGCAGTATGGATAAGGAAGCTACTGTGTGATTTGTTTGATCTCCAGTTGGAAGTGACTTGTATATATTGTAACAACCAGAGTTGTGTGAAGTTGTTTGAGAACCCGGTGTTTCATGACAAGTCAAAGCATATCGAGATCAAGTATCACTATATCAGGGATATGGTGCAGAGAGGAGCAGTGAAGCTCTAGTATGTTGTGACAGACGAGTAGATAGCTGATGTATTGACCAAGCCGCTAGATAGAGTGAAGTTCGAGTACTTCAGAGAGAATCTTGGTGTACTTAAGATCGAGGTTCCTTCCAAGGGGAAGTGATGATTCCGGAAGACGCAGCAATGCACACGGGCCATTCTCACATAGTGGTAGGAAAGTCCTCCTATGGTATAGATGTAAGGGCTGGGACATTCTCACATAGTGGTAGGAAAGTCCTCCTATGGTGTAGATGTAAGGGCTGGGCCATTCTCACATGATGGTAGGAAAGCCCTCCCATGGTGCAGATGTAAGGGTTGGGCGTGGATTTTTCGACATGGTCAGAGGTTAGTCCTTCCATGGTCATTGATGTAATTGCCAAGGCTTTTCCGACATGGTCAGAGGAAATTCCTTCCATGGTCGTTGATGTAATTGACGAGATTTTCCGACATGGTCAGAGGAAAGTCCTCCCATGGTCATTGATGTAATTGTTGTAGCCTTTCTGACATGGTCAGAGGTTAGTCCTTTGATGGTCATTGATGTAAGTGCTGATCCTTTCCCGGATGGTCAGAGAAAATTCCTTCCATGCTGGTGATTGTAAGTGTTGTGTTGTGTGCATCTGGGCTGTGCTCCGTTGATGACGAGATGATCTAAAGATGATAAGGTAACTGTATGGTACACAGGTTTTGCATAGGCATATAATCAGTCCTGGGATGCTCCTTCAGGTTTTGCAGTGGCATATAATCAGTCCTAGGAGATCTTGCAGGTTTTGCAAGTGGCATATAATCAGTCCTGGGATGCTCCTTCAGGTTTTGCAGTGGTATATAATCAGTCCTGGGATATCTTGTAGGTTTTGCAGAGACATATAATAAGTCCTAACATGTACCTACTTGATGGCTTGCTTGCAGAGATGATGAAGACCTACATGGAGGCTAGGTCTACATCCATCATGAAAAAGGGCTGGCTCTGTAGAAATTCCTATGACGAGTAGATTGGAGATTGATGGTCGAGATAGAAGCAGCAGTGACGATGATGATCAAACTTTGATGATGGTCCAGCTTTGATGATGGTCCAGCTTTGATGATGATCCAGTGACCAAGACTTGTGCTGATGAACTGTGCCAAGAGAATAGCTTCCTAGTGAAGAGGGAGTGTTGATGTATTTGTAACTTCAGAATGTATTCACTTGTATATTGTATTTGTATTTTATTATTCTACCTCCGACAGAGATGTTTATTCCTCCAGTCGGAGAAGTCATTATTGTACTTGGGTCATGTAAAGTCATTGAGGTCAATCCTCCCATGTATGTCGGGGCATTAGACCCCAGATTTAAGTTATTAATGGGTTATTAGACTCTCCTAGAGAAGTCGGCCCAGTCAGTTACACTTAGGGGCCGACCTGTTTGGGGTTAAGGCTAAGTGAAAGGTAAAGTATAAATAGAGAGAGTGCTCCTCTCTATTTGATCATTCACACACTCACTCATTTCACATTAGTGAGATAGAGGAGGAGTTTGCACAAGTGGAAGAGGAAGAATCTGTTGGAGATCATCCACTTGTTTTGAGGTTTTGTATTATTGCTCATTCTATCTCTAAGGAAGTTGCGGGATTTTCTCCTTTATGGTTTCCCCGGTGAAATGCTTTGTGTCTCGTCTCTTGTGTTTGATTTGTTGTGCATGTTATTCTCTCAGTTAAGATCCTAGATCATATTGAATTAAATGATGAAAAACTAACAATTTGGATGGTCATTAAACCTAGCAGAGGACAACTAGATCCATCTACATTTTTGCTTGGCATTTGATTGGGTTGTCAGGGATTTCCAGGGATGTGTTAGACTTGCAATTTATTCACTTCTTATGATTCGCTCTAATTAGATAGCATAGTTTACATCAGTGAACACTATTAGGTGTTTTGGTTCACTTGTTTAAAGAGAGATTTTCTAAATTATATGATTTTCAACATCCAGGTTTCATGTTTTTTCATAAATATCTTCATTGAGGTCCAACTCCATAGTTTTAGTTTTTTTATTGAAAATTTGAGACGATACTAATTTATGCACTAGTTCATATTTCCTTGTTGGCATAATTGTTTTAACTTATGATTGAGGAGGGGAGAGATTGTTAGCCTATGGCTCCCTATACAAACATAAATTCCTATATCACCTCTTTATGTGTTTCACATCATAGGATATCGGTTTTATCATAAGTATGTATTAGATTATTTTTTGCCTCGTATTATCCTTACTCATTAATGAGGTGTTAACGTGAGAGAAAATCTAGTCCAAGAGGTCGTTACATCCCTGTACTATACATTTGTATCCTAGGTATGAATTCGTTTTATTTCTCCTTACATATGTCATATTGTTTGATCTATCCTTTAACATATTTCTAATAAAAGGATGGACCATTCTCTTTATTATTGGTTGCATTTTCAAATTTCATTCCTTGCGCCTTTGTTAGGATTTAATTAACTACATATTTCATTAATGAAGTAGTCTTTGATGATCTTGTAGCTTTCCCTACTTGGAAAGTTATAGTGCTTAATATTGTATTATAAAGTTTTAGAGCACAAGAGTTGATTTATAGCTTATAATAGTAGTGCTTAGACTTAAAGTGGGAAAATTGTTATCCCCATTTGAAGAGTTATTTATCGATAATTTCAATTAGCTCATTAATTACTTTAAAGTTAATGATCTTGATTATTTATTAAATTGTAATATTTGAGTCAAAGAGTTGAATTTGCTCAATAATTATACTTCAAAGTTATGATACTGATTATTAATTAAATTGTAATATTTGAGTCAAAGAGTTGATGTTGAGAAGTTTGAAAGTATAGAGGAGATGAAAAGTCTTAGACATATGTCCTAATTCATAAGGCCTTGGGATTTCAAGTGTCTTCTCCCACTCCTATATAATAAATGTTTTGTGATATTTTCATATTCTAATAAGGGTACCTCTATTAGCTACTACGTTTATACTTTTGCAGAGTTATGTTTGGTTTTGGACTATCCCCTCCTCTATTAGATTTCTTGGTGATTGCGGGTGTGAATATGTTAACTTGTGGCTTATTCTCTTGGTATGGTGCATATTCTCACCTACCTTATTCTTCCTAAAATCTTATTTGAAATAAGGAGTTTCTTGCTAGCCTGTGGACTATTATTCTCCATTACTTAAAACCTTTGACTATGCATGTACTTTAGTTGGTGAACTATTTTCTTTCTATTTGTTGCATTTCTAGATCTTGTTCATTGCTCATTTAGTTAAGATTTTATTATCTACATCTTTCATTTGATCATATTATATTTTTTGCATTTCATTCCTGCATTCACCTCATCTTCATTTACATTTATGCATTTTACATTATTAACTTCATATTAAATAGATGAGAGAGCATAATAGAACATCTTACCTTGCATATGATAGCTCTGCAATAGATAGAGTGCTTTCCATTTCCAGGGTAGGTCAGCTAATTGGGCCTTTGTAATGCTAACCGGTTAATGAGGGTCACACTCCCATGTCAACATGACTTTAGCTTGCATGGTAATTGGGATGTTCACAACAACCATAATTGGAACCATACCTTTTCCCCTATGCATTTCGTCGGGGGTTTAACTCAATGAACCTCCGACATAACACATGCATACATGGGATATTAAAGAATACTCCTAATTTTATTAAATATTAAGAATAGTTCTAAAAATCCTTTTGTTGAACCCCCCTCCCATAAACATATTTTCAATTAAAACACCCCTATTTTCATTAGATATCCTATATGTCCATTTTTTCAATGACATTTTTAAAACCACTTTTTAATTTTTACTGCTAGAATGGGAACATGACACAACCTTTATAAGCCTTAGAACATTATAGGGTGAATTATGAAATCTTGGTGGGAGTAGATATTTTAAGATGTAGAACAAACCCTTGAACATATGTTGGCTTCACACATAGTTGTTGTAATAAACTTCACACCATCTTCACACACATATTGTACCTATTCAAACAAAGTCGAACTCCACACATAGTCAATTTCCCGCCACCTTCACACATAGATTATGTATATACAAACATTGTTCCACTACACAAACGCACACCACTTTTTCATGTAAAGTTACACCCATTCAATCCTCCCAAGACCTAAATCAACCCCTCTATGTATTATTCTAACCCTTCCCTAGTATTTTTATATTTATGGTATATTAAAAATAGCCATAGACCCCATACACTAAACTTTAAGGGTATCTTCCGGAAGGAGGTATCTTGGAGACTAAGAAATAATAAAAATGTGTTCCTACACTAAACTTTAAGGGTGATGACATATAAATACGTGTGTGAATGGCCTTGACAGTTGGCGTTAAGTGTATTTATGTAGTAGACTACGCTACATATTCAAAGGTCAACGGTCAATACATCTAAAGGCTTCTTATGTGGATGGTATCAGCATTCACCGTTTGCTTTGCTGTGTACAGGAAGGACTGACCGTCGCATGCGTTGCTGTCACCAAAATTTTTCTTTGCCGCGTGGGGCGCAGTGGGTCAAACCACAAATAAGGAATGATATTGATGACCCAAACAAAGCGTGTTTCCGCCAAATTTGCCCTCTGTCTCCTTTCCTGTAGCCGTCCCTATTTATTCTTACAACGCATTTACTCATCATTCATACATAACCTCCATCTCTTTTTATTATTTTTGGGGAACGCGTGAATTGTCCGTTGTATCTAGATGACTATTAATACGCACGACTCTCAACCCTCTCATTGTGCAAAATCTGTGCTCTAACATCTTCTGGTCGAGTGTTCGAATCTCAAACAGTAAATATTGCCGCTTCGAATTTGGTTCGGTCTGTTCGAGATTCAGTTTTTCTTGGCAGGAGTTGTGCTTAGGGTTTGGGATTTTCCGCATCAAGTAGCTGTAACAGGCATTGCGAGCGAGAATGGCAGGCGCAGGCAGGTATGCATCTGCGGCCAACCTTATGCAATAGACAGAATCGCCTTTAAGGCAAGCCTGTCAGGTGCCATAAGCATCCGCATCCATCCATGGAATGAGTTAAGGAAGTTCATGGTATCCACCGGCTCTGGCGACGGAAAAATTCGATGTCGGAGGACAACACAGAGAGGAAAACGTCATCGCGAAAATTTAAATTTGAAATTGAATCAGAGTATTCACGCCCGCGTAGGATAACGCCCGCCCATTCCATTCATTTGGATTTGAATTTGAGCGGGTTCATGCTATTGTGCAACTTCATAATGTTATTCTTACCTGGTAAGAATCAATTAACCATTGGTGCAAGCAACAAGTCAACAAAAATCAGTATTCCGCATAAGTGATCGCAGAGCGATCTCGTCAAAGGAGAGATGGATGTGTGGCAACTAGAGGGGGCAGGTGGAAACATTGTAGACTGCAGAATGAATTACAAGGGAGGTTGGATTCATGCAAGAGCTAAATGACTAAGGACGGAAGCAAGCGAACAGTCATGGCGATGTTTGGAGATCAGAGGCAATTAAGATGGACGTGACACAGTACGCTCAGGCGCGTATCGATTGCAAATTTTTTAATATGGAGGTTTGTATGGCTAGTTGTCCAAGCCATAGAAAGAATAACAGAGGAAAGACGCTCCTCCTGGAACTGTTACTCAGCTCCTTCAGGCTCGATTTGAGGCTCAGACTCAGACTCAATTAACTGAAACTCGGCGTGGCCTGGTTCATCAGAGGAAGTCTGGCAGTAGTCCTGCGGAGCTGGTTCAAGTGTATTTATGGGGAATCGATGGAGCAATTCAGACACAGAAAATCATGGAACATCAGCGTGCCCGTAGCAGAACGGGGGGCGACGTTCGTCAATATTTGCTTGAGCGTAAGTTTCAGAGGATGAGACTCCAAGGGTCATGCGAAATGCCATAGAACATGATGAGGAGAATTTGCTTACTGAATTCCAGAGTGTTACTCGAAAGAATAAGGAATTACCGAGCCGTACTGGATTATCAAAATCCTTCTTAGAAGGGTCCTCCAGTAGAAGGAAAACAAAAAAGGGCGACTCAAGATGGTAGTGGCAACGATACGTGAGGATCTTACCAGTTCCTTTGTGAAAATGGACCTCCTGCTAGATGCAGTGAATGCGCCTACAGAAATCCCTCACTCGGAGATGGAGAAGACCATTGAGTAAGCCCAGGTCCCTCACTAGTTCTTTGGTCGATTGTTTGCGCTGTTGATAGTTTCGTTTCTGGGTTTTAATCTTTTCTATTCTGTTGGTGACATACTTCGCTTAGGAGGCTCTCCTTGTTTTCCATTAAGGGAAGGATCCCCAATACTGTTGTAAGTCTGCATTTTGGTTTATACTGATATCCGAATCGTCTATTACATGTTGTTGGTTTTTCATAAATTTCAATCTGATCTAAGATCTTAACTGAGAGAATAACATGTACATCATATCTACAGCATATCAATCATGGACACAATAATGCAAGCACACAAGACATAGAGTTTCATCGGGGAAAACCAAGAAGGTGAAAAACCCCGCAACTTCCTCAGAGATAGAAAGAGCAATGATACAACCAAAGTACAAGAGACAGTCTTCTCCTAGCAGATGATCCTTCTCCTCACAAGTGCGTCATTTTCTAAGAGAGATAGAAGTGAGTAATGAGTTGTCCAAATAGAGATCTCCCCATCTCTATTTATACTTGTCCTGTCCTGCCCAATAAACTAATGGGGCCGACTTGTCTAGCTTAGCCTAATAACCCACGGTTAACTTAATGAGGGCCGACCCCACACATGGTGGTCTAATAACCCATCGGCAAGTTATGACACTTGCGACACTTGTCAATACAAATGACGACACTTCCTTATAGAGGAATAACACATCTCTATAGGAGTATAATATACATAGATGAAATACATAGGTGAAATACATTCCGAAGTTACATATACATCAACACATGTGTCCGCCACTTAGACAAGTCAATTTTATACCAATATCATAATGAACTACGAACAAAATAAAATCCATTTATTTCTTATAACTTACTAAATGATTTTAATACGAAGGGCTTACGGTGGATACCTAGGCACCTAGAAATGAGGAAGGGCGTGGTAAGCGACGAAATGCTTCGGGGAGTTGAAAATGAGCATAGATCCGGAAATTCCCGAATAGGTTAACCTTTTTAACTGCTGCTGAATCCATGGACAGGCAAGAGACAACCTGGCGAACTGAAACATCTTAGTAGCCAGAGGAATAGAAAGCAAAAGCGATTCCCGTAGTAGCTGCGAGCGAAATGGGAGCATCCTAAACCGTGAAAAGCTCCTTCATTCGGTCGTGTCAAGTCAGTGGGTTAGATTGGGGGTCCCACATAACTACAGCAGTTGTCGTTCTCAAGCAAGCCAGGTATGCATGAGATATTGTTGAAGTAAAATAACGTAAGTAAAAGGGGTAAGCCTGTCTGCCCTACCCGTTTGTGTAAAGGCTGCGTGTATCCCGAATAATACTGTATAAAGTAAGTAAGCAGTGGGGTATGCTGGCTACTTGACAAAGTAGGCGTGTTTAAGAAGGTAAGCTAAAACCAGTATGGTATCGGCTGTGGGTAAGGTTCCTGAGTACCAAAGTAGGTGTGGTGGGAAGGCAGTAAGCGGTGTTCAGAAGGTAAGCTGCCTCGTCTTGGTCTGTTGTAAAAAAAGCTGCGGGTATGCCTGTGACATAAACTTGCGGGCAATGAGTAGCAAAGAGCTTCAACAATTGCATTGTAAGTAATGCATCTTCCTTCATGTCATTCTGTAAGGTTAACTGCTTCTGTGATCCGGTCAAATAATGAATAGATGGAATCTATTCAAACAATGGAGTCTTTTCTTTAAGCCCAAGTCATTCCAAATAACGCCACAATTTCATGTTTTTGAAACCACATAGATAAATAATGGGATTGATTTTTTATATTATTTTTTTCTTTTGGGCCACTATATTGGATTGTGATTCATATTTTAATTTTTATCATGTTTACAATTTCTTTCAAATTTATATTGTAGTGATTGTAACAATAATGCCTATATGCTGATTACAATGTGTTAATTACATTGGATCTCACAGATTTTGTCCTGTCCATTGGAATTTACGAGCCATGAATAGAAGCTACCCCTGGCACTGTTGCATACAACATAGATTTCAAACACACTCATACTATGATTTCACCCTATGGACAGGGCTTCATAAATGTAGAGTTATATAATGGTCTCTTAAACATAAAGATATAACAATGAGCAATTATGCTAGTAGTTATTTTTATTTCTTTATTATTTGTGTTATTCTATTTATATATTATTAGTTTTTTTAAAGTGGGTGGAGATGATTTTTTTTAATAAATTCAATATATTAAAAAAATAAATTCTAATAATTTTTTTCTATATAAAACCAAAATTGTTTATATAATTAAAGGACTTTAAAATTTAAATAAAAATGGATTTGAATGTATTTTGATGTCAATGTCAGCATTAAAAATAGAGATATGAAGACCTCATGCAAGTAAGAAAACCGTTAAAAATAGAGATATATTAATGGTTTCTCTTCTATGTTTTATAAATTTGGAACCTATATCAACATGCTTAAATGAAACGTGAAAGTTGATATTGCAATTGAAATTTGAAGTATTATGTACATATACGTCACAGGTGTAACATTTACTTTTTAGGGGAGTGCATTATATTATAATGGAAATTTGAAATATTATATACAACTATACATCACATGTGCACAATTTAGTGGCTAGGGGATTGCATTGTTAGCTCAATAAAACAATGAGAAATATCTTTCTCAATCCATAAAGATATATGAATTGGGAAATAACTCTAGGTTCACTTTCTCTAAGAAAAAATTAATGATAAAAATATTAAAATTGGCAAAAGGGCTGGTGAAAGGTAATGTTACCCAATTATGACATTTTTTTTTTTGTAACTAGGGGAATCGACAACTGGAGACTGGGCTGGTACTCGCGTGAAATAGGGTCCAGGGATCCAATCCCACTACCACTATACCCCTAGGTGCCCCACACACCCCACAAGCATGGGACACGGGTAAAGCCGAGTGTGATTTGAACTCGTGACCTCCATTTACAACTGTGACTTCATAACAATTGAACCGCCAATGAGCCACACCCGTGTGGGCACCCAATTATGACATGTTAGTTGCAAAGGAAACATGAAAAACATAAATATGATTACTAAAAATAAATATTAGAGGTACCTACACAACATTTTAGAACATGGGGTAAAAAAATGAAATGTAGACAATCCAGTTACCTTCTGGAATATATAACTTTTATTTATGGAAAATTAATATAACTACAAGGAAAATATGTTCTCCTTAAATTGGTATTTTTTTTTCTAAAACATAATGCATTGTTCACGCTAAGCCCTGCATTTGCTATGTTTACTATGCACCGCATTTGTCATCAGATATAAGAGCTGGTGTCAAACAAATGATTAAAGATGGTTTCAATGTTACAATGGTTTGGGATAAATTCATATCTGATGTAGAGCATAGATATGGTGAGTTGTTTACAGGGGTGACTCGAGATACCTTGATAACAAGGCAAGAAATTTTAAACATTTACCACAATATAAAGAGGAAAGAATATGTGAAGGATGATAGAGATCCAGTTAGTGTTGAATGTTGGTACAACCAATTTCCCGATAAATTTTTCTACTACCAAAAGCAAGATATAGTGCAAGGAATTCCATTCATTATAGGTAGATAGACAAGTTGGATGCGTTCCATGATGGTGATACATTCACACAATGATGTTATATCAATGGATTCTACTTTCAGCATGAATATGTATGGGGTGCGTTAATATTTAGTATAACTCTCATTTCTTTTCACTTTTTAAATTTAATTATTTTATTGAATATATAATTCCAATTGAGTTCTTTGAATGTAGTACCAACTATATACATTGATGGTATTTGAAAAACATCGTAATGACACCCCTATGACGTGGGTGATTTCATCACGAAACACTATCGGGGATATCAGTAAATGGTTGTCAGCACTATTTACTGCTGGATTGAAAGAATGTTCATATTGGAATGTTCAAGCCTTTATCACAGATGATGCCGCAGCTGAAATTGAAGCAGTAAGGTGACATTATTTTTAAGAGGCATGAAAAAACAATGTTACATTAAAATATATAACTTATACCCTTATGTTGTAATGTCATTTTAGGAGGGTAACCAATTCCACCATATTATTGTGCGTTTGGCATGTGCATCGAGCAAGGCTAAAGAACATCTTGAACAAAGTTCGTGGAAAAGAAAAGCAAGTGCAAATTTATCATTCTCTTGGAGAAATTATGCACTCTTGCCATGATGATGAATCTGTGTAAGAAGCAGTTAAAAGGATGCTCGAAAATTTCCAAGATCAAAAGAAATTTACAAAATATTTCCAGAACACTTGGTTAGCAAATAATAAAATTTGTAAGTGATTTGTAGTGTCCATGTATGTATATATTCTATGATGGAATGCATTTAGTCAATTTTTTATGCTTGACATTTATTTTGTATTTCTTTAGATATGTGGGCAAAGGCTTATCGCAAATTTCCTCATTCAAATCAAGATACAAACAATGCCATAGAATGCTTATGATATTCTTGGTTCCACCAACGTTATTCAAGGTTCCTTAATTACACATGGTGTTGTATGCATTTTACAAGATTCCACCTACATTCTTCATAGTTCCACCAACAACAATGCTCATGGTTGCACCAACAATTCTCATGGTTCCATAAATAGAGTACATGGTTCCACCAACAATGCTCATGGTTCCACAAATAATGCTCATGGTTCCATAAATAGAGCTCATGGTTCCATAACTAAAGCTCATGGTTCCACCAACAATGCTCATGGTTCCATCAATAGAGCTCATGGTTCCACCAACAATGTTCATAAATAGAGCTCATGATTCCACAAACAATGCTCACGGTTCCATAAATAGAGCTCATGGTTCTACCAATAGTGCTCATGGTTCCGCCAATATTGTTCACGGTTCCACCAACAATGCTCATGGTTCCACCAACAATTCTCATGGTTCCATAAATAGAGCTCATGGTTCCACCAACAATTAACCATGAGATCTATTTATGGAAACATGAGCATTGTTGGTGGAACCATGAGCTCTATTTATGGAACCATGTGAATTGTTGGGGGAACCATGAGCTTTAGTTATGGAACCATGAGATCTAGTTATAGAACCATGAACATTATTGGTGGAACCATGAGCACTATTGGTTGAACCGTGAGCTCTATCTATGGAACCATGAGCATTGTTGGTGGAACCATGAGCTCTATTTATGAACATTGTTGGTGGAACCATGGACATTGTTTGTGGAACCATGAGCCTTAGTTATGGAACCATGATATCTATTTATGGAACCATGAGCATTGTTGGTGGAACCATGAGCTCTATTTATGGAACCATGAGAATTGTTGGGGGGACCATGAGCTTTAGTTATGGAACCATGAACATTATTGTTGGAACCATGAGCATTTTTGGTGGAGCCATGAGCTCTAGTTATGGAAACATGAACATTATTAGTGGAACCATGAGCACTGTTCTTGGAACCATGAGCTCTATTTATGGAACCATGAGAATTATTGGTGGAACCATGATCTCTATTTATGGAACCATGAGAATTGTTGGGGAAACTAGGAGCTTTAGTTATGGAACCATGAGATTTGGTTATGGAACCATGAACATTATTGGTGGAACCATGAGCATTATTGGTGGAACCATGAGCTCTATTTATGGAACCATGAGCTCTATTTATGATCATTGTTGGTGGAACCATGAGATCTATTTATGGAACCATGAGCATTGTTGGTGGAACCATGAGCTCTAGTTATGGAACCATGAACATTATTGGTGGAACAAT
The DNA here is from genome assembly GCA_027924585.1 of Larix kaempferi. NCBI lineage: Eukaryota > Viridiplantae > Streptophyta > Pinopsida > Pinales > Pinaceae > Larix > Larix kaempferi. Next base: position 5,325,214 of record BSBM01000173.1, on the reverse strand, counting down.
GAGCACTATCCGTGGAACCATGAGCTCTATTTATGGAACCATGAGCATTGTTCGTCAAACCATGAGCTCTAATTATGGAACCATGAGAATTGTTGGGGGAACCATGAGCTTTATTTATGGAACCATGAGATCTAGTTATGGAACCATGGACATTATTGGTGGAACCATGAGCTCTATTTATGGAACCATGAGTAATGGGAAATGTGTTTGTGTATTTTCTAGGGACTCACAAATATTCCCATGAGTAATTCACAATGTTCCACCCGTAATGTTCATGGTTCCACCAACAATGTTCATGGTTCCACCAACAATGCTCATGGTTCCATAAATAGAGCTCATGGTTCCATAAAGAGATCTCTTGGTTCCACCAATAGTTCTCAATGTTCCATAAACAGATCTCTCTGTTCCACCAATAGGTCTCAATGTTCCATTTTCATTGCGTCTATCCCAACCCAAAAGGAATAACAAAGAGTGATAAAATCAATGCAATTCCCCAACAAATTTAACGGAATCATCGCACCTCAGACTTGACATTTAAGACAAAGAAAGTTTGTGTTTGGTGGTATGGATTCTAACCCTAGTAGCAACTCTATACAATCTCATGCCTCCTAAATCCTAATCAACTTCTCTTTTCATTGCCCTAGTATTTTTTACCTAAAGAAAAAAAAATTATAGCTCCACCACTTATTCCTTGGCCACTTAAGGTTTAATTTTCACCTTGGATTATCCAATTCATTTGGTAAAAGTACATATGACTAAGATGTCGATATTGCTTGTTTACCCAAGAGTTAAGTAGGTCTACGATCATATGCCACCAATGTTGACCAGTGCACAATGAGTTGAATGGGAATTGTTTCCATATTTTAAAATGCGTAAACCAATGCACTGCCCCAAAATCTACCATGCAACCACCATTTTCTCATTCAAATGCAAAGTGGAAACAAATAGGTCATGGTGGTTGGATTTCAATGCTTCTAACACTGTGTTATGAAGAGACGACACTGTGTTATGAAGATACAATACTCCATGTTTGTCATATCAAGTCATACAATCCTTTTCTTAAATATTTTAAGTGTATGGATAGTTGCTACGCAGTACAATTGCATGCACATGCGTGGTTCACAAACAAGAGCCCACTTTTCTTTAAGACAGTGGGTGGTGGCAGCAGGTGTTCACAAGAGAAAGGCTTCAACAACATTTTAAAAAAAAAATATCCATTGCTAATATTTTTAAAATTTCTAGAATATGGCTTTGATCATTCTAGTATATTTATGGCTTGGTAAACATGTGTGTCCTGTTATGCCTCATACTGTGTAGGCATATTTTGACATATTTTTGCTCGAGATTCTAGACTATTCTAGACTATGTTCCTATTTATAGGCTTTCATATGATGAGTACATTGCCATTTTACTACTGCTTAGATGATTATATGCCATGAGTTACTGCTGCTACTGGTCAGATACACATGATGGTGTAGTCCATTCTTTGATGCTCAATGGGCTTCTAGATTATGACTGATGAAATTGCTCCTTTTTCTGCCACTATGATGTATTGCTTGTGGTTGCTTTAAATATGAATATGACTAGTAGTACCTGCCATAGCTTGAAGCTGTTAGTGGTGCTGCTTGATCTTAAAATACCAATGCTTAATGGTGGTCTGGTGTTTGTAGCTGATTTAGGAACTATTTTGTTTGCCAATTTGAGGCAGTGAAGTGTATATGTACAAATCCTATGTTCACTTCACAATCTTCCATTTTTATTTTGTTTAAAAGATTCAAATTCACCCAAGGAATTGCTATCGATTCCGAGGCATAGGAAGCATACATTTTCATGTGATGAAATGGGTCAGCTTACTCTCTTTGTTGTTTCTTCTGGGGGCGGATTCTTCTCATGTCGAAACAATGCAAAAAAGGGAATGACCCAATAAACGCCATTTTTTATAGTCATTCATGCTTCTAGGGATTAAAATCCTTTCTTGAGGAACATGGCCACTTTTAAGGGATCTTTTTAAACCATACCTCAAATTTGAAGATTGGAAATTGTATTTAGCCCGAGGGGAAATTGTTGAATAGTTAGATTATTGTGTGTTTTGTAGATATTATATGGAGCTTGGACACAACAGACTATCCTATTTACTTTAAGACCACTCGACATGAAAACCATTTTCACAATGTGTTCCACAATTCTATAATTTACTAGGCATGGTAAAACAATATATAAGGTTTTCTATTTTGAAAGAAATTGAAATAACAAGTAAAAAGCATCAAATGAAAATTAAAGAGACTGATTGATGTTTTTAATTATTCTATTAGCAATGTACTCAATTCTAACTTAGAGAGCATTCAAGATTATTTCATAGATACTAAATATTCTATATTTGTAAGCAATTTAAGGAAATCACATAGTCATCAAGTTCATTCCTTGAAGGCACAAAGGAAGCAAAACTAATAGGCTCTATTCCTTTGAAGATTCAAAATAGTAGGCAAACCCCACTAGTGTTTTACAATGATCAAGGGTTGCTTGTCACACACATAGTTAAATTAATGTTTACAACCATGCCCAATATCTATGTACTTTAAAAAAATGGCATGCATAGTTTTAATAGAATGAAAATAAACCCCAAAATGACATTCTTCAAAAGACATTCAAGGCTATGGTAGTTTGGGAAAGTATGCATCAAGGAGATTGAATTAGCCTTCTTGCGAGATCTTGAAATGTATCCCACTTTGGGACTTCCAACCCCCAAAGTATACTTCTTATATGTGAAATATTTTGGACTCTCTTTCTCACATAGTTTTTGTTTCTTGTTCCACGATCAATTTGTCATTTCTTGTAACATAGAAATGCATTACTTGTTGAGACTACGCCATGATGTCAAATCTCATTTACAATTTATTAATTCGAAAAGAGTGGAATCAACAATGTGATCAAATTGGATCCAATTTCATGTTAGTGTTGGAATATTTTAGGAGGGATAAGGGCAAAAAATTATTATCGTTTTACTTTGCAAAGAGAGTTAGAATATGTAATGGTTGAAACTATAGTGCATCAATGAACAAAGAGGAGGCACCCATGTCATGTGTTGTTAAGGCTAGAAAAATATTGATAAATGTGTAGAGATAGGTTTCTTCCTTAGGGATACTTACATTTGTAACAACTGATTTGATCCTCCTTACTTCTTTTCTCGATAAAAAAGGAAAAGCCAATCATCTGGTGCTCAATCATGCTATTAAAAGATGAAGTGCAATAGTGTCAACATTGCATTGGTTCAATAGAGCTAAAATTCATTATGAGGAGACCCCACTCTTGCATCTCATATATTTGTACATTACCCTCAAATGAAGCCGTCATCGAAGCTTAATAATGTTAAAGGGGCTAAGAAAAAAGCTATTCCAGTAGCTTATTCTATACTCTTATAACTTATGTCATCAAAATCACTAGGATCTATGTCTAACCTAATTTCAATAAATAAATCATGATTATGGGAAGTTGTGTAACGGCACTTAAACATTTACCTAATTTAATTAAAATTCACCTTCGCATTTTATTTTATTTTCCATAAAATGTTTATGGGTTTCAAATGGGCCAAGAAGGAATCCATATTGCTGCCAAAATTTCCCAATTAAGCTAAGCCTTACGTATACATGCCAAGGGATCACCACACTTTAAAGCCCCAATTTCAACTCCTTGTACATTTGGATAGAAAAATATACTATGTTATTGTAATGCATGACTCGTGACTTAGATTGAAAATTGATAGATTTTGTGTATAAACATCGACAACGACACAAAATCCAAAAAGAATATTTAGATACCCTTGGAAAATTCAGTGAAATACATCAAGGAGAACCACATATAAGTCCAAAAAGATCTTTGAAATACCCTTGCAAGTTTCAGTGAAATATATCAAGGATTTGCAGTTAGTTAACATGTGAAGTAACAAGAACAATCGGATAAGGACCTTCTATTATGTTCATTGTATTTGTTTGTCTCTTTTCCATTAGTCTCATTCTATCCTTCATCACTTACTGTATTTTCTCAATTTCTTGATGAAATCATTATCTTCAATTACTCTACTCTTTCTTAAGAATTATGGTTTCCATGAGGTTCATGTTTTATACTTAGTTCACTTATATAGAGACCATCTACGCATAGTTGGAGGCTAGAGCCAAGGATTTATTTGGATTATTCATTGCCTAATCTCATCACATAGCATACTCTTTCTACCATCAATATTGGTGTAGGATTAGCTACCTCGACCATACTAATTTAAGTTGTTTTAATACTCTTGTAATTCCTCTCAAATATTTAACTCGTTCCCCAATATTTTGCCTTGAATTTCTAGTGGTTGTAATCATTATTTGTGGAATAAATATGATGGTCATGTTTTATATCAAACCTTCATTGTTATGCATTGTTTCAATAGTGATTCAAATGTGTGCTTCTTCTTCCTCCCTTTTTCTCAAACGAATGATGACCCAATTGGATTGATAACAAAATGGAAGAACATGCAATATTGTGGAGAGAACATAAGTGTTGTATTGAAAGCATAGTAATATAGTGAAAACCAAATTATATTAATGAATCAAATGGTGCAAAACACTGCAATATGCTTAGCAATACAAAATCGATAGATGGTGGTATCTTTTTTCTTAGAAGAGATGTGATGAAATCACTCCTAAACAAAAATCCCATAATAAGAAGGTGAAACTACATGTTATAATAATGTTAGATTATCTAAAGAAGAAAAAACCATAAAATGCAATAACCCTAACCTTAACATGATTATCATTGGGCGTGAACGTTGTATTGGAAAAATATGAATTGTCCAAGAAAAAGGGAGCCCTCGCCGAGATCATAAAATTTCAATTGGTGCTCACGTTTGGGTCCACTTTTCCTTGGAAAGAAAATTAACAGAATGAGTCAAGTCCCTAGGTGTTCCATGAACTGTGCCCCAAAATTCATGGGAAACCCCAAAAATTGCATTAGAAAATAATGAATCTAAAATTGTTAGTAATGACCATCAATGTCCTTTGATCAACACCTGGATCAAATTATGTTGATACGAACCATTACACCAAAATCTCGAGGTGTTAGTGAAGGTCGCCCACTAGGATCTTAACATCCCACCACGCTCCACAGTCTAGACTCTGGGCTGGATGTGCGCCCATACGATGGTGTCCCCTTTGAGCCGTACGAGCCTCGAGAGAACACTGCAATGCCGACGTTGCCACCCGCTTTGTGACTTGAACTTGGGTGGAGACTCTGATACCAAATGATACGAACCATTACACCAAAACCTCGAGGTGTTAGTGAAGGCCGCCCACTAGGATCTTAACATATGTTTATGGATTTATGTGAGTGATAAATGTGTCTAATAGCACACTATATCTTCACTCATTGTCTATCAAAGATAGGATTGTAAATTTGTATAGTATTTATGCTTTTCTTTTTAAAAAGCATCTATTTTTCAGCAATCACTTATTTTCCAATTGGCTTTATGATAATCCCTCACGCAAAAATGCATTCATACATTTGTTTAATATTCAAATTCAATTCATTTATGTTGTTTTAAAGAGAAAGTGCCACCTCCTATAAACAAATGAATAAAGAGACCCTACTCTACATCTCCCTTGGTGTGTTCGATTGATTGTGATGCTAAATTTCAATTATTACAACAAAACCAAAATTACAATCAACAAATTCATATCCATTTTGGAAACAAAACAAATATTTTTTACCACTACATTGACTACATTGATAACTTGTGATAACTTTGTAAAACTTACCTGATCATTTCACTTAAATGTAAAGATTTCCTTCCTCAACAATCAATGTTCATTAAAGACTTGTTGCTTTGTTGGTGCGATCGTCTACTTCTAATCATAAACGAATTCTTAGCTTTTTTTAATACTATAGTAACTATTACTTTGTCATATTAAATCTCCTTTACACATTGCATCATTTCTTCATGTTTTAATATATTTTCTGAATGCAAATTCGAAGGGATGAAGAAACTTTGAACCTGTCCATAGTAACTTTGAACCTGTCCACAGTCAAACTTTGAACCTGCCTACTGTCTTTTAACCAAAGTAAGTTGTAAGATGTTGACAGTGAGCAAGAATACATGGAATTTCTATTGAGTTTATAGTTCACCTATGTAAAATTTCATAAACATAAACAAAACCCATTTCTATTTAGCTTTCCCATTGGACTTTCCATATCCTTCAATTGATTTTTATTTTTTATTTTTTTGGGGTTTATTATTCTATTCACATAGCCATTAAGGAAAACACCTTACAAACGTAATCCCATTAGTCCGCTTAGTTAATTAGTGGTTTGTTGTATTGGATGGGATTTGGTATTTAAATGCTCATAGTACAGCCCAATCTCTCAAATGCTATGCTCATTGTTATAATTGATTCATTATTTGCAGCACAATGTTATAATTAATTCATTAATTAGAGAAAGATGCTGACTTGTTGGTTCGCTGGTGATCCAGATTTATGCAGGAACGCAACAAAATACACAAATATCCATAAAAACACAGATGTAGCAGAAATAACACTTTGTTTCATTAATCAAAGAATTGAAACTTGTTTACATACTCGATGGAAATAAACTGGCTAGAGTGCTAGTAGCTTATCTCTGAGGAGAGATGTGGCGGCTACATGCCTCTGCCTTACAATGAGGCTCGAAGGCCTATATATTATTGAGAAACAATGGAAACCCTACACATCCAAAAACCTAACCCTAAGAGGTGAAACGCCAGACTATGGGCCCCGTTGGGTAACTTGGTACATCAATTTCCCGGGATTGTAACTTTTGCATACTACCTCTGTTTGACGCACATGACACATCGCTAGAAAGATCTATTCAAGGACTACAAAAAGGGTCGGCAAATGTCAAGTCCGGCACGCGAAGGGGTTAGGCACGCAGTACTCACAATTGCCTGACCCTTCGATGCCGAAAAAACGTCGTTTAGGGTCTCAAAACGGCTCCGGAAATTTAGGACCCGAAAACTGCCAAATATAGGAAATTGTGCTACTGTTAAAGAAACTGAAAAACTGAAAGAAACACTGGTGGGGGTCCAAGTGGAATAGGCAGGTGGCCACCAATATCCTCCTGGATCAGCTAAGTACCAAAGTCTATAACATGAGATTAGTATATGTTGTGTAGAGAGTATGAAAAATGTTATAGATTTAAATTCGGAGGAGTAAGGTATGGACATTTTTTTAAACTTTAACAATTACATCATTGAGTAGAATCCTTCTCCTATAAACAAAAAATCCCATACACCAAATTGATATTGATTGAGACCTTAAAAATAAATTATTTATTTATTTATTTTTCATAACTATTGCCCTGTTCACGCATCCCACAACCACACGCTCTTCTCCCTTGAGGAGATGATAGTTCAACACTCGGTTGGATTATTTAAATATACATGGTATGCGAATTCTGTTTCTAAATTTACAAATCTCTTGCTTGTTTAATATTCCATAGGTAGTGAAAACATTGGCAGAACAAAGCACCATGCATCTCGTCATCCAATGGAATGAACATATCTACGAATGGGCAGATTACAATTGGTTTAAGTGTTGTGATTATACATTCAAAACCACCGAGAACACTGCTTAATTTGTTTACACAACAGAACTTGAATCGTTTTCCATTGTTTGATAGTCAACGGAAACAAAATTGGAGAGTGCTATGCAAACCACAAGTACACGCCACAGCCCAGTCATACATTACCAAGCTTTGCACACGCTACAACCCAGTCATACTTTACCAGGCTCTGCATTGTGATTGTCACCAACAGTTATCTGTGAATGAGCGATTTTATTATAAAACACAACATGTATATTCAACTGGCTTAACAGAATTAGTGTGCTGGTTTGAACGTCAAACAATAGAGGTGCGTTAGTTTGGCATAACAGAATTGGACTTGCTTTCCATGGTTGGGCATTTTCTGGCCACCACAAGCAAGCAGCCAAGCAGTGGAACGCATCTGAAAATACATTTTTAAAATTACATTTTTAAATTTACCAAAGGCCTAGGACTACTATTCGTGGATCAAATCTTGAATCAATCAATTCTGCCAGTTTTATAGTCATTGAAACCATTGCCCCTGTTCCTGCACATGGGGTAAAATCTACAAAAACAAATAGAACTTGAAAGCAAGACATATATAGATTTGGGTGACTCTTTCAATTTGCATCAACACGCAAGAAGTTAAATTTAACCATATTTCCAAGTATATGTCTAATATTCTAATGGAATTTACGATGAGATCATCAATATTTTTTTGTTTTAGTGCGTATGGAAAATACCGCCGCTTCCATCTGTATAAAAGGGATAAACTCCTTTCGTGTTATAGAGCCAAAAAGTACATATGTATACAATAATGATTGTCTTGAATGGTTATCTTTTATCAGTTCATTGCATATTAAAGAAGATCATCAGTCACACTTTCTCCACTAAAGAGATGCAACAATCAAGTAAGGAATCCGTTTTTAAGTACAGTGGAGAAACTTGATTCAGCCTCAAACAGTCCCTCCGTCAGTGGTGGATCGGATACGACATACAATCTAAATGGGCAATAGACCAGTGTAGGTAGAGCCTGGTTTCTACGGTCAATTTACTAAAACAAAGAAGCCTGGGAGCCCTGTAACTTCAACATCGTCTACAGAGAAAGATAACTCAACTTCACTGGAGGAATTCAAAGCATGGCTGACCCAAGTTGTGAATGACAAGAAACATGCAGAAAACGGATACTACATTGGGACCATTCATAGGAACCATGTCGAGTAAATCCGAATCCGAGTAAAAAATTCAATCTAAAGAGAAACCCAAAGTAGAAACGGACTCAACACGGAAATCAAAAGCTTCTGTGGAAGACTTCAGGAAATTTATATGTCATATGTTGTTGGCAGGAGATTTCTCGTAGGGATTCCTGATGTCCCGTCTGCCTCAAAGATTCGAACATCCTATAGAAAAATTTGATGTTGAGCATCTTGGATACAAAAAAATGTGTGCATTTGTTGCATTTGAGTTTCTTGATGTTGAGAATCTTGGATACAAAAAAAATGTGCTACCATCCCTGTTTCACTTTTGAAACAGGAAGAATAAGGTTATTCAATGTTTTTTAATATTCAATGTATGGTATGTAGTTTTCAAATTTGAAGGTGTTGTATCTATGTATGCATTTAAAAATACAATTTAAATGTTTTTAAATTTAAATTTAACCAATTCTCATATTATCAAAATCCATAAGATAGCCCTGAGATTAGAACACGGGACACAACGGTGTTGTAGAGACTAGAGGAGAGGAAAATGATGGTTCCTTTGCAACGAAGAATTGATCTTTACTGCTATTCCTGTAGAGATGGATAGCAGAGCGTATAAGATAGCAACGGATAGCGGGATTGGTTATTTATAGCTATGACACATAGCCGAAGAAATGACACTGCATGCATGACTCCTCCCATCATCAGTTCACGTGATTGAATATTTGGTAATCTGTATGCATGATGGCAAAGAAGGACTAGGGGAGGGATGCCAGTTGTTGGACACCCCACGTGGCTCCCTCCCCCATGCCACGCTGGAGAGTCGACACGACCGCAGCCCGGGCCCAGATGGCACCGCCACCTGTCGTGGTGGGTGCTATAATTAAAGCGGCCTTTATGGCACGCTTTTTCCCTCTTTTCCGGCGCTTTTCCTGCACACTCTCCATCCTCTCGTGTATTGTTGCTCGGGTCCTGTCTGTGAACGCTCCGCCACCCCAGTTCCTGTTCACGCCCGGTCTGGTTCTGCACCACCCCCGGTCTGGTTCTGCACCACCCCCGCTCTGGTTCTGCACCATGGGCGCTCTCGTTCTGCCGGTGTCGTCACATGCTACTGTTATGCAGCGGGCGCTTGTTGCCTTACCCCCCGACGAATGGCGTTCGCCGCTGCTGTGTGTTCTGTCCGCTAGTTCGCCCGACGTTGTTCCTCGCTCCATGGCCATAGCGCACCACAGGCGCTCGAAGTTGTCTGCGGCGGACCCCGTTGGAGGTTTTCATCGGTTCGGTGGTAGTGTTGTTGGGTTGCCGCTCGGCTGGTTTTGCTGGTGGCGATGGTGGCTTCCATCAGGCTGTTCCTGCTCACGGCGGTGGCGTTGGCTGTTCCTGCTCACGGCGGCGGCGTTGGCTGTTCCTGCTCACGGCGGTGGCGTTGGCTGTTCCTGCTCGCGGCGGTGGCTCGTCCCTTCAAGCTTCTTCGGTTTCGGTGGTAGGTTTCCTACCAGCCATTCCCTGCAGTGTTTGTCAACACTTTCAACCTTCTGGGGATTTCGTGGACCATTTCTGCTGCTTTTAAAGGTTAAATTCTGGTTTTCTGGGTTGTGAATTTGTTTATGCTGCAGCAGGGTTTTGTAATTAAGGTTCTGTGGTTAATGTTGAAGCTGCGTTTAAATTTTTTTAGGGTGTATGCATTAGGGTTTTGTAATTAAGGTTCTGTGGTTCATGTTGAAGCTGCGTGTAATTTTTTTTAGGGTGTATGAATTAGGGTTCTGTATTTAAGGTTCAGTGGTTAATGTTGAAGCTGCGTTTAAATTTTTTTAGGGTGTATGAATTAGGGTTTTGTAATTAAGGTTCAGTGGTTCATGTTGAAGCTGCATTGTAATTTTTTTTAGGGTGTATGAATTAGGGTTCTGTAATTAAGGTTCAGTGGTTAATGTTGAAGCTGCGTTTAAATTTTTTTAGGGTGTATGAATTAGGGTTTTGTAATTAAGGTTCAGTGGTTAATGTTGAAGCTGCATTTAAATTTTTACAGGGTGTATGAATTAGGGTTTTGTAATTAAGGTTCTGTGGTTAATGTTGAAGCTGCGTTTCAATTTTTATAGGGTGTATGAATCAGGGTTTTGTAAATAAGGTTCAGTGGTTAATGTTGAAGCTTTCTTTCAATTTTTATAGGGTGTATGAATTAGGGTTTTGTAATTAAGGTTCTGTGGTTAATGTTGAAGCCGCGTTTCAATTTTTATAGGGTGTATGAATTAGTGTTTTGTAATTAAGGTTCAGTGGTTAATGTTGAAGCTACGTTTCAATTTTTATAGGGTGTATGAATTAGTGTTTTGTAATTAAGGTTCAGTGGTTAATGTTGAAGCTGCGTTTCAATTTTTATAGGGTGTATGAATTAGGGTTTTGTAATTAAGGTTCAGTGGTTAATGTTGAAGCTGCGTTTCAATTTTTATAGGGTGTATGAATTAGGGTTTTGTAATTAAGGTTCTGTGGTTAATGTTGAAGCTACGTTTCAATTTTTATAGGGTGTATGAATTAGTGTTTTGTAATTAAGGTTCAGTGGTTAATGTTGAAGCTGCGTTTCAATTTTTATAGGGTGTATGAATTAGTGTTTTGTAATTAAGGTTCAGTGGTTAATGTTGAAGCTGCGTTTCAATTTTTATAGGGTGTATGAATTAATGTTTTGTAATTAAGGTTCAGTGGTTAATGTTGAAGCTGCGTTTCAATTTTTATAGGGTGTATGAATTAGGGTTTTGTAATTAAGGTTCAGTGGTTAATGTTGAAGCTGCGTTTCAAGTTTTATAGGGTGTATGAATTAGTGTTTTGTAATTAAGGTTCAGTGGTTAATGTTGAAGCTGCGTTTCAATTTTTATAGGGTGTATGAATTAGGGTTTTGTAATTAAGGTTCAGTGGTTAATGTTGAAGCTGCGTTTCAATTTTTATAGGGTGTATGAATTAGGGTTTTGTAATTAAGGTTCAGTGGTTAATGTTGAAGCTGCGTTTCAATTTAGTTTGTAATTTGAACTAGTGTAATTTGAACTAGTGTAATGTTGAAGCTGCGTTTTAAGGCTCTGTGGTTAATGTATGAATTAGGGTTTGTAATTTGAACTAGTGTTTATGAATTTAGTTTGTTGTCTGTTAATGTTGCATCATAGTTTGGGCTGAATTATTGAAGGCTCTATGGTTTATGATTTTGGTTTGTTGCTGGTTTATGTTGCAGCAGTGTCCCTAAATTTTATCTGGTTTATGAATTTAGTTTGTTGTTGGTTTATGTTGTTGGTTTTTGTCGCAGTGGAATGGTAATAGTTAAAAGGCAAAACTGCATCATACAGGGGATGGATGGCAGTTGACAACAATGACTTCTCCATTGTCTCATCTAATTGGAAGAATACCCATAATTCAGTTTTTGATATCAGCAAGTTTGCCAAATTGGCTATTGTTGATGCATTTTACAAGCGATCTGCTCCACCTTATCATCTGCTGTTGTTATTGCAGTTTACAAGTTGCATGCTATTGTTAAATTATAAGTGTATGATGCAGTTTTTACTTTTACCTATTAACATGAAGTGATCTGCTGCATCTTATCTGCTGTTGTATGATCTAATTTAGGCCTGTTATGTTGATTAGTATGATACTGTATTAAGTTGTAATAAGTCATGCATGACAGCCCTCCATGGAACATTACTTATAGAAGCATTTTAATAATAGGAGAGAGATAGGCACCATGTTGCAGTACAGTTAGCATCGAATGGATGGGTATCACACCCATGCAATGGTTCAACCCCATTCCTAGCTGCTAGTTTAAGGAAAATATAGGGGTCAAGGACCCTGCCACATTAACCACAGAACCTTAATTACAAAACCCTAATTCATACACCCTATAAAAAATTAAACACTACCCTTTGTAATTAAGGTTCTGTGGTTAGGGTTTTATAAACGCTGCTGCAACATTAACCATAGAGCCTTCCAAAATTCGACAGAAACTATGATTGCAACATTAACAAACAACAAACTAAATTCATAAACCCTAAAAAAATTACAAACCTGGCTGCAACATACACCATAGAAGATAGATAATACAGGCCAAACCCTAGAACCTAAGCCATGGACCCTAATTACAAATCCCTAATTCATACACCCTGTAAAAATTGAAACGCAGCTTCAACATTAACCACAGAACCTTAATTACAAAACCCAGGAAACTTGAACTCCAGGATTTAAAGCCATGGACCTTAGGGTTTTGTAATTGGGCATATGGTTGTAATCCCATACTACTGCAACATAAGCCATGGACCCTGCTGCAGCATAAACCCTAGAACCTTCAATAATTCAGCCGGATACCGGCAAAACGAGAGCGCCCATGGTGCAGAACCTGGGCGGGGGTGGTGCAGAACCAGAGCGGGCGTGAACAGGAAGTGGGGTGGCGGAGTGTTCACAGACAGGGCCCGAGCAATAATACACGGGAGGAAGGAGAGTTTGCCGGAAAAGTGTCGAAAAAGAGGGAAAAAGTGTGCCATAGAGGCCGCTTTAATTATACCACCCACCACGACAAGTGGCGGTGCCATCTGGGCCCGGGCTGCGTTCGTGTCGACTCTCCAGCGTGGCATGGGGGAGGGAGCCACGTGGGGTGTCCAACAACTGGCATCCCTCCCTTATATAGAAATACAACAATGTTTGTTTGGTTGTAGAAGATATTTTGATTCCATCAATAATGATGATTAATCATTTTGGTGTGTATGTGTTGGTCTTTCATAATGGTAGTGATGACAATAAATTTTTTGGGTTGTAGGTGCATAAACCAACAATTCAGCCCAAACATAAATTGCAACATAAACCAACAACAAACTAAATTCATAATCCCTAAAAAATGTTAATGAAATGTTTAATCAGAGTACATTACAGCTTGCTCTTGAAATGATGAAATTGTATATTAAACCTTATGATAAACCCCTGATTACAATGCCGCAAACATCAGGGAACGATATGACCTAGGATTATACCCAAAAATGTATAGGATTGTATACAAAATGGCCATGTTGCAGTAGTTAGACCCAGTGATCACAAAATCCACAATGCAATGTGGTCACAACAAAAAATTTGGCATCCCTACATGACACTCCTATGCTTGATGTCGTCCAAGATCTTCACTTCCCAAGCATGTTGAGTTTCCTGCTTGAGCCAGGTTGGTTGGCATACCTAGCAATGGCTGATTAGGTTGTGGCTGGTTGCCTCTATATGTTATCCAATTTGCTTCTTGCAGCCATGGAGGAATTGAGTAGCCACAGTGGACACTAGTGCTACTAACCCCTGCATTGATTTGAGCCCCCCGATATTCATACATCTGTCTGACACCTGCACTGGTAGGAGGGAATAAAGTGGGCATGCGCACTTGTTGATAGCGGGGGACTTGGATGTTTAGGAGGTCTTGGAAACATGGAGTATTATCTGCAAGATGTTCCAATGTGTTTGTCATCATCCTACTCCCCTCCACTATGTTTGCATCAATGGTAGAACTTTTTGCCACCCCTTGTTCTTTTTGAAGCAATTGTTGAGCCTTTCTCAATTCCTTTTCATGCCTTGCCATTTGTTTTTGATGAGCCTTTTCTTGTCTTTCTTTCTCTCTGTCAAGCCTCTCCTGTGCTCGAATTTCTGCTGCAGCAATCCTTGCAGCCTTCTTTTCTTTAGCTAAGTCCCTCTTTTTCTGCTTTAAATCCTGGAGTTCAAGTTTCCTATGCTCAGACTCAACCAATAGTTTTATATAGTCCTCTGATGTGAGTAACTGTGAACTTCGGCATAGACGAAGATTGTCTGCTGTAAATTGCCTTCTTTTTGCTGACACTCTCTCTACCGGTAGCTTTAGAAACCGACCAAGCAACTGGCTCTTCTTTGACACTTGTTGCTCCTTGCTTGACTCTTGCCTCTCAATATTTGGGTCAATGTTCTCCTGTTCTATCTGAACCATATTGTCCTCTTCAGCTGGAACCTCGTTGTGGACACTATCTTCTACCAGGTTTCCATTGTCCACAAAATAATGAACAATTTCTTCTTCCAATTCTCTGGGCTGTGAAGGCATGTTCATGCTTTCTTCATTTGTCCTTGACACAATATTTTTGTCCAAATTCATCATGGCTTCTACCAGCCATGATTGTGGGGTAACCTGGCTTGGCAAAGTCAATTCTCCATTGCTGCTTCCTGGTGCATGGTCAACGTTTTCATTGACATGAACAGAAGCAGAAGTTGCAACTATTTCTTGCATAGAGACATTAAGAAGATTAGAAGCAGAATTTGCAGCTGTCTCAGTTGGTGTATGTACCTCCATGTTACTGTCAATTGGTTCATTGTTATACTGTGTTTCACTTACCTGTTCTTCTTCATCACCACAGTATGGTTCTCCTTGAGAGAGGGATATCATATGATCAGCAGCAGCAATGTCTTCCTCTACCTCCACATCTTCTTAGCCATCAACATGTGCTTGGACATCCCCTTCTTCCTGACCATTCAGATCAAATGCCAGGCTACAACTAGTATCATGCATGAGAGCCTCAGAATTTAGTGGCCATATTCTAGTCCTCCTAAACCCAGCCTTGATATTCGAAGGTGTGAGAGCCCTTTTAAAGGCTTTACTTGCAAGCTCGGCTAGCTCAAACATTTTTACCTCCACCCCTGGATTCTGTGCCATCCATGAAGCTCGCTCACCCCTGAAATAGTTCTTGAAAGGCCCGAACACACTGAAATCTAGGGGTTGCAATCTGTGAGTGGTATGAGCAGGCAGTGTCAACAGGTCGATGCCCAAATTGTTAGCCTCCTCAATTGTTTGCACAGCAATGTGGCTTCCATGACCATCTAAAACCAGCAGGTGTCTATTTACAGGTGAGACACCGCCTGGTATAGATGCAGCAAAGTGAGTAAGCCAGTTCAAAAAGAGTTCTTTGGTCATCCAAGCATGGGGATGTGCAGCCATGCATGCACCTGGTTCACAATTCTGTATATAGTTTTTGAGTTGAGTTTTACCTTTAAATAGATAAAATCCTGGGATTGAAGCACCAATTGCATTGACACAACATAGAATAGTGATCCACTCCCTGCTCCTAGGAAAAATCTTTGGCACATTACGACTCCCTCTCTTGGCAATTACACGCATGCCACAGTTCCTTCCTGCCTATAAACCTGTTTCATCACAGTTCCATATATGGTCTGGAGCATACCCATGGTTCTCATATGCACTAGAAAGGGTGGCATAGAACTTAGTCAGAATTGCAGGGCGTAGATTGAGAGCCCTGTCTCTATCTAGGCCCTCAGCTGTACGCAACACAAGGTTTGGATGCCTTTTTTTAAACCCAGACCACCATGACTTACCAGGAAACCCATCTTTGAAGGGGTTTGGCCTCCCTTGACAGATTTGAGCTACTGTGGATTTTAGCTGTATCAGCTCTAGCCCATGTCCCATTTCAGCCATCTCCTTACACCACTGAACCACCTCGGCCTCCTCCTCTTCACTCATAACTGTAACAGGCCCTCTGCGCTTTGTATGTGTGAGTCCATTTATCCAATAATGTACTGAAGAGGTAGCAACTCCATGTTTTTTAGCAGCAACACGAATGGAATATCCATTGAACTCTATATCATCAATAGCAGCTAGCATGTCTTCTTTTGTCCAACCTCTTATTGCACTGATTTTGGTGACTGAACTTGTTCCTTGAACTGTGGTTGGAAGTGACTGTGTGGTTGGTGGTGGGACAACAATGTCCTCTTCCACCACATTGTCATTCTCAACAACATTGCTGGGAGCATTGTTGGCATTTGTATCATTGGGCCTCTCCTCATCCGATGAGGTGCAGTGTAGCTGGGCACCCCTACTCAGTCGACGACTTGTTCTCCTTGCATTGCTGACTCTTGCCATGCCTACAACAACCTGCACATTTAGAAGGGAGGTTGGTTATGTAGAAGAAACTGGAAGTTGATTATAACAGAAATGTAAATAACAGAAACAGAAACATAAATAACATAAATAACATAAGTGGAAACATAAATAACATAAATAATATGAATAACAGAAACATAATTAACATGAATAACATAACTGGAAATAACATAAACATAAACTTAAATCACAGTAACAGTAACCTGAATCTACATAAATAATATGAATAACAGAAACATAAATAACATAATTAACATGAATAACATAAACAGAAACTTAAATCACAGTAACAGTAACCTGCCTCCACTGTGCACACACTTCTGCTGGTATGCTTCCACTGTGCACACACTCTGTTGTTCAAATTTCTGAAATGCAACTGTGCACACACTCTGCAGGTCGAATTTATGAAATGCATCTTCATAAGGGCTGTGGTTCATTTATAGTTGTTTGCTATTGAATTGGGTTGGTAAGAAGGTTGCACATGGATTGCAATCTCTCAAATTTCAATGTGTGTTGTGGATTGATTTGAAAGTGATCCAATGGTTGGGAGCTTGTCATTGTGGATCCCTGTGCCTTCATCTGTTTCATGATCTGTGTGCTTCCATCTGTTTAATGGGTGCATTTAATGGGTAGGTGTCATTTATTGAATACAGAGGGTTGGAATGTTGAACAATCTTGCAGTTATGGCTGACACTATATTTTCTGATGCTTGAACAGGTATGCATGAATGTTTGAACAGGTTTCAATGAATGCTGGGATATTTAGGCTCCATTAGATATTCGTGGGTCCTCCTTTGATAGGTACCTTGCAATAGGTGGCAAAAACGAGTTGGGTTATTTAGCTGTTTATGTACTTCTGGATATTTGAGCAGATCTGTACTTTGTTGGGACAAGATGTTTTGTACAGTTTGTCATATAAAGACTATTTATTGACAGCTATTGGCCCAGTCAGTTAATGGGCACTTTTTGGACATAATTTAAATATTTTCTGCACTTAATATGGAATGTGTGTGTTTAATTTATGGGTTTATTTGTGTCAAGATATGGTGGTTATGTGGGACCAGTACTATGTCAACTACTGGTCCCTGTTCAACAATAGACAACTCTCCCCTAAGACTGACTCAAAAGATGAAGTAGAATTAAGTGGGTCGGTAAGGAATAACTGCTACTGCATGGCGTGGGATAGCTGTCATTCAAATCAGCCCGTTTTTCAGGCTATTTATTATTGGTGATTTGTTCCTTAGATTTGGTTATAAAAATTGGTGGAATGGTAGTTCACTTCATTTACTGTGGCACTATAATATGGAACTGTGTTCCTAGAGGTTTTGGCTCATTTTAAGACGATCCAAATCGTCAAAATTCCAAAAAAATAACAAGAAGGGGTAGAACTGCGCCTCGCTTGAAAATTTTCCATTCGTATTGAGAATTGGATTCTATCAATAGATTGCTTGACAGCCATGTGGATATAATATAATTGTACAACTTGTACCATGGTTATCTAAATCAATGCTAAATACATATAGTAACCCTCTAAACCGATAATGGCTCGGCGTTCAATATTATTTAAGAGGAGAACGAGTGTAGAATTGATAGGTAACCGGCGGACCCACCCTACGTTGTAATACACATCAACATTGTAACTAACTAAAAGGTTTGGACTAGACAACATGGACTAAAAGGTTTGTAATTAATCTAACTTAAGGTACCCAATTCTCTCCAAGTGCCAGCTCATATTTGTACTTTGCAAGCCAGACATTGATTATCATTCAATATCAATTCTGGAACGACTATATTTAAGGATCTAAATTTTCTAGTTTGTGGTTCATAGCTTTTTAAGAAATTGAAATATACGTATTTATATTTATTTAAGTATACTATTTCCTTCTAATCAAAGCTAACTTCTAAACTAATTCCACTAGATATGTGTGAGATCAACATCTACATCTCTTACAATCTAACTTATTAAAAATGCATTATCATCAACCATAATTTTCAATTCAAAATTCATCATAAGTTGTATTGTTGTGAAATTCTTTTGGTTGATCATATATGTATATGTATTTCCATGCAAGTTAGTTGAAAGTGCATTATTACACAATTATTTATGTTATTTTATCGACCCCACTCAGCATAATTCTAATTACAAATTGATTTTAAATTTGTCTTCTTTGTAAATTCTTTGTGGTTGATTATTATTGATTATATTATTAAAATATGATAACTTTCAATAAAAACCATATCAAACACATAAATCTCTCATTTTATCCACTTTTAAGTTACACAAATCTCTCATTTTATCCACTAAATGATTATATACATGGCAAGGCATTATAGCAACAAATTAATAATATAAGAAACATGTTTAAATAAACCAAGCCATTAACAACAACATTTTCCCTTTTGTTATTCTCCACAATGGTGATTAAAGTACTAAAGGTTGACGGTTACACATCTTGAGATGTAATTCTCAACCATATTATCATATGTGACTCGTAAAAATGCATAAATATTGAAATCTATAACTTACGAGTTTGATTTCCCATGAGTTTCTTGCATACAACTTGGTCAATTTTATGGATTTTTCTCATAAATGAAAATAGAATATAAAATCAGCCATATTTAATTATTTTCTACCTTTTATTATATAAACTTATATTATACAAAAAAATGTCTATAAGAAAAATAACCATTTTTTTATTATCAAAGAGTTTATTCAGATACCTCTACTTTATCACAAGTTTCATAACGTGATGAAGAGAATAATTTTGATTTGAATGAAGGCTTAAATATATTAGAGTATGATGAAGAATGTGTAGAATAATTTCAAGGGGGGAAACCTAGCACTCAAAAGAAAAGAAAATTGAAAGTAAAATAGAGTTTTGTGAGGAATGAAAAATTAGGTATAAGTAGTTAAGAGAGAAAAAATTAAGGAAAAATAGTTGTGAAAAACATATAAAGTCATCAAACCATGGGGAACTGATAGTAGTTTCTCTACCATGCAACATGATTCACTAGTTCTTTGTGCCAGTTCAAGAATTTCACAAGTGAAATGAATCTATGGAAATGAAAGGAACGAAACCTATTACATAACATATATCATGAATTGATGATAGGAACAAAGAATGAGTCCTCACAACCATAAAATTACTTTATTGGGTTGTGTAATAAGATTTACCCAGCTTCTAAAAATATGGATCCATTTACTTGTTTGCATTGTCTTTACAAATGTTCGAGTACACAGGGTACTCCCAAAAGAGCGAACACCTAGAGCAACCACTTCACACAAACAGATCACAGATCAACACACGATGTTTTGACATGGTTTAAACCCTCGAGAGGGAAACACTCCACGGCCCTGGCCAAATAGCTTCTACGAAGCAGTTTATTATGCAAAAGAAAGAAAGTTACAAATGAGCTTCTCATAATTGATCAACTAGACAATAACCCTCATTGCTCTTTAAATAAAGATCATGGATCAATTGGGTGTTAAGCCACAGATCAAGGGTAGGTATGATCTAAGAGAAGTTGAGCCGTCGGATCACTCTATGTCTAGAGCATATCGTGACCGTCGGATTAAATATTTACAAATGCATATTAATGCATACTAAAGAAACACACTTTTACGTAACGAATGTATTACACAAGTTGATCTTAACTAACTCCTAAGTGTCTAAATATCCTAACATCCCCCTTTAAGAACAACTTGGGATAGGATCGAAGGATTTACAAAAGTGACAATATTAGGAGAAGGAAGGAGGCATTAGAACCTATACTCCTTAATGAAAAATTCCTGAACTCCTAACATAGATCGAAGTTTAGAAAAATTTGCTTTTGTGAGACACTTGGTGAAGATGTCGGCAACTTGATCATCTGCATGGCAAAAGAGCACTTCAAGAACACGATCATGAACAAGATTTATGATGAAGTGCATATGTAGCTCAATGTGTTTGCTGCGTTGATGTAGAACTGGATCTTTGGTGAGCTTGATGGCACTTTGATTATCGCACCAAAGTGGAGTAGGCTGTTGTTGCTGGAATCCAAACTCTAAAAGGATCTATCGAAGCCATAAAGCTTCCTGAGTGGCATTAACTGTGGCTTGATATTCTGCCTCTGCTGAAGAAAGAGCAAGAGCTTGTTGTTTCTTGCAAGCCCAAGTGATAGGTCTAGATCCCAGACTGAAAACGTAACCTGCAGTAGACTTTCAATCATCAGGATCGCTGACCCAATCTGAATCAGTGAAACCAACCAACAAAGGTTTCCCCCCATGTACTGTAATGAATCACAAACTGAATTGTACCTCGAATATATCAAAGTATTGTTTTAGCTGCTTTCTAGTGACTTTCATGAGGTGTTTGCATATAACGGGAAACGCGACCAACAACAAAGGAAAGGTCAGGATGGGAATGAGTCAAGTATAAGAGACTACCAACAAGCTAACGATACAAGGTGGCATCTACTTCAGGTGAAGTACAAGTGGAAGAAAGTTTGACTCCAGACTAGAAGGGGCTGGTGTGCAATCTTCCATGTGAAAGCAACGAAGAAGGTCACAAGCATACTTATACTGAGAAAGAAAGATTCCTTCTTTGGTTTGCAGGACTTGGAGACCAAGAAAATAATGCAAATGTCCTAAGTATGACATTTCAAAATTTTGCTTAAGACTGGATTTCACATGGGTTAAAAGCTTAGGGTCACTACCAGTAAGAATAAGGTCATCAACATATAGAACAAGTATGATGAGATGGTTTCCTACTTTCTTGGTATAGATATTGGGGTCAGAATGGCATCTAGAAAAACCAATGTCAAGGAGAAAGCTATCCATTTTGGCATACCAAGCTCTAGGAGCATGCTTAAGGCCATATAATGATTTCTTAAGGCGACAGACAAGGCTAGAGTTATTCTGAACATATCCAGGAGGTTGTTCCATGTAAATTTCCTCCTGTAAATCACCATGTAAGAAGGCAGACTTGACATCCATTTGATGGAATTCCCAGTTATGTAAGGCTGGAAGGGAAAGAACAAGGCGGATGGAGTTCATTTTTGCGACAGGAGCAAAGGTTTCATTGTAGTCAATCCCTTCAACTTGTGAAAAACCTTTGGCAACTAACCTTGCCTTAAGTTGTTCAACACTTCCATATGATGCATACTTAGTTCTATAGACCCATTTACATCTGACAAGTTTTCTTCCTTTTGGAAGAGGTACAAGATCCCAAGTATCGTTTGCCATTAAGGAATGATATTCTTCATCCATAGCTGCATCCCAATATGGATTTCCTGAAGCTTCTGCAAAAGTTTCTGGATCATGATTCTCGGAAACTTGAGCCAAAAGAGAAGAGGCTCTTTGAAACTAAGAACGTGTTCGACGTTGATCTCTAGGATCACCAACAAGATCACCAGCTGCTTCACATGTTGAATGGACCCATTGAGGAAGCACTTGTGCTGCTGCAACTGGAGGAACATGAGCAGGCGGAGGTGGATTTTCATCCTCACTGTCATCATCAAAAACTGGAGTTGGAAATATGTCAAAGAAGTTGGAAGTAGAAGAAGGCACAATTGTCGAATCAGGCTTGCAGGTCAAAGATGGCACAATTGTTGAGTTAGGCTTGCAGGCCAAGATATTTTCATCAAATTTAACATCTCTTCTAATTATTATATCATGAGAATGTGGTTGAAGAAGTCTATAACCTTTTACATCTTCAGAATATCCAACAAATATGCACTATTCACTTTTAGGCTGCAATGCTTTCCATTTTTCATCTGGAATGTGAGCCCATGCTTCACTACCAAACACACGGAAGTGACTTACATCGGGTTTAGTTTTACTCCATGCTTCTTCCGGTGTGATACCTTGTAAAGCTTTAGTGGGGGTGCGATTAACTATGTAATTTGCACAATTTAAGGCTTCAGCCCAAAATTGAAGACTTAGTCCCTTAGATTGGATCATACAATTAGCCATTTCTTTTAAAGTGCGGTTCTTCCGTTCAGCTACACCATTTTGTTGTGGTGTATATGGAATAGTGTGTTGTTTTTGGATTCTTTGTTTAGTGTAGAAAGTAGTGAACTTTTCGTTAACATATTCTCCTCCATTGTCGGATCTTAACTTAATAATTTGATGACCACATTGTTTTTCAACAAGGGCCTTGTAGGCCAAGAACATGTTAAATACTTCGCTCTTAAGTTTTAGGAAATAAACCCAAGTGCATCTGGAGTAATCATCAATGAAAGTTAAAAAATATTTGAAACCAGAAAAGGAAGCAGATGGAAGAAGACCACACAAGTCACTATGCACAAGCTCCAAGGGAACTGAGGTGTGTCGAGAGGCACGTTTGTCAAAATTGTCTCGATGATGTTTTTCGAGTACACAACTGGAACAAACACCATCCCTACAAGATACCATCGAAAGACCTGTCACCATATTGTATTTACATAGTTGTTGCAATGAGCGATAATTTAAGTGACCAAATCGCTCATGCCAAAGTTTGCTCAAGTTATCACTATGAGAAACAAAAATCGAAGGAAAAGGTGATGACCCAAAGTTGTTAAATTTGTACAACCTGGTAATATTGTAACGTCCCCATTTTGACTCCATTACATTCAAATATAAATGATGCAATATTGTTATAAAATCATGGTGAGGAGGTCAAGGCCAAGGCCCCGCCATCGATTTAGTGATGCATATGGTTTGCGTGCTAGCCAGGCACATTGGAATTTCAAACATCATGTAAATGTGTTTTTTAATAAAATACACAAAACTAGCTATGCAATGCAATAAGAGATGGGGGCATGATTTTACAAGGAATTGGGAGGGAAAACAATCAAACCCTTGAGCCAATCAAGTCAAGCCAAATGTCAATGAGAGAACCCATGAACCTTCAACAACCCATGTTGACTTTTGTATCCAATCATTCATTTCTCCAAAGAGTTAGTTGAGGTAGTTAATTCCTTGGGAAATGGAAGGTATGGCTGTTCAATTTCAGGTATGAGAAAGCCACCCTTCATGAAAAATCGTGTTTTGCTTCTTGGGCAAGAAAAGATCCATGAATTGCTTCCTAAGCCATTGTCTATCAACCAGTTGCTCTCCCTCACGAGTTTGGAGCTACCTGGGTGTTTTTCAGCCATGTTTGCCTGTGTTTTCCTTCATTCTCAGCTGGGAAAAGGGCATTTTTGTGTTGTATACCAGTGGGGAAGAAAGGGAATCGAATTGGTGTTCCATAGAGACCGTTTTGGCTGTTAAATGCTTAGATAGTTGGGGAGAAATTGCTTTTCTCCCTGTGAACGTTTTTTTTCCCCATCCCACAATTCGTTTTTGACTGGAAACAATTTGGGTAAAACCCATGGCCATCCTGTTGGTAAATCCATTGTTTTGGCTTGAGCTTGAGTGTAAGCATCCAGGGTTCAAATGTAGCTTGATAAACCCAGCTGTGGATTGGCTTGGCTTAGATGAAATGATTAATTGGCAGTGAATGAGCTTGAATGTCCCAAATTCCTTGTAAGAATCATGCCCAGCTCGGGGGTGGCAGTTGTGTTGAGAGAATTGATGAACACAACTAGCCTATGGTTGGGTGGAATGTTGCAACGACATAGCTAGTTGCTTGGGACAATTGCGAAATGAAGATAAGTATTTGAGGTGTCTTTACTTCTACGATGTCTAATTTGATGATTATTTTGAAATGCTGGATGAACATGAATTGTGTGTGTATGATGTTTTAATTTCGTTGTGCATACTTGCTTGATTTTCATTTGCACTCTTTTGTTTTTAATTGTATGAATCTAATGAATTTGGTTGAGTTTTATGAAAAGCCCCATACAATGGTATCATGTTCCCTTCCTTGCCTTCGATAGAGGGGAGGGTATGTTACAAATATCATCAACAATTCTGGTAGCTAGGACATGTTGAGGATCTTTAAAATCCTTGATTACAACTTGGTGAGGTGTAAACGTCACAGTTTTACCTTCACCAGAATGAGTGATTTGATAGATTGATAACAAATTGCAGGAAAATCTTCGAACACATAGTACATCACTAAAATGACCATTATCTACTGGAACTGTTCCAGATCCTACAACACTTAGAGAGATCTATCATCACCAAACAAATATTTATTTGGTGTTACATCCATGCATAGTAGAAAAGATGGCTTGATCCTTAACCATATGATAAGATGCTCCAGAATCAATGAGCCATTCATTTGAAGTAGAAGAAGAAGATGTAGTATAAGAATAACCAAAAGCACAAAGTGCATGTCCATGAGAGTTAGATTCTGAAGGCGAATCTAGGTTGATGTGGTGCTTCTTCATTGCTGCTTCCAAGGCCGCCATCTTCTTGAAACACTTAGATTCATCATGATTATCTTTCCCGCAATAGTTGCAATGACGCTCAGTCTTCTTTCCTTTTGGCTTGGATCCTTTGTCATTTTTTAAAGAAGGAGCTGACTGAGAGGGTTTGGGACCCTTGTTTGAATTATTATTGCGAAAATTTTGTTTCTTGGGAGGCTTGGACTTATCTTTCTGTTGAGACAATAAGGCTTTCCCAGATGTATCTGCATTATTGATCATTCCAAGATGGATGAGCTTATTTTGCTCTCTAATCAAGGAATCACAAAATGATTCAAAACTAGGCTCTTGATAGCTAGCTGCATTCAAGGATTCTTTCATGGAGTAAAATGTAGATACAAAAAAAGAATATGCAGGTCCAAGTTTTGAAAGAATATGATGAATGCATTGTTTGTCTTCCCTCTTAATTTTGTATTCTTCACATAAGAGTTTAAGAGTTTTGTACTTAGATAAATAATCTTGAATGCATGAAAAATCACTTGGATTTAAAGAAATCAACTCATTTTCGAGTTGATGACCTCGAATTTCATTGTGTTTTCCAAACACAGCTTCCAACTTGTCCCAAGCAATATTAGGTTCATCAATTCCCGATATGTAGAATCGCAAATCAGTAGAGATTGACATCCCAATCAATCCACGAAATTCGTCACATCTATTTGCCCATTTTATTTTCTTATCATCATCAGTGGGTTTTGTTTCTTTCCTTGAGGTAATTCTAAAAAGTCCCCTACTTCGTAGAACATCCTTCATACGATATTTCCATGTAAAATAGTTGGAACTGGTAAGTAGAATGTCACAAGGGGCGGTCATATTGTAAATTAATGGCTGTAAAAACAGAAACCAATAGTCTGGATGCGAAGAACTCGAAAAAATAGGCGGTTTAAAAAAAAAAACGACACTGAAAACTGACCCTGTATGATCAAGTTATTCTTGAACAAAGAAAATGTTGAAGATGTCCCCAATAGTGACGTGGCAGATAAAGAATGTCCAGCTAAAAAAAAGAACCCCCTCTTCCCAAGATGAACCTTTTGAAAATCATTGTACAAGAAAGTTGTTTTAAGTTAATCACTTTTGTAAAATAAGTGATTTTCATTTTTATAATGATGTTACTTTAAATAGTGCAGTAAAAAAAAAAAACTTAAGTGACTCACTTTTTATTTTTTATTATTATTATTTAAGTGAGATGCACTTTTACAATAAAGTAACTTAAAATTAAAAATTGCATGCACTTTGTTTAAAAGTAACTTAATAATACTTGAACTCAAGACCTATTAAGGAACAAAGCAACTTTGAATTAAGTGAACTAAAGTTAAAAGGTACATAAAAGAAGGGAAGAAGGAATGGGGCTTTTTTTTACTCTTCTCTCTCGATTTTCGTGCTTGCCTCTTTTCTTACAAATCACACCACAAACCGAAAACAAAAAAACTCTTCCACACGTTTGGGGTTATATCTTGTTAGCTTTCCCACAAAGTCTACGTTTTCTCTCTGTTTCTGGTTTACCGAGATCGCACAAGGTGCACGGCAAAGAGCATATGCAGCCGAGAAAAAACTTTTCCCTTTTTGATTCGCCGAGATCGCACGAGGTGCACGGAAAAGAGCATCGGAAGACATGGAAGGCAACAATCCGAAACAAAAAAATCTAATAATAAAAAACTGATAAAATATGAGATATTTTTTAGAAAAAATAAAAAAACGTCACTGTAACATTATACCTTCATATTTGATGAAATACACGTTTTTGAAGCAACCAGAAACCGTTTTCGATCAAACGAAAACTATTTCCCAATGGAAACGGTGCTCTAGACGCAATGGAACACCTCCCATAGCCCATAAATGCACATAAATTTCAAAACTAGAAACCTTTTCAAGTTTCGGCAACACCAATTCAAGATCTAGATCATAACCGGAAGCGGCTCTTCATAAAAGCTCTGATACCATATTACACCAAAACCTGCAGGTGATTGGTAAACTCATCACCACCAGATTTCAAGGATCCATGAGAGGCGATTAGTCCCTTGTCACGATACACCGAGGAGCGCTAACTACTTGCAATTTCGTGCAACAATCTCCCCCTCAGCGCGAGCCGAGTGTGTATCGAACTCGTGACCTCTAGCTTTGATACCATGTTCGGGTACACAGGGTACTCCCAAAAGACCGAACACCTAGAGCAACCACTTCACACAAACAAATCACAGATCAACACACGATGTTTTGATGTGGTTTAAACCCTTGAGAGGGAAACACTCCACGGTCCTGGCCAAATAGCTTCTATAGAGCAGTTTATTATGCAAAAGAAATAAAGTTACAAATGAGCTTCTCATAATCAATCAGCTAGACAATGACCCTCCATGCCCTTTAAATAGAGATAATGGACCAATCGGGTGTTAAGTCATGGATCAAGGGTAGGTATGATCTAAGAGAAGTTGAGTCGTTGGATCACTCTATGTCTAGAGCATATCATGACCGTCGGATTAAATATTTACAAATGCATACTAAAGAAACACACTTTTACCTAACAGATATATTACACAAGTTGATCTTAACTAACTCCTAAGTGTCTAAATATCCTAACAACAAACATTAAACACACAAAAGATTAAAGACTACAGATCATATAAAAATCATTTCATTGCAAAATAATTCATTTTTTCTATGTAAGTATCTTGAAGAGGAACACATTGTAAGGATGTTGGATAGACATTTTCTTGCATTGATTCTAGATGAAAGTACAAATTGTTGTTTAGAGAATTATCATGTGGCTTATGCAACATTTAAAAAATCAAAAGGGTTGGGGTATCCAATTTCACATTTTTAAAGCTCATAAATGTTTCCAATGGAAGAGGGAAAACAACATATAATGAGATCATTGATTTAAAGGGAAAATGTCCCTTTCAAATAAAATATTGATTGTGGTTTCCATAGATGGTGCTTCATCAATGGTTCAAAATTAAAATGGGGTGGTTACTTTTTTGAAAAAAGAAATGTGTTTAATCTTGTAGTTTTTCATTTCATTTCTCATCTTGAAGCTTTAATAATACAATGAATTGTTATTTCTTTAGAAATTAACAAATATGGTATATTATTGGGTGCAAAATTTTGCTAAAAAATAGTCAACTTATTGCTATACAAAAAATTATACAACTTGAAACTCTTCAATCTCTTCATATCCATGGAGTTAGGTGGAACTCAAGAGGACAAGTCATTGAAAGGCTTGTGTTGTAGCTGCAACCTCCTTCCCCATTCTTTCTTTTTGTAATTATTTGGGCCCCTCCTTGAATTTCTTTCACATTGGGAAAGGTTTGGTTTCTTTCATATTTAGGCAAGTATTGTTCGAGAACTTGCTCCTGTTATTGGACGATCCACTCGGGTGGACACGAGCCGGATCTCTCTAGTTCATATGAATCTAGAACAAATAATACAGAATACAAAACTCATTTCCTAGATCTAGTTACAGATCGAGTACTTAGATATCATACCTTTCAGATCGTGGATCCTTCTCCTTGTTGTTGCTCCAAGTCTCGCGGTCGTCAGATCTCCATCTGTAAGACCTTTCAAGACAATATGGAAACAATACAAGTAGTACAAGATATCTAAACAATAATTGATCTAAACTAACAGTTGAGGAAGAAAGTTCTAAACATTATCAATGAGACAATATTTATGGAAAGAGATTATATCAACTGTATAAAAAGGTGGGAATACATAGAAAGGATGAAGCTACAACCAAAGCCTCAACGTTGCATCCTCCATCCAACATGTCCAATCCAAGCCTCCAAGATGGTACAAGCTTCCCAATCACCAGTATGGATCCTATCAACATAAGGGTACCATAGACCTTACCCCCTCCCATGGAGAGAGTGGGTGTTTATATAGGACTAAGTGGATGAGGTTATGGATAGGATAGGTTGAGAGATGGTAGGAGAGAGATAGGGGATCTTCCCAATGAATTAGGGGTAAAGTACCAGCTCTCCAAGAGATCAGGGATAAGCCCCTAAATGGGAAAGCTTCGAGAAAGATCTCGAAATGGATATTTTTGCCCATTAACAGACCTCGTTGCACCTTGATATAGAGAAACATGCGACGTCGCATGTTGCTAATGTGCAACCTGCGACGACCTCTCAAAAGGTTTTACAAACTGAGTACAAATCCTCTCAAATGAATACTTGGTCCAGATGACTTCAAGGATGTGTTTTTACTCTAAAATGGGTTTCGGTAAAATAGCAAAGAGTTTACACAATGGTCAAGATGACGATATTATCACAATGGTCATGATGACGACACTTGGTCATAATGACGATACTTGCAAAGGTCATGGTGACAACACTAGGTCAGGACAACGACACTTGCAACGCTTGCGACACTTGCACAAGGGTGATGACATTTTGGTGTAACAGAATGCCCCCCAAAGCATGAAGCTGACGGAATGAGACAGGTGAAATGCTTTGTAGTAAGAAAAATGGCAAGGACTTGCTGGTTGGAAGGAGCTACTGCAGAAATGACCTGAGATCCACAAGTCTCATACAACACAAAACATGGCTGCCGACCAATACATTGCAGATCCATGATAGTAAAGACCGACTGAACACAATCATGGCTACTAGACACAATCGTAGATCCATGATGAGATAATAACACAGCCACGACCAATACAAAAGTGGATCCGTGTTATATGACTCAGTACAAACTCCATCGCAACCTGGGTAAAACATGACTCCCCAGGGTCTTCAAGCTGAACCCGCAATGATACGAATCTATCCATGTGATTACAAATGTCTTGATGTCGAACATGGTAGAAACCACTTGATTACCGATCATTGATGAAAACTGTTAACAAGTGCGAGGGAGATCACCATTAATGTCAATGATTCCCAAGGTATCATAGTACATATCATCAAGCGTGAATAAATGATTTGAAGTCAAACGCAAGATGAAATATTTCAATCAAGAGTCAATGATGTAAACTCATGATGAAAGTAAGGTAACCTATCATTGAGGCATGCAGGGCCAAGGTACTTGACTGGTTTCTAGATTCAATCCTCAGATGATGAGTTGATGTCGACAAGGATGAATCCGTCGAAGGAGGGTCATGATGAATCCCCCATCAATCGACATGAAACATGACAAAAGATGTGTAGAGTAGATTGGATGGTATAGTAATGTGCAAGACTGACTCAAGGTAGATCGACATGATTGAAGGTATATTGACTACAGATGATGAGTAATGAACATCTCTTGAACATGGGCATGGCATGACTTGCCAGTATTGACATGACAAGAATGATACCAAACCCTAATGCAACTGATGGTGGAAGCATTCTTTGGCTGATCCAAAGGAGTGAAGCGACTCATGGAATTGAAAAGACTCGAGGACAAACATATTATCCAAGTACTGAATGCAAATTCAAGTGAGTGCCATGTTCAAGAGTGACTATGTACTGCCGTAATTAAGATGTAACATAAAATATTTCCTTTTTCCCCATCATGAATGATGAGTGCCTCATGTGTTTTTAACGAGCTTGATGAGGGTAACCAGATGCTCGATATAGCTCATCTCATAGATGAGTCCAATCCCAAACGTTTTATGAACCTGGGAAAGAAAGGGTTCGTCCCATAATGGGTCCTTGAATGTTTAAAATTTAACGAATCCAGAGAAGGAAAACTTGGCGTCATTTCATGTTTAGAGAGTCTGAAAAGAACTAAAGGAGACTCTAACGGTCCTTTTTCGTAAAGTTAGCCTCATCGCCCGAAAAAGGGTAAAACAATGCAGGAGAGGACTCTTCTAGCCATGGTTGGTTGGATTATTCCTTTTTCATAAATAGTGCTTCCTGGTTCGAAAAAGGGGTAAACTATCACCAGAAAGATGATCATTCAAATGCTTTTACAAGCGTGAAAGCATCAAGTTCGCTTGGCAATCTTTTCCTATTTAGGGAGTCTGAAAATAGCTTAAAAGGAATCCATGAACAACTTTGTCATGGTTGATGACTGAGTACGACAAAGGAAAAAGTAAACACAGCACAGTTCCTTTTCCATAAATAGTCTAGCGAGGCCGGATAAAGTGATAAACCTATACTCGTTAGATGCACTTTTTTAACTCAAATTTTTAACGAGCACGAGAATGGTATCAAAAGCACTCAGAATCTTTTTCATGTTTGAACCAGAGCATGAAAAAGTAAAAACTAAGCTTGAACCACTTTTCATGTTTTAACCAGAGCACGAAAAAGTAGAAAGTAAGCTCAAATCACTTTTCATGTTTCAACTAGAGCACGAAAAAAGTGAAAAATTAAGCTCAAATACTATCTTACTGTTTTTAATGAGCTCGAAGATAGGTTGGAAGAATGCTCATGATGTCTGCTTCATTTTTTAACGAGCTTGTAACAGAAAATGAACTATGCTCGGGATAATTTTCATGGTTTGATGAGCTTGAAACCGAAAAAGAAAAGTATGCTCTAAAATGTTTCCAATGGTGAACTTTTTCCCAACATGGCATCCAGAGGTTGGTGTGTGCCCCCAGCATGATTGCTAGAAGTAAGTGACTTATCTCCAACGCGGTGTGGAGAGGTGATCAAGTTGACTTCAACGTAACTTCCAGAGGTTGAAGACATGCCCCCAAGCTTCATTTCATCTGCCTAAGGCATAGGCAGATGAAAAGAAGGTTCAGGTACTAAGTCTACGAGGAGACTCGACTCAAAGGGAAAGGATATGTTTCATTTTTTAATGAGCTTGACACAGAAAGGGAACTATGCTCATAGGTTAAGGGCCCATTGACAGGTTCCTTCCCAACATGATGCCCAGAGGTTGGTAAATTCCCCCAGCATGATTGCTAGCGGCTTAACATGGTAGTGTTCCCTCAACATGATTGCTGATGGTACAACATGCAGCATGCCCCCCAAGCTTCATTTCGTCTAAAAATGTTGCTTGCTAACCCAACTACCAACTTGGCTACTAATATGAAAATGTTCACCAAGGGGGGGGAAATGAGAAACAGATGAAATGAAGGTCCGAGTTCTAACTCTAGTGAGAGACTCGAACTGAAGGGAAGGAGATCTATTTCATTTTTACACAAGCTTGAAATAGACAATAACTATGCTTGAGGGGGCCCATCTTATTTTTTAACGAGCTTGAAATGGAATAAAACTATACTAGAGTGGATTGGTTTCATTTTTGTGCAAGCTTGAAACCAAAGGTAAAACTATGCTTAGAGGGGTCTATCTCATTTTTTAACGAGCTTGAAAATAGAATAAAACTATGCTCGTGGGAACCTATTTCATTTTTTAACGAGCTTGACATAGAAAGGGAACTATGCTCATGTGAAATGGTTTCCTTTTTATGCAAGCTTGAAATCAAAGAGAAACTTTGCTTGAAGGTTGGTTTCATTTTTTAATGAGCTTGAAACATAACATAAACCATGTTCGTACCCCCCATCCTCAGGGGGAAGAAACCACTAAAACATGTGGAACATTTAGGGAAGTCTGATGACTAGGAGCCATATGATGAGTGGGTGTCACGAAGGAAAACTGATCAACGGTCACAATCCTCCCATCATAGGGAAAATACATCACTCGAAAGAGTGTGGAAACTACGGCTTTCATAGCATAGACATAATCACGTCCAAGGAGTAGATTGAAATCTAAAGGACCTTGGACAACCATGGCATCAACATAAACAGTTGTACCTGTCAACGTGATAGGTAACTATGGGAGAATCCCTAAGGGTCTGGTAGGCCTTCTATTAAAAAGCCAAAATCTGGTTAGTCACTGGCATAAGCTAAGGGGAACCTATAGCTTGCCAAGCATTTGAGGATAAAATACTAACAGCAGCTCCCTCATCAACTATCGTACGAAAGATTTCTTTATCGGAAACTCCTACAGATATTTGAAAAGGAATACTCGAAGGAAGACGAGATTTTGTTAGACCATTCCAATCAAAGGAAATGACCTTAGTACTTGGAGGGGGTCCTGTAGAAATGGACAGGGTTTCCCCTTTCCTAGGACATTCTGAACTGACTAGGAAAACATCAGCGGTTTCCAATTCACTCTCACTTGGAAGATAAGAATGAGACGAAGATTGTGTCATGGTGATTGCTTCAGTCTGTACTTTCTCCAATGAAAGCGCGGGATTGAGTGGAGATGAGATCGACTCAATCACTTCACTCTCCGAAGGAAGAGTGGGATCAATTACAGATGAAACTGAATTGACCACTTGGTCAACCAGTGGGGGGTTGAGGTACAACTTACTATCGCTTATTGGAAGTACCTGTTGAGAGCTAGTAATATCTTCCAACCACCGTGAAGCTTCATCCATGCTTGGAAAAAGGTAAGTACGATGCATTCCCTTGCATATCCAACAAGGGTCTGCAGCTCTACCCTTCCGACCCATCACCAATGGGTCACTGGTCGAGGGAGTATCATCAATATGATGGTCATAGGTTGACCATACAAGCGGTTTTGGTTTTTTAGACCACACTTCTGACACACGAGAAAGACCGGGACAATTCTTGAGAAGGTGATCACCCTTGCAAAGTTTGCAAGGGAACTTTGGCTTACGAGGTGTTCTCATAGAATGAGTGCCATCAGAAGCAGGTGGTTGACGCTTGGTCTCTTTTTTATCTTTCTTCTTTTTAATCTTCCCTTTCTTCTTCTTCACACCAATCTTCTTACTAACATGAGAGTTTTCAGTAGGAGAAGGGGAAGAGATGGAATCCGATTCAACTTTTGATGGAGAAGGAGAAGGGTCATCATGAGATTGATGCTCATGTGGTGAAGGACCTAGGTCCGACACGATTGGTGCACTTGGCGTAACCGGATTGGAGAATAACCATATTGGTAATCCTATCGTCAATCCAGGAAGATCAACGTAGCCATAAAGGGAGGAACAACAGTTCCACAAGGGGGAATAAAAAATGGCATACCCTGGAAAGGGGCCTCTTGGTTGGTAGTCCTGGAAGAGTCTTCCATATCTAAGCTTCCTAAGAGTCTCTAAAGTACCACACAAATAAAACACTACTCAATTCTAAAAGCAACAAGCAAACTGTGTGAATAGGAGTGGATTCAAAGTCTGGAACCTCACGGGATTATCAAGGCATCGCAAACCGTGATATATTGTAGGGTCCAACAATATGACGCGACAAGGAGGATTGGGACCGTACCCTTACCTACATACCCGATTACCTGGACAGTACGTGCATGCTAATCTCCCCGAGTGTTGTTCTCGGTGTATTGCTTTGCCAAGACAGCCAAATGGTTAACTCAGTTTGTTTCAGGAATCCTAGTGGTGTCTCCCGATATACGCAAGGTACGTGGGAGCTCAAATCCGTAGTGGTGCTGTCTAATGCACAGCCTTTGGCACGAGACCTTCTGATATACGTGTCGAGTAAGTGATACACCCTTCGATATATGCCAAGTATGGATTATGGTACTTGGTGGGTACGTGAAGGAGCTCGATATATCGATGTACGTGGAAGACTACAATACCCCCGAACTACAGTGCTGGCAAATAACGACAGCTGCCACACTTAAAGATGCCGGAACACGTCTCTAACTTACACACAGTTACTAAATGATTTTAACCTAAGCTAGCGTTAATTTTATCTTGTACGGTTAGGTGGATGCATGAGGTGAGTACATAAATGTAAACATAATGCAATCCTCAACTACATGATAATGCACATTTTCCTTTCTTTTTCAATGAAAACTACTTAAGGCAAGGAGAGATTTTTCTTTCTTTCAAACCAAAAGTACTTAAGTAGTAGAGAAAAGAAAAATTCCTTCCTAGAGTGCAATAATTCTAACTTTCTGCAATAATCAACCAAAAAGCGTAAAGAAAATGAAAGATGCAGCTAATTTTAACAATGTATAAGACAAGATAATGAAGCACTTTCAATTTTCAAATGCATGTACCAAAAATGGAATTTGATAACTAAACGCTTTTCATACAGAAAGTGAGAGTATATCTACAACACTCTAATCTTTCTAAAATTCCCAAAGAAAAATGGCAAGCACCCAAACAACTCAAAGGCACTCAAGAAGGGCTCAAAATCTACCAAATGCGATAATTGTAACTCACTTCCTATCTTTTTACACTTGAAAAAGACATATCTAACTACGGAAAGAAGGATTTCATAAACGTTTCCAGTCAAATGCAAGACAAAGGAAAGCACTTAACAATCTTATCTAACTCAAATGCATACAAAACTAAAACAAGCCTTTTCTTCTTCTTATGAATGTGAGACCAAGAATTTCAAATGATCAAATTAAAGCAAGAATAATACTTATGTTTTCCAATTTCATGAATATGGCAAAAGAGTGACAAAATCAAGCTTTTCTTTGAACTAAAGTGGAGACAAAGAATCAATCTTTTCCAAAAATGATTTAATAGCTCAGCATGTAAGGGAAACAAGATGCATAACCCAAGAAAGAGAGGCTCAAAAAGACATGGATACCCCACACTTTTCAAGTCTTTACAACAAGTCAATCACACCAAACCAAACAATGATCTCAAAACTTTGAGATGGGTCAAAACGAATGAAGAATTTTTTTTCAAAAATAGAACCCATTTCGCTTAAAAATGCAAGTAAAACACTAGTTTTTAGTCAAGGGGCCAGACATGAATCCAAAACTCAAAAGACCCAAAAACCAATACAAATAAGCCAAACAAAACACTGCTGGACAAAAGGGTCTCTGCCTGGAAGGTACAGTGCAGAGGAGTCTGTACACAAACCAAAACTCAAATCAGAAATGGAGAAAAGGTGCCTATATGGAAAAAAATGGCAGATCAACGCACTCTGTGCTTATGCACAGTGCGACGTTGCAGTTCACTAGTGCGGGAAGTGGGACAACGTCACATTATACCAATGGAAGGGCTGCGACGATAGACTAATAGGCAAAGAAAAGAGATAAAAAAACAACACAGTGTCGCTCTGGGTACACTGACCAGGTGCGACAGGCGAGATCTAAGTTCAAAAATGAACCAATTCTCCAGATAATGAGCATAAAAAGGTCTGAAAATGAGAAGTACAAACTCAAAGGAAGGCAATCGGACTCTTCAAAGTGAAGATTTGATGGTGAAAAGGCTTAAGAGGCAAAAAGATGGCTTGGAAAAGCAATCAACTGAAACTGACATTCAGATTGAAAACAACAATGTTCATTCCCCCGGTATGGTCTCCAAATTTGTTATTGGACGTTCCACTCAGGCGGAAACGAGCCGGATCTCCCTAGTTCAAGTGAATCTAGAACAAATAGTACAAAATACAAAACTCATTTCCTAGATCTAGTTACAGATCGAGTACTTAGATATCATACCTTTCAGATCGTGGATCCTTCTCCTTGTTGTTGCTCCAAGTCTCGCGGTCGTCAGATCTCCAGCTGCAAGACCTGTCAAGACAATATGGAAACAATACAAGCAGTACAAGATATCTAAACAATAACTGATCTAAACTAATAGTTGAGGAAGAAAGTTCTAAACATTATCAATGAGACAACATTTATAGAAAGAGATTATATTAACTGTATAAAAAGATGGGAACACATAGAAAGGATGAAGCTACAACCAAAGCCTCAACGTTGCATCCTCCACCCAACATGTCCAAGCCAAGCCTCCAAGATGGTACAAGCTTCCCAATCACCAGTATGGATCCTATCAGCATAAGGGTACCATAGACCTTCCCCCTTCCCATGGAGAGAGTGGGTGTTTATATAGGACTAAGTGGATGAGGTTATGGATAGGATAGGTTGAGAGATGGTAGGAGAGAGATAGGGTATCTTCCCAATGAATTAGGGGTTGAGTACCAGCTCTCTAAGAGATCAGGGATAAGCCCCTAAATGGGAAAGCTTCGAGAAAGATCTCAAAATGGCTATTTTTGCCAATTAACAAACCTTGTCGCACCTTGATATAGAGCAACATGCGACGTCGCATGTTGCTAATGTGCAACTTGCAACGACCTCTAAAAAGGTTGTACAAACTGAGTACAAATCCTCTCAAATGAATACTTGGTCTAGATGACTTCAGGGATGTGTTTTTACTCTAAAATGGGTTTCGGTAAAATAGCAAAGAGTTTACACAATGGTCAAGATGACGACATTATCACAACGATCATGATGATGACACTTGGTCGTAATGACGATACTTGCAAAGGTCATGGTGACAACACTAGGTCAGGACAATGACACTTGCAACGCTTGCGACACTTGTGACACTTGCACAAGGGTGACGACATTTTGGTTGTAACAGCTCCATTGGAAGAGAAACACACCTACATTCTTTTTCAAGTTTTTAAGTT
Source organism: Larix kaempferi (assembly GCA_027924585.1). Taxonomy (NCBI): domain Eukaryota; kingdom Viridiplantae; phylum Streptophyta; class Pinopsida; order Pinales; family Pinaceae; genus Larix; species Larix kaempferi. The sequence goes on along the minus strand of BSBM01000173.1, from coordinate 5,287,909 downwards.
TCATTGGATTTTGTTAAGTTACTGCATTTTGGAAAATTTCCATGAGTTTTTCTATTTCAATGAGTTTTGATGAGTTCACCGATGTATCGGCCCCTTTTCCACGGTCTCATCGATGTTTCTCTTGATCATTTTCTAAGTCTAGCAGTATTTCCCAACTAAAAATTTTTCACCGAAATGGAACCAAAATCGGGAAGTTACACCAAAACAATGCTAAGCCCACTTGTCGACAAAAACTCATCAAATCCCATTGAAATGCTTCAACAAAACTCGTTCAGATTCATTGAAACGCTTTGGCACAAATCATTCAACTTGCAGATAAAATTGACTCTCGGCCACTGAAATGCCCTATAGGGTTGATTTTCGGTGAAACCCATCCAGAGTCGCTAAAATGCTTTGGCGTAATTTATCCAAACCATCAATGGAACTTGTCTCCGACCATTGACACATATCAGGGCTTGTTTTTGGGTGAAACTAGATTAAAGACATCGAAATACTTCAATGGGAATTACTTGAAGTTGTCAAAAAGATTCGGCATGACTTGCCCAATCTTAGTGAAATAACACCATTATGCTCAATTTAACCTTGTGTTTTCTTTAAAGCGTAAAATGGGGGTTATCCTTAAGGATATCAATAATATTTTTACCCTCCTCTGTTTCACCGTTGTCTTTTCATCCTTGCCTTTACACACCTGTTGTCCAAACCCTTCCCTATTACGCAAGGACACCTGGACAAAGCTGAGCTAGGGCTACAAAGGCCTAGTAACACCCAACTCTTATCTTCCACCTATCTATGGGATACCAGGTTAGCATTATTTTATGACTCTATACAATCCTTTGATTGGTAAATTGATTATCTAGGCTTCTTGGCTCTTTTCGATGCCCTAGGGTTTCCAAGTAGTAAAATATGCATCACTCCTCAGGATATTGGTGGTATGGGAAAAGTATTTTATGGCCCTTTGTTATACCATCTCTGTCATGGTCTCTATCGGTGCAGCTCAAAATCCAAACCCTAGAGACATTTTTCTATTTTCGAAGGAAGATCAAATATGTCAAGGTTTCTCATTTTCCTTCTAACATAACATGTGGTTTTAACCCTAGTCATCTGTGATGCCCTGGAAGGAGAAAATGCTCCCTTAATTCATTGATGTATGATAGACAAGGTTTTGATGGCATTCACCCTAGGGAAACCTGCAGCCCCTCTTTTGTGTCCATCGAATCTTTCTAATCCCCTGTCTCCTTAAGCCAAGAATGTTGATTGAGCATTGCGCCTTCCCAATATTAACAGTTGTAGGGCGGGGAATCTAAATGCCAATTTTAAATGCTTAAAACCCTAACCTCCTATGGAGACTAGAAAAATAATTTTTTTGGGTTTTGAGTTGTTCCATATCCATCATTTCATGAAGTGAGCTTCGTGTTCTATGGTTATTTCTTAAGCTTTCAATTGCATTGAATGATCATATTCTAGTTCATTTGTATATGATGAATTTATATCCCATGGAAAATGATACTATTCTTGATGGTTGATAGGATCTTACCATGTTGCGACAAGCCACCATAAAACAATCTAAGGTCTAGGCACTAATATCGAAGCGGGTACTTATTTACGAGAACATCAAAAGGTCTAGGCTTCATAAAGTAGAACAAAGAGCTGAATTATTCCATTGTGTAGAGGTAATAGGATGGATCTTACCTCATATTGATGCTTCAACCCGTATGGTGAAGGACTCTTTAGGAAAAGGAAATGCCCTGTTTCATCCAACACATGTAGCAAAGTCCCATCGACTCCCACTAGCAGAAGTCTTCTTTCCTGAGGAATGGATTGAAAACATACAGCCCGACTTTCTCAAGTTCATCAAGAAAATGTGGTTGCATGGGAAGCAATTTCATCAAAAGGAGAGTGAAGAATATGAGACTAAGATGTTGAGATCTCCATAAAGGGTTGTTGCAGCGCTTTTGTGCAGGATATATGGAATGACCAGTGGCACACATTTCAATATCAATTGGACCCCCTTGTGACACGACGTTAGAATGTGTGTTGTATGATTCAATTGGGAAAAAATCATCTATGAAAACATGGAAGAGGCCATCAAAAGGGAACAAGATGGCATCCTGGAAAACAAAGAAAATTTCCACCTGTTCTCATATTTGATAGACTATATTTTCATCCTTCATCACTTTCCTAGCATGGGATGGCACTTGAATCACAGTGATGTGCCTATACATTTGTTCTTCTAGGTACTATGGACATAGAAACATGCTAGCCACTATCAACATATTTTCAAATAGTTTATCATTCCCCTCTACAAAATTATATATGGTAAAGCACCTAATTTCATGTTAGAAAATGCCATCCGGACGGTAACCCAGCTAGGGGATTGCTACTTAACATATGAGGGTACATATATGCCTATATATTGTGGATCCAAACCTCAATATATGTACCCTAAATATGTCACCGACTACATGTTTCTTAAGGAAATCATGTGACATACTTTCATAAACAGTATGAAGAGATTATTGAACAATAATAAGAAATCATCATGGACTACATTTCCTATAATAGTTGGGGCCTACATACTGTACAAAGTAAAGGAAGCCACTAAGTTGACCAAAGGTTTTGAATATTTTCACTTTGGTGAAGAGGTCTTTATAAGAAATGATAGTCATGGAAAGGTATCCAATCACTACATGGCTGTCAAAATATATTATGCTTATGCCGATCAATTATGTGCTGAGAAAGAGGTATATCGGAGGGTCCATAAATTTGAAGAGTTAAACAAGAGAAGAAAGAAAGGGAAAGATGCTAAAGAAGAAGACACTAGAAAACAAACCAGAGAGACAATTGAAGAAGTGCAACAAAAGTTACAACAAGAGGCTACATGAAAGAAGGATGAACTAGAAGCCTTACTAGAAGAGATGAGGAAGAAAATAAAAGAAGAAGACCAAGCTAGGAAATATAAAGAGGACGAGCAAGTGAATAAGGTTGCAGAAAAAGAAAGGAGGTAGACAAAATTGCTAAAACAACAAGAGGCTCAAGTAAGGGAAGAAAAAATTTCGTAGGAAGAACTCAAAAGGAAAGAACATGAAGAAGCAAACAAGAATGCCATGGAACCGTAGCAATAACATGTTGAGAAAGTGAAAGGTAGTGGTCTGCAAGATATGGACATTGATAATACCACTACAAGCACCGATGTAGCACTTACTAGAGGTCATTTCCCCTTCAAGGAGCTATGCCTTACCCCATACACATCATCCAAGGATCATGATGTGGCCAAATTAGAAACTATAATATTTGACCCCAAAGGGAAGAATATCCTCAAAAGAATCGAAAAATGACTCAAGATGTTGGAGCAACCATATTTAATCACCAATCAAGAAGTCCCAATGTTTGAAGGAACAGATAAGAAACAATAAATGATTACATCCACATGTGTAGCTACCTCTATGGCAAGTTGAGATAATATTTGAAAGCTGCTGCAAGATGTTGAGAAAAGCAAGAAAAATATTAACAAATTCAAATATCTCCTCTTGCATGCTAGGAATGAAGGGACTGATTGGAAACGCAAATGCAACATCATGGAGGTGTAAAAGTGGAATGCAATGGGCCTAGCTCGAAACATACAATAAAAAAAGTATGCTTTGACCACTTAGGCTGGAGCACTTAAAGAAGAGAAAGTATCCATGAGTGCACAAATAAATGAGAACCACTTATACTATGAAACGAGAACTCGACACAGTTCTCGTTTTTCTCTCTCCTAATTTTAGTAGCTATTTTTACCTCCGTTTCAAAAAGGTTTGATACCAGTATCACACATTTTCATTTTGAGGCATTTTTTAAGGCTAGAGTTGAAAAGTGGTGCTACCGGTATCATTCGTTCTTTTTTCGGGGCTAAATTTACAACTATTTTGAAAGCCCGCCCACTTCCCTTGTAAGCAAAACCAAAATTAACCTCTAAATCGAAGGTTGGTGCTTCTAGTAGACTTCTTTCCTTCGTTGGGTTACAAATGGGTTTTTAAATTTTTTAAAAGAAAAAAAAAATGAAAAAACCATACAAATTGTGATTTTTTTTAAAAACTAAAAAACACAAAACAAAAACATAACAAAATGTTTAAAAAGTTTCAAGAAACGAAAAAACAAAAGATAAAATAAATTAAAATTTGAAAAAACTAAAAAAAATATGAAAAAATATTTAGAAACTTAAAAAAAAACTATTAAAAATAACAAAAATAACAAGCCACTTTACAAAAAATAATAATAAAAAACAAAAAAATAAAATTAAAATAACAAGAAAAAAAAAACACAAAACAAACCAAAACACGAAAAAAAAACGGAAAAAAAACAAAAAAAAAACAAAAAAAAAACCCATTTAATGGTCATGGGGTGAGTTGCTGGGTGATGCCCGGCATCAAGCGCGATGCCCGGCATCAAGCGCGATGCCCAGCATCGCGCCAACACTCGAAAAACCCATTTAATGGTCACGGGGTGGGTTGCTGGGTGATGCCCGGCATGGAGCTTGATGCCCGGCATCAAGCGCGATGCCCAACATCGTGCCAGCACTCGATGCCCGGCATTAAGCGCGATTTTTTTTTTATATAGATTTTTTTAAATTTTGTTTTTTTTAATTAGATTTGTATTTTTTAATATTTTGTTTGGTTTTTTAATTCGTTTTTATAAATTTTGTTTTTTTATATAGATTTTTTTTTTAATTTTGTTTTTTTTATTAGATTTGTATTTTTTAATAGCTTGTGTGGTTTTTAATTTTTTTTTATAAATTTTGTTTTTTTAAAGGTTTTTTTGATTTTTTTTTTCTATTATTTTAATTTTGTATTTCCTTGTATTTTTTTTAAAAACAAATTTTTCTTCTAAATATTCGTTTTTTTTTTCCAAATATGTTTTTTCTAGATTTTATTAGAGGTTTATTTATTATTTATTTATTTTTAGGAAATGGTTTCGAAATGGTGTAATTACAATCGAAGAGAAAAAAGATCTGACATTGCTAGCACCTCTTTTGGATTTGGGGCTTGATTTTGGTATTTTCGTTGCAACGATGCTAGTTGTTTATGCCACAATGTCATAAAAGCTGTAATTTCAGGGTTTCGATTGCAACAACACCGCTTGGGTTACCAAAAAGTTTTAATTTTAACCTCGAAACAAAAAAAGTTGATACTAGTATCATCACTTTTCGTTTTGGGGTTGTTTTTTTTGTGTTTTTGACGTTAAAAAGTGATTTTTTATGGATAGAGTTCTCGTTTCATAGTATAAGTGGTTTGAGCTACAAAATAAGGAAAACTAGGGGGTGGAGAGGATCAAGCTCTTGACAGTGGGAAATTTTGATTTTGAGGCTCAAGTAGGAACCTTGCAATGATAAAAAGATTTGTTAACAACATAACTAAATGCACCCAGAGAGGAGAGGCAAAGTCTAGCTGAGTTTTATAGCTATGCAACTACCCCACAGGATCAACTATTTCATTCACAAGAGTTGGTCATGGAATAGTTGTATGAAGTACAAAAAATTACAGCTAAGCTCAAGTCAATGTGAAACTCAAGATAGTAGCTACAAAATATAAGATGCAATGTGTGGTATCCTGGCATAAAAAGAATGCAAAAATACCACCCAATTTCCAAAAAGAACAATGTAAGACCTATAGCTTGCTTACTCAACACTGGAAAGCCGCCAAAGGGAAGGAATACAGTTGCAAGAGGAGGTCATTGCATCGCCGAAAAAGTTCAAAAATGTACATCATAAAAAATTCCCTGTAATTTTCCCTAGTGCTTGGTTTTTGCTTGATTGGTGTTTTGATTTTTCTTTTAGCTTGTTTCTTCAATCTGATATTGATTAGGTGTGTGTGATTCCACTGTGATCTTTACATTTTGGTCCTTGTTAACCCTCATTTAGTCTTTGGAGTGAATTTGTAAGTGTTAGAAGTGTGTTGTAAATTGGAGGACCGTCATAGCCTCCCATATCATTTCATCACCTTCTAAAACCTCTAAGTTTGGCCTGATAGCTTATGATCTCCCCTACTCCTAGTTTGAAGGTTCTTGGTTTGTTTGCTTTTACACTTATATCGTTTGGATTTCTGAGTAAACGTGATGAGAAGAATTTGATCCTCTACTCAGCTTCTTGATTTGAATATTGAAAAAGTACTTATTTTCTTGCATTTTGTTAGAAACAAAGGAAATTATTGTACACTCGCTGCATATTTGAAAATATTATTGGAAATCAAGGCTTACTCTTCCATATTCAAAAGAATTATTACTCCGGTTGTGAAGAATCTACGCTTTGTTGAGCTTTGAAAATCACTTTGAAAATTTTCAAGATCTTTTCTTCCCTTTACTTCTTCGCTTGATATTAAAACATTTTGCAATCAAAAGAAGTTTATTTTCCTTAACTTGTCATTTAGGCTCATGTGAAGAAAAAATAAAACAAAAATTTTGTTTTTTTTACTTGTTTAAAATTTTCGGATTCGTTTGGTGTGAAAGAGTGTGTGATGGATTGATTTGGCATGTAATTTAAAAAAGAAAAGTAAAAAGTGGATATTTTCTTTTTTTTAGGAAAGTTGCATTTGTGCTTTTTGCATTTGGGAATGAAAAGAACTCTTCCCTACTTAGCTAGAATTTCATTGAAGAAAAAGACTTGCATAATTCATCCAAATTTGCATGGTTTGAGTCAAGTCTATTGACACCATTGAGTTCCAATTATAGTCCCCTTGAGTAAACAACAACCTCTAAAATTAAATACCCTAACTAAACACACATTAACCTCATTTGAGGAAATAAAAGAACAGTGTAGTTAGGTAGGGCATAGGGGATAGGAATCCAAATAATTCCCCCTTGTCGTTTTACATATGAAACATAGTTGTTTCCTCTTAGCATGCTAAAATCCTCTGGTATTTGTTGACACGGTTATAAGACAATTTGTTGGGGGGGCTCCGGTTCCATGGGGGTAAGCAGTGAGGACTAGTTCTGGATGGAATTTGTGGAATACCGCACTCCACTTAGGACCTAAGGACATCAATCCATTGTCTTCCTTGTATTTTCTGGCCTCCATACTGGTGGTACAAGGGACAAAAGGCAGAAGCTTCGGAAAACCTTCCCGGACGTGTCATGAACGAGGTATCCTAGTGACCATTCTTCTAGGGCTATTTTACCCAGGATCCCTTTTGGTAGAGTTTTGATTTTAAATATTTTTGTTAGTTATGAAATGAAGTTTCAAAACCCTAAAGAAAATAATCAAGAAGAGTTTATATATAGGAGAACCAAAGAAAAATATGGGGTTCGATTTTTGCAACAGCTTGACAAAAATATGGTGAAGGACTTGTAAGTTTTGAATACAGTGATATATATATATATATATATATATATATATATATATTTATTTATATATATATATATATATATAGATATATGATTGTTTAGATATCATTTTCATACGAGTACATTGTGCCTCTTATTTAACTTTACTACTAATTTTCTGTTTGAAAGTGGAAGAAATTGTAAGCTTTATTTGTTCATTAACCATGAAATTGTTCTTCTACCTCCCATATCTTCACATTATGACATTGTTATTATATGAAAAAATTGAATTTATGAATGTGTATCTTGTTCTTTTTATATTTAAATTCTGACAGCGAAGTAAGTATCAAGCCCTCTGCAATTAGTGTTTGTAAAGACTCTGAATTCATGATATATTACTATTTTCTTCCAATTCCCTCACCCAAGTTTTAAAAAGGTTAACAAAATACTCAACCAATTAAAACCTAAAATCCATTCTTAACTCCAACTTGCACTTAAATGCCCTAGCTTTTCCCTATAGCAGTCCAGTGGAGACCTTAGGGACAACACCCTCACTATGGTATGATGTAAAGTTTTGCACTTTTCCGATGATGTAGTGACCTCCTCTTGCAACTTTATTCCTTCCCTTTGGCGGATTTCTAGTGTTGAGTATTCAAGCTACAGGTCTTACAGTGTTCTTTTTGGAAAATTGGGTGGTATTTTGCATTCTTTTTATGCTAGGATACCACACCTTGCATCTTATATTTTGTAGCTACTATATTGAGTTCACTTTCTTGAGTATATTTTGGCATTGACTTAAGCTTAGCTATAATTTTTTGTACTTCATACAACTATTCCATGGCAAACTCTTGTGAATGAAATAGGTGTTCCTGCGGGGAAGTTGCATAGCTATGAAACTCAGCTAGACTTTCCCTCTCCTCTCTAGGTTCATTTAGTTCTGTTGTGAACAAATCCTTTTATCATTGCAAGGTTTGTACTTGATCCTGAAAATCAAAATTTCCCACTGTCAAGAGCTTGATCCTCTCCACCCACTCGTTTTGCTTATTTTGTAGCTCCTTTATTTGTACACTCATGGATACTTTCTCTTCTTCAATTGCTCCATCCTAAGTGGTCAAAGCATACTTTTTTTATTGTAAGTTTCGAGCTAGTCCCATTGCATTCCACTTTTAAACCTCCATGATGTTACATTGGTGTTTCCAATTAGTCCCTTCATTCCTAGCATGCAAGAGGAGATATTTGAATTTGTTAATATTTGTCTTGATTTTCACAACATCTTGCAGTGTTGTTCAGATATTATCTCGAATTTCCATAGAGGTAGCTACGCCTATGGATGTAATCATTTATGGTTTCTTATATGTTCCTTCAAACATTGGGACTTCTTGAATGGTGATGAAATCTGGTCACTCCAACATCTTGAGTCTTTTTTCGATTCTTTCGAGGATATTCTTCCCTTTGGGGTCAAATATTATAGTTTCTAATTTGGCCACATCATGTTCCTTGGATGATGTGTATGGGGTAAGGACTAGCTCCTTGAAGGGAAAATGACCTCCAGTAAGCGCTATCTCGATGCTTGTAGTGGTGTTATCAATGTCCATGTCTTGCAGACCACTACCTTGCACTTTCTCAACATGTTATTGCTACCGTTCCATGACATCCTTGTGTTCTTCTTCATGTTCTTTCCTTTTGAGTTTTTCCTACAACCTTTTTTCTTCCCTTACTCGAGCCTCTTCTTGTTGTTTTAGCAATTCTGTCTACCTCCTTTCTTCTTTTGTAGCCTTATTCGTTTGCTCCTCCTCTTTATATTTCCTAGCTTGGTCTTCTTCTTTTATTTTATTGCTCATCTCTTCTAGTAAGGCTTCTAGTTCAACCTTCTTTCATGTAGCCTCTTGTAGTAACTTTTGTTGCACTTCTTCAACTATCTCTCCGGTTAGTTTTCTAGTGTTTGCTTCTTTAGCATCTTTCCCTTTCTTTCTTCTCTTGTTTAACTCTTCAAAGTTATGGTCCCTTTGATATACCTCTTTCTCAACACATAATTGATTGGCATAAGCATAATATATTTTGATAGCCATGTAGTGATTGGATACCTTTCCATGATTGTCATTTCTTATAAAGACCTTTTCACCAAAGTGAAAATATTCGAAACCTTTGGTCAACTCAGTGGCTTCCTTTACTTTGTACAATATGTAGGCCCCAACTATTATAGGAAAGGGATTCCATGATGCTTTCTTATTATTTTTCAAGAAGCTCTCGATAACGTTTATGAAAGTATGTCACATGATTTCCTTAAGAAACATGTAGTCGGTGACATATTTAGGGTACATATATGGAGGTTTGGATCCACTGTATATGTGCAAATATATACCCTCATATGTTAAGTACCAATCCCCTAGCCGGGTTACCGTCCGGATGGCATTTTCTAACATGAAATTAGGTGCTTTACCATATATAATTTGTACAGGGGAATGAAATTAGGTGCTAGCATGTTTTTGTGTCCATAGTACCTAGAAGCACAAATGTATAGGCACCGCATTGTGATTCAAGTGCCATCACATGCCAGGAACATGATGAAGGATGAAAATATAGTCTATCAAATATGAGAACATGTGGAAATTTGCTTTGTTTTCCAGGATGCCAGCTTGTTCCCTTTTGATGGCCTCTTCCGTGTTTTCATAGATGATTTTTTCCCAATTGAATCATACACCATGCATTGTGACGTGGTGTCACAAGGGGGTGCAATCGATCTTGAAATGTGTGCCACTAGGCATTCCATAAATCCCGCACAAAAGAGCTGCAACAACCCTATATGGAGATCTCAACATATTGATCTCATATTCTTCACTCCCCTTTTGATGAAATTGCTTCCCATGCAACAACATTTTCTTGATGAACTTGAGAAAGTCAGGCTGTATCTTTTCAATCCATTCCTCAATCAGGAAGACTTTTTCTAGTGGGAGTCGGTGGGCGTTTGCTACATGTGATGGAGGGAACAAGGAATTTCTTTTTCCTAAAGAGTCCTTCACCATACGGGTCAAAGCATCAATATGAGGTAAGATCCATCCTATTACCTCTGCACAATGGAATAATTCAGCTCTTTCTTCCAGTCTATAAAGCCTAGATATTTTGATGTTCTGGTAAATAAGTACCTCTTCGATACTATTTCCTTGGTACTCCTCATGGTTGAATAACTGATAAATTTCAACCGACTTGTACTCATGATCAACTCCAGTGGTGCTTAGAGTGTCATCATACAGAAATTGTAATGGGACATCTTCATCATGCTCGTCATATGAGGGTATCTCTTGTACCACCTTAGATTGTTTTATGGTGGCTTGTTGCAACATGGTAAGATCCTATAAACCATCAAGAATAGTATCATTTTCCATGGGATATAAATTCATCATATACAAATGAACTAGAATATAATCATTCAATGCAATTGAAAGCATAAGAAATAATCATAGAACACAAAGCTCACTTCATGAAATGATGGATATGGAACATATCAAAACCCAAAAAATATATTTTTCTAGTCTCCTTGGGAGGTTAGGGTTTTAAGCATTTAAACTTGGCATTTAGATTTCCTGCCCTACAACTATTAATATTGGGAAGGCATGATGCTCAACCAACATTCTTGGCTTAAGGAGAAAGGGGATTAGAAATATTTGATGGACACAAAATAAGGGTTGCAGGTTTTCCTAGGCTCAATACCATCAAAACCCTGGCTATCATACATCAATGAGTTATGGGAACATTGTCTCCTTCCAGGGCATCACATATGACTAGGGTTAAAACCACACGTTATGCTAGAAGGAAAATGAGAAACCTTGACATATTTAATCTTCCTTCGAAAAGAGAAAAACATGTCTAGGGTTTGGCTTTTGAGTTGCACTAATAGCGACACAGACATAGATTGTATAACAAAGGCCCATAAAATACTTTTCCCATACCACCAATAGCCTGAGGACTGACACATATTTTACTACTTGGAAACCCTATGGCATCGAAAAGAGCCAAGAAGCTTAGATAATCAATTTACCAATCAAAGGATTGTATCGAGTCATAAAATAATGCTTACCTGGTATCCCATAGATAGGTGGAAGATAAGAGTTGGGCGTAGGCCTTTGTAGCCTTAGATCAGCTTTGTCCATGTGTCCTTGTGTAATAGGGAAGGGTTTGCGACAGCGCATGTGTAAAGGAAAATATGAAAAGACAACGATGAAACAGAGGAGGGTACAAATATTATTTATAGACTTAAGGATAACCCCCCTTTTACCCTTTAAAGCAAACACAAGGTTAAATTGAGCGTAATGGGGTTATTTCACTAAGATTAGGCAAGTCACGTCGAAGCTTTTCGAAAACTTCAGGTAATTATCATTGAAGTGTTTCGATGTCTTTAATCTAGTTTCACCCAAAAACAAGCCCTGACATGTGTCGATGGTTGGAGACAAGTTCCATTGGTGGTTTGGAGAAATTACGCCAAATCGTTTCATCGACTCTAGATGAGTTTCACCAAAAATCAACCCTTTAGGGCGTTTCAGTGGTCGAGAGTCAGTTTTATCTACAAGTTAAAGGATTTGTGCCAACGCGTTTCAATGAATTAGAACGAGTTTTGTTGAATAATTTCGATGGGATTTGACGAGTTTTTTTCCGACAAGTGGGCCTAGCATTATTTCAACGTAACTTCCCGATTTTGGCTGAACCATTTCGGTGAACATTTTTTAGTTGGGAAATACTGCAAGACTTAGAAAACGATCGGGAGAAACATTGATGAGACTGTGGAAAAGGGCCGATGCATTGATGAACTCATCAAAACTCATTCAAATAGAAAAACTCATGGAATTTTTCCAAAATCTAGTAACTTAACAAAATCCAACGAAACATAAAAACTTGGAAAAAAATCTAGGTGTTTTTCTCTTCCAATGGGGCAAGTTCTCAAACAATACTTTCCTAAATATGAAAGAAACCAAAACTTTCCCGATGTGAAATAAATTCAAGGAGGGGCCCCAATAATTATAGAAAGAATGGGGAAGGGGGCTACAGCTGCAACACAAGCCTTTCAATGACTTGTCCTCTTGAGTGCCACCTAACTCCATGGATATGAAGAGATTGTAGAGTTTCAAGTTTCATAAATTTTTGTATAACAATAAGTTGACTATTTTTTAGTAGAATTTTGCACCCAATAATATACCATATGTGCGAATTTCTAAAGAAATAACAATTCACTGTATTCTTAAAGCTTCATGATGAGAAATGAAATGAACGACTACAAGATTAAGCACATTTCTTTTTTAAAAAAAGTAACCACCCCATTTTAATTTTGAACCATTAATGAAGCACCATCTATGGAAACCACAATCAATATTTTATTTGAAAAGCCACATGATAATTCTCTAAACAACAATTTGTACTTTCATCAAGCATCAATGCAAGAAAAGGTCTATCCAACATTCTTACAATGTGTACCTCTTCAAGATACTCGGATAGAAAAAAAGGAATTATTTTGCAGTGAAATTATTTTTATCTGATATGTAGTCTTTAATCTTTGGTGTGTTTTTATGTTTGTAAAGACAATGCAAACAAGTAAATGGATCCATAGAAAAAAAGGAATTATTTTGCAGTGAAATGATTTTTATATGATATGTAGTCTTTAATCTTTGGTGTGTTTTTATGTTTGTAAAGACAATGCAAACAAGTAAATGGATCCATATTTTTAGAAGCTGGGTAAATCTTATTACACAACCCAATAAAGTAATTTTATAGTTGTGATGACTCATTCTTTGTTCCTATCATCAATTCATGATATATGTTATGTAATAGGTTTTTTTCCTTTCATTTCCATATATTCATTTCACTTGTGAAATTCTTGAACTGGCACAAAGAACTAGTGAATCATGTTGCATGGTAGAGAAACTAATATCAATTCCCCATGGTTTGATGACTTCATATGTTTTTCACAACTATTTTTGCTTAATTTTTTTTCTCTTAAGTACTTATACCTAGTTTTTCATTCCTCACAAAACTCTATTTTACTTTCAATTTTCTTTTCTTTTGAGTACTAGGTTTTTCCCCTTGAAATTATTCTACACATTCTTCATCATACTCTAATATATTTAAGCCTTCATTCAAATCAAAATTATTCTCTTCATTAGGTAACGAAACTTGTGATAAAGTAGAGGTATCTAAATAAACACTTTGATAAATAGAATGGTTCTTTTTCTTGGAGACTATTTTTTGTATAATATACATTTATATAATAAAAAGTGGAAAGTAATTAAATATCGGTGATTTTATATTCTACTTTCATTTAAGAGAAAAATCCATAAAATTGACCAAGTTGTATACAAGAAACTCATGGGAAATCAAAATGGTAAGCTTACATCTCAAGATGTGTAACCCGTCAACCTTTAGTACTTCAATCACCATGGTGGAGAGTAACAAAAGGAAAAATGTTGTTATTAATGGCTTGGTTTATTTAAACATGTTTCTTATAATATTAATTTGTTGTTATAATGCTTTGCAATGTATATAATCATTTAATGGATAAAGATTCGTGTAACTTAAAAGTGGATAAAATGAAAGATTTATGCGTTTGATGTGGTTTCTATTGAAAGTTATCATATTTAAAAAATATTGATTACTTAAAATCAATTTGCAATTAGAACTATGCTCTGTGGGTCGATAAAATAACATAAATAATTGTATAATAATGCACTTTCAACTAACTTGCCTAGAAACACATATAGATATATGATCAACCAAAAGACTTTCACAACAAACTTATGATTAATTTTATACTGAAATGAAATTATAGTTAATGATAATGCATTTTTAATAAATTAGATGGTAAGAGATGTAAATGTTGATCTCACACATATCTAATGGAATTAATTTAAAAGTTAACTTTGGTTAGAAGGAAATAGTATACTTAAATAAATATAAATACGTATATTTCAATTTCTTAAAAAACTATGAACCACAAACTAGAAAATTTAGATCCTTAAATACAGTCGTTCCAGAATTGATATTGAATGATAATCAATGTCTAGCTTGCAAAGTACAAATATGAGCTAGCACTTGGAGAGAATTGGGTACCTTAAGTTAGATTGATCTTCCATCGAGAGATCTAGGCCTTTTATGCATGTTGTCTAGTCCAAATCTTTTAGTTAATTACAATGTTGATATGTATTACAACGTAGGGTGGGTCCGCTGGTTACCTATCAATTCTACAGTGGTTCTCCTCTTAAATATATATATATATATATAGATATATTACGAGACGAGGGAACCTCTCCAGACCACTCAGTGAGTGCTGTTACTGGGCCACCTCGATACCAAACCTGCGCCCTAGGCCAGCCTTTGGAAAGTACAGGATCTCAAAGATGGGTACAATCACCACCGTATTCGTACTAGCTTTTTCTGGGGTGCGGGGTGCGGTTTTTCTGAAAAAGCTTATGCCCGCCGCACCTCCCTTGCAAACTGGACTTCTATCAAGGCAACCATCAAACCCCACCAATGCCCCTGCATCCCCACCCCTAGTTGTACAATTATATTATATCCACATGGTTGTCATGCAATCTATTGATATAGAATCCAATTCTCAATACGTATTGTCTTTGATTACCAGCAAATTATACTAACTAGCACTTACCATATGATTCATTCTCCAATATTTTTATTTTTTATATACAAGTGAATTTTTCAATCTGATTTTTCTTATAAAATTATTAATTTAAAAAAATAAATAAATATCAATAATAACATACTTATTTTAAAAATAATTATATATAACATTTAATTAAGATAAAAACCATATGTAGTTTTTAATGGACTTTATTTAGGCGTGTGATAACTGGCACTCAAATTGCCCCGCTTTTTCGGGGATTTGTTACTTCGATCCGGTTATAAAAATGGGCGGAATCTTAGTTTCACCTCATTTACTGGGGAACTATGCCATGAAACTGAGCCCCTAGATGAACTATGCCATGTAACTGAGCCCCCAGTTATCCCACGCCCAGTCTGCTTCAGAGATTGTTAGTTCCAGTCCACGTTATCGTTTTGCTTTTTTCTGTTCCTTAGCTAACTAGTTAAAGCTCTAGTTTCACACTGTTCGTACAACATCAGAAGGTTACTCACCGGATTGAAGTTAAGCACTGATCGAATACCAGCCCGGATTCAATCAATGCATTAGCAGTTATTCCTTACCGAGCCACTTAATTCTAGTTCATCTTTTGAGTCAGTCTCAGTCATCTTTTGAGTCAGTCTTAGTCCTGCTTTGCCATCATGCAGACAGTTTAGCAAATATTTAATCACGTGAACTGAAGATGGGAGGAGTCATGCATGCAGTGTCATTTCTTCTGCTATGTGTCATAGCTATAAATAACCATTCCTTCTTTGTTGCAGAGGTTCTAGTCTCTACAACACCGTTGTGTCCCGTGTTCTAATCTCCGGGCTATCTTTCAATCATGACTCAGGCGCTGCTCAGAAAACGCGACCGTGAACCCGAGGCTCTGGACTCCATTGATGCCCGGGAGCCGAAACGGTTCCACGGCGAAGAAACCTTAGCCGAGGAGGAGGAAGAGGAATACGCTACCACTGAGGAGCTCGTAAACAGAATGATGAGAAGCCTAGAAGAAGAGATTGCCGCGACATGTTTCTCTTCTTTTCCCTTCTCCAACTCTTGGGTTAATTCAGCGGCCTCCAATATTTATGAAGACCATGAAGACCAAACTGTAGCTTCTGACTCTGGGTTTGATCTGTGTTATCTGCTGGAGGCTTCAGACGAGGAGCTCGGGGTTCCACAGAACACCGTTCTGGACTTGAAGGACGAATTCTGTCTATCTGCGAAGGAAACCTCCGAGAGTTTATTCGAGCGCCCGGCCCTTAAGTCGCTTGGTGAAAAGTAACATGAAAAGTATCATTTGATGGGGATTTTTTTCCTGCTTGGAGATTGGAAACTGCTGGTAGCATGTAACAAATGGAAGCTTTCTTTATATCTGTATAGTTGGTGCATTCAATCTTGTGTAGACGGAGATCACTGTGGGATACATACAACATCTTTTTATCAAACAAATTTAGTCTTTGAATTATTGGCATTTTGTGCAGCACAATTGTTGCAGTTTTGGTATCTGACATTGCCGAAAATTTTTTGAGTACCTTTCAGATTAATATAATGGGATAATTCATTAGAAATTCTTTTTCCTGGATGTCCTGATCGGCGCTGAAACGAATTTAAAGATAATATCTAAAGAAAAGATTATCCGTAAAAGCTCAGCTTAGCTTTGTTAAATGTTCGCTAGGCTCTCTTACTCATCCCCACTTCAGTGATTTTATTCCAACTGATTCTCTCATAGCTCTGCCTGTTTATTAATTTTTTACTCGGATTCGGATTCACTCGATATTGTTCCTATGAATGGTCCCAATGTAGTATCCGTTTTCTGCATGTTTCTTGTCGTTCACAACTAGGGTCAGCCATGCTTTGAATTCCTCCAGTGAAGTTGATTTATCTTTCTCTGTAGACGATGCTGAAGTTACAGGGCTCCCAGGCTTCTTTGTTTTAGTAAATTGACCATAGAAACCAGGCTCTACCTGCACTGGTCTATTGCCCATTTAGATTGCATGTCGTTCCGATCCACCACTGAGGGAGGGACTGTTTGAGGCTGAATCAAGTTTCTCCACTGTACTTAAAAACGGATTCCTTTCTTGATTGTTGAATCTCTTTATTGGAGGAAGTGTGACATATACTTGGAAATATGGTTAAATTTAACTTCTTGCGTGTTGATGCAAATTGGTGTTGAAATCTATATATGTCTTGCTTCCAAGTTCTATTTGTTTTTGTAGATTTTACCCCATGTGCAGGAACAGGGGCAATGGTTTCAATGACTATAAAACTGGCAGAATTGATTGATTCAAGATTTGATCCACGGATAGTAGGCCTAGGCCTGTGGTAAATTTAAAAATGTAAAAGTTTCCACAATGCTGAGGTCAAAGCTTCTTTGCTGATAATCAGCTTCAAGCATGAATAGATATTTCTATTTTCAGATGCGTTCCACTGCTTGGCTGCTTGCTTGTGGTGGCCAGAAAATTGCCCAACCATGGAAAGCAAGTTCAACTCTGTTATGCCAAACTAACGCACCTCTATTGTTTGACATTCAAACCAGCACACTAATTCTGTTAAGCCAGTTGAATATACATGCTGTATTTTATAATAAAATCGCCCATTCACAGATAACTGTTGGTGACAATCACAATGCAGAGCCTAGTAAATTATGACTGGGTTGTAGCGTGTGCAAAGCTTGGTAATGTATGACTGGGCTGTAGCGTGTACGTGTGGTTTTGCACAGCACTCTCCAATTTTGTTGCCGTTGAATGTCAAACAATGGAAAACGATTCAAGTTCTGTTGTGTAAACAAATTAAGCAGTGTTCTCTGTGGTTTTGAATGTATAATCACAACACTTAAACCAATTCCCATTCCTACATATGTTCATTCCATTGGATGACAAGATGCATGGTGCTTTGTTCTGCCAATGTTTTCACTACCTATGGAATATAAAACAAGCAAGAGATTCGTAAATTTAGAAACAGAATTCGCATACCCTGTATATTTAAATAATCCAACCGAGTGTTGAACTATCATCTCCTCAAGGGAGAAGAGCGTGTGGTTGTGGGATGTGTGAACAGGGGAATAGTTATGAAAAATAAATACTTTATTTTTAAGTTTTCAGTCAATATCAATTTGATATATCAATATCAACTTAGTGTATGGGATTTTTTTGTTTGTAGGGGAAGGATTCTACTCAATAATGTAATTGTTAAAGTTTACAAAAACGTCTATACCCTACTCCTCCGAATTTAAATCTATAACATTTCTCATACTCTGTACAAAACATATACCAATCTCATGTTAAGACTTTGGTACCCAGCGAACCAACAAGTCAACATCTTGCACTAACTAATGAATTAATTATAACATTGTGCTGCAAATAATGAATCAATTATAACAGTGAGCGTAGCATCTGAGAGATTGGGTTGTAATATGAGCATTTAAATACCAAATCCCATCCAATCCAACAAACTACTAATTAACTGAGTGGACCAATGAGATTATGGGATTAAGTTTGTAAGGTGTTCGGCTTAATGGCTATCTGAATAGAATAATTAACCAAAAAAAATCAATTAAAAGATATGGAAAGTCCAATGGGAAAGCTAATAGAAATGGGACTGAATCACATAGTGAGTTTATTTTACCTTACCTTACAAGCACCAAATGGGTTGGTGGTTTTATTTTATTAGCCCTTACCACTAGAAACGTAATTCACTCTTGCCATATGCCCCTTAGAGTAGACCGGTTTACCCTTTACTTTCATGCTCCCCATGGAGAAACCTCACTAGAACAACACTTCTAGGTTACATGCTATGCATGGTTATTAACTTAGATAGAGATAGATTTTACTTTCACTTACCCTCTTTTTCATACCCGAATCTTTGGAGGGTGCATGGAGGCAGCCTCTCAGCTAGTAATACCACAGTAGCCAGGGGCATGTGAAACCACCCCCTTACCTTGGTTTACCAACTCTTTACTTGCCAAAACTAGACCTTTAGCCTTAGATCATGAAGAACGTAGCGTAATTAGTCACATGTTATTCTACTTTCCCTTATAAGCTAAGCATTGGATAGGATGGGTAGAGCCCTTATAAGCACCAGATGGAATGAGTTTGATCCCTTACCTTTGAACCGTCACTCACTGCCATATGCCTTCAATTATACAGGGTTTTTACTTACCCTTACTTCTGCCTTCTTCCTACTTGAGGGAGGAAGTTATGCCCAACCCATTACTTTATCTTAGAAGCAACAGCCATACAGATAACTCCACCCTATACCCTCTATCTCAACCCACCCATATAGACCAAAAGGGTACGGAAGCTTTCACTCTATACAGTCCATCACCTAATCCAACATTCTATTACACCTTTGGATAACTTATTTGCCTATTCATACCCTTCTATTACTCTTTGTAAACTTATTTGAACTCTTTGGATATGCTTTATCTTTTCAAATCCTAATTTATAGGGTTTTGTTTATGTTTATGAAATTTTACATAGCTGAACTATAAACTCAATAGAAATTCCATGTATTCTTGCTCACTGCGAGCATCTTACAAGTTGCTTTGGTTAAAAGACAGTAGACAGGTTCAAAGTTTGACTGTGGACAGGTTCAAAGTTACTGTAGACAGGTTCAAAGTTTGACTATGGACAGGTTCAAAGTTACTGTGGACAGGTTCAAAGTTTCTTCATCCCTTCGAATTTGCATTCAGAAAAGGTATTAAAATGTGAAGAAATGATGTAATGTGTAAAGGAGATTTAATATGACAAAGTAATAGTTACTATAGTATTAAAACAAGTTAAGAATTCGTTTATGAGTAGAAGTAGATGATCACACCAACAAAGCAACAAGTTTTTAATGAACATTGATTGTTGAGGAAGGAAATCTTTACATTTAAGTGCAATGATCAGGTAAGTTTTACAAAGTTATCACAAGTTATCAATGTAGTCAATGTAGTGGTAAAGAATATTTGTTTTGTTTCCAAAATGGATATGAATTTGTTGATTGTAATTTTGGTTTTGTTGTAATAATTGAAATTTAGCATCACATTCAATCCAACACACCAAGGAAGATGCAGAGTAGGGTCTCTTTCTTCATTTGTTTATAGGAGGTGGCACTTTCTTTTTAAAACAACATAAATGAATTGAATTTGAATATTAAACAAATGTATGTAATGCATTTTTGCGTGAAGGATTATCATAAAGCTAATTGGAAAAGAAGTGATTGCTGAAAAATAGATGTTTTTTAAAAAGAAAAGCATAAATACTATACAAATTTACAATCCTATCTTTGATAGACAATGAGTGAAGATATAGTGTGCTATTAGACACATTTATCACTCACATAAATCCATAAAAATAATTTGATCCAGGTGTTGATCAAAGGACATTGATGGTCATTACTAGCAATTTTAGATTCATTATTTTCTAATGCAATTTTTGGGGTTTCCCATGAATTTTGGGGCACAGTTACATGGAACACCTAGGGACTTGACTCATTCTGTTAATTTTCTTTCCAAGGAAAAGTGGACCCAAATGTGAGGACGAATTGAAATTTTATGATCTCAGTGAGGGCCCTCTTTTTCTTGGACAATTCATATTTTTCCAATACAACGTTCACACCCAATGATAATCATGTTAGGGTTAGGGTTATTGCATTTTAAGGTTTTTGCTTCTTTAGATAATCTAACATTATTATAACATGTAGTTTCACCTTCTTATTATGGGATTTTTTGTTTATGAGTGATTTCATCACATCTCTTCTAAGAAAAAATATACCACCATCTATCGATTTTGTATTGCTTGAAGCACCATTTGATTCATTAATATAATTTGGTTTTCACTATATTACTATGCTTTCAATACAACACTTATGTTCTCTCTACAATATTGCATGTTATTCCATTTTGTTATCAATCCAACTGGGTCATCATTCATTTGAGAAAAAGGGAGGAAGAAGAAACACACATTTGAATCACTATTGAAACATTGCATAACAATGAAGGTTTGATATAAAACATGACCATCATATTTATTCCACAAATAATGATTACAACCACTAGAAATTCAAGGCAAAATATTGGGGAACGAGTTTAATATTTGAGAGGAATTACAAGAGTATTAAAACAACTTAAATTAGCATGGTCGAGGTAGCCAATCCTACACCAATATTGATGGTAGAAAGAGTATGCTAAGTGATGAGATTAGGCAATGAAGAATCAAAATAAATCCTTGGCTCTAGCCTCCAACTATGCGTAGAAGGTATCTATATAAGTGAACTAAGTAGAAAACATGAACCTCATGGAAACCATAATTCTTAAGAAAGAGTAGAGTATTTGAAGATAATGATTTCATGAAGAAATTGAGAAAATATAGTAAGTGATGAAGGATAGAATGAGACTAATGGAAAAGAGACTAACAAATACAATGAACATAATAGAAGGTATTTATCCGGTTGTTCTTGTTACTTCACATGTTAACTAACTGCAAATCCTTGATATATTTCAGTGAAACTTGCAAGGGTATTTCAAAGATCTTTTTGGACTTCTATGTGGTTCTCCTTGATGTATTTCACTGAATTTTGCAAGGGTATCTAAATATTCTTTTTGGAGTTTGTGTCATTGTCAATGTTTATACACAAAATCTATCAATTTGCAATCTAAGTGACGAGTCATGCATTACAGTAACATAGTATATTTTTCTATCCAAATGTACAAGGAGTTGAAATTGGGGCTTTAAAGTGTGGTGATCCCTTGGCATGTATCCATAAAGCTTAGCTTAATTGGGAAATTTTGGCAGCAATATGAGTTCCTTCTTGGCCCATTTGAAACCCATAAGCATTTTATGGAAAATAAAGTAAAATGTGAAGGTGAATTTTAATTAAATTAGGTAAATGTTTAAGTGTCATTACACAACTTCTCATAATCATGATTTATTTATTGAAATTAGGTTAGACATAGATCCTAGTGATTTTTATGACATAAGTTATAAGAGTATAGAATAAGCTGCTGGATTAGCTTTTTTCTTAGCCCCTTTAACATTATTAAGCTTTGATGACGGCTTCATTTGAGGGTAATGTACAAATATATGAGATGCAAGAGTGGGGTCTCCTCATAATGAATTTTAGCTATATTGAACCAATCCAATGTTGACACTATTGCACTTTATCTTTTAATAACATGCTTGAGCACCAGATGATTGGATTTTCCTTTTTTATCGAGAAAAGAAGTAAGGAGGATCAAATCAGTTGTTACAAATGTAAGTATCCCTAAGGAATCAACCTATCTCTACACATTTATCAATATTTTTCTATCCTTAACAACACATGACATGGGTGACTCCTCTTTGTTCATTGATGCACTATAGTTTCAACCATTACATATTCTAACTCTCTTTGCAAAGTAAAATGATAATCATTTTTTGCCATTATCCCTCCTAAAATATTCCAACACTAACATGAAATTGGATCCAATTTGATCACATTGTTGATTACACTCTTTTCGAATTAATAAATTGTAAGTGAGATTTGACATCATGGCGTAGTCTCAACAAGTAATGCATTTCTATGTTACAAGAAATGACAAATTGATCGTGGAACAAGAAACAAAAACTATGTGAGAAAGAGAGTCCAAAATATTTCACATATAAGAAGTGTATACATTGTATATACTTTGGGGGTTGGAAGTCCCAAAGTGGGATACATTTCAAGATCACCCAAGAAGGCTAATTCAATCTCCTTGATGCATACTTTCCCAAATTACCATAGCCTTGAATGTCTTTTGAACAATGTCATTTTGGGTTTTATTTTCATTCTATTAAAATGATGCATGCCATTTTTTAAAAGTACATAGATATTGGGCATGTTTGTAAACATTAATTTAACTATGTCTGTGACAAGCAACCCTTGATCATTGTAAAACACTAGTGGGGTTTGCCTACTATTTTGAATCTTCAAAGGAATAGAGCCTATTAGTTTTGCTTCCTTTGTGCCTTCAAGGAATGAACTTGATGACTATGTGATTTGCTTAAATTGCTTACAGATATAGAATATTTAGTATCTATGAAATAATCTTGAATGTCCTTTTTACTTGTTCTTTCAATTTCTTTCAAAATAGAAAACCTTATATATTGTTTTACCATGGCTAGTAAATATAGCATTGTGGAACACAGTGTGAAAATGGTTTTCATGTCAAGTGGTCTTAAAGTAAATAGGATAGTATGTTGTGTCCAAGCTCCATATAATCTCTACAAAACACACAATAATCTAACTATTCAACAATTTCCCCTGGGGCTAAATACAATTTCCAATCTTCAAATTTGAGGTATGGTTTAAAAAGATCCCTTAAAAATGGCCATGTTCCTCAAGAAAGGCTTTGAATCCCTAGAAGCATGAATGACTATAAAAAATGGCATTTATTGGGTCATTCCCTTTTTTGCATTGTTTCGTCATGAGAAGAATCCGCCCCCATAAGCAACAACAAAGAGAGTAAGCTGACCCATTTCATCACATGAAAATGTATGCTGCGTATTCCTCATAATCGATAGCAATTCCTTGGGTGAATTTGAAGCTTTTACACAAAATAGCCATGGCATATTGTGAAGCGAACATAGGATTTGTACATATACACTTTACTGTCTCAAATTGGCAAACAAAATAGTTCCTAAATTAGCTACGAACACCAGACCACCATTAAGCATTGGTATTTTAACATCCAGCAGCACCAATAACAGCTTCAAGCTATGGCAGGTACTACTAGTCATACTTATCTTTCAATCAACCATAAGCAATACATCATAGCGGCAGAAAAAGGAGCAGTATCATCAGTCATCATCTAGAATCCCATCGAGCAACAAAGAATGGACTACGCCATCATGTGTATTAGACCAGTAGCAACAGTAACTCATGGAATATAATCATCTAAGCAGTAGTAAAATGGCAATGTACTCATCATATGAAAGCCTATAAATAGGAACATAGTCTGGAATAGTCTAGAATCTCAAGCAAAAATATGTCAAAATATGCCTACACAATATGAGGCATAATAGGACACACATGTTTACCAAGCCATAAATATACTAGAATGATCAAAGCCATATTCTAGAAATTTTAAAAATATTAGCCATGGATATTTAAAAAAAAATGTTGCTGAACCCTTTCTCTTGTCAACACCTGCTGCCACCACCCACTGTCTGAAAGAAAACTGGGCTCTTGTTTGTGAACGACGCATGTGCATGCAATTGTACTGTGTAGCAACTATCCATACACTTAAAATATTTAAGAAAAGGATTGCATGTCTTGATATGATGAACATGGAGTATTCTCTCTTCATAACACAGTGTTGTCTCTTCATAACATAGTGTTAGAAGCACTGAAATCCAACCACCATGACCTGTTTGTTTCCACTTTGCGTTTGAATGAGAAAATGGTGGTTGCATGGTAGATTTTGGGGCAGTGCATTGGTTTACTCGTTTTAAATATGGCAATAATTCCCATTCAACTCATTGTGCATTGGTCGACATTGGTGGCATATGATCACATACCTATTTAACTCTTGGGTAAACAAGCAATATCGACATCTTAATCATATGGATTTTTACCAAATGAATTGGATAATCCAAGGTGAAAATTAAGCCTTAAGTAGCAGGGAATAAGTGGTGGAGCTATAAATTTTTTTCTTTAGGTAAAAAATACTAGGGCAATGAAAAGAGAAGGTGATTAGGATTTAGGAGGCATGAGATTGTATAGAGTTGCTGCTAGGGTTAAATTCGTACCATCAAACACGGACTTTCTTTGTCTTAAATGCCAAGTCTAAGGTCTGATGATTCTGTTAAATTCGTTGGGGAATTGCACTGATTTTATCACTCTTTGTTATTCCTTTTGGGTGGGGGAAAACGCAATGAAAATGGAACATTGAGACCTATTGGTGGAACATAGAGATCTGTTTATGGAACATTGAGAACTATTGGTGGAACCAAGAGATCTCTTTATGGAACCATGAGCATTGTTGGTGGAACCATGAGCATTGTTAGTGGAACCATGAGCATTACTGGTGGAACATTGTGAATTACTCTTGGGAATACTTGTGATTCCCTAGAAAATACACAAACACATTTCCCATTACTCATGGTTCCATAAATAGAGCTCATGGTCCATAAATAGAGCTCATGGTTCCACCAATAATGTTCATGTTTCCATAACTAGATCTCATGGTTCCATAAATAAAGTGCATGGTTCCTCCAACAATTCTCATGGTTCCATAATTAGAGCTCATGGTTCGACCAAAAATGGTCATGGTTCCATAAATAGAGCTCATGGTTCCATGGACAGTGCTCATGGTTCCACCAATAATGTTCATGGTTCCATAACTAGAGCTCATGGTTCCACCAACAATGCTCATGGTTCCAACAACAATGATCATAAATAGAGCTCATGGTTCCACCAACAATGCTCATGGTTCCATAAATAGAGCTCATGGTTCCACCAATAATGCTCATGGTTCCACCAATAATGTTCATGGTTCCATAACTAGATCTCATGGTTCCATAACTAAAGCTCATGGTTTCCCCAAAAATTCTCATGGTTCCATAAATAGAGCTCATGGTTCCACCAATAATTCTCATGGTTCCATAAATAGAGCTCATGGTTCCAAGAACAGTGCTCATGGTTCCGCTAATAATGTTCATGGTTCCATAACTAGAGCTCATGGTTCCACCAACAATGCTCATGGTTCCACCAATAATGTTCATGGTTCCATAACTATATCTCATGGTTCCATAACTAAAGCTCATGGTTCCCCCAACAATTCTCATGGTTCCATAAATAGAGCTCATGGTACCACCAACAATGCTCATGGTTCCACCAACAATGCTTCCATAAATACATCTCATGGTTCCATAACTAAGGCTCATGGTTCCACCAACAATGTTCATGGTTCCATCAATAGAGCTCATGGTTCCACCAACAATGTTCATAAATAGAGCTCATGGTTCCACCAACAATGCTCATGGTTCCATAGATAGAGCTCACGGTTCCACCAATAGTGCTCATGGTTCCACCAATAATGTTCATGGTTCCATAACTAGATCTCATGGTTCCCCCAAAAATTCACATGGTTCCATAAATAGAGCTCATGGTTCAACCAACAATGCTCATGTTTCCATAAATAGATCTCATGGTTAATTGTTGGTGGAACCATGAGCTCTATTTATGGAACCATGAGAATTGTTGGTGGAACCATGATCATTGTTGGTGGAACCGTGAACAATATTGGTGGAACCATGAACACTATTGGTAGAACCATGAGCTCTATTTATGGAATCACGAGCATTGTTTGTGGAATCATGAGCTCTATTTATGAGCATTGTTGGTGGAGCCATGAGCTCTATTGATGGAACCATGAACATTGTTGGTGGAACCATGAGATTTAGTTATGGAGCCATGAGCTCTATTTATGGAACCATGAGCATTATTGGTGGAACCATGAGCATTGTTGGTGGAACCATGTACTCTATTTATGGAACCATGAGAATTGTTGGTGGAACCATGAGCATTGTTGGTGGAACCGTGAACAATGTAGGTGGAATCTTGTAAAATGCATACAACACCATGTGTAATTAAAAGGAACCTTGAATAACGTTGGTGGAACCAAGAATATCATAAGCATTCTATGGCATTGTTTGTATCTTGATTTGAATGAGGAAATTTGTGAGAAGCCTTTGCCCACATATCTAAAGAAATACAAAATAAATGTCAAGCATAAAAAAATTGACTAAATGAATTCCATCATAGAAGATATACATACATGGACACTACAAATCACTTACAAATTTTATTATTTGCTAACCAAGTGTTCTGGAAATATTTTGGAAATTTCTTTTGATCTTGGAAATTTTCAAGCATCCTTTTAACTGCTTCTTGCACAGATTCATCATCATGGCAAGAGTGCATAATTTCTCCAAGAGAATGATTAATTTGTGCTTGCTTTTCTTTTCCACGAACTTTGTTCTGGGTGTTCTTTAGCCTTGCTCGATGCACATGCCAAACGAACAATAATATGGTGGAATTGGTTACCCTCCTAAAATGACATTACAACAGAAGGGGATACTCCAAACAAATAGATAAAGAGAGGGACATTCAAAATACATACCTGAATCGAATAATTAAACTTACTGTTGCAGATTTGAAGCCACCGGGATTCCCATCAGTAGTAGCACCTCAGGAAACCATGTGTGGGGAGAACGCTCTCCTCCCAACCAACCTCTCAGGAATAGACTGAGAACCCCCGAGCCCTCACTCAGCAATACCGATCCAACCAACACTATCATCATTATAAATCTACCCACATCCTCCAAACCTCTATCTCCTCCAAACCCTCAAAGACTCCTGAGGAAGAGGAACAAGGAAGGAAGAAGGACCCATTCCCCTTCTCCTTCCTCCTATTTAAGCTTTTCCAATCTCCCCTAGGATGGACACATGTCCACATGCAATAATTTCCTTGAAAAATTCCACTAAATAGATAAATAGATTATAATTACACATTTTATTATTTTCCTTTTTCAACCCCTTCTTAACCTAAGCCATGATTGATTTAGCTTAATTTGTCGAGTTATATTTATATTCAGGGAAAAATTGAAGGATTCATACTTATTTAAAAGTGTATAAACCTTGGTGAATCTTACCAATTCTTAAAATCTCAACTATAAAATATTTGGAGATATTTTTCTAAAAATATTTCAAATTCTAAGGATTTTATATAGTTTATATAATAATTTGGCGATTTTTAGAGTGAAAAAATTTACCCCATCAAAATTGGTCAAAACATGGCTTCAAAAAATGCAAATTGGCAAATCGTTTTTTTGAAAAAAACATAGAAAAATAGCCCATGGGCTAAATTTCACCCCTAAAATTTTCCTTGTTTATATTCTTATGAATCCCATGCTCTTAAAATATTATTACTATAACCCTACATAGTCTAATACTAATTTGTAGGGATAGGACCCACTTATGTGGCCATCACAAGTATGTACCATGCCTACACTATAACCTCGGCATGCCCCCTAGCACTATTGTTGTGATGGGGGGGTGTTACATACTCCCCCCCTTCAAGGAATTCATCCTGATGTTATTGTTACAAGCTTCCTAAGAATAATGCTTCTATTTCCTCCCTTACACCCTTCTCCCATAATCATACCGTCGATTAACTTCCGAACACCCCCAATACTCTAGATGGTCCCGCTTGCCATGGAACGATTCCTCTGTTGCAACTAGTATAAGAGTTTCTTATAATGGTGTGACCATAGTAGGCATCAAAAGTCTCATCACATATCTGATAAGGTGCAAGTATAACTCTCTTTATATCCTCAACTTTTGGCATCAGTTTAAGGCTGAAGGCCTTTCGGCCTTGGCTGGGATTTATGGCACCAAGGCTTCATCTAGAGGGTACCAGGAATCTGGTCTAGTGCACTAATATACACCAGGCATCTCATAAGGCTGCACCAAAACTCCCTCCACAATTCCCACTGGGAAATCAACCCCATGCATCGAATGTCCTTCTCCATATACCTCCCCCTCGATGAAATACCGAGCAAGCTGTGGACATTCAACAATTGTATAAAGGAAAGGAAATATTGGAAAGGTATTATTGAGTGAGTTGGTCCCCAACCCATAACTCCCTTGTGCTTATGGGCACCCATGAGATTGTGGTTTCTAGAATGACCTAGCCTTGAAGGCTCTAGAGTGGAATTCCTGTAACATTTCCACTCAAATAATATAGGCAGTCATTAATCATCATGAAACAAGTCCATATACATCACCACATCACTTCATAATCATCTCATATCAACAAATCAAGTGCAATTATTACATCACATCATGTGTACAAAGAAATCAAGAAACACACGTTACCATAACTATCTCACATCACCATGAATGATGCCATCATCATCATGGCTAGAATCTCATAATATACCTATAAAAAAACATTTGGAACCATTCTCAACATAGGACTACATAATAACCGCATCATAACAACATGTGGATCATAATAACAGGTAATTCATAAACCAAGATTGTAGAGATTTCATCAAATGTCATGTAACGCCTCCCTCATTGACTCCCTCATAACCATTATCTGAGAAATGCTAGAAATATTTAGATGGAAAATTACAATAGAAAAATATAACAAAGGATGATTTATAATGCTAGAGAAACACTACATGAACCACTTTTCCATTAGTGACACTTTCTTCATAACAAACCACATGTTGACAGTTTGCAATACATTTGTGAACATAGTTGTATTATGACTTATATAGATAACTTCATTTATATTCCAGTATAACAAAGCCATTAAATATCAATTCAACACCACATACTAGGTAATAAATATGCTATGCATCATATGGAATCACCATCCCATGGGGCATCAAAATAAATATACTTATCATAAACAACATCACATACTAGAGAGGCATGGAGGCAACAAACCAATTCAGCCCCATGACCTTAAAACTAACATGAAATTCATGCAATCCATGGTTATGGCATTGACGTAGTTAGTGGATCAACTCAAAAGCGATATGGCAAATGACAGGATAGTGATTGATGCTATAGCTCACCATGTTGGATTTTCTCTGAAACAAGAGGAGCCCACCTATGAACAATTTAACATTGAAGAACTAGGATATCACACTCTTTACCCATAAACACAACCTCACTCTTTTGAGAATCAAATTTCATGGCACCGCTTTTTAAATATTAACATGGGAAAATTTGATGGCTCAAATCCCTCAAGTTGGGTTATCTAAATGGAACACTATTTTTCCCTCAATGGAATTAAGGATGACCTACATAAGTTAAAAATTAGGGTTCTATATTTAGATTTTGAAAGATGGCAATAGTGGCAATGGTACTAGAAATATGATCAGTGTTATTTCCCTTGGAGCCAAATTGTGAAGATCCTTCATGAGCATTTTGAACGTGACACTCATGAATTTGGAAGGTTGACGAAATTGTGTGAGAATGGCACCATTATGGATTGTATTACAACATTTGAGCAATTGAAAATCTACACAGAATGCCTTTCCGAATCTTTTTTCTGCAAATGTTTCATTTGTGGAATCAAAGAGGCAATTCATGCAAATCATGTCCTTATCCAATGACCCTCCACTTTGTTGGATGTTTGAGATAGTGCCGAAGAATCTAAATAGGTGATCAATGTCCAACCCAAACATCCTTCACTTCCCACTCACATAGTGTCTCCAATGGCTATTATTTCTACCAGCAATGCCTCCCAATCATTATGAATCCACAAGTTGATCCTGGATGCCATGGTTGAGCATTGGTGCCTCGGATTTTGCTACAACTACGATGAAAATTATTTATGAGGCCATAAATGCAAAGAATATAATTTATTTCAAATCAAGGCATCCCCACATGATCACCTTGGGGACACTGCCATGGAGGCCCTTCCAGAACCCGATGTGGAGGATACTTTGCAACCACCTTGGGAAGATGCTCCCAATATTCTAGTTCAGGAGAAGCAACCCCAAATATTAGTCCATGCCATATCAAGTTTCAACAAAAAGAATGAGAGGTTAGGTATTGAGTTGATGAACCAGAAATGAGCAAGTGACATATGTATGTATAAATTGAATGATGCAATGACATACAAATGAAATGTGAATAAGGTATTGGAGCATAGGATTAACATCAAGTTGTTCCCATTGAGACTCTGATACCTTAAACCTCATACAAATTTTTCTCACGAGTACCTTCTTCATCTTTAGTAAATCTCTATGAACAAACTAAAGACATTGCAATGGCTTCTCCATTATCCCTATAGTTGCTAACATCTTCATGGATAATTTTGAATCTTTATCCATTAATAGTTATAATATCAAACCTAAATGTTGGTTTTGGTTTGTTGACGACACCTTTCTCATTTGGCCCCATGGCCAATCTTCTCTTAACTCATTTTAAGACTACCATAATAGTGTATCCCATTACATCCAATTCACAATGGAAATTGAACAAAACCATTCCCTTCCTTTCCTATATGTTCTTGCCACTTGTCAACTTGATGGATCCCTTCCCCATCAAGTGTTCAAAAAAAAAATCACACTGGTAGATACATCCATGTTAATTCACAACACCACCCTACTAAAAAATCAACCATTATAAAAAATCTCATTATGGGATCTATTCAAATCTCTACCCCTTGACACCTAAACAAAGAGAGAGCTCGCCTCACTAAATATATTTAATCTAATGGCTAGTTCGTATCTCAAACTAGCAAATCCTTCTAAGTTGTCCTTTATCCTAATCCTAATCCTAGAAATAATTTCTTTGCTTCTCCTGCTCAAGGCCGATTTCTATTCCTTACATTCATGGCATTATTGATTGCATATCCAAAATCCCAACTAAAAATAAAATTAAAACTCTCTTTAAACCTCAGAAAACCCTTAAACAATTATTTTCATCTAGTAAAGACAACTCAAACTAAAATTAAAACTCTCTTTAAACCTCACAAAACCCTTAAACAATTATTTTCATCTAGTAAAGACAACTCAAACCTTTTTCTCTTGCAACGTATCTATAAAACTTCTTGCTCTTGTGGAAAATCATATATTGGCCAAATTATCTAATTAGTTCAAACATGTCTTAAGGAGCATATAGTCGATACTCTTCATAAACATATTTAAAAATATTCAATAGATGAGAACTCTTATAACACTAAACACCTTATGCATTTTGACCAAACTAAAATCTTAGCCACTATGACTCATCATTCTTGTTGTATTATCAAAGAATCCATACAAACATATAAACATCCTAATTACAAGAGGATGGATATAAGCTAATCCACTTGTGGAAGTTACTTATCTATCACCTTCGCCATTAAATCATTCCCCACTTCCCATCTCTCGGCATTTGTTTGTTCTTTCATCCTTAATCTTCCTTTATCTAACCTCCCAGCCTTTCTATTATTCTTCTTAAACCTATGATTTAACCTTTAAGTTTATGTTCATCTCCTAATTTGTCAATCTTGTTTAACTATTTTTATACGTTTTGATTTCTAATTTTTATCCTCTCATCACGTTTTAGTTTGTTGTCCCAATAATAGTAGAGGATTCTTCATTCTTTATCATCCACTAAGATTTTTGTTTTAATTTTTCCCCTTGGAATTTGATTAGGTTATTAACCCTCCCTTTTACTTCAAGATTTACCATAATATTTTGCTACCCATTTAGTATTCAATTCCCTTTTTTTCAACTCTGTATATTCTTGTATTTATATTTATATGTTTTTCACCATTGAATTTCACTCTTCTCTACTCATCCATTTGTATAAATGTTTGCTTGGTCCCTTACTTATTATTCAATTTTGATTGGGTACCCCTTATAAATTTTATTTAACCCTTTAATTTATTATTTTCTTTCTAGATGATATGGTTCTACTCAAAATCTCATGATAAATTTGTTAAGAATTTACATTTAACGTTTTGCCTTCTCTATAAACTCTAGACTGATGGATTTCCCTTTTCTTTATAATTCTTTCGATGTTGTTTTTCCCTTAATGATGGGTGGAGTGCCTACTCGAAACATTGGGTTCATTTCATGGCTTTGACATAGATTATCCTCCAAACAAATACTACACTATTTAATGAACTATGGAAGTCTACATTCTCAAATACACTTATAATTACTTGTTACATTCAAGAAGATAAATATCAAAGAAACCCTTGGTATATTATAGTTGTCTTTTGTATCTTTATGTGACACTCATAGGAGTTTCCTGATAGATGAGACTTCAATCTTGTTTTTGTATGCACTAATCTATGGAAATGGTGACTTCTTGGAGTATGTGTTAGCATAAATTTTTTAGTTATATTGTTGATAATGATCGTTGGGAATGCATATAAAAGAATACCCTTGGTTATTTTGAATCAACCAAATGCCAAAGTAATTTTTGACTTGAGAAGGAATCTTGATATCAGTTGATAAACTTCATGGAAGATGTGAACTAGTGAAGTACATCTATCATGGCCCTGGGACTAGTGCCCAAATTTTTCCATTTTCAAATCCAAGGAACATGCAACACCGGTGTGCCTCATCCACAAGGTCATGGCCAACTTGTGAGTATTGCACTCGGACTACACCTCTTCACTCAAGGTTTTCCCATAAATATTCCTTGAGATACAAACTATTAGATTGTTGCAATCCCCTACTCAAATTACACACCCAACGGTCCCTGATACCACAATAGTTCAACACTTAAGCAATTATACAATTAAGCATTACACATGAACATCACAATACAAGTATCCATCTATATACACAAGAGATAACGAAAACATAAGTAGGGTGGTGCCTAAGCAAGGCACCTAAACTTATTATGAAGAATGTAACAATATACAACAAATGAGTGTTCTCAACCTGACAAACACTCATTTACAATTCTACAATAGATCCGGGACAATGCCCATACAAATATCTATCCAAGATAGTCTTGACAACTCCCAAGAAAGCTTTCCCGAACCCAACAACAAAGCTTCCAAGGTGTCCTCACTGTTTTTACATCCAACCTCTATTGCGTCTACAAGGATGCCTCAACGCACGTCCTGATTTCTTCACTCCGTACCTCAGACCCCTATTGCTCATACTAAATTTTTCCCAACCTTCCTGACTGCGTCCCATCATATGGTGGAAAAGTGCACCCAAGTTGTACTACTTTGGTCCCGACAGACTGCACCTAGATGTGTTCCCAAGTCGTGCTACGCTGTCCAAATAGACTGTTCCCAGAAGTGTACCCAACTCATGTTACTCTATCCCAACATACTATGCCCAAACATTTTCCAAACTCATGCTACTATGTCCGGGCGAATTGCACCCAAAAGTGCACCCAACTCATCCTAATATGTCTTGGAAGACTGTGGCTAGAAGTGCGCCCACGTCCCACTGCTTTTAGACTTGTACCTTCTTCCACCTCCCGTTCAAATGACTTCCTTTGCACTTGCACCCAACTTGTATATATATGGTGCACTCTTGCCAAGGTGCATCGCAAGCCAACATTCCAACTCAAGTGTGCCCATGTCGGTGTGTTCCCAAGTCGACGTGTGCCCAACTCTCACAAGTGGGAAGCGTGCTCCACAAGTAAGTATCGGATTATTAAGTCAACCCAACGGTTGGGTGCCTTGGGTCCATGTTCCCCAAGTCTCATGCCCCCTTCTATAATGTCTTCATAAGAACAACCAAACTAGTAGTGTGCACCTTTCCATGCCACAAAGGTACCCCACAATTCAAGTGTCCCCAAATCCACACTCAACCTTCGTCAAGCCTTATGAGCCTTCGACACCCGTTAGGGGAAGTGCTCCTAACCTTTATGGAGAGATCATAACACCCTCCCCCACTCAAAGTTGTTACCGGTGCTGGCAACATCTCTAAAAAGGACCAATTTTATCTCCACAAACTCATCTTTACCAAGAATTGCATCTTGTCTCCTTGTTGCCGCCAAAACCTTTGTGCCTCCATACCACTAGAAACCCCAAATTTCCTACGTCACCAAGTCTAAGAATGCATACACACACTACTGTAGATTCCTATTGTTGTTGCCATTGCATTTTGCTATTGTTGTTGCCTTCTACTACTTCCACAACTCAACCTTCACCCATAAGATCACTCAAAATGTCCATAGTCACATCTCCGACCTGCTCTTACTTATGTTATGTAGCCAACTCTGTCATGATCTAATGGATTGGATCCTATCATGTTTTGAACAAGTTGGATGATCAGTCCAAATTTTGCAACCAAACACACGAAAATGCATCTCTTCAAGCCAAAGTTGTCACTTCCATCCGTAATTCAATTTGTTGTTGCAAAAATATTAGACAAAGGATAGATCTCTTCTTACCTTCAAAATATGCTAAGTCTACTTCTTATCTTATCCACCTCATGTTTTTGGCCAATGCATTTCTTCTTGGCACCTTTCCAACCTGCTAACCCACTCCAGGGCTGTAGGCTTTGCCACAAAGAATCATCATCCAAAAAAGGGGGGCACCTATCAAATATATAGACCACCCATTTCCATCAAAGCAACGACTGCTTTCTTCTCTTAGATATTCAAAAACTAGTTCCTTTTCCAATGGTTGACACCCAATATTTACCAATCGTTTCAGTGTCATCTCAAAGACTCGCATCCCTATATCTTCTTTGTAAAATAACACAAT
Source organism: Larix kaempferi (assembly GCA_027924585.1). NCBI lineage: Eukaryota > Viridiplantae > Streptophyta > Pinopsida > Pinales > Pinaceae > Larix > Larix kaempferi. The sequence continues at coordinate 5,252,792 of BSBM01000173.1, read as the reverse complement.
GTATATCGCATCACACTTGAGAAAATCCTCACTCTCCACATCTAGGTGCTCCATCTCTAAGTCCTACACCTCTTTTGAAACAGAGTCTTTGATGCTCCCAACTTGCAAGTCATCTTGGAGTTGAAGTGCACCCAACTCATGCTTTCCTTCACAAGATTTTTCTTCAACTCATTCATTGTCCCAAAAATAAGAGTCTTACTGGTCCAATTCCTCCACACATTTACCAAATCCAATTGCATCATTTTTCATCACCATATTGTTCAACGTACTTTGGTTTGCATCTAGGTGTGAGCCCTCGGTGCAAGCATTCACTTCTTTTGTTGGTGCAAGTATTGTCATGCCTCCAACAACTTTCTTATGCTTCAAAGTGCCCAATTGTTCATGCTTTGAGGTTGAACGCACACGTGTTCCCTATGCTGCCATATTATGAGCGTTCAAGTTCATTGTGCCTGAACCCTTCACACATTGCTATTGTGCGATGAATTGAGGCCTATACAAGGGTTCACCAACTGCCTCAACTAGTCTAATTTCAATAATCCTAGGCATGCTTCCCAACTTATTCATTGTCACCATCGACACAACATAAGTCTCAGCTTCATTCATGAACACCAAACGGTTCATGTGCGGCGCAGGGATTGCTTGAGTTTGCTTAAGAAAATCCTGTCCCAAGACCATATTGTGATCATCCATGGGAATCACTGTCAAATCCAAAGTACTAATCCAATCAACCACTTTCAATGATGTTTAATGGATTTTTATGTTTGCTAGCTTCATTGTTAAATTCACCACCTTCACTAAGGTTTTGAAACTCTCATGCTTATAGTGAAGTTCCTTTGCGGTCTACTCACTCACAAAACTGTGGGTGGTGCCAATATCTATCAATGCTACAACCTTCAACAAACAAATGGTTGCATTCACAAAACAAAGACCTTGCACATCTTCATCTCGCAGTGTATGTTCATAGTCGTCTTTTGTGAACTTGCCTAGACTCTCTGTCAAGGCATTTAGAACTCTCTACTCTGCTTCCGAGATCTCATGCACCGGCCTATCTTTTAATGCTTTACACTTTTCCTTCAAAGTGCACCTTTATTGGGATTCTCCCAAGGATATCGATCGCCACTTCCAAGGATACATGCTCACAAAGTGCTCATGTCCACAAATAAAACATGCAATAGGCTCACCTTTTCTCGAAAGCCTTACTTTCCGCTTCATTATGTTGTCCTGGGTCTCATCCACTACTCTGAACGAACCTAGTTTAGGTGGCTATTGTGCCCAAGTCTCTATTTGGACTGCCAATGACTCCTATTCCTTCGTCCAAGCTTCAATTTGTGTGTTGATTTGTGCCAGCCTTGTCTTGTGGTCTTGGCATGACTCCTTGAAATTTTGGTCCATATGTCCTAATCCACCTTCATGGTTTTCAACTGGGATTCTGTAGACTGTTCGTTTGGGTTTTCTATGGTGCACCCCATGTATGGTTGTTACGTATATTAATAATTAGATAATACTAATATTATGTTCATAATTAAAGATAGAGAAATTATGAAATAATGATTGATAAATTCTAAATGTCATATCCATTCATGTGAAATGACACACATAGACCTATAAAAGTGGTCACAATTTTAATTGTAAAATCATCTTTCAGATGTAAATTTATTATATTTTATCGTTTCTTTCTTACTGTGCATGTGAGTACTTATCCATTGTATTTGGTATCAGATTCAAGCTCTACTACTAGACCACTCGTCAGTTTCATCACTACACTTGTGGACAATTAATCGTCCATTTCTCCATTCACCCCGGTTTTCCTCCATACATCTTCCACAACTCAACCTCTTCTACCACCTTATAATTCATTCCATGCATCACCTCAAATCCCATGTCCCCCATGCATACTTACTCCCTCACATAGTTTTTCCCCCTCCACTTGCCTAGCCTTTTCACTCTAGCCTAGCCTCTTCTTCTCATGAACACCCTCCTCCCTCAAGCCAACACCCTCCTCCCTCTCCTTCACTCAGACTTTGCTCTCTCCCCTCGCTCCTCTTCAACTCCATCCACTCACCTTCCAACGCCTCAGCTCCATCTCCCACCATTCACCTTTCAAAATTTGCACTCACTCCTCGCCCTATTCATCCAATCACCCTACCCTCTCAAGACCAACAACTAAAATTGGGGCTAGAAACACTCCTCCCGTTACCAAAACCATGTATGAGTTAAACGACCAGGTGGATAAAATAGAAAAATACCATGTTCAGGATTCCAAGGCTCTCAAAAAATAAAACTCAAGATTATATCAAATTGAATCCGAGCTATGGGAAGAGATTAAAAATAACAATATTGAGCTAAAAGAAGAATTAACAAGGAATATAAAAAATGATGTCACCAGTGCTGTATCATGGAAAATGAGTAAGGTGACAACAAATTTAATGTAAAAAATCAACACAAGCATAGAATAAGGGATTCATAGAATCGCAAATTTCATAGTGGATAGAGAATCCTATGTCAATATCGATTCACCAAAAATAAACCAGCCACCCTCCGGTTCAACAAATACAATTAATACTCAACCAAAAATTTTCAAAGTTGAAATTCCACAAACCATACAGATATCAATCACTTATCATTCCTTAATCTCAACCAGCCGCACTCAGATTCAATGCAACCAATGAGTCGATATCCAATGAGGTTCAAGATAGAGCTATTGAAGTTCGAAGGTGAGACAAAATAGAGTGTGGCTTGGATCAACAAGGTGGAAGATTTTTTTTGCATACATAAAATCCAATCCTATGACGAGAATATAAAATATATCCTGATGCAACTTGAAGGCCATGAATCTAATTGGTATATGTGGTGGAAATTTACCACTAAGGTGTGCTCCTATAGCTATAACACATTCAAAAATGACTTCGTTAAAAGATTTCAAGATGTGACCGAGAAATATTTTTTTGCAAAAATCACCACATTACAACCAAAGGGGAATGTGGAGGAGTACACTTATGAATGGGAGGCCTTATAAACACAAGTACTAGAGTTAAGAGACTGTTAATGACTCTAGATGTATGTCGATGGTCTAAAACCTTACATTAAAGATGAGTTAGAATTACATAGTATCTCAAACTTAGATAACGCGAGGTGTAAACCAAATATTATTGAACAAAAGTTTAAAAAGTCATGGCAAAAAAACCTTGACAAGGGTTATACAAGATGGAAGACCATCTTAAACACAAACCCATAAATAAAATACTATTTTCCACATTTAAGGGAGGATAGAAAACTCAGTTTAGAGCCCCAAAGAGTTAAGGAAGTTAAATGAAAATATTGTGGAGAAACATGGGACCCAAGACATAGGTGTTGTAAGAAGGATAACACCAAGAAATTATACCAATGCAAAGTAGAATAGGAAGAAAAATCAGATAGCAATGAATCCAACATGGAGGAAATAAGGAATCTCCATAATCTTCCATCAGAGTCAAATGATGAAAAATCCTTGAGAATATCACTTGCAACCATAATCGGAATACACTAGCCACAAACATTAAATCCTAGAGGGTATATAAAAAATAACAATGTCATCATCCTTTCTAACAATTAAGGAAGTACCCATAATTTTATTGACATAAGTCTCACAAGGAGGCTTAACCTTTTCATATATCGGGTACCTAATATGAAGGTAATGGTGGAAGATGGGAAGAAAATCGAAAAGGTGGGAAAATGCCACAAGGTTAAGTTGCAATTACAAAATTATAACCTTGAGTCATAATTTTATGTGGTACCCTTAGGAGGAGTTGATGCGGTTCTAGGGATCCAGTTTCCATAATCACTAGGTACTTACTCATCTAACCACCAAGAGAATTTTATTAAATTCAAATGACAAGGGGAAAAATATAAGTTGTATGGGTTCCAAACCCCTCGCACAAAAATTGTGTCATGCCACAAAATAGTGAAGCTAATCTTGAAGGGAGAACCAACATATGTGGTACAATGCCAAGAAATGGAGTTATTAACTTCAAGAGTCATCAACCCAAATTAACTAGAGATCTAGGAATGTGACTCCAAAAATACGAGAAGGTATTTGAAGACCTTCCCATGGAGCTACCACCAGAAAGGAAGATTAAGCATATAATTGAAGTAAATCCAGGTTCAAGTCCTATCAATGTTAAGACGTATAGGTATCCACACCATCATAAAACCGACATTGAAAAATTAACCCAATATTTATTGAGTTGTGGAGTGATTACAAAAAGTTGAAGTATTGGTGTGAAAGAAGGATGGATCCTTCAAATTGTGTATAGATTACATAAGACTAAACAAGATAACCATTAAGGACAAATTTCTCATTCCATTCATAGATGAAATGTTGGAGGAACTTCATGGGGAAAAAATATTTTTCAAAACTAGACTTGAGATCAGGATATTATCAGATCATAGTAAGAGTAGAAGATGTGGTGAAAAAAACCTTTTGAACCCATGAAGGACATTGTGAGTTCAAGGTAATGCCTTTTGGGATAACTAATGCTCCAGACACTTTTCAAGTAGCCATGAAAAATTTATTTCATCCCTATCTAAGGAAGTTTGTATTAGTTTTTTTCGATGAGATTCTTGTATATAGTAAGAATTAGAAGGAACATCTTACACATTTGGAACACATAAAATCTATTTTGAAGGAAAATCAATTCTATGCAAATATGTCCAAATGCATGTTCTTTAAAGAGGAAGTGAATTATATTGGCCACATGATTTCCAAGGAAGGGATCAAGGTGGATCCTGAAAAAATCAAGGCTATCTCAGAGTGGCCCAAACCAACTAACGTATCAAATTAAGGGGATTTCTTGGGTTGATTGGATATTACCAAAGATTCATCTGGAATTATTCTCACATAACCGCTCCTTTATCAAATATTTTAAAAAATAATTCATTTTAGTGGAATGAAGAAGCAGGAAGGTGTTTCGAAGATTTGAAAAAAATCATGTCCAAAACACTTGTATTGGAAAAATTTCAAAAGCTTTTTGTAAAAGAGTTTGGTGCTTCTGGTTATGGGTTAGGAGCAGTGTTAATGCAAGAAGAACACCTGGTAGCGTTTGAAAGTAGAAAACTCAATGAACGAAAAAAATTAAAGTCTACATATGATAATGAAATGTTGGCCATTATGCATGCTGTTAGTCCCAAAGACGTTCTAAGGCTGTCTTTAGAACTATGCATGGGCATCAATAAGATCTTCTATATTCTTTTACTTGAATAAAATCACATTCACCACAAAATGATACAGATATCCAGTCTTGAAGAATATGGGCAGTATTTCAATGTGCCAAAAACCATAACTGAGTGTTGATGTAAAATGTAATGGCATAAAACAACGGTACTGCAAAGAGAGTAAATATTTGTTCTATGTTAAAGAATAACGTACTGAGCCTAGGGGAGGAATTCAGTAGTTTTAACAAAATGATCACAGAACTGCAACTGAATAATATAAGGATATTATTTCCAGATAAATTAACATGAAAAATTCATGTGCTAACCATATTAGAAACAACAATTCAAGAATACAACACTCATATTAAACTCAGAAACAGATTCATAAATCATGAATAATATGAAAGAGATGAAATAATAGGAGAAAATACTAACTACACACATCAAATTTTTGAATCCATAAAAATCCAAGATCGGGAAAATGATAATCTTCTTTATGTATTGATCAGACTACCAAATATTAGAAGTGATACTTCTTACAAAAGACAGCAGACCTTTTGGCTATTGCTGATTCTACCCTATATAGCCTTTTCGGGCACTTACAAAAAATGAATTGTCACAAAGTTTTTATTACAGCCCAACAGCTTATGAAATTTTGTTTATGATTCACAAAAAAAAGTTTTACAGATTCAACGGTCTTGCTGACTAATGCTGACTCGCTTGCTGCTGAGAATGGGGTCCACTATGCTGAGGTAGGAGGATGCCTTGTCGCGTGGAAGAGGCCTCTGCTTCTGGCTGTAGTGATGAGGCTGCGACTGCTGCTTGTTCTCTAGTGGACTGTTCTAACTGCTGGGCTTTGTTGAGCTTGGCGATACCTTTCTACTCTTTAACCATGGGATACTGGAAGAACTTGAGCGCCCTAAGAGCTGAGTCAAGCTCAGTGAAGCGCTCGAAAGAAGCCTTTAAAAGACTACTGAAAATAGCTTGGAGGAGGTCGAGAACCTCAAAATTTTTATGCAGCTTTTCTACAATTGCTTTTCCACTGAGTTCTTGCAAAGTATACGTCATGCGAATTTCGGTATTTGTTGCATCTTTCATCAGGGTAATATACTACTCCAGTGGATATAGGTCCCTGTTCCCATCCCATAAAGAAGGAAGACCGAGAGAAAAAACTGTCTTGAACTGCTCCTTGAAAGAGAACACATCCTTCTTCAACTGAGATGCCATGTCAGCTACATTCTGGTCCAAAGTGTGAAAATCCTCACAGCAGATCTAAGAGCTGATGTATACCTCACAATGAAAGAATTTAGGAATAAGATTAAGAGTGGTCAATGCAGTAAAATAAGCAACAAAATAATAATTCAGTAGAACTTGGATAGAAGCAAAATAACTTCACACACACTAATTCATTAATCACAAATGGACAAATAAATAATACAATGCATGAGGAATTCGAATTCCAAGGTGGCAATTCGAATCCAAGGTAGCAATTCAAATTAGCCTTCATGGAGTGATCAAAATATCACTGGAGTGTCATCGGAGCACAACTAGTAGTCTATCTCATCATCAGTGGAGTCATCAATTCTCAAGTAACTGTCAACCATCAGTCAAACTGAGTCTAACTGAGTGTGTAACTGGCACATGGAGACACTAACTGAATGAAGGAGGCTCAGTGGAGGGCGCATGAGGAGCTAATTGGAGTCAGAATGAGCAGTCTAGTCACACTAGAGGTCTATTGGAGTGGTAAGGTCATTTAAGAGTGAGCAAGCCTAAAATCAAGGAGAGAACTCAATTAATTGAAGACAATTGGACTGGCAGGTGAAGAAGGGTGCCTTTGTCAAGTGGATGGTGAGATGTGGGCACATCACTGGCTAGGAGGGCTCAATCTGAGTGGAAATAAGCTCTCGGGTGCTGGAAGACTAGGGAATAGGTGCTAGAGGTGTTAACCAGATGACTGGGCAGCATGCGGATGCATGCAGAATGCATGCAAGATTGAAAATGCAAAGGATGAAAATGTTGGTAGGACTAGGATGGATTATAGGAATATCCTAACACCCCCCCTTAATCCATCCTAGGCCCTAGTAACTAAGACCAAAGGTCACCCAATACAATGAATAATAACAGCCAATAAACCAAGGAAATGGGGAAAACCTCATGGGAAAAATACCCCCCCTCAAAATAGACTGTAAGGCACACACAAAAATAAATGCTCCAAACTCAAGCAAGTGTGATGCTTGGTCATATGTCTGGAGGTATCTTCTTCTTGGGAAGAAGTGGATCATGCTCAAAAATCATTTGCTTGTACTTGCTCTTCAGATTGAATGCGATGAGAACAAATCCAAAAGTATGAGGATGATCCTTGAACCTATGATTCAAATCAGCTGAGGTAGGATCAAAAACATGAATGTGCAGACAGTCTTTTGTCTTCTCCTTCGAGCCATCATGGGTGAGATTATGCTCAAAAGAACCATCAAATAATAGTAAATGTTTTGAATCCAAATCAGATCCAAGACTTAAAGAATGGTTTCTTAAGATCTCCTTTGAACCATTTGAGGTGAGATCTAAACCATTGAATGCATGAGAAATTATCCCAGGTAGTGATTGCTTAGAATCCAAATTAGATCCAATAATTGAATCATGGTTTCTTGAGATATCCTTTGAACCATTAGAGGTGAGATCAAAACCAGTAAGTGCATGAGGAATTATCCCAAGCGAATGGCAATGGTTTCTTGAGATATCCTTTGAACCAATAGAGGTGAGATCAAAACCATGATATGCATGAGAAATTATCCCAAGCAAATGGCAATGGCCATAATCTTCAATAACCTTATGAAAGCATGAGATAATGATCATATAGTAGTACATAATAGGTGAGTGATCAAGGAGAGCGAATGCATTACCTCCAATGGCTGGTTTTACCTCCGAAACATTCAATAGATCATGATGCAAACCAACAGACTTTGGTGCAAGAGAGGATTTAGGACCTTCTGCAATTTGTAGAGTGTGAGCTGGCACATAATTCAAAATAGAAGAAATTTGGAGCATGAGTGTAGAATTTGCAAGTTCTTCTTCTTTGTGGACAACTTCAATATGAGATATGTTTGATACTGATTCATGATCTGAGAGACCATCCAGGGGAGCGAATGCATCACTGGTATTTCTCTTGAAAGGGTTTGGACCAATCCCTTCATTCTGCTTGCCAAAACTTTCATCCAGGTGGGCCCATAGCTCTTTTGGAGATTCAACATCATCAAGGGAGTAGAATGCCAAGCTTTGAGACATAGCAAACATTATGGCTGCAATGGCTCTTTCACCTTCAGTTAACCAGTCAATCTCTTCTTCAGATGATTCGAACTCTCTTTCAAAACAATAATCAAAGAGATCATGTCTCTTCAAATATGCTATCATTTTGGGTTTCCATCCAAAATATTTGAATAGATAAAGAGGAGGATCTTCTGAAAACATGGAAGCTGTAGAAGACCTGCAAAAACAATAGAGAATATCTGCAATTGCTACTGCTGCAAAAATGTAGAAACTGTTGCAACTGTTGCACTCGAAATCTTGATAATAACCTGCAAAAAACTCTCAGGAATGGAGATAAACAATACTCTCAACATGCTTTGGTACCATGTGAAAATTCTCACAGCAGATCTAAGAGCTGATGTATACCTCACAATGAAAGAATTTAGGAATAAGATTAAGAGTGGTCAATGCAGGAAAATGAGCAACATAATAATAATACAATAGAAATTGGATAGAAGCAAAATAACTTCACACACACTAATTCATTAATCACAAATGGACAAATAAATAATACAATGCATGAGGAATTCGAATGCCAATGTGGCAATTCGAATTAGCCTTCATGGAGTGATCAAAAGATCACTGGAGTGTCATCGGAGCACAATTGGTAGTCTATATCATCATTAGTGGAGTCATCAATTCTCAAGTAACTGTCAACCATCAGTCAAACTGAGTCTAACTGAGTGTGGTAGGTGTAATTGGCACATGGAGACACTAACTAAATGAAGGAGGATCAATGGAGGGTCCATGAGGAGCTAATTGGAGTCATAATGAGCAGTCTAGTCACACTGTAGGTCTATCGGAGTGGTAAGGTCAGTTAAGAGTGATTCAAGCCTAAAATCAAGGAGAGAACTCAGTTAACTAAAGACAACTGGACTGGTAGGTGAATAAAGGCGCCTTTGTCAAGTGGATGGTGAGATGTGGGCGCATCACTGGCTAGGAGGGCTCAATCTGAGTGGAAATAAGCTCCCAAGTGCTGGAAGACTAGGGACTAGGTGCTGGAGGTGTTAACCTGATGACTGGGCAGCATGCAGATGCATGCTGCATGCAAGACTGAAAATGCAAAGGATGAAAATGTTGGTAGGACTAGGATGGAATACAGGAAAATCCTAACACAAAGTCCCCTTTGTGACCATCTTGTTTGCTTCCATGAACACTTTGGTTTGATCTCGAACAACATACGTTTGTAGCTCTGCAAAGGTATTTTCATTCAAGAAATCGATTTCCTCTCTGGCCACCTGGTCCTCCTTATTTATACTACTCATTATAGCTCGTGCATCTAGTGCAATAGTCTTAGATATTTCTCACTCCTCTTGGGTGACGATGAAATGGTTCCACTGATATTTTATCAAAGCCGCCATATGATCCCATAATATAACTTTGGTGCCTTTGATCAAGGGTTTATCGATGAGCTTCGTGGATAGCTCTTGAACCTTACCCTTGAGATCATCAACTGTTTGCTGGAGTCCTGAGATCATTTGATCCCTCTTCATCAGCTTCTCATTTGTATTGAACAACTCATCACATTTGGCCTTTAGCTGAGTTTGCACTTGATTTAACTGGGCATATTTTATGCTCATTTCTACCACTGCCTAGGCCAATTTATCGGTTGGATCTGTGGTTGATGAGGCTTGAAGGACGACAGCCTTTTGCTGGAGTAGGTTCAGATTCAGCTTCCTTGCCTCTTCTAGCTCCCCTTCCAATAGGACAATCCTTTCCTTGAGCGTCTGACTTTCACTAATTGAACTCTCCAACTTTGTCTACATTGTGACTACCTTTGCCATCTGCGAATGCTCCGTTGTGGGAATATTCAACTTCTTTTTTAGGTTTTCTACTTTCTTGTCCTTCTCCTTTAACATGGCTTGTAATGGAGCCCCGTCTTCAGGATTCTGAACCATATTTACTAACTGCTTCTCTAAGTCAGTTATCTTCAACTGCTTAGCCTTATTAGATGATTTTTCATTCTTTAGTTGCTTTTCTAGTTTATTAATCGCAACCTACAACCTGTTAGTGCTCATAGTGAACTTACGTACATCTCGGTACACTCCTTCTCCCGTCTGTCAATGCAACTCCATGATGCCTTTAGACGGGACCTGGTCCAAATTTATGGTTATCTGGGTGGCTTTAAAATTGGACAGTGTCTTCTTTTCCCCTGGCGTTATTTTCTCTAGGATAGCCATTTTGAGGGCTCCATGTTTCAAATCTAGCACAGATAACATCCTAGATTGTTTTCCAGTATCTAGATCCTTTTTTGGAAACAGTGACTTCTCCAGATCCATGTTGTCTTCTTTAATATGAGCATAATTCCCAAGCAAACTTGTCCTGAAGAATGATGTGGTAACGAAATCTCCCTCCGTGGCTTGAGCCTCTTGACCTTGGGGCCACGCTGCCGAAGGGAATCTCTCTAGAATGACAGGTGTCGCGGGGAAGGTTGACAGCGGGATTTTTGAGGTCGCACTAGACGTTGCTTCTACCTTCAACCTCTTAGTCTTTGATCCCACACTCCCAGATCCTTCTCTTCCGGCAGCAGACATGGGATCTGACGTGTCTCTTTTCCCCAGCATATCAATCTTAAGGGGTGTTCGAACAACTGGGATTCAACGTAGCCCGACACTATTCCCAACTATCCAGATTAGCCATCTTGTTTAACAGGGGGTGCGGCTCGTGGAGGTATGTTGTCGAGCGAGGCCCCTATATTTTTTTACACATGATTCCCCTGGGATCATAATGGTGTATCACGCTCAAAGGAAAACCATATGCGGCTAGAAGCTCCTCGAACTCCTTCTGAGCCACTCTATCATGCACCTGAAATGGGTCTGCTTCGCTAGGGACTTTGAATGTCCTAGCACTGTTCCATTTCATAAAATATACCTCATCAAAATTAAATCCTTAGCGGATGAAATCCAGTGCAAACAATCGGGGAGTCATGGATATGGGGAGTTTGTAAGGAGATAACTCTGCCCCATATACTCTGATCTCGGTGTGGGTTTCAAAACAAAACCAATCGCCTACAACCTCCTTTGGATTGAGCTAGAGCAATTGCTTGCACTTCGGGAAGATTCTCGGCGAAAGGGCGTCAAACAAAAGTGTATAGAATTTTTCCACGACGATATCAACAAAAGTGGAGAAATTCTCCTGTGGGGGAACGGGAACTACTGACCTATCAAGATCTTCTTTTTTGAAATAGCTTTTTTTATGACAGATGATCATGTATAAGAGTATGGAGCAGAACCGAAATAACTTTTTGGATGAAAAACTCTTCAACTAGAGGTGGATGGACTGGGTGAGGAAAGCTGGCAGGTCCAAGTTGATAAGTGCTTCATGTTGAGAGAGTTTTATGATAAACAATAGACCTAGAATGACATCGTCGATTACCAAGTCATTGTCATACCCAAGGAAATGGAAAATCATTGACAATATTGGTTGAGCTGGACCTGCGAATGTCTCTAGGCTGAACAATGATTGATTGTTGGAGAGGGTACCTTCGGGAGGCAAGAGCATCCAGATGAAGTCATCCTTGTTCTTTGGATAAAGCTCATGAATCTTGTTCGTTAGTACCTCTTCGTCAAAAGCAAGCACTGAAGGGTCTTCACTAGATTCTGTTAATTCCATGACTAGATCCCTACTGATTGGGTAGACCACCTTTCCTACCCTAGACATGATGGCCTTTCTCTCTGGTACGTAGCAATATATGAACCATTGTATTATATTTGAAAATGGTCTAGAAGGAGGGGGAATCATCCTAGCCAGCCCCGACTTCCAAAGGTTGAACAAGTCGCTTTCGTTCTTCACCTGCTCCTCGGCTTGTAGATCCAATTGATGCAGGTTCGGGAAGGAAGAATAAGGGTCATGTACGTCAAAGGAAACATCACCGAGATGATCTTCTGGACTGTCGGATGTGGATGCGGGAGTGACCTCGGGAGTAGCCTTAGAGGCCATGCTAACACAGGGGTGGACCGGAAAGTGCAGACATTGAACTGCTTTGAGAGCTTGGAGAAACAAGCGATGAGAGAGGAGACTGAGGAGATTTGGAGCTGGAGTGCAAATGTGCAATGGCTTCCTCGGGAAGGTATTTATAGGGAGAAACTTGAAAATGGATGAAATAAATGTAGGGTTTACATGGAGCGCTGGGATTATCTTGATGGTTGAGGGGTATATGGCTTCTTAAATGATGGAGGCACTTAATCGCAAATGACGACGGTAATGACTGTTTAGGTACGGCTTAAGGTAAAGCAAGGGGGGAGGAATGTGCTGCAAAGGAATGCGGTGAGTCGTAAGCAGAAGGTGCTTCCAGGGTCCAAATAAAATGGTTTAAGGAAACTAATTTCTTGGCCTTGAATCAACGAGAGGCTGCCACGTGTAGATGGAGGTCTTTGTTCAGGAGCGATCCCAGGGTGTTAAGGTCCGAGCATCTTGGGCGTCCTGAAATAACAACTACCGTTGATCTTACTTCCTAACAACCTTGGGATGAGCGTGCTCGCTGGTGCATCTTTTTATGTGGAGCCTGCTTCTGTCATCAACCAATTGTCCGACGGCTTATGATATCAGAAAACAACTTAGCCACTTTTCTTGGTTTCAGGGCATAAAAAATGTGGTTTAGGGAAACCACTTTTCACCCCCTGAATGGTTATGGGTTGACACACGTCAATGGTGGTTTTCCTTCAGGGACGCCTTGAGAGTGTTAAAAACCGAACTCTTTCCACACCTTGATGGGATCACGTCCGTTGATGTCTTGCCTTTGATTTTTCAAGATACCCTCCAACTTGTGCAATTTTATGGGGCGAGTCCGCCTGTCGTGTAGAATTTCCTGCTCAGCAGCGACGATCCCTTTTACGATGCAACTGAGCTTCCTGTGGTCACTTCTTTTGATTATAATAGTACTAACACATGCCTTAGAAAAATGGCAACAATACCTCCTATGAATCAAATTTATGACAGGTACATATCACAATAGTCTTCAATATCTTCTAAAACACATTGTTAATAGAACAATGAAAATTGATATAAAAAATTGCTGCTTTCGACATGGAAATACTACATAAAAATGGGAAGGATAATGTATTAGTTGATGCACTTTCAAGGAAGGATGAATATATGTTGTCATATTCAGTTTCAATAGTGATTCCTGAATGGTTGGATGAAATATGAGGTGAGTATGCCAAGGACCCATAAACATGTGCAATAATCAACAATCCCAATCAAGGTTCCCATGACTCACCAGCAGCATGACATGTAGGGTTATTCAAAACTTACTATAGTTCATGAAGGTCCTTCTTTTGGAAGGGGATGCATAAAGATATTCAAAATACATGGAAAAATGTGACAAATGCCAAAGGAACAAAGGTGAAAATGCTATGACCCTAGGGTTACTTCATCCTTTACACATTCCAAACAAAAAATGGGAAGAAATCTCCATGGATTTCATTGATGGGTTACCTATGTCAAAAGGGAAGGACATAATTTTTGTAGTGGTTGATCAATTAACCAAGTTCGCACACTTCATGGGGCTGAAGAAGGTTGATTCAACAAAATAAATTGCATAAGTATTCTACAAAATATATACAAGTTACATGGGTTTCCAAGAGTCATTGTTAGTGGCAGGGACGCAAAATTTAATGGAAAATTCTGGAAGGAGTTTTTTGAACAAGTCAGGACATCACTTAACATGAGCTCATCTTATCATCCCCAAATAGATGGCCAAATAGAGGTTGTAAATAAATGTTTGGAAGCCTATCTACATTGTTTCCTAACTAATAAGCAAAGTAACTAGTTCTATTGGTTACACTAGGCATAATGGTGGTAGAATTCTGCGTATGGGTATGAACCTCCCAAATGGAAGGAGTTTGCTTTGAATGATAGCAATGTTACAGAAGTAAGAAACCCATTAGAGAGAACTCATAAGACAATCAAAATACTCAAAGATCTCAAAGATAACTTAATAACTACACAGAACTGTGTGAAGAAACAAGCATATCAACATAGAACATAGAGAAAGTTTGAAGTTGTAGACTGGGTATTCGTAAAAATCCAACCTTACAAACAATTATCTCTTAAACGAGGAGGAAAAAACAAGTTGGCCCCCAAATTATACGGACTATATCAGATTAGAAAGAAGATCAGTCAAGTAGCATATGGATTAGACTTACCAGATAAGTGTTCTATCCACAACGTTTTCCATGTGTCTTGCCTCAAGAAGGTGTTGGGACGAAACCAATAAGCTTATAGACTATACTTCCTATGTTAGATGACGAGGGAAGAGTAATTTTTGAGCCAGAATCTATCATTGAAACCAGGGAGAAGAAGCTTCATTCTTGGATAATCAAGGAATATCTTATTAAGTCGAAAATTCTTCTAGTAGAGGATCCACCGTGGGAGATAGAAAACATTTATTAGCAATATCCTACCTTGTCTTTGCTTTGAGGATAAAGCATTTTTGAAAGGTGACATAAATGTTACGTATACTAATAATTATATAATACTAATATTATCACTACAACAAAATAACCCTTTAGGGGCAGGTTTTGGCTTGCGGGGGTCTTTTAAAACTGCCCCTAAAAGTCATGGAAATTGGACTTTTGGGGGAGGTTTTGGGAAAAAAACCCCCTAAAATCCCAATTTGCATAACTCTTTGGGGCGGTTTGTCAAAACCCCCCCTAAAAGTCACGAGAATTGAAATTTAGGAGGCAGTTTTTTGGAACCCCCCTTAAAATTCATGAGAATTGAACTTTTGGAGGCGGTTGTTTGAAAACCCCCCCTAAAAGACGAATTCTCATAATTTTTGGGGGCAGTTTGTCAAATCCCCCCCTAAAATTCATGAGAATTGAACTTTGGGAGGTGGTTGTTTGGAACCCCCCCTTAAAAGTCATGAGAATTGGAATTTTGGAGGCGGTTGTTTGAAAAGCCCCCCTAAAAGCCCAATTCTCATAACTTTTGGGGGCGGTTTGTCAAAACCCCGCTAAAATTCATGAGAATTGAACTTTTGGAGGCGGTTTTTTTTGGAACCCCCCTTAAAACTCATGAGAATTGAACTTTTGGAGGTGGTTTTTTGGTACCCCCCTTAAAAGTCATGAGAATTGAACTTTTGGAGGCGGTTTGTTAAAAGGGGGTTAGGTGTGTCACAAGGGTTCAATAATGCATCTCATCAAAACATTGGAGCTAAGCGCACACAAGATATTGTAGTGTTAGGAATGGTGTGCATCATCATTCAACACCATATCCCATTAGAGCTCTACAATTAAGGCAGTCATGTTAGGTTTTTCACATCAAAGATGGTTCTCACACTCCAACTTTCCATGATCCATGGTCAAAATACAAATTCGTGTGCCATAAAATTATCCTTTATGGCTAATGGGCCATGTGTAGGGCCCTAATCACCACATGATTCCTACACTAGGAATATTTAGCTTGCAAGTGGGTATGGTGGCCATTTCAATATTTACAACATCATGGATGGTTCTTGAAGCCTAATCCATGGTGTCCATGGTGTTAGATCAAATTCTAGTTTATAATGACTGGTAGTTACCTCAAGGTCTTGTGACCTATGGGCGTTTCTCTATACCACCGCATAGGCCATAAGCAAGGAATATTTAGCTTTTGAGTAACACATTGTCAATTTTTTTAGTATTTTCATGTCGTGGATGGTTCTAGGAGCCTATGTTCTGGTCTAGGGCCAAAATGTATGTTCTTGGGAAATAAAAGTTTATTTTGAGACTCATGGGCCATGCATAGGGACTTGAGTCATCATACATACCCTAGATAGGGAATATTGTTTTTATAGTCAAAGTATTGTGTTTATTTTTGCACTAATTTTGGTTTGATAAAATCCCATACAATGATCATTCAAACCTTGATGTCAAAGTCTTTGATCTAAAATCTTGGTTATAAATAACCCAAGGTCAAAGTTTATTGTGTTAGTGTGTTGATTTGGTGCAACAGGCATGTTAATGATTGGGTTAGGGGGTAGTGGGTTAGGGTTAGAGGGACACTGGCTTAAGGGGATATTTTCTACCATTTCATAATGTGGTAGGATTTGGGGATTTTTTGGATTAGAATCGAGGCACCTTAGGGATTAGTGGGTTAGTGGGCAAGGGGTTCTGGTTTTGTTGGTACTAGTGGTTAAGTGGTTGATAAGTTATCATGTTATTTGGTTTGGTGCTAGATGTTAAGGTTAGGTACGAGGTGACGGGGTTAGAGGTTGAAGCTTCCTAGGTGCATGAATTCATTTCATGGATCAAGTGTGCCAAGTGCATGAGTCATTTACATGGGTTGGTTGTGTTAGGTCAGTGTCTAATTAGTGGCATTATTTATGGTGGTCATTTCAATATTGGAACACAAAGGATGGTTCTCATGGCCTGGACTATGGCATGTGAACTAAATTTAGGTTCTAATGCCATATTAATTTTCCATGGGGTTGATGGTCCATGCATGTTAGCCTAGATTACCACATAAGAATCTCTAGCCTACATGTGAGATCATCATGATCATCATTGTCACCATCATCGATGTCATTGTTGTTGTTGGTTTGTCCATGGTTATGTAAACCAATAAACCAACCATGGTTTAATATTTATAGGTTATGTAAACCAATAGTGGTTCTCATAACCTAAATAATTGTCCATGGTTAATAAATTTACTATATTATTCATGGTCCATGTGTAGGGCCCTACACATAATTACTTTACCTTACAAGCGAGATATTGTGGCCATTTCAATATTTGTAACATTGACGATGGTTCTCATGGCCTATACCATGGCCTATAAACTAATTTTAGGGCCTAATACCATATTAATTTTCTATGGGATTGATGGTCCATGCATGTTAACCTAGACTACTACATACACTAGTACAAAATGAGAGATAAGTGACTAGGCGACTAAAAAAGTTAGTCACCACTATTTTTTCAAGGGATAAACGACTAAAATTGAGCAATTTTAATTAAGCCAACAAAAAATGACTAATTTAGTCACAGGATGAAATATATGACTAGATAACAAGTGACTAAATAAAAATGACTAATTTAGTCATAGGAATATAAATATGACTAGCTAACAACAATTAATGTGAATTAATCGTTTATGTTAGTCATTTTTAGTTGTGTCACATTGACAATGGAAAATTACAATTTTGATAATGAATTTGTACAATATTTTACTAAATTTTAACAATGTGGATGGATGTAACCGCTAAGTACAAAAAAATATAAACGAGGAGAAAGGTCTCCACCTATGAGCCAAAAATAGGAAAACTGCCTATGGAAAAAAATAGACCCCCGCACCACTCCTCAAAATGAATAAACCCCTCTAAGGCCACAAGACTGTGTCTGGATAAAGCGTCTGCATGTGTATTGAACTACCTAAAGATATGCATGATAGAGACATCAAGAAAGGCCTTGAGAAGAATATTAACATGAGCCATCCAAGATGAGATCTCCATCACCTTTAAAGAGCACAGACCTTTCTCCCAATCCACTATAAGTTTAGAGCCACCAAAAATATGGTGTAAAGAAAGATGCCGAGAATTGGAAAAAAAGAGGACATGCCAGAGTGCCAATAACTCTCCTCTCGTATTGGTCCCCGATCAACCGCAATTTAACCATAAATTAAGTGACGATCCGGCTCCATTAAAATAATGAGAGCCACAACACCACAAAAAAAACCAGCTTGTTCCTGAGAAGCCCCGTTGAAAAAGGCCAGCTTGCATCCAGATAAAGGAGGAGGAGGAGGCCAAATCCCAAAATCATTTAACATGGGCATGTAGAAGCCTCAACACATTGTTATAATTGTAGCTTGTACGTTTTAGTCTCAATTGACATATTTTCTTCAATTGGATGGCAGATGGCCTCCCATTGAACCTTGATTTGATCCCATTTTCCCAATGGATAAGACACTAGTCTTCGGTCCAATCATCCATTTTTCTTTTTAAACTTATCATACTATTTTGCTAAAACTTATATCTCTTCATTTCACTTTGAATTCCATTGCCTAAGTTCTAGTAAGTCCTATTCTATGGAAGCCCCCCTTGAGCCGGAGGAGAGCTGGCCTAAAGTGTGAAGAGGGTTTGTAAGGTGACATTGGAAATCCCTCTTACTTCCTCCAAGGTCTTACTTGAGCTTTAGGACTTTATCTAAAGAAGTGAGAGTTTGAGAGGTAACACATAGAACTTTTATTTTGTCCTCTTAGCTGCATTGATATGTAGAGCTTATCTTCTATCCCTAGACAATTCCTTATTTGATCTGTACATGTTTAATTTCTCCCACAAGGAAATGCTTGTCTGTAGGTGACTGTTTTTTATGCAAAAGTGTTGCTGAATTTGAAGGGATATTTTAGTCATACATATGGAGTCTCTTAACATGATAAATTTGCCTTGCTAGAACACATTTTAGAAATCAAAGGCACAATATGTCAATTATTGGTCATTGGTCATTGGTAAAAGTGATATAAAACTCCACGAAGGATAGGATGCATCCCCATCTTGATCCAATTGTCTAGATAGCTCCATGGAGAATGGAAAAAGGGTGCCTTAGCCAAAAAAATAAAACTTAGCAACAATAGAAATTCACACTTTTTTTTACTGAAACGGTTAAGCTTTATTGATATAAAAATGAAAAAATGGGTTGTGGCTGAAGCCAACCATCCTGATACATAAATCAAAAGTTCATATAAAAAAGCACTACAACAAAACCCTATGATTAGCGTCTGTTTTAGCTCCCTTCTTAGCATCCACTATCACTTTTAGTGTATTTTTTATCATATTTTGTGCAAAGTGGACGCTTTTCCATGAGATGGCGCTTTTAATGGCATGATTTGGGTCCCAATTAGTGCCCCAATTAGCACCCCAATTAGCATCCCCAATTAGCATCCCAATTAGCGTCCCAAATAGAGTCCATAATAACATCCCATTTTACGTCCAAAATAGAATCCAACATAATGTCCAAAATAATGCCAAGTATAGAGTATGGGATTGGGCCAGGAATTTTGAAAGGAATTATGCCATGAAAAACCTCCAACATAGTGCCAAGTATAGAGCCAAGCATATCACTAGGCATAGTGCCTAGAATTGCACTAGGAACAGTACAACAAATCACCCTTTTAGTGGCGGTTTTGGCTTGCAGCGGTCTTGCTAAAACCACCCCCAAAATATTTTTTAGTGCTTTAGGGGTGGTTTTAAACCCCCCCAAAAGTCATGAAAATTGGACTTTTGGGGGCGTTTTTAGAAAGACGCCCCTAAAGGCGTTTTTTAATGCGGTTTTTTAAAACCCCGCCTAAAAGTCATGAGAATTAGAGTTTTCGAGGCGGTTGTTTAAAAACCACCCCCAAAAGTTCAATTCTATGAAACAACCATCTCTCACTACTATCTATGAATGTGGACTAACTCATTACCGTTATTCAAGGAAAACCACACCATTTGAATTAACCTATTGATGGTCTGTAAGGGAGTAGGCTTTTACTTATGTCAGATGCCTCTATGTCTTGGTCATTAACTTGTTTCGTTATGGCCAAGGAAGATGAGCTCTTAGCCAAACATAAGCAATTTTATGTCTTACTCCAGAACAAAAAAAAAATCAATTAACTAGAGTGCTTAGATGTAATTTACTAACTTATTTTTTATAATATATAAAAATTAATTAATCTCCTTTTTAACACAAAAGGTTAAAATAACACTTATATTTTTATGCAAAAGTTTGAATATACTTTATGGTATATGTATATTTTATGTGAAAATAAAAACATTTTTGACAATTTCAAGGATTGCTTGAGCATGGAAAAAGTCTTAAGCAATTTTCCGTTTCTCCTTGAATGGCTCTTATGATAACAAGACCCACAAGGTGACAATGTCCCTGTGCTATTGTTAGCATACTATTTTGAAATTTAAAAAACTATTGCTATAGAGAACTATTAAGATCATTAGCGAATGCGCATCCCATTTTGTTGGGATTGCTTTACATACTTGACACATCTCCCTTGTACTAAGTACACATCTTTCTGGATTTTGATGAAGACATCTCTCGCAATTCGTTGTAGAAGGTGCCTTTCAATTTTCAACTTAATTATGGTATATTGAGGCTATAACTAACTTGAATTTTTCTTACTTTCTAATAGATTTTGTGTAATTCAATTTTAAATGTATGTGGAGGAGCCTTCATTCATAAGTTGGAAACTTTGGAGAATCAGGGAAGAATTTGTTGAATTATTTCTCACATTGCAATATTTCTTTACGATTGCTTGAGGGCTGCCAGCAATTATATATGAATTATATCAAAACATCCAAAATCCAAAATCCAAAAGTGGGCATAACAAAATCCTTATCCTAAATACACCAATAGTGCTAACATATATATTTCTTTCTTTTTCTCGTAAAAAAGGCATCATATATTTCATTAAGCATCAATAAAAATGTACGTTAAGATCAAAATATTCAAAATCCAAAGGGTGGTTGTAGCAAACTGGCCTATATAGGCCAAGAACACCAACATATATTCTTTCCCTCCAAGCAACAAAGAATCTATATCCTTCCTAAACATGCCAATTGTAATTGAAACCTAAAGAGAGAAATCCAATTGGAATGTAGAAACTTCTCTCAAATTGAACGAGGATGGTGCCTCATGAAATGTTATAGAACATTGACATCACGAAAAGAAAAATAAGCTCTTTGATTTGATCCCACATGCTCTAAACAAGCAGTCTAAAAAAATCTGCTTCAAAGAGCAACTTTCTAGTGAAAGGTAGCAATAAATATTATCATATTATATTAAGCAACTATCCAAGGTCGAAATGTTCTAACAATTGAACAATTACACAACATATGCTTAATTGTTCAAGTTTGTGCTACACCACAAAACATCAATAAATGAAACCATGATGATTTACCTAATCCTTACTTGTGATAGTATTACATAGAATTAACCACCCCAACATGTGGCTTAAAGGAAGAGTAATACCTTTAGATACCTTAAGACCTCTTGATCCATCAATCATCAAAATTCATTAAGGGTCCATTTCATATTCAAACACTCTACTATGAAAACAAATTATCAATCTTAGCATAGACTTCCTTTGTGCAATGACCCATCAAAATCCTCCAACCATAGCCAATCCTTCCAAATGGGCCCATGAATATATCCATATTTAATGTAAACTAATAACTTTCTAGTATTAGAGGACATAATGTAGTAAAGGAAAGGCAATCAATAGCATGAAGCCAACAAGGCCAAATAAGTCTTCACTATGAAAACTAGGACGTGCGAGCAAGATATGGTGATCATTTCAAGGTTTCACACAACAAATATGGTTCTCACAACTTAATCAATGGTTAGGGATGTTAGGAGGCCATGCATACATGTTTAAAGTGGTTTAGGGGGTATGTGATTAGGGATTGGGTTTATGGGAGTATGGGGTTAGAGGATTTGAGGGTATAATGGGGTTAGGGGGTATCAAATTAGTGACTATGGGGTTAGGAATAAGGATTAGAGTACACTGCATATATGTATGTGTGTATGTTAACACCATAGGGAATGTTTGGCTTACAAGTGAGTTATGGTGCTCATTTCAAGATTTGTAACTCCAAGGATGGTTCTCTTCACCCATGGCATAGTTTTTGGTCTAAAGTCAGGGTCTAAGGCCATAACAATTTCCATTGGGGATCATGTTCCATGTCTGATTCCCTAGACTACCACACATAGCCTACTTAGGGAATGTTT
Source organism: Larix kaempferi (assembly GCA_027924585.1). Lineage (NCBI taxonomy): Eukaryota > Viridiplantae > Streptophyta > Pinopsida > Pinales > Pinaceae > Larix > Larix kaempferi. Next base: position 5,230,602 of record BSBM01000173.1, on the reverse strand, counting down.
ATCCTAGGAGTTGGATGTAGTCAACATATTGACTAGCCTAGACACAAAGAAGCATATTATAGGGTCTACAACATCAATTTTGATTCCCAAACCATGTTAAAGGCCTTGAGAGCCATCCTTGATGTGGAAAACATATCAAGATTAACTTTACAAGGCCTCTATGGTGGTTTTGTATTTTGTGCATGGTCCATGATCTATAAAAGCCTCTTTTAGTCTCTAAGATGCATATGTTCCTCCTCTCATCATTCCCATAACCCCAAGACCAATCCCCAATGAAAAAACCTTGAAATGGTACTCATACAACACTTATAGGAAACATATTCATTTAAAATGCTTGTGTAGTGTTTTTGGATGATGTCCATAGTCCATAACCTGTAAAATCCTCTTTTAGTCCCCAAGATTGTAGTGTTTTTCCTTAGACCAATTTTGGCAATAAGGAAAGTCTTATATGGGGCAAAACTTGAGTTGATTGAATTACCAACTTGATGGAACTATGGGGCATGAGGTTGGAATTTGTTCCAATTCAAGCCTAAAATTCATGTGAGTTGCCCATTTATCTATTCAGGAAAAAGATAAGAAGAAGGGAGGCAATACCACTCTCCAACTCAAAATTTCCACAGAAGGAGTCATTAGAATCTCAAGACCCACAAGTATATTAGGACATGGGACAATGAAAGGGACTCCCTAGGTTCACCTTCCACAAGGACCTCACCTTTTCTTGCTCTAAGAACTATACCTTAGGAAGAACCTTTCATCAAATCAATGTTTCAAACAAAGGAGAAGGAAGAAGAAGACAAGGTTGAGGGAAGGTATTTTCTAAGGAGTGACATAACATTTAGCATTTCTTTAAACAATTAGTTCTACTAGGAAATGTTTGATGATGTTGTTGTTGTTGTTGTTGGCCTAGGCCATAAGGTCCCTATATACGAGGAGTTGAGAGGTTGAAACCTTCAAAAGGAAAACACCAATATCACTAAAATATTCGAGGACCTAAGACAACTGTGGGAGTCCACTAAATGCACGATGATGTAGGATGGTTGGAAAAAATGAAAGGGTGGGACCCTCCTTAATTTCATGGTATATTGTATAGTGGTACCATGTTTATAAATTTGATGAAGCATCAACACATGCTAAAGATGAATCAATATTGCATGAATTGTTTGATGTGTTTGTTTAGAGATAGGTGTGCATCTCTGAAAATGACATTATTTGACTCGTTGCTTCCCATGCTGCAAGATAGAGGATTTTCTTTGGCTTCATGGAGAACTACCATGAGTTTTGTTCCACTAAACATTGTTCAAACAATTTTTTTATCTTAAAAAAATTACCATGAATTACTATTACATAACCAACATTTATTGTGATTTACCTGAACTTATTTCATCCTCATGCAATTTGCAATCTATTTCATCCTCCTGCTATTTGCAATCTAGGAAGATGAGACATGTGTACTACCAAGATTTTTTTTATGGACATCGTTCCAAATTCAAAATAAACAATTATAAAAAAATTACATGTAATAATTGATAATAAGATATGGATAAGGGATAATTTGTGGCACTTAACACCATTCACAAATTAAGTAATTATGCTAATTATAAAATGGTGTATCATGGTTTCATCTAAATAATAGTTTAGTTCGTTATTATAATATGTATTTATTAATGGGTTTTAGAATCCTGTTCTCCCATTATATGTTTATCAATGGGTTTTATAATCTCCCAAACCCCATCTAAAACCACCAAAAACACACAACAAACCATGAAATTATATTTTTCCATCTTTACTAGACAGGTATATTGTGTGTGCAGTGATAAAGAAATGAATTTTGAAACACTACTCTCGTCATCTTTCAGTGGGAAGGAGTGGAATCACCAACCAAACAATCCAAGCCAATTTTGCGTCAGTGTGTGAGCCCACTTTCATCAAGTGTTAATTTTTTTGCATCAATTCAATATACTCTAGGATCTTTACTGAGAGAATAACATGTACAGCATATCAATCATATCAATCACAACAAGCAATCACATAAGACAATAGACACACAGAGTTTCACTGGGGAAAACCATAAAGGTGAAAAACCCCACAACTTCCTCAGAGATAGAAAGAGAAATGATACAACCCAAGTACAAGAGATAGTCCTCCTAGAAGCTACTCCTCCTTCCTCACTTGTGCGCCACTTTTCGATGAGTGTAGAAGTGAATACTGAAGTGATCATATAGAGTGCCTCTTGCACTCTATTTATACATGACCTGACCTGCCTAATAAACTAGTAGGGCCGACTTGTCTAACTCAGTCTAATAACCTATGGTAATACTAATCAGGGCCGACCCCACACTTGGTGGTCTAATAACCCATCACATGCAAGTTGCGACACTTATGACACTTTTCAATACAAATGAAAACACTTCCATATAGAGGAATAATAACATCTTTATAGGAGTACAATATACATAGGTGAAATACATTCCGAAGTTACAATTACATCAACACTCCCTCTTAACTAGGAAGGTATTTCTCGACACAGATCTGCTAGCACAAGTCTTCTTCTCTAGATCGTCATCACTGAATCATCGTCATCGTCATGGTTGCTACTATCTCAATCAATCTTTGATATACTCGTCATAGGAAGTTCTACAAAGCCAGTCCTTTTTCATGTTGGATGTAGGCACACCACCTGTAGGTCTTCATCATTAGTTTCCATAATGTGGAACCTAGGACTGATTACGTGCATCAACAAAACCTAGCACAGACTATAGGATCTTTTACATGTTGACCTTCACAAAACCTTTAAAGAGCATCCTAGGATGTTACGAGCACACCGCTCTACCTGTCTGGATATCTATAGAGCATCCCAGGTTGTTACAAGCACACCGCTCTACCTGTCTAGATCTCCAGGATCTTTTCTTTGTGAAATTTCACAAAACCTTTAAAGAGCATCCCAGGATGTTACGAGCACACCACTCTACCTTTTTGGATCTCTATAGAGAATCCCAGGATATTACGAGCACACCGCTCTACCTGTCCAGATCTCCAAGATCTTTTCTATGCAAAACTATAGCAAAACCTCGAAAGAGCATCCCAGGATGTTACAAGCACACCACTCTACCTATTTGGATCTCCCAGGATCTTTTCTATGCTACCTGCACAACCTATCCACGGCCATATAGTATCAACCTGATACTCACCATACATCATCTTGATGTATATCATCACATGACCAACCTGATCATAGTCATAGCATCATCCTAATGCATATCATCTGGAGCAACATCCTAAAGCTCGTCGTCTGTGATCATCCTAATCATCATCATAGCATTATCCTGATGCATATCATCTGGAGCAACATCCTGAAGCTCGTTATCTGTGATCAACCTGATCAAACAATATATCCACCTGATGTGTACCAAGTATCTACTTGATACATATCATCATACATGATCCACCTAATCATACAATGCATCCACCTGATATATAAATACATGATCCACCTAATCATACAATGCATCCACCTGATACATACATAAGTACATGATCCACCTGATCATACATAAGTACATGATCCACCTAATCACAAAATGCATCCACCTGAAACATATATAAATACACGATCCACCTTATCATATCAATCATCAAACATGATGCATATACAAATGCATGATCCAACTGATCATATCAAGCATCCAACATGATGCATATACAAATACATGATCAAACTGATCAAAGCATCCAACATGATGCATATACAAATACATGATCAAACTGATCAAAACATCCAACATGATGCATATACAAAGTAGTAACTGGAGCATCGTCCTGATGCTCATCATCCAATGCTTACATCCACAGCCATGGGAACGATACTCCTCTCACCATGCTTGGAATGGCTCCTACAAATGTGTCCATCAATTCTTCCTTGAAGTGTCGTCAATCTGAAGAACACCAAGCCTCTCTCTGAAGTACTCAAACTTCACTCTGGCTAGTGGTTTCGTCAACACATCTGCAACCTGTTCACCCGTCGCAACATACAGGAGCTTCACTGCTCCTCTCTATACCATATCCCTGATATAGTGATATTTGATCTCAATTTGCTTCGACCTATCGTGGAACACCGGATTCTCAGACAGCTTCACACAAATATGGTTGTCACAAAAGATACCAGTAGCCTCCAACGAGAGATCAAATAGCTCAGACAGTAGATTTTGGAGCCATACTCCCTCACAAATAGCCGAATAATCTACAACATACTCTACTTTGGCTGTACTCAATGCTACGCAGGACTGCTTCCTGCTAAACCAAGAGATCACACCTGATCCCATACTGAAGCAGCACCCAGAAGTGCTCTTCCTATCTGCAACACTGCCTGACTAGTCCGAATCAACATAACCCTCCAGGTTAAAATTTTGATTCGCATCATACTTGAGCCCATAATCAATTGTACCCTTCAAGTACCTCAGAATATGCTTTACAGCAATCAGGTGAACACTCCTCGGATCTGTCAGGAACTGGCTCAATGTGTTCACCGCAAAGCAAATATCTGGTCTTGTGTTCATCAGGTGCATCAAGGACCCAATCATCTGACGATACACAGTGACGTCAACCGACTCAGATGAAGCATCACACAGAAGCTTCAGATTTGATTCCATAGGTGTGGCCATGGCCTTGCAGTCCATCATCCCGAACCTCTTCAGGATCTCTACTGCATAATTCCCTTGTCCAAGGAAGATCCCATCTGCACTCTACCACACCTCCATGCCTAGAAAGTAGTGCATCATACCCAAGTCCTTCATCTCGAACTCGACAGCAAGCTTCCTCTTCGTGTCGGCAATCAATCCATCCTCACTTGTTACAAACAAGTCATCCACATACAATAGTAGTATCACAAGATTGCCTTCCTCAACCTTGTAGTAAAGGTTGGAATCTGCTTTACTCTTGGTAAAGCCCAAACTGGATAGAAAACTGTCTATCCTACCATACCAAGCCATAGGAGATTTCTTCAAGCCATACAAGGCTTTCTTCAACCTGCACACATATGAACTCCTGTCATGTGTCTCAAAACCAAGTGGCTGCTCCACATACACTTCCTCCTCGAATACACCATTCAAGAAAGTTGTCTTGACATCCATCTGGTGTATCTTCCATTTCATCACTACAACCAAGGAAAGTACTGATCTGATGGAAGTGTACTTGGATACAAGATCAAAAGTCTCTTCATAGTTTATCCCCTCTTTCTGGGAGAAGCCACGAGCTACAAATCTCGCTTTGTATTTTTCTATGTTGCCATCTGCAGCATGCTTGATCTTGTAGATCCATTTGGAAGTCACAACAGACTTCACTTTAGGTCTTGGGACTACATCCCAAACATCATTTTTCATGATCGATTGGTATTCCTTGACAATGGCATCCTTCCATTCTTTCTTTTATGTTGCTTCTTCATAATTGGAAGGTTCTTTGTTCATAATATCACAGAGTAGGGAAACATAACTGGTATGCGATCTAGTCCTCTTCCTTTCTCTATGTTCTTCTTCTGGAATGCCATATCTTTCTGCATCTTGAATGAGCTCTCTAACCCATGTAGGTTTCCTCTTATGAGAGTTCTTCTCACAGGGTGGATGTACAGGTTCTTGCGGATCTTCAACTTCACGATCTGCTTCTGGAATTGATTCAGTCATGGTGGTGTCTTGGAATTTGTTTTCCTTTGGTTCTTCATGATCTTTAACAGGTGCCTTCTTTGATTTGATGTAAGCTAAGTCTTCATCAAATTTTACATCCCTGCTGACATCAATCTTCTTGAACTATGGAAAGTATATTCTGTAGGCTTTTGAGTTTTCACTATAACCCACGAAGATGCCCTTCCTTCCTGAAGGGTCTAGCTTTGTCCTCTTTTCCTTTGGGATATCTATATATACTGGACAACCAAATATTCTGAGATGGATGACTTCAGGTTTCTTACCAGAGAAGACCTCTTCTGGTGTCTTGTTGTCCAATATCTTGTGAGGTGTTCTATTCTGCACATATACAGTTGTCCTAGCTGCTTCTTCCCAAAGATGCATAGGCATATCCTGGTCATGCAGAACTGCCCGTGTTGCTTCCATGATTGTTATATTCTTCCTTTCTTCAATTCCATTCTGTTGTGGATTGTAGGGAGCAGTCAATTCCCTCTTAATCCCTGAATCACTGCATAGCTTCTTGAAATGACCTGAAGTGAATTCTCTGCCATTGTCAGATCTGAAGGTCTTGATATTCTTATCAGTTTGATTTTCCATCAGGGCTTTGAATTCCTTGAACTTGTCAAACACTTCATCTTTGTTCTTCAAGAAATAAACCCAAGTCTTCCTAGAGAAATCATCAATGAAAGAGACATAGTATACATACCCACTTAGAGAACTGGATGACATCGGACTGCATACATTGGAGTGGATAATTTCCAAGATTCCTTTAGCTTTGTTTTCACTGCTTGGAAATGCCTTCTTAATGTTCTTTCCTTTTGCACATCCTTTGCAAACACCTTCATTCTTTGTCTTGATTTTAGGAAGACCCTCTACAGCTTTACTTGCAATTGGTAGTGCTCTATAGTGCACATGTGCAAGCCTTCTATGCCGTAGTTCACTTGGCTCCATGGATTCATGTACCATGGCATGTTCAGGTTGTCCCTTCAATTTGTACAATCCTCCCTCTTTCTCTCCAATCACTACTGCATCATCTATAGTTTTACCCTTTGGCCACATTAGGACTTGGCCATCTATAAATGCAACCCTGATGCCTTTTGCATCCAATGCAGATATGGAGAGTAGGTTCTTCTTGATCCCAGGTACATATAGAACATCTTTCATCTTTAGAGACTTCCCAGAGTCTAGGTTGTAGGAGGCTTCACCACTTCCTTTGATAGGATATTGATAGTCATCCCCAAGTTTCACTTTATGGGGTGACTCATGTTCAGATAGATCTACAAAGGATTCTTTAAACCTAGTCATGTGTTTGGAATCCCCACTATCAATAAGCCAATCATTACATCCATGAGAGATAGTACCTGTGAGATCAACAGAGATTAGCACATATTCATCTTCACTTGATGAACCATCACTTTCCGTTGTAGCTTTCTTCTTGGGAGGTTCATCATCCTCAGTAGCATGAGCATGAAATCCCTTCTTGTTGTACCTCTTATTCTTGTTGAATTTGTTGTTCTTGTCTTTCTTCTTCTTGGGACAATTTGAAGCAAAGTGTCCTATTTCATTACAGTTGAAACATCGAATATGAGAGAGATCTTTCTTCTTATGATGAGGGTGAGAATGTTTATTGTTATGAGATTTATCCCTCTTAAACTTGCTTCCCTTGGTGTGTGTTGTGAGAGCTTGATCTTCATTCCCCATCTTCTCTTCTCGGGCCACAAGCCTTGCTTCTTCTTGTGAACATTCCTCCCATAGTCTACTGAAGGAGATCAACATCCTTCTTGCATAGATTCCTTGGATGAAGGAGTCCCATGACCTAGGCAGGCCATTCAATGTGGTCATGACAACTTCACCATTATCCACTACTTCATCCACAGCTTCAAGTTGTTCCTTGATCTGAGAAACCTTAGAAAAATAAGATTGAGTGGTCTCTCCATTCTGAAGCTTTACCCCTTTCAATTGGTTCCGTAGAGTCATCTTCTGATTTATGTTCTTCCCTTCAAATAGCTTAGTTAGGAAATCAAACATCTCCTTGGGTGTATTTAGAGATGACACATGTGGTATGAGATGGTCTTTGATAGAATCCGTAATGATCCTCTTTTCCTTGACCAAGTTCTTGTTATGTAAGGCCTTAGCCTCTTCTCCCTCTGGGATACGGACCTCTTCACTTATGTAAGTATCTAATTCATTTTCTTCCAGGATTAACCCAATCCTATACTTCCATGATCGGAAGTTATCAGCCCCTTCAAGTTTATCTTCAAGCTTGGTGTGGTGAGACATCTTAAAGATTACTTCAAATGGAAATAGAAAAGATTTAGATCTTACCACTTGATTTGCAGAAATTTGGATCTAGAGCTAGATTAGGGTTTGTCAGATAAACCCTAAAAATTCAAAATGTGAATTTCAAATTTAGGAAAGGATAGAAAGATGCGCCTTGATGAGTTGATCAGTCTGGTATATTCAGAATTTGAAATCTGCAAATTTTCACCCTTCAGAAATGCCTTTTAGTCTCTCAGATTCACTAGGGAGGACCCTGAATTAGGGTTTGCATTTCCCGAAGCTTCACCCAACCAAAAAGTTCGATCCAAAGCTCTAAACTTCGATTTTTCCAAGGAGCTTCTAGCTATGGTCTCAGAATTTAGAAATTCCTATTTTTGTGGAAACCCTAATTGTTAGGGCCAAAAATGAAAGTGCTCAGAATTGAATTCTGATTGGACAGAAAGATGTGCCTTGATGAGGAGAGTCAATCCACCCTACTGCCTTTCAAGATCTGTGGAGAGAAACCTAATAAACAAGAAGCCCTAGCTTCCACAACTGCACAGTGTCTTCTTCTTAGGTTAGCTCTGATACCATGTTAATTTTTTAGCATCAATTCAATATACTCTAGGATCTTTACTGAGAGAATAACATGTACAACATATCAATCATATCAATCACAACAAGCAATCACATAAGACAATAGACACACAGAGTTTCACTGGGGAAAACCATAAAGGAGAAAAACCACACAACTTCCTCAGAGATAGAAAGAGAAATGATACCTCAGAAATAGAAAGAGAAATGATACAACCCAAGTACAATAGATAGTCCTCCTAGAATCTACTCTTCCTTCCTCACTTGTGCGCCACTTTCCGATGAGTGTATAAGTGAATAATGAAGTGATCAAATAGAGTGCCTCCCGCACTCTATTTATACATGACCTGACCTGCCTAATAAAATAGCAGGGCCGACTTGTCTAAATCAGTCTATTAACCCATGGTAATACTAATCAGGGCCGACCCCACACTTGGTGGTCTAATAACCCATCACATGAAAGTTGCGACACTTGTCAATACAAATGATGACAATTCCGTATAGAGGAATAATAACATCTCTATAGGAGTACAATATACATAGGTGAAATACATTCCGAAGTTACAATTACATCAACATCAAGAAGAGATCGAATCCTGTAAGCAGTAGCAGTGGCCCGTCCCATTGTACAAAATAAAGAAGAGAGAAACAACAACCTCTGCAATCAACGGCCAACAATGATAACAACAAGAAAATCCGGTGATACTCCTCATTATCCTCTTCTTCGAAATCGGGTTGGCCTTCTTCGATAGCCTCATAGGAAAAAAAATGCCCACAAGGCAGGACCTCAAGCCCATCAATGATCGAAGCTATTAGATGTCCTGCATTAGATCCCTAAACCAATAGTTAGAATCTCGTCAATTCTTTGGAACATTTTTATCCCAAAAAGGCCTTCCTTGAGGCAAATATGTGGATTGCATAATTTTTCTGATGCATCAGCTGGACCCTTTGTAGGGTGAGTTGGTTAAGTTGGAAGGCGAAGTCCCATTCATTTTAAAGGTTTACAGATTCCCTTTTCAAATAAATAAGATTACCATGTATGGAAGCGGGAGCCCCCATTCATGGTCTACACTTCTAGCCGATCTTACATGGCTCGTCCAGCTCTTAAATTACAAATAAATAGTCCATAATGGATCTCAGTGGTTTGACAAAGATGCAGGGTTTGAATTTGTGGAACATAGCTACTACTGTTTTTTGTGAAGTGACGATGCAACTCTTGAGTCCCTTAACCATAAATTTATCCTGTTGATGGAAGAGGAACGAGCTGCGACCTCCTAGAGAACAATCACAGAAGAAACCCAGGTAAATGACCTGGAAGTGAAGATCGAGGACTTGAAGAAGGAGCCCTCTTCCATTGAAACCCTCGAAACGAATAAAGCTAATCTAGCCAATGATGTGTCAAAGTTTCATTCCATCATGAACAATTTATCATCCAAGAAAGATGACCTGGAGAGGTGCTTGGGTGGGCAGAAGTAGGAATTGGAGACTAAGAATAGTGAGGTCGATAGATTGAAGAACGAGAATGAGGTCCTGACACAATATGTGGAGTCATAGAATTTGCATATTATGGATTATGATAAGATGAGTAGAGAGGGCCATGCCATCAAGTTCGGCATCCAAGCTGCCCAGGATTCCAGGAATGAGTAGGAGGAGAAGGCTTGGGAGGTGGAGGTCTCTCTGAGCAAGAAATTGAAATATCTTGAAGCCATAATTGATCGCTCCAACTAAGAAATCATCAGGTAGGCCGGTCTATTTGGTTTTTTGTTATAGCTGAGTTTTTGAGTCAATTGTATTGTGCATTTTAATTCAAAATGGTGGCATGGAAAAAGATAACCTGGCAATCTTTTTTTCAATTTCCAGCATTACACTTTGCAAACAAACAATCTAGCCTAGTATTCATCATAAATTATAATTACACTCCAAATTGAGATAGTTGAGAGAATATTACATAAAGATATTTAGTTGCAATTCAAGAAACTCTCGTCATGCAGAAATTTTTCTTAAATTTAAATTGGTAAGAGCATAAGTTAATAAATCCATCTTGACCGTGATTTTATAACTCAAACCTTATTTATCATATTTTTTCCCTTCAAATACTATTTTGATGGACTACATCTTTATACAACACTTTTACGACTGCTAGATCAAAGTGTTTTTTTTTACTATGGTAAATAAAATTGTCGGCATTGTTACCTTCCATTCATAGGCCGTGGTTGACCACTAGCCAGACCTGGTAGATTCCATCTACCCTCCCTTGTAACAATTACCAGGTTGTAGTTACCTTGTGTCTCAGAGACATCGTCCTAGTTTGTATTGTTTAGGTTCTTTTCTAGGTACTAATATGAATAAATAAATTGGGTAATAGATAGAAAGCCAATAAATAATTAGGGTAATATATAGAAAGACAACCAACCATCCCAAATTGCTTGAATAATCCTTCATCCTAAATGGCATCTTACTATAGTTTACTTAAGGTCACCCAGGTTCAGTAACCAATACCAAAACTCAGATATCCATAGATCTAAGGGATGAATAAAGTTTTAATTTAGTTTGGCCAAAACTTGAGAGACATGGATTTTTAAATCTTCAAATGAATAGGAAGCCTACATATGTGGTTGTGCAATGATTTTATGAGAATTTTTGAGTTAGTCTATATCAGTAATCATTTTTAGATCTATGATTATAATCGAGGTTCAATTGTATGATTAAAATATAATTTATGAGTTCTGAGAATTGAAGTTTTAGAAGCTGATAACAAAGGGAAGCTTGGTTGAGTGTTTTCCTTGTCAAATGAATGAAATCAAAATAAACATTAGATAGGTCCCATATATAAATTTCCATTTTGTAATCATAGCAATGGAATGGTATTCCCAGTGTGTCACAATTTGCAAATCAACAAAGATTTCTTAGCTTATATTTTATCTTTTCTATCAAATTCCACTACCAATTTTAATTTTCAATCCAAAGGATACTGCATTTTGATATATCACCAAATGGATTTTCAGAACAATAAAAGAACATATGAACACTATAGTTCAACACAAAAAACACCTACATCCCATACTGATTTTTATGTTCATCCATATAGACTGTGTTATTAACTTTATTTTTTCCAAAGTTTCCCAGCATCTGACATGCTTTCCGTCACTTGTCTTTTCCTTTACAGTTTATGTTTTGCTACTTAAAGTTTGTGGGTGTAAAATAAAAAAAGTAGGTTGTAGCTTCCAACAAGAAGACAATTGGTCAATGTGGTCAACCATACTTGGAAAATGACAATTGTAGCTCCTTTATTGCTCCACCCGTCGCTTTGAACTAGACATTGAAGATACCTCGTTCCTGAAGCTCGATTGCCGACTACAAATAGCTTAAAAAAACATGTAGAGCCCTAATTTCTATAAAATACTAATCAAAATTTTAATAAACTAAATTCTATTTAAAGAGGGAAAATAATAAATCTTTCCAAACCTCCATCTCCCCCATCCTCCCCCAAAACAAACCTCCCCAACAAAGAGCATCCAAAAACACCCCCTCAATCAACTTAAAGGATTACATTTGAAGTGTAGCTCAATCATCAATCTCAACATACCCTCCATAGGAACACAAAAATATGTCGAGAACAGTGTGTAGCTAACAAATGGACATTTTACGCTTGAGAGTAAAATACAAGAATGTGGAGCTACCCAAAAATTGCTTGAAGTCAAATTTAACAATATTTTTCCATAAGCACATTAGTAACAAACAAATAAAAATGAATGAAATAAATTAGGACATGTTCATTATTTAAGATGTTCCAACATATGGAAAGTTATTCTCTTTATATGTAACATCCAGAATGCCAAAGACATCGATGAAGCAGTCAATAAGGGAGTCTATAATCACATTCTCTTCTGGAAGTGTCATATGAGATTATTTTCTAAGAGATGTTACTTCTTTGTCAAGGATTCCACAAGGTACAATACGAGAGAAAAAAATAATATCTGGATCGATATTGAACACCAAACTGTGAGATGTAATTCTTGATGATATTCTTACACCAATAGCCCCTGTCTTTCTGTTTGAAACCCAAACTCCAGTTTCTCCTTTCATGCCATGTTGAGCTTGAATCCCATACACAGAGGCTAATTTTATCATTGTGTCCTCTAAATTTTCCACATACCTCCTAGCACCAAGTCCAATTTCTCTAAGAGAAATGATAGGATACAAAATAGCCTTATGTGGTCCATGAAATGTCACATCTCCACCCCTTTTAGTATAATGTAACTCAACACCCATGTTTCCAAAACATGTGGGATGTCCTGCTGGCATTGATACACGATGTCGCATAGATACGTGTTCATATACGATTGCACATAGATACGGTTACAAAGTCAATTGTAACCAGCATAACTACTCCATTTATATATTATCTCGCATGGAGAAGTCCTGGTAATGTAATGCTCTGCACCAGGTTTAAATCACATGGAGACCAGGTAGTTATACCAATTCATCGCGAGGGACAAGAGCAAGGAATTAAAGCGGGTGCCTAAGCTCCGAAATGCAATAGGGTTTTTACTCTTTATCTAAGGAATGAAAACTGGCATGTCATGGATAATCTCCACAATGAAAGAACAAGCGAGGGAGGGTCAGGATTCAGATGGTCTGTGTATTGGCCTTACATTACTCAGTAAGGCTCACTCTTAGATTGAAAAACCTGAGCCAATATCCAATGCCGATGGTTCCAACTATCGAACAAAATTACATGAATAAAAAGAGAATTTATGTGCATTGTAGTTTGGCCCTGGATACTCACTCTTCTTCCTGTAGGATATAATTTCCTTTCATAACTAGCAGACACTAGCACAAATCAACCATCCATTAGTGATTCTCTCAACAACTCATATCATTAAGGAATTAAATAATTACTTAATAGCATTTTAGTTTAAGTGATATGGAACTTTTAAAGTGCTGAACTAGCTTATATGATCAACATCCACACATCATTCGAACAGTAGTATTCCGATATTTGTAATGGTTGGTTATCATGTTCAACTGTCAATTATGATACTTTGGTCAACACTTCTTCAATATTAAGGATAATGCCTTCAATTACAAGAAAATTTAGGGCAATAACTATTGGATTATGAAGAGTAACCTTTTCCTCCAATTGTTGCTCCACTTCTAATCACATCCCTTATATTTGTACCCTGACAGCATTTTACCATATTTGGTTATGCCCAGAGTAAGATGACTGATGCAGAATTACACAAGATGATCAGTGGCAAACTGACTTGCGTGATTGATAAGAGGTAAACAGATAAAATGACTACATCCTTTTGGTTAGGAAAACATCCTACACATTGAACAACGTCTTGAGCTTTTGAATTCTCAATCTAAAATTCTGGAGCAAAGGCATCTAAAATAGGCTAAAAACATACAATAGATTCATTTAGTCATCAACTATAAGAGGGCTAACACAAATAAAGTGGTTGACCTCCTTAGTAGAACCCCTTCCAAGATCCTTTCCTTTTTAGATGTAATATATGTATCCTATGAGGGCTACAAAACCCACTATTCTACAGATCCTTACCTTGATTTTCTCATGGAGTCCCTATAACAACCATTATGGTCAATCAAACGCCCTTCCTAGACTGGACTCTTTGGAATTGGGATGGCTCTTTACAAATTGAACCAATTGTGTCCGAACTTGATTAACATGCTTTCATGACACTTTCTTCAAGGAGATTCACTCTGCATCCTATGCAGGATGCTTTGGTGTGCTGAAATATTTCTTTCACCAACAAAAGTACTTTGTTTGGTCTTCCATGTAGAAATAAGTGGAAATTACATCTGTATATGCCCACATTGCAACCAAATCAAACCCACTAATAGGAATCTTGTGTTGTAGCCGTGTTTGTGAGTTCCCTCCAAACCGTGGGGGTACATCTTTGTGGATTTCATCAGTGGTGTATCCACTGCCTAGAAGAAGCACGATTGCATCTTTGTGCTAGTATGCAGATTTTATAAGATGTGAATTTTCATACCCTACAACAAAGCTGTTAGTTCCCCTGAAGTTGCAGAGCTCTTCTTCCAACATGTTTGGAGCCATTTTGACTTACAGTTGACCACTATTTCTAATCACAACTTCAAATTTCCTAGTCACTTTTGGAAATCCTCGTGGAATATTTTATTCTTCCAACTACAGTTTTCCATTGCTTTTAATACACAAACTAATGGACAAACCAAGCTATTTATAATGATTAAATTTCAAGAGTAAATTACAATGATTAATATATTTTCACGAGCTCATTGTTAAAACCATTCATCAAGTTCTATTTATCATTATTTTTTGGTCTTTTTTCCCATTAAAAATGTCCCTTTTTCATTTTCCATACCATATGACACATTTTGTAGGTCCACCATGTTACTGCATTTGTAGATAGGATAAGCTGAGTTCAACATGCAAAAAATTTATCCTTCTAGGCATTAGGGAACCATTTTTTTTCATAGGTTTCCAAGATTGTTTCAACATTTCTGAAATGATATCCATGTCTTTCTACTTTCTCATGCTGTGATTGTTCATTGGTCACCTTTATTCTATTTATTAACTAGGCAATCTACTTTTCCTGACATAGCTAGGCCTGGGTAAACTTCTATGATGCAATTATGTATCATGATAATATGAAGGCCCTTTTTATAGAGTTTGTAAAAGGTCCTTGATGGTTTTGTTCAAGATATCTTTTTCTATAACATAGCTAATCCTGAATCATATTCCTCAAATGTCTATAACTGTAGATGGTTGAGATCTCAAATAATGAGATGGTGCTTGTTTTTTACCTATAGCAATGTAGGTGAATGTTGAGTGCGTTATGGACTATATTTAAATTTTAAACCACATATTTTCTTTTGCAAGACAGTTGTTTAACCCCTTGGGTCATCCATTGCCAGGATATATTTATAAACATTCACAATGCAAAAAATTTTGAAATGGAATTTCAACAGTGAAACATATCTTGGTTTTGAAAAGATACTCCCATGTTTGTAGGAAGGCACCTAGATGACTGCAATAGGTTTCAATAAAAGAGACCAGAAGTAAGCACAAATTGCAAACAAATGAAGGCAGAGGATAGTATTAAAGCCTTTTCACTGGATACTTGTATTATTCAATAGGAAAACCAATTGAAAGATCCACAAAACATTTTAAGTTAATCATAAAGTGATGTTGCATTTGAATGCTTTAGCTGTTTTATGGGATTCCTCATCCATGGAGAAAATTAATGTGCTAAACCATCAGGATAAGGAATATAGTTACATAATTATTGTTTTGCTTCCTGGGAAATCCACATTTGACTGCCTTGTTGAGGTCTATTTTTTGTCTTAAAGAATCACCAAAATATTTAATTATTGACTAGGGTTGGTAATCTTAGAGTTGTGGCATAGTATATGCCGAGGTAGAATGGGGCCTAAGTTTCGGCTCGTCAGACCTTAGAAAATGTTTAATAAAGGAAAGATCGAAAGATCTTTCAAAATGAAAAACCGAGTAAAACTTCATAAAAACAACAAACACTTAATTAAACCTAACTAGACCAACAGATCATAATAGTATCAGGTTATACTACTCTACTCTAGGATTAAAGAATGGAAAAAGAACAAATACTGAGCAAAAAGCAAACTACTTGTTATGAAAATAGAAACTACTTGACTAACGACAAAAACAACAACTACTTTAGTGAATTCAACAACTATTTATGTATTCAGTTAACACTTTCAAGACTACACTAAAGTATCTAATTCCATTCTCCTTGATGTTGTACGTCAAATGTGATAGGAACTGGGGTGAATGTATCGTAATGACTTTCAAATGTAACAACAAAACCAAATGGAAGTAAATCTAATCTAATTTCTACAAAGAGATGTAGAATACAAAGAGACCAATTACAATTAACTTTAAACATTATGATCTATCTTCTGTCCATAAGCAAGATGATATAAAACTAATGAAATCTAGAAGCAAGTAGAAAACTTAATAAAGATATTTACTTGAGCTAAATTTGGTTTGGAAGCAAGTAGAAATCTTGATAAAAATATTTTATATAGAAGCAAGTGGAAAACTTCATAAAGATATTTATTTATGAACCAAAATATATTTCATGAACATCTTCATTAATTGTAAGAATGGAAAAACTGATCCTATGCTTTACAAAGAAATTATCAAAATTAGGATAACTTGGAGAATGAAATTATTAACTCTTATTCGAAATAAACCTTAAGAACATACAATAAATTATACTAAGAATAAAGTTGATAGATTCTAGAACAGTAACCTATTAGCAAATCAAACATGAAAGACATGACTTGGAAAAGACAACTAAAGCAAAGTTAAGGGAGGTGAAATGGAAATTAAGAACAATGACAAAAATTAAACTCTTTGTAATGTAAAACAAGACCTCAATTACAGTTAAGAATGCTAATTAAAATCAAGAAACATTACAGTTGAAAAATCCTAAGAAACTGAATTCTTAATAAGCATAAAACAATGCAGAAAGGATGAAAGTTTGAATGATGATCCGGATGACTGTCTGAATGACAGTCTGGATGGAGGAAAACGATTTAAGCCAAGGAAAGAAGCAGTTTGGATGATCTTAACTACCAGCTGGCTAATGCATATGATCCTACAGTGCAAGAAGTCAGTGAGAAGACTGTTGAGAAGCTAAGATAGCAAGAGATAGCTTATTCTAATAATTGTTTAAAGAAATAAACTATTTCTATGGCCTAATCAAACAAAATATGATATGAATAAGGCTAACCTACAGCTATAGGAAAAGAACTAACAGAAGTAATTCTAATTATAAACTAAACCTGAAACAACAACTAACTAAACTCTATCTAATTGCAAAAGACTGAAAGCAAAATATAAACACTATGCTTGGTCGACCATTATCAATTCTGGAAAAAGAAAATCAAGTTAGCAACAAAATACAGATTACAGAAAAATAAGGCATTGACATATACAGGAAAACATAATTAATTACATATACTGGAAAATGAACTATTTACTTGCAGAAAGGAAAATACAAAACTATACATAAAAAACCTTCGGTTGATGAAGGGCCCTTCCTAGCAATCAGAGATTGGAACTAAATCAACTTAGTCACCAATATCAGAATATTAACAATGAAATTCAGGAGCTTCCATTACCTAAGAAAACTATACAATGTTTCTATGAATTACTTAAATGCCTATATCTACTGTGCTATATATCGTCTATTTTTCTTTTGCCTTTATCCAAAGGAGATTTCTATTTATAAGTTTACAATGGGAGAGAGGGTCGACATAGTCAACCTCTCTAAAAATAGGAGTCTTAATGTTTATACAATGGCTACTTGGTGGTTGACGATAGCGCAGAGGCCGTCCACCTGCTTCCACGACGATGATTCCCTTTGACATGAACAGCTGCGTGTTAGTTTCCTTTATCCGTGGGCAGATAATTCGTTGTCAGGCTGAGCGTGGGAGATCAAGGATCTTCTGGAACGTCAACGTGAGCAAGAGTGCATGCTGTCAGCTGAGCGAACGGGAAAGACGAAGCTTCTGGAGTGTTGACGTGAGAAGGAGGTGTATTGTCAAGTTGGGCGAGCAAGGAAGCGAATCTTCTAGAGCGTTGAATCACCAACCATAACCACCACGTTGCTAACATAACTCATATTTTTGTTTTTGTCTTTAATGGGAAGGAATATGCCAACCAACAATTCTGTGGGCTAAATGAAGGGCTGAACAACGAATTGGATGCGGCTAAACGTTTGCAATGTGAACACAAGTATGAACAGAGGTCCATTTGAAACCCATAACCTGCAAGCCAAAATCTATTTTCCAAGCAAGTCGAAGAATATTACATTAACGTTAATAAACCATGAAAATAATGATATTGAGCCAAGATTCACGTGATATGTAAATACGATCATACCTGGGTCTGATTGACGGTCTGAATGGTAAGAAGAGTGATTTATTATATCAAAATAGTGAAAATAACGCCACTCAGAGTATATTTGGTGATAAAAAATGGTGACAAAATGGACACCAACAATCCCCCAAACCAGAGATATGCCAGGTCCCACTGAGCAAAAAGGAAAGGAATTTAGGAAGAAGGCTGAGCTACGGTCGCGGCTGCCTTCGACTCGGAAAAGGAAGTGGACTTAGCTTGAAGCTTCTTGAACTGATCCTTCAAGGCGCCATACCTCATCCAGAGAGAAGTATGGGACATTGTTTTAGCATTGACCAAGCATTCAATACTTCTTACTTGTGTGTGCAGTACCTTGTTTTCTTTATGAAGCTCAGAGATTGTTTCCACATAATTTTGATTCTAGTTTGTCAACTGTGCTATCCCTCGGGTCAACTTATCCACTTCCTGCTGATTTAGAATGGGCTGTTCTATTTGATGTTCCAGGTCCTTTTGAGGACTCAACTCTTTTGAAAATGTTTCAAGCTCAACAGTATGTTCTTCAAGAACTCTGTCTTCGTTGTGTGTAGGAGAACTTCCAGGACCTGGGGCTTCAGACAATTGAGCAGATACATTGGCTAATGTGAGGAGGGGTGTTTCGAGGATATGGTCATCCGACTGGTCGTTTGAACATGATGGATGAACGACATTCTGGATGACAGACTGGTTGACGAACTGGTCACAATTTTTTCTCTTGGATTTAGTGGGTACTGATGAAAAAAGTGGGTGTTCCAAAGTAGGGTCACCAAGGGAAAGATCAGGAGAAGGAAATGGATGAACAAGGTGCACATCGCTTGAGGGATCCTCATCAATATGCACACGCTTAGTGTCTCATTCTTCTTGCGTAGAGACTTGGGTTGGCTCACTAATACTGGTTTGGAAACGATGGTGTTTTCAAGAAGCAGAGGATTCGGAAATAGGCTTCTCGATCAAATGAGGGTTTAGAATTTCAAAGACAAAACGATCCCAGGTTTTCCCTCTCTTTTCCAACTAGTGAATGATCAGGATTTTAATGAGACAGTGATGATACAAGCTACTAGAGGGATTAACAGTATTCTTCCTAACCTGGCTTGACATTTTCTCTAAACTTTTCAGGAAATAAAATGGGAAATTGAGGGTCTAATTGTTAACAAAATGTGCTAACAATCTAAAATGGAAGACTTTAAAAACAATAAAATTACCCTCACAAGTGATCAAATGGATGATGACAGTCAAGGTATCTAGGTATTCCAGCTTGACCCATTCCAGGTGGAATCCTTTTGTTCAAGCAACATGTTGACATTCTGCCTTCAAAGCAAATTCGTGAGCCTTCCATGGAAGGAGGAGATGTTTGTGCCAACGGGAACCTTCCCTAGGAAGCTTTGTGGCTAATGCGGTAGATTCTTCCATCACAGAAAAAGTGAGATGGCCAACTTTGGTCGTCTTGCCATTGAATCCATTAGCAAAAAGCAGTGAGATTTCGTGGTCGTGGCCTTGGAGAAGGCGGAGAAATGGACCCATCCGGCTCGAAGGAATACCTCACGACACTCTTTGAACTCAGGGACGTGAAGTAAATCCTGGTAACTTCCAGGTTCATGATGGATCGACATAATTGGATATAGGTCGAGGGATGCAGATGGTACAGTGGATGTAAGAGATACAGGAGACGCAACTTAACATAAAATATGGAGAGCGAACAAAATGAAACGAAATTCACGCAGTCATCAATTTAAATTGAAGTTCATTTGAATGGTTGAATGATGGACAAGATGCATGCTTGAGAGATCACGCTTGTCATTCAAAGATCTTGAATCGAGTTCCAACATAGAAATGCATGAGTTAGTGAACACATGTGGTTATAATATATTCAATCGTGTCCAAAGTCGAACTTTGGACAGGTTGAATGTAATTCTCAAAATGAAATTATAGACATGGATTATACGTGAGAGATCATGATGACTCGATTAATATGATGGCCGATCGTACAATAGGATAATTAAGATCATATAGTGGTCATATAATGATTCTGAAGATCGAAATGATGCATAATCCATTCATTTAATGGAGGCGAGATGGATAAGGGAATGAGACCACGTGCGAAATTGACATTTGATTGATTCTTGACATAATTAGCCAATTATATTTATCAATAATATTCAAATTTGGACTCCTTGGCATATTTAATAAAGCCATTATAAGCTATGGTTTCATTTGGCACTCCATTCAGATCGTTGTTCGTTTTCCTCGTTCGTCACCTCATTCGGATCGGCATTCGACCCGTCATTCAACCCTTTATACATAATTTTGTTTGTACAAGATCTGCTTGCTGATGCTGACTAAAGCTGATTTTGCAGCGAATTTATGAGGCTATTAGTGCACAAAAAGAATGCTGTAAATTTTGCTTTTCTGGATCTTTCACTTGTGTTCCTCTTTATTTGTTATTGATCAGAATGAGCTTCTTTCTGCTTTTTGGCATTATCCTGAAAACACCTATCATTTTATCAGAGATAAATAAACTTTTTTCTTCATGAATATTCAGAAAATAAAAACAGTATTCAGAAAATAAAAACAGTTCTGAGTCTCCCCCAAACCAAAAATATGGCATGTCCTCAAGCCATCAAAGAAAAATTGATTAATATTCAAGTATTTCAATTAATGATCTAGGCAGTAACTTCTAAAATGTTGTGATATTTTTCGTAAGAAAATCAAATATTAACTATTAAATGGAGATGATTCAGATATGTACATTCATCAAAAAGAATACAACAGTGCTTAAGAATACCATATGAAGAATGATAGTATAATTGATGTGAAAAATACCATAGGAAAACTAGTCATTCATGACTCATTGTAAAGATCTCTTGTCATCGAAAGAATATAGAGAAGGTTCACCATAGAGTTTGTGAGATTTCTATAGTTATGGGTCCCATTTCTAGGATAGTCATAACCTAGGTATTGTTTGAATTAGATGACAGGGTCCAAGTCCAACTTACAACCATTCTCTAATGACAGTATAAATAATAGGCATAAACATGTATTTGTATACTTAGGTTTTTATGAGCCATGTGCATAGCAATGCGTTAACCAAACCTCTTTTACTCGATATTGCCCCGCTTCCAGCAGGCCTGTTCAGTTTCCCAGCGAGTTTATCTTGGTACCATGCAAGCATAGCCCCGCTGCCAGCGAGCCTGTTCCGTACCCCGATGGGTTTACTTGTATTTACCAAGCTGCCTTGTTTAAAATTTTACTTAGCATGGACCCGCTGCCAGCGAACCCGTTCAGTACCCCGGTGGGTTTGCTTTGTATAATGATATTTTTAGTAAGGAATCTGGTTGGCACTAGAGTGTGCTAAGCCTGTTAAACACATAATTCAAATTTTTAGCACAAAACTTATGAGTAACTTTATTTATAATGGCCTAAATTATAGATCATGTCAAAAGATAATAACCTAAAGCTGTTCTTTGACCTCTCAATCTATCTTCTTCATAAAATATCAGTAATGTTCCCCACAAAATAGAAATATCGCTCATTTTTCGACTACCTTTTAAAAGTGCTTAAGAGACAAGTTTTGATAATGAGTCTAGGATGAGCTAGTAGTCCATAGGTGTAAGATAGAGCTTTTGAAGATCATAGTAATTAAAGTGGGTCTTAAGCAACAGTTCTAATGATAAATCAGAAACGTACATGTCTATATACAAAATCATAAAAGAAAGTGATTAAAAATTATATAAAGAATGCTTTAACTTTCACTATAAATTTTCAATTTTTAATCGAAAGAGAAGGAGAACTATAAGTATTTCTTTTTAGAGCACTTCCCTTTTCATATAATATTGCATGAGCTGATTATAAGGTTATTGCAACCAAACTGCAAAACCACTTGTTAGATGATTCCAATTTATTCAAAACAAAAACATATGTTCAAAGACAATCATGTAAAATTTTCAAAATTAAGGAAAAGAAAAGAGTCTTCATGTTTCAATTGACAAAATTTTATAAGCTAATCATAATAATGAATTTCCTGTAAAAATGCAATCAGTTGTTAGAAATGACTCTTTATTATTGAAAAACAAAAACATATTTACATATATACAAATTAAAATAACCCAAATAATTCAAGGACCGGGAGAAGGAGGAATGACTTCCTCTTCTACCAGCTCCATTTCCTTCTGCTGTAAGGCACTCTACACAAAATCTTGTTTAGATATTGGTTGATGATAAAGTTGTTACGGAGAAAACTTCCTATGTCTTGGGGAAGACCACAACAGATAGTTGACTACCAGAAAATGACTCAATTCCCAATGCAATGCTATACAAATGGCAATGCTAAGATAATGGAGAAAATACCAACCTTCAACCGGATGTTCGATGTAGATACCCATTGAGCTTTCAACGTCTACACTTGAACCTACAAATTAGCCTCAACAACAAGTACAAGCAAGTGCATATAATATGTGAAAGACATTAGCATAATCAATAGCATGATCCATGATATCATAAGCAAATATAACCCAATGTAATTTTAACAATATTCACAACATCAATTGGATGAGAAAATGAGTATTTCCATTAATAAATAACAAGAAGTACAATATACGACCTCTTGCCAGCAACCAATCTGAACCAAGAATTGGGTCTCTCCACTTTTTCCTCCACCACTTCAATCCTCCATGTAATGGCAAACTCAAACTAGGATAGGAGTTTGGTAGGTGAACATAAGGAGTTCACAATAACAAGGACCAATGAGTGTAGACTCAAGTCACGGCAAAAATCCACTAGAGTTATCTTGCTCTCTCTTTCTCCTCTCTTCCATATGCCATAAGAGCTCAATATTCCAAAGGTAAGTGAAAGGACACATCGAGGAATTTCGGGGAAAATAGAGGGCCAAAGGTCACCCTAAGACTGCTTTTTGGGAGTAAAAAGTAATTTTCTAATGATTTTTACCATTTTACTTGGTACCCTCGGGCTATAGTGGAACAACTCACATGTACGCTGGCTAAAGTGAAACAACTAGCGTACAGGAAGAAAAATAGGGAAAAAGTGTTTCTGAAGGACATAAAGTGAATCTGAGTCAGTGAAAATGGATCCCGAAGGACAAAGAGTGTTGATGCTCACAAGGTGGAAAATTACGTTGTAATAGATGCCCCCTAATGTGTGAGGTCATAGAATGGTGCTACGATGTCTGAAATACATTATAAATCTCAGAAGTGGAGTGATGGAGACACAACTGGAGAGAGTAGCTCACTTGTCATAATACAATAGTATCTCTGAATACATGTCGGTATAGTACAACAATATGATAAAATGGCCATGAATATGAAGTACATAATTAATATATGTCATAAGTGATCATAGCCATGATCCCTCTACAGTGAGATATGGTTCCCTGCTGAAAAGGAAACAACTAGTGCAAACTGGAGGTACAAACTACTGATATTTGAGAGATGATATCTCAGATGTAAAGTCACGATCATAAGTAGCATACTAAATGCCACTATCGCCTGGGGTATTCTACCCAAATCATCTATGATGCAAGTCCCATCAAGTGAATAAAGGTGTTAAGGTCGAACCTGATGTGACATCGTCTGATTACCAGTCAATGATGTATACCATTAACAGACACGAGATAACCCACCAATAATGAAAATGGGCATCAAGACACAGAGTACAATCATCAGAGTGTGAATAGATGTGTTGAAGTCGAACACTAGGAAGAATCCATCGATCAGGGGACATTGATGTATTCCCAAAACTGTAGATGGCGAGATAACCTACCACTAATGACTGTAAGCCTCAAGGTACTCAACCGAACTCTAAGTCTCAAATTCCAGAATAAATGAGTTGAATTCGACAGAACGGAACTCGCTAGAAGGAGGGAATTAAGGCATCCCCCATCAACCAACACGAGGTAACAGCTACGCTGAAAGATTTGGAAGAACTCAGGTGAAACGGACTGACTCAATAAGGATGACCGACATGCAATAGTCAAGAGATCTGAGGAGTGGCCGACTCTGGTTTCAGGACTTCCTTTGAACAAGAGCATGAGCAAATGGATAGACTTAGGAAGCATAGACTCGACATAGACTGTGTGATGCAGGAGGCATCAATGAAGGGCTCCATAGTCACTGGAATCTTAACCAATCAGTGGAGTAAAACTGAGAAACGAGTACAACTCCTAAGGTCCTACTATAGTCCCGACTCATAATTTATGGAGTGGAATAAATGCTCTATTCAAAGGGGACACAACAACTGCTAACAATAAGAAGTAAATATTCTCTCGTCCGGCGTTTTGGAATATTTTATTTTTTTGGTCTTTTTCATATTTGGAAAGCTTGAAAAATAATAAAATTGCTTATAGTA
Source organism: Larix kaempferi (assembly GCA_027924585.1). Lineage (NCBI taxonomy): Eukaryota > Viridiplantae > Streptophyta > Pinopsida > Pinales > Pinaceae > Larix > Larix kaempferi. The sequence goes on along the minus strand of BSBM01000173.1, from coordinate 5,205,774 downwards.
CAACAAATGAGGGAACGCGTGTCAGGCAGCGGGCAGACTAGTCCCAAGCAGTGGAACATACCTATGATCAATGCAAGGAAGCACGTGCGAGATGTAGACACTCGGGGGGGTGTTCCCTCAGGGTCAAAAGGTCATCAAATTGTGAAGGGAAAATGGAAGCTTTGCAGGGCTCAACAGGGAAAGTTCTCAGGCACCAGGCTAACAACTGAGTAAGAGGGAGCCGGCACAAGGCTCAAGCAGCAAGCAGGATGATGCAATGCAATCACAACTTGATACAAAATGGGGGGAGTCCTTATGGGAGATGGCCAGCATAAGACAAAGTAGAGTATGAGTCTTTATCGCAAAGTCATGGCGTAACTACAAAGGATCTTGATCTTAAGGAACAACGACGGCATGGGAACCATAATGCAAATGAGGTTCTAACTAGGGTACCCATGTTCGGAAAGGCCCTACTGCCAAATAATGTCACTTCTATAATAGTGTGAAGGCTCTGTGTCAGTTAAGAAGCGGGGTCGCACCTAGGTTTAATGAAGATGTTCAAAAGGTCAAATGCATAATGCATGTGAAAATGACATCTAACCTATATGCCAACTGTGAAATATACCCGTCGTAGGCGCGAAATGATCAAAAATCAACTCCCGTCGAAGAATTCTGGTCAAAATGCTACTCCAAGATATTAAATTAGTCCAAAATAGCTTAAAACGGTGAAAACTACGGGCATCCATTCATCAAGCCATCTGGAGCAGGTAAGCTATCTCATCCTCCTCTTTCATTTAATAGTTTTTATTTCAATTTTCATTGGTTAAAATTTTTTAATGGGGAAGCCCTATTTGGTTACGGCGTTGCCTGTGGGCTACAAGCATACGAGTAGCGGGTAGGGCCTGGTACACGCGGTCAATGTATGACCACGGGTACCCGCCTCTGTGAGCTAATTAGCTCACGGGTACGGCCGTAAGGTTGGTTTTTTAAATGAAAATGACTAAACTCTTAGTTTCTCTTCCTCCAGGATGGTTCTAGAATGGAGAGAAAGGGAGCATGACCTTGTGGATGAGGCCATCCACAATGATTTTCCTACACAACAAGCTTTACAAGCATGTGGGATTTTCAAATTTTGGAACATTGGGGGTTTGAGGGCCCAAAACCAATTGCTCCATTGTTTGATAGACTACTGGGACGTAGATGCACAAAACTTCAACCTAGACGGTCAAATACTCTCCTTGGAGGTAGATGACATTTATTTCATTACTGGATTATCCCGTCGAAGTGAAGTGGCAAGTATTCGATCTCATTCTTTGGGTGGTGGGATCACCATTCCCGACTACATAGAGCGGTATTGTCTTCCCAACACTCGGAAGGTGGGGAGTCAGGTACCCATTGGAGCCATAGTAAATCTGAGCATGAAGATTATAGTGGCTACCCTTGTCAGGATTATAGGTTCGACAGCTCTACACCAGGCTTCAAGGCCGGTGATGTTCTACACCTCATAGTGCATGCGGCCCATGGTATATGACTAGTGCACAACGTTACTGGGGTCCATGAAGACCCAGTTAACGGAGTGCAAGCATGGGGAGGAAATATTTTTTGGATACAGCAGTATTCTATGCAGCTTCTTCTTTGAGAAGGTTCTGGGGCTCAGTCCGAGGGTTGAAGTCCCTCCTCATAGTCTCTGCGACCCAACCCTGACCTGGTGGGCAAAGGTCTTGACACGACAGGGTGGTGGCCGACAGGCATCACCATACACAAAGGAGTTCTTCCACTTGTGGGACTGACAAGTCATAGCGATTGACGACCACCCCTATGCAGGAATAGACTTCCATGGTGATTGTGACATGCCGCTTCCTCCAGGGGCAACATTCATAGACATCGGTAAGTTACTCTTTTTACGTTTTGTGTATTAAATGTTTTTGGGATTTTTTATTTTATATGAAAATGCAAAAATATTTTTGGGGTAGTATAACCTATTAACATTCTACTATTTGCTCGCAGACACCGGTCCGCGAAGACCTGAGGGTTTCCCAAGACATCGTCGACGGGGCAGGGGTGGAGAGGTAGTCGGTGCTGCGGCAGAGCGCACATTAGAGACTGTGCAGGTCAACCTGTCCCGCATGTCCACCAAGGTACCTATGATCGAAGTAGCGCAGCTGCCAGAGGACATGCAGCGCCATGTTGTAGGAGTACTAAGGCCCTAGGTGTGACTACTGCAGCGGATAGCCAACAAACTACACTATTACTATCAGACACATCCTGCCGAGGCAGGTAAGCCTCCTCGTGGGGCTTAGACATCTCAGGGTCCCATATTTTTGTATCGATATGTATATTTTTGAGGGCTATGGGCTCCAATTTTGTATTATTACACTACCATTTTGGACATGTTATTTATAAAAAACTATGGTTCTCTGGTTCTACTATATGTGTATGTACAAATGTATGAATGTATATTTATTTGTGTGCTTCATTATGAATGTGACAAATTCCAATCTAGGACATAGTTAGCATATTCATCAGATACATGATTAAAACTTCTCGGAACATGAATGTATGTAATGGAAACAAAATGTCATTCCAAGAGTCTTACCCTTAAGAATATCCGTAATAAAGTAGGATCCCTCACATGGTACTGACCATTCAACTGAGACACAACAAGTTGTGAATCTAGGCGGACTTCTAAAAACTGGATACCATGTGAAATAGCATCCCGAAGTAGCTCAACTAATGCACTGTACTCAGCCACATTGTTAGATGTAGGACCGAGACAAGCACCTCCCGAAGACACAACTAGGTGGTCAGGTGAATAAATAACCCAAGCAGCAGAAGCAAGCTGCTACATATGACGGCTAGCACCATCCACAAACCGTACGAACATAGTAGATTCCGCTGACATCTGTCAACTAAACGGAAGCGAATCAACAACCAAAATAAATCTAAACTATGTACAGAAGCAACTATACAATAGTATACAAAAGTATTAGCGCGAACTAGAAGCTCAAGCGTAATACCGCTTGAGCTAGAGCCCATTTCTAGGCTCCTTCAAGATGTTCCCTTCACAATATTCCAATTCGTAGGCTCCTTTTTCCAGGACACGCCTCACGATGTAAGGACCGTTCCACATGGGGTTAAACTTGGCTGCCCCCAGGGGTTCTTTAGATTGGTCATATAAAAGGACCAAGTCACCTTCAACATATTGTCAGGGACAGACAAACCTATCGTACTGAACCTTGATACGACATTTATTGGCATCTCTAGCCACAACGACATCTCGACGTTGCTCGTCAAGCTGTTCAAGTTGGATTAAACGTTGCTCAATACCCAACGTATCAGGGAGGAGCTCTATGGCTAGTTTTAATGAAGGGATTTCGCATTCAATCAGTAAAATAGACTCCACACCATGTACCAGCTGAAACAGTGAGGACCTGGTGGCAGTCTTGACTACGGTTTGATATGCCCACAAAGCAGGATATAACATAATTGTTAGGAACCCATGTCAACCCTTCTATTTACTTTCTTAGTATATTGTTGTTGGACGCATATGCTTTGTAAGTTGTCCTGTAGTATTTGTTGATACGTATTTTGTATTATTGTTGTTGGACGCATATGCTTTGTAAGTCGTCCCGTAGTAACTATTGATCCATATTTTATATTAGCCCATGGTTTGTATTGACACATGGTATTAACCAATGGTATTGGTGCCTAGACTTAGTATATAAGTTTGTGTTGAGACCAATGAAGGTACCGTGAAGTTATTTGTATTGAGCTTGCTCAAAGGAGGTTTCCCCCTCGAAGTGGCCTACGATCAATATAAAAGTGATTCTGAGTTCTGTTATTTCTGTTATTTCATGTGTTTTCATTAATTAATTATTGCAGGTTCTTCACATCTGGTATCAAAGCACTTTCTTGGGCTCGCTGGGTGAAATTTTGGCCAAATTTTTTTTTTGCATCTGTTGCAGCTTCGGATCTGGGAATAATCCCTATCCGCTTAATTGTGGGAAGTACTTGGGCATAATCCCTAAAACGCATTGTGAGGAGTACCACAGGAACCCCAAAAGAGTTAGCCCATTGAGAGGACCTGCCAGCGAAATGGGCAATGACCCCTACCTGATTGACTAGTTCCCACCCGTGAGGTAAACCAAGAGTTGTCATTTGTGGCACAGCGGTTATCAGTTGTACCTGAGCCGTGGAGTGAGGGGTATTGCCCCAATACGCAAGCCGTCGAACAACATTGGTGGCTGAGTGAAAACCCTGAACTGTTAGGAAGCCGAACATACCTGAAGTCCATATCTATTTTCAACTAATTTGTTTCTGATCACTTCCCTGTCGTTTCAAATCCAGCCATTTCAGATCCATTCTGAAAGTCATTCCAGATCCAACCATTTCAGATCTATTCTGAAAGCCATTTCATATCCATTTGGTGACGTTTCAGATCCATCTGTTGCCGATCACTACCGCATCGTTGCAGAACCATCTGTTTTCGATCCCTTCTACGCCGTAGCAAATCCATTCTGTTTTTTTGCCATATCTCCCTTGTTTTCACTTCGTTTCCCCTGAAACTTCCCTGACACCCCTGTAATCCCATTCTGCATCTTTCATTCCTGAGGACCCTATCCCAAATTCTACTTCCCAAAGCCATAAATCTCACATTTGTCTATTTTTAGGGTTTGCCATAACTTCTTCAATTTTCACCCACTTGCCTCCAAATTTCGCCACCGTGTTCATTCCCTATTTCTGCTTCTTTGTCCCTCTTTGACAAATTTTCTCATTCTTTCACCTTGCTTCTGAAATCCTCATTTTTTGCTTCCCTGTCCATCAGAAAGTGTTCAAAACCTATTCAAACCCCAATTACCCATCCGACTTTTTCCCAAATCCAAATTTCCCTTTACTAAATAAGCTTTTGTTTGTGTTTTTCTATCCATTCCCCCCCAAAAAAAACTCCTGGTTATGGTTGTTACCCGCGCAGGAGAAAAAACCATGGAGGAAGCACTTGCAGCTATCCAAACCAAACTCCAAGATTTGGATGAAAAATTTCTGAGCCTCCATCTTCAACATTCAGCCATGAAGAATAACCGACAACAAGAATATTCTACAGCCAATGGGTTCTCTTCTTCCAGCTCTTTCCGTGGTCTAAAGCTTGAATTTCCTCGCTTCAATGGTATTGATCCGACTGGATGGATCTATATTGCAGAACAGTATTTCAGTCTGCATAATACTTTTGATGTCCAAAAATTTCCACTTGCATCCTTTCATTTGGAACAAGAAACCCTTCAATGGTACCATTGGTACATCAAGGCTCATGACGAGCCAAAATGGACATATTTTTGCCAACTCCTTTTGCAACGATTTGGTCCTAGTGCTTTTGATGACTTCACCGGAGCACTCACTAAACTCCGTCAAAGTGGAACTATGAGAGAGTATCAAACAAAATTTGAAAAACTAGCCAATCACACAGAAGGCTTGTCTGATGAATTCTACAGGAGTTGTTTTATTAGTGGTCTTAAGGATGAAATCCGGTCAGAGGTCCTAGGGTTAGCTAAGTTGGAAGAAGACAAGATTGCAGCCCAACAACACTCCAAACCCACTTTTGTTCCCTTCCGAAATATGGGTTTTCAACGACCTCCCATTCTGCCAGCTCCTCGACCAACTCCTATCAAGCATTTGTCTAAAACAGAGATGCATGCACGTAGAGAAAAAGGGCTTTGTTATAATTGTGATGAGAAATTCACTCGGGGAAATAGATGTGTTCAACAAAAGCTCTATCTCTTGGATATGGATTCTCCGCCTGCCTCTAAAATTGGTGAAGAAGATCCAGATACAATAGATGATTAGGTCGACATTTAGGAGCCACCTATTGACCCCCCATCTCAGGATGAACAACCAGAGATATCTCTCCATTCTTTATCCAGCGTTACCACCCCGCGAACAATGCGGGTCAGGGGTTACTTCAAGAAGCTTCCTTCTACAATACTCATTGATTATGGTAGCACTCATAACTTCATTGACCCTCCGATCGCCAAACAGGCTGATTGTTTTGTCCATCCTTGCTCCAACTTTGAATTCATGGTTTCCAATGGAGGCACCTTACCTTGCAAGGGAAAGTGTCACAATGTGTGTGTCTCTCTGGAAGATTATAACCTACGCTCTGACATGTTTTCCTTGTCCTTAGGCGGATGTGATGTGGTTTTGGGCGTTCAATGGTTATGCATACTTGGCCCCATCTTATGGGATTTTGTTGAAATTTGGATGCAGTTTTCAGTCAATGGGACACAACACAAATTTACAGGATTACAACCAGGGTCTCTCCGCATCATCAGTTCACATCACCTAGAAAAGATCTTTAAGAAGAATTCACATGGTTTCATCGCTCAGCTTCATTCCAGTCAGATGCACCCATCAACGGTCTCCATTATTTTCTTGGATAGATATGCAGGTGTCTTTGCTGCACCGGTGGGCTTGCCGCCTTCAAGAGACCTTTCCGGTAAGCATTTAGCTACATCTACATCTTAGCAGGAAATGACGGCTATTTTGCATGTAGTACCGAAATGGCATCCATCCCTATTAGGGAATTATTTCTGCATCAAGACTGATCTCCAGAGTCTGGAAAATTTTCTGGAACAACGGGTCTCCTCCCCAGCACACCTGAAATGGGTTATCCACCTCATGGGTTATGACTATGCGATCACTTACAAGAAGGGTAAGGACACTATGGTGGCAGATGTTCCTTCTCGCACATTTCATGACCCAGCTTCTCTTACAGCTATTTCTCTACTTGTTCCAAACTGGATGCAATATGTTCAACAAGGCTATCTCTTCTATGAACTCCATGCTTCTTCATCGACAGGGCACTCTGTGTTCTTCCAAGAGTATGACTAGGCACAATGTAACTTCTTTTGGCAGGGACTGAAAATGCCAATTCAACAGATGGTGGTTGACCGTGATACTTTCCAAGTCAATAAGGGTGACACGACACTCTTTTCGGGACTGCTCGAACCCTTTCCCATCCCTACACAAATTTGGACAACTATTTCTACAACTATTTCTATGGATTTCCTAGAAGCACTCTAATGGTACAATACAACATCTACAAGGACACCATATGAAGCATTCTATGGACAGGCACCACCACTTCTTCTTCCACACACCCTCAGCAGCTCCCAAATTCAGGCAATTGACTCGGTTCTTCAAAACTGCGATCAGATTCTTCTCATTCTGCAGGACAATCTTCACATGGCAAGAATTCAACTGAAACAACAAGCCGATCAGCACCATTCAGAGCACACTTTTCCTGCAGCTAATATGGTTCTTCTTCAGCCTTCCAAGCAATCCTCCTGAAACTCAAAAGGCGTCAATGTCCCGGAATGCAACCCAAGGATGCTACAGGGGAACCACTCCTTCCAATTCTGCATCAATTTCCAGATCTAAAGCTTTGAGGACAAAGCTTTTTCTAAGGGAGAGGGGATGTTAGGAACCCATGTCAACCCTTCTAGTTACTTTGTTAGTATATTGTTGTTGGACGCATATGCTTTGTAAGTCGTCCCGTAGTATTTTTTGATCCATAGTTTGTATTATTGTTGTTGGACACATATGCTTTGTAAGTCATCCCATAGTAACTATTGATCCATATTTTGTATTAGCCAGTGGTTTGTATTAACACATGGTATTGACCCATGGTATTGGTGCCTGGACTTAGTATATAAGTTTGTGTTCAGACCAATGAAGGTACCGTGAAGTTATTTGTATTGAGCTTGTTCAAAGGAGGTTTCCCCCTCGAAGTGGCCTACAATCAATATAAAAGTGATTATGAGTTCTGTTATTTCTGCTATTTCATGTGTTTTCATTAATTAATTATTGTAGGTTCTTCACAATAATATGCTAGTTGTTCTTGCTCTATTGGATGGTACGTTGGAGAATGGTATTTAAAGACTTATTGACTGCTTCAACCTAACCATTCGCTTGGGGTTAGTAAGAAGATGAGTGTTCTTGATGAAACCCAAGCTTGAGTGACAAATCTTCCATCATTTTGTTCTGAAAGTGACAGCCATGGTCAGTGACAATCTCTTTCGGAATACCGAAACGAGTAATAATTTGATTGAATATGAAATGGGCTGTTGTAGCACCATCGGCTTTTATGGTAGGCATGGCCTCATCCCATTTGGAGAAATAATCCACGGCCACTATGATATGGTGATGACCCCTAGCCAAGGCTGGTTTGCAATCCATGAAATCCACCCCCCACTTGGTGAAGGGACCAACGGTGACGACCAGATGAAGGGGTTTTGGATGCGAGTGTATATTTCGAGAAAACATCTTGCAAGGGTGACATCTCTTTACAGCATTCATACAATCTTTAAAGATCGAAGGCCAAAAGTAACCAGCTCGCATAATACGTTGGCCTATTGCAAGCCTGGATAAGTGACCGCCACACACCCCAGCATGGCAATCATTAAGCACATGCTTCGCATCTTCGTGAGTCAAACAACGATGGAGGATAGAATCCTTTCCTCGACGATACAAAGTGTTGCTGACGATGGTATAATCTTTAGCATGGTGTTTCACACGCCGTCGTTCGTCTCGTGAATACTGCAAAGGAAACTTCAAAGTTTGAAGATATATAATAATATCCCCATACCAAGGGTCCTCAGATGAGATAAGAAATAAGTGATCACCCACAAAGGAATCTTCATGGACAATATGCTCATCAAGTCGCGGAAGATCCAACATGAGCTCAGCAAAAACCAAGGATTTCACCGACTTCACCAAAGAAAAATCAAGATCAAACTCCTGAAGGATCACAATCTATTTATTGTACTTCCCCCCTATAAGACGTCGTGATAGCACGAACTGAAATGGATTGATATGCGCTATAACTATGATTTTCCTAAGAATGATGTAGTGTCGTAACCGTTGGACTGCATGAACAGTCACCAGCGCCAACTTTTCCACATGAGTGTATCTTAGTTCAGTGTCTACTAAATTTCGACTAAGATAATATATCACATGCTCCATGAGCACATCATCAACATGAACTAAGACCATGCCAATTGTCTCTTTAGACGCAGCCACATAAAGTATACAATCTGTGGCAAAGTAGGGTGGACTAAGCAAATGGGCCGATACCAAAGCTTTCTTAAGAGCATCAAAAGACTGTTGGACTTGCTCATCCCAGATAAATGGTGTGTCTTTATTCAACAAGTGCGCGAAACCTTTGGTAAGACTAGCATAATTCACTACAAAGAGATGTAGAAAAGTAGCACTCCCTTGTAGGCTCTGAAGTTGAAACAAGTTGCGCGGAGGAGGCAACCGAAGTATTGCCTCAACTTTAAGAGGATCGAGTCTGATACCCACTTTCGAAACTATGAAACCTAGAAGGTGACCTGTCTTCATAGCAAAGATGCACTTATTGGGATTCAACTGATTCTTGTAGCGTATTCATCGTTCGAGAATCAAATGGAGGTGCTTGGGGTGGTCCACTCTCTTGCGAGAATGGCCACCAAGATCATCCAAGAAAACCTCCATTATATGTTTAAGGTTGTGAAAGGCGTAGGTCATAGCACGTTGAAATGTAGCTCCGACGTGTTTAAGGCCGAAGGGCATTTTCCGGTACGCAAATATACCCCAAGGACAAATGAAAGCAGTCTTATGTTGGTCCTCGAGTTTGATCTGAATCTGGTTATATCCCGAAAAGTCGTCCATGAACGAAAATTTTTTGCTTCCCTCACAAGCATCCAAGATCTGATCTATGAATGGAGTGGGGAAATTGTCCTTTAGACATGCACGGTTGAAGTCTCTAAAATAAGTGCATACATGGATACTTCCCTTCTTCTTATCCAAAGGAACGAGATTTGACACCCATTCGGTAAGGGGAACTGGGTAGATAAAACCAGCCTTAAGCAGTTTCTCTACCTCTTCCTTGATCGCGGCTGCCTTTCGATGGTTCACAGCATGAAGGCATTGTTGAACCAGCTTAGCATTAGGATATGTCTAATCTCTTGTTCGACAATGCTGGGGTCCATTCCTGGAATCTCCTCATATGACCAGGCGAAAGCTTCCTGGAGTTCCTTAAACAATTCGGTGTAGATGCGAACCTCTTCAGGAGAGCTATCAGCACTGATGTAAATGTTCTCAACCTTTCCGGGGGTATGAGAAATGTTGATCGACATGGTAGGGGAAATATTAGCGATGTTCCCCTCCGCGAAAATCCCATGCGAACCCCAAGGAGCCACAAGGTGACCAACAATCTCGGAAAGAGTTGTCCTAAACTCGTCTTGTTCCATAAGATCATGGTTGGGAAGAAAATAAGAGCGATGATGCATGCCTTCCCAAGGTCTCTCACTACCACACATGGCCTCAACAATAGCTTCATCTGAAGGTAAAGTATTGTCAAGACAATCGTGCAAACAAGATGAGTTGACTGCCCATTCCGGCAGCATAACAGGATCTTCCTCCTCTATCCAAGAAGAGGAAAGATCTGGCTCTGTAGTGGATTGTTGAATATTTTGATATGCAAGCTCAGTAGTACACAGTGGCATAGCCATTACAACATGCGCAATGTCTCCAGATGTGGAACTCATGGACGGTAAGGTCCATGGATCATCAAAATACGAAGTCTTGAACGATACATTATTCAATGGAGGAGGCACATTATCGGAAATGGTTCCAATAAAAGCAATGGGTGAAGGGAAATCAAAAGATCCCAACAATGAGGGGTACAATCTGACACCCATGTTCCCAGTTGTCGGATGAGAATATGTAGCTTGGGGGACCAGTGATCCCGTGGATGCTGTGGAATAAGGACTAACGAAATCCAGTTGGTCGACTGTCACAATCTTGCCTTCGTGGGGAAAGAAAATAATTATAAATACAGTGGACGCGATCGCTTTCATAGTGTACATCCAATTCCTACCCGGGAGAAGGTTGTAGTCGATGGGCGCATCAACCACCTCGACTTCAATAGGCACAGGTTTCCCATCCAAGCGTACAACGAGGGAAGAGATAATCCCATGTGGCTTAAATGACCGACCGTCAAATGCAGTGAGCATTGTCATAGACTTGGATAAGGGAGGAGAGCCAAGATCTTTCCAACAAGATAAAGACATCATGGACTTGAAAAGCAACGTGGTAAGGTAAGCGAGGTTGGACATCAGTAGTGTCAAACTTAATAACGTTAGGAATTCCCCCATCCTAAACTCCTAAAGCACAAAAAAGGGAATTCCTTTGTGAAGGGCATGCCTGTAAAACCTTGAGAGCCGACATGGCACATGGAGTTTGACCCAAGTCTTCTACAATAGAGTAGTTCTGGGCGGCTCAAGCATTGGGATTATGCGTAGAGCGCTTGAGAACACCTTTCGGTATCTGCGGCATAGTAGTGGGCTTTTCGATATGCAAAGAGGTATCAGGAGGAGGAGGAGGCTCATTCCCCATATTTGTTTGTGGTGCATCATAATCACCTTGGTGAGTGGCAACACTAACCTCTGATTTAACCATATTCACGCATCCAAATCCATTGGGATGGGGAGCATATGTGGAAGTTTCACGAGTCCCATAACCAGTAGCGGGAGCATTCAAAGCCATATTCTAATGATGTGGCAAGGGATATTTCAACACAGCTGGGCTCTATGCAAGATTCTTCGATGCCTCTTCGATTTGAGGACACAAGTGAGTAAGATGATCTTCCCCACAAAGCTTGCAAGGGAATTTCACTTTACGCCTAGGTTTGCGGTCCCCACCAGAATTTATGCCTTCCCAAGGAGGGTTGGCATCCTCTTTCCGAGGAGTATTACGATTACTACCATTGTTCCCATTATTTCCACCCTTACAGTTATTTCTCCCCTTCTTCTTACCACCAGGCTGCTGGTTACCCGATGAATTCGTCGATTGCACAGCATGTACATCGAACGATGGGGTGGAAGTGGACAAGGTGTGAACCTATCCGGGAGTAGATTGGTTAAGCGACAAATTTTGCATTTGATTAGTAACCAAATCTACGAGTCGAGTACTTGTGGATCCAACAATGCCATCTGCATGTGGTCCAAGAACTGACTTGGGCTCATGTCGTGTTCGTAGTGCCCAGGAATAATGTTATACAAGATGCCATACTGAGAATATAGTAAATCTAGCTGCTAGAATTTTAAGATATCTTGTTCCTCAGTCACAATGTCAGACATCGAAACATCCTTAGAAATATATGGAAGAAAATGCTTGAGAAACCATTCCAACAGAAACTCTTAAGGAATGTTGGCTTTCACTAAACTCTTCCATCGACGCCACTCTTGAACGTGGTCAGAAATGTGTGTGGCCTTATTCTGGCAGAAAGTAGACAAGAGTTCAGTACCAGTATCGTAACGAACCGGCAACTGGAAATGATCCAAGAAAACCAAAGCTGTCTCATTGAAACCCCTATACGTCCCCCAAGGAAACTCGGCATACCAATTCGCGGCTACCCCCGAGAGGGTGCGTTGAAATAGTATCAAGCAAACAGAATCATGATTTAATGAGTTTGATGAACACCACAGGTGAAAAGTGGTAACATGATCACCTGGATCCTCACCACCCTTCCCCTCAAACTTGGGAATGTCCGAAGGGAGCTTGGTAGGGATTGGAGGCCAAGAACGATCATGACACACCGGATCATTCGTGAGCTTCGAAAGATCCAGAATATTCAATCGAGCAAGGAACAGAAGCTGCGACTGTAAAGCTTGATTATAAGCTCCCGTAAAAAGTTGATTATACGGAACTGAAGGATAAGATGGACCATAACCGGGACCCTGGCCATAAGGCTTATAACCTCCTCCAACCTGACCCGTGTGAGGGTAAGCAGGTATATATGCATTATGAGCACCGTAGTGAGGTGGGTTGTATTGAGGGTTAGTACCAACTATATTATATTAAGGGTTACCACCATAATTATGGGACATATAAGTATTACCTGTAGCGGGAATCGTGTTGTAATGACCATGGCTAGAAGGTATGTTCCCATCCCTTACGTAAGCGTTATTAGTAGCGTAAGTAGTCGTGTTGTGAACATGAGTATAAGGTATATTCCCAACCCCAATATTGGCATTACTAGTAGCAGGAGCGGTGGTGTTGTGACCATAAGTCTAAGGTATATTCCCACCTCCTACATTAGCATTACTAGTAGCAGGAGCAGTCTTAAAAGTATATGGTATGTGTCCACTCTGTTACTAGGAGGATTATTAACATTAGCAAACGTGTTCATAGGTTGATGGGTAGAGGCATGTGTATTGTATTATGGATGGTGAGTCATATTGCAAACAGTTTTCCTATTAGGATGAGTAGTCCTAGGAGGCGGCCTTCCTCCAACATTTGGATTGTTATAAGGGATATGACCGGTCCCTATATTATGTGTGTGACTAGGAAATGTAGTGCCCCCGGCGAGGGTATTTCCCCCAGTGGGTGCAGTGTTTCCAACACCATGACTAGTGATAGCATGACTACCAAACATAGTGGATGGATCATCTATGTTGTAACTAGGCATACCATGTGAGAATGGGGTAGCGTCCGTAGTGGTCGCAGGACCTATGTTAAAATGAAAATTCGACATCCCATATAGGAAATTATGTGGAATCGAAGGATTGAACCGATCGTCCTCGGGTGGAGTGGATCCAAATAGAATAGGTTGAGTCTCTGGTATCAATGGATCACCTCCAGATTCCTATCTAGGAGTAGGAGGATTAGAGGCATCTTTGACTCTAGCCAATGGAGTCATATTGATTTCTTCCATGCAAAAACCAGTGTAAATGTCGGCGTGAATCACTTCAAAGGAATCCAAAGATTCGGAGGGAGCCTTCTGGAATCCTCTCTGAACACGACGTGTAACTTCGTCGGCTGGTAAACCAGCCAACCGACGATATCAACGAAGAGTAGGACCTCGCGCCATGATATCTCTGAAAGTTTAATAAATCAAAGCGTCCCCTATCGGCCAAACTAACGATCAAAGAATCAAAGAGCACACACCTAAGAAACTACATCCAAATGCACACAAACATGACTGCCTCAAGGAGCTCCTGACACTACAGCTGGTATGTCTCACCTAGGAGAGGCTTGAGACTCCCAAACTATAGCCGGAGGTAACAAAATCAATTATAAGTGTTCCCAGACTTCATTGCGTGAACAGGGTCAAATCCCTATACAACAACAATTGTGTTGTCCAACCTCTATCTGACTCAGGATACGTACAACATAACCACTGCAAGCACCCTATGCGATACCTAGGTAAGGAAACTAAGGTCACCACAATATAACCAATGCTTAGGGAGACAGTCGTAGGTGGGATCCATCATATGGGAAGGGTAACTAAGCCCGAAACTCAAGAGGTAGAGATCCATCAAGAGTCCCCAGATACAAACAAATCTTGGAAATATCTCCCACCTTCAGCCAGTATTGGAGGGATATCTCCGCAACCAACCTCCTGTGACCTCGTGCTTAACTCTGGTATGAGTAGAGCTTCCTAAGAACACTGATGTATACGATGGGTTTCACCACTCCCTGGTTAGACACATAATGTTTCGTCTAGTAGTCTTGGATTTTTATCTCACAATGATCCATTCCAAGACTCTAAACCTATACTAGTTGGTGCACCCTATAAAAGAAAAATCGTTCTAATCAATTTTTAGATTAAGCGTTGATTTTAAATGGCTGTAATTACTCAAGGATATGGTCATGAAACTAATGATGTATATGACTCAATAGTATGCACAATCATCAAACTCTAGACTCATCTATCCAATAAAAACAATGCCACTAAAATGAAAATCAATCCAACAGTTCGAAATAAAATGCAATTCTTTTAAATTTCCAATGCACAAGTAGATCCTAGATGAAAGCACAAGCACTAAGATGCAAAATGTAGTACGAAAAGTAAAATAATTTTGTATTTTCTCTTATAATGAAAAGGAAAATGCAAAACTATGTTTTTGTATTTTTCAATATAATGGAATGAAAAATGCAAGCGAAATCTACCTATTCAGTTAAAGAAATGCATAGCAGATCACTAAGACAACCCAACAATTCCCAAACAGTGAGATTCAGCCAATGTAATGAGCTAGAAAATAAAAAATAGTGATAAACTAACAAGGCTCAAAACAAAGAGAGAGAAGAGTTTATGGTCACCAATAGGGCATGGAACAGTCAGGAATAAGGCCAACTAAGACTCAAGAACACTCAATACCAACCTAGCAACAACCCAAGACCATAAACCAATCAATCCCGGAGTTGTATGCTACTGTTGAAGGAATAACTGTGGGTGGATGCGAGCTACAGTGCAGACAGAGGCGGGTAGACGTGGGCTAAACTAGCTTGACACGCGTACAGGGAAAGGCAAATGAGCAAATAAAGAGTCCAAATACCCAAAAAAAACTTGTTTTCTATAGTGTATCCCAATGGCCAATCAAAGACACAGAAGCTCAACACACAACAACTCTAAATAAGGATTAAAGCCTAAAAATCCCCAAAATAGATGTTCTCCCCAGCGAGGTAGCCATTTCTGTTACGGAGAAAACTTCCTATGGCTTGGGGAAGACCACAACAGACAACTGACTACCAGAAAATGACTCAATTCCCAATGCAATGTTATACAAATGACAATGCTAAGATAATGGAGAAAGACCAACCTTCAACCGGATGTTCGATGTAGATCCCTGTTGAGATTTCAACCTCTACACTTGAACCTGCAAATTAACCTCAACAACAAGTACAAGCAAGTGAATATAATATGTGAAAGACATTAGCATAATAAATAGCATGGTCCATGATATCATAAGAAAATATAACACAATGTAATGTTAACAATATTCACAACATCAATTGGACGAGAAAATGAGTATTTTCATTAATAAATAACAAGAAGTACAATATACAACCTCTTGTCGGCAACCAATATGAACCAAGAACTGGGTCTCTCCACTTGTGCCTCCACCACTTCAATCCTCCATGTAATGGCAAACTCAAACTAGGATAGGAGTTTGGTAGGTGAACATAAGGAGTTCACAACAACAAGGATCAATGAGTCTAGACTCAAGTCAAGCAAAAAATCCTCTAGAGTTATCTTTCTCTCTCTTTCTCCTCCCTTCCATATGCCATAAGACCTCAATATATAGCCTTCCAAAGGTAAGTGAAAGGACACATCGATGCGTTTCGGGGAAAATGGAGGGAAAAGGTCACCCTAAGACTGCTTTTTGGGAGTAAAAAGTAAATTTCTAATGATTTTTACCATTTTACTTGGTACCCGTGGGCTATAGTGGAACAGCTCGTGTGTACGCTAGCTAAAGTGAAACAGCTAGCGTACAGGAAGAAAAATAGAGAAAAAGTGTTTATGAAGGACATAAAGTGAATCTGATTCAGTGAAAATGGATCCTGAAGGCCAAAGAGTGCTGATGCTCACAAGGTGTAAAATTACGTTGTAACAAAAGTCTAAGTCTATGTCCATTTACAACAAAAGAAATTTTTGAATCATCAATTGTCTTAATTTTAACAGATCCATTATCAAAAGTTGTAACAATTTCATATGGACCCATCCATCGAGTAGTTAATTTACCTTTAAAATTTTTGTACCTTGAATCAAAAAGCAATGCCCAATCTCCTGTTTTGAAATGTTTCTATTTAATGTATCTATCATGCCACTTTTTACGTTGGTTTTGAATTAAAATTGTGCGTTGGATAGCATCTTTCCTAATCTCGTCTTCTAGATCCATGCCTAATTGTGCATCCATACAAAAAGTTTTAACTTGAAATTCAATAGGTAGAAAAACTTGTTCACCATAAACATGTTCATAAGGTGTGTGGCCAGTGGTGTTCCTCCAAGATATTCTATAAGCCCACAAGGCTTCTGGGAGCCTATCTTCCCAGTCTTTGTTGTGTAACTGGATAGTCTTAGTCAGGATGGCTTCTAACACTTTGTTGGTGGACTCTACCTGACTATTGGCTTACAGATGGTATGGTGAAGATTTACAATGTCTAATACCATACTTGCCAGTAAGCTCTTTCATTATATTGGAGGTAAACTGAGATCCTTGATCGGTTACAATTTCCCTACGTACACCGAATTGGGTAAATATTTCTTCATATATAAATTCCACTACAAATTTCTCTGTGGCTCGAAATAAGGCTTTGGCTTCTACCCACTTGGTGACATAATCTATACAAACTAGAATGTACTTCTTCTTGCGAGACATAGGAGAAATTGGCCCAACAAAATCTAGAGCCCATTTTTCAAAAGGCTCAATCATAACTTGGGGTTGTAAAGGCATCTCATCAGATGGCGAGGGTCTACCCATTCTTTGGAAACTGTCACACCCCTTGACATACTTGGTAGCATCTTTAAAAATGCTTGGCCAATAATACCCAGAGTGCAACACTTTGTATGTTGTTCTTTTCTCATAAAAATGCCCACCACAAGGTCCACCATGACATGCATGCAAGATCTCTTCCATCTCATCCTCTCATACACATCGTCTAATAATAATATCAGGACCAGTACGAAAGAGATCATTATCCACCCAAGAATAATTAGAACTCTGAACTATGATCCTACGTTTCGCGGGTGGGGAGAGATGGTTTGGTAGCTTTCCAGTTTCTAAATAATTGGCTATGTCTGCAAACCATGGGGTTTGAATAGACACAACGAACAAATGTTCATCTGGGAAGCTATCAACGATAGGACTAGCATTATCGTCAGTTTGAATTTGAGAGAGAAAATATGCTACCACATTCTCTCGACCAGGACGATTAACAATGGTGATATTAAATTCTTGTAACCAAAGAAGCCACCGAGTCACTCTGTCATTGGTGATAGGTTTATTCATTAAAAATATGATGGCGGAGTGGTCAGTGTCTATAAAAATTTCATATCCTGTGATATAATGACGAAACTTGTTGATGGCATAGACTACTGCTAGAAACTCTTTTTCAGTAACAATGTATTTTGATTCTGCAGGAGTCAAATCTTTACTAGCAAAATAGATGGCATGTGATGTATGTCCTTCCTTTTGACCTAAGACTTCCCCTATAGCTATGTCGGAAGCATCAGTGGATATATGGAAGGGAAGGGACCAATTAGGGCCCCTAAGTATTGGTGTCACTGATAACTTTGCCTTCAAAGTTTCGAAGGCATGTTGGGAAGGTTCAGTCCATTGGAATCCTGTGTCCTTCATGAGTAATTTGAACATAGGTGTGGCTATCTTAGTGAAGTTTTCAATAAAAAGTCTATAATAGCCTGCATGGCCAAGAAAACTTCTTACTTCCTTCGGAGTTTTTGGAGGAGGAAGATTAACAATTATTTCTATCTTGGCAGGATCCACCTTGATACCTTGAAGAGAGACATGATGTCCCAGAACTATGCCCTCGGTTAGTAACATCTTACATTTTTCATGACTAAGAGATAAGTTCGTTTCTTGGCACCGAATAAGAACTGTTTCGAGGTTATCAAGGGCTTCTTGGAAGGTATTTCCATAAACTGTAAAATCATCCATATAGACTTCTACACAATCATGTATACGGTCAAGAAAGATTCCTAGAACTGCACACTGGAAAGTAGCAGGTGCATTACAGAGGCCAAATGGTAACACTAGATAGGCATGTCCCCCACGAACAAGTAAAGGTTGTCTTGTCTTGATCTTCAGGTGCTATTAGTATTTGTGTATCCACTATACCCATCAAGGAATGAAAAATATTGTTTCCCTGATAACATATCTAATACCTGATTGATGAAAGGAAAAGGGAAGTAGTCCTTAAGAGTGGCCTTGTTCAATTCCTGAAAGTCAACATAGATACGCCATTATCTTGTGACTTTCTATGGTACTACCACCAGATGAGACACCTATTTACTGTTAGAAATTGGGTAAATAAAACCGGCGTTAAGGAGTTTTTGTAATTCATATTTTACCATATCCTTTAGGGTTGGATTCATTCTTCTTTGGGGTTGCCTAATAGGAGGTATGTTTGAGTCTATGTAAATGTGGTGGATACAGGTATCTGGGTGTATACCTTTCATATTGGTATATTCCCATGCAAATGCTCCAGTTTGACTTTTGAGAACTTTTAGTAATTGTTTTTGTTGACTCTCATCTAAACCTACATTTATATGTAGAAATTTGTCGGAACTAACCTCACAAGGTATGGTATAGGATCCTAGATGTTCTTCGATTGCGAAGACACAGGGTGTACTCGTAAATGTTGAGAGGCTCATCTTTTCTTGAAATTCGTCTCCAAAGATCTGGTTAAGTTGGGAAAAATACTGAGGAAAGTCTATACATGTTGTGGAAGAGATAAATTGATTCAACACATTCTCGGTATTTTGTTCTTGAAGTGCCCAGGAAAAATCACTAACAAGGAAAAGTTCTTCCAAGTTCTCATCCCCGAAAGGACAATTTAACCAAAATAGGTTTTCAGTTACTGGATGAGCTAGTGGGTATAACGCTAGTTTTCTTGTAGATAACCCATCAGAGATAGTCATCTCTCCATCCCTACATCCTATAAATGCATTGGCAGTAGCCAACCAAGGTCACTATTTCTACAACTATTTCTATGGATTTCCTAGAAGCACTCTAATGGTACAATACAACATCTACAAGGACACCATATGAAGCATTCTATGGACAGGCACCACCACTTCTTCTTCCATACACCCTCAGCAGCTCCCAAATTCAGGAAATTGACTCGGTTCTTCGAAACTGCGATCAGATTCTTCTCATTCTGCAGGACAATCTTCACATGGCAAGAATTCAACTGAAACAACAAGCCGATCAGCACCATTCAGAGCACACTTTTCCTGTAGCTAATGTGGTTCTTCTTCAGCCTTCCAAGCAATCCTCCTGAAACTCAAAAGGCGTCAATGTCCCGGAATGCAACTCAAGGATGCTACAGGGGAACCACTCCTTCCAATTCTGCATCAATTTCCACATCTAAAGCTTTGAGGACAAAGCTTTTAATAAGGGAGAGGGGATGTTAGGAACCCATGTCAACCCTTCTAGTTACTTTGTCATTATATTGTTGTTGGACGCATATGCTTTGTAAGTCGTCCCATAGTATTTTTTGATCCATAGTTTGTATTATTGTTGTTGGACGCATATGCTTTGTAAGTCATCCCATAGTAACTATTGATCCATATTTTGTATTAGCCCGTGGTTTGTATTGACACATGGTATTGGTGCCTGGACTTAGTATATAAGTTTGTGTTCAAACCAATGAAGGTACCGTGAAGTTATTTGTATTGAGCTTGCTCAAAGGAGGTTTCCCCCTCGAAGTGGCCTACAATCAATATAAAAGTGATTATGAGTTCTGTTATTTCTGCTATTTCATGTGTTTTCATTAATTAATTATTGTAGGTTCTTCACAATAATATGCCAGTTGTTCTTGCTCTATTGGATGGTACGTTGGAGAATGGTATTTAAAGACTTATTGACTGCTTCAACCTAACCATTCGCTTGGGGTTAGTAAGAAGATGAGTGTTCTTGATGAAACCCAAGCTTGAGTGACAAATCTTCCATCATTTTGTTCTGAAAGTGACTGCCATGGTCAGTGACAATCTCTTTCGGAATACCGAAACGAGTAATAATTTGATTGAATATGAAATGGGCTATTTTAGCACCATCGGCTTTTATGGTAGGCATGGCCTCATCCCATTTGGAGAAATAATCCACAGCCACTATGATATGGTGATGACCCCTAGCCAAGGCTGGTTTGCAATCCATGAAATCCACCCCCCACTTGGTGAAGAGACCAACGGTGACGACCAGATGAAGGGGTTTTGGATGCGAGTGTATATTTCGAGAAAACATCTTGCAAGGGTGACATCTCTTTACAGCATTCATACAATATTTAAAGATCGAAGGCCAAAAGTAACCAGCTCGCATAATACGTTGGCCTATTGCAAGCCTGGATAAGTGACCACCACACACCCCAGCATGGCAATCATTAAGCACATGCTTCGCTTCTTCGTGAGTCAAACAACGATGGAGGATAGAATCCTTTCCTCGACGATACAAAGTGTTGCTAATGATGGTATAATCTTTAGCGTGGTGTTTCACACGCCTTCGTTCGTCTCGTGAATACTGCGAAGGAAACTTCAAAGTTTGAAGATATATAATAATATCCCCATACCAAGGGTCCTCAGATGAGATAAGAAATAAGTGATCACCCACAAAGGAATCTTCATGGACAATATGCTCATCAAGTCGCGGAAGATCCAACATGAGCTCAGCAAAAACCAAGGATTTCACCGACTTCACCAAAGAAAAATTAAGATCAAACTCCTGAAGGATCACAATCTATTTATTGTACTTCCCCCCTATAAGACGTCGTGATAGCACGAACTGAAATGGATTGATATGAGCTATAACTATGATTTTCCTAAGCATGATGTAGTGTCGTAACCGTTGGACTGCATGAACAGTCACCAGCGCCAACTTTTCCACATGAGTGTATCTTAGTTCAGTGTCTACTAAATTTCGACTAAGATAATATATCACATGCTCCATGAGCACATCATCAACATGAACTAAGACCATGCCAATTGTCTCTTTAGACGCAGCCACATAAAGTATACAATTTGTGGCAAATTTGGGTGGACTAAGCAAATGGGCCGATACCAAAGCTTTCTTAAGAGCATCGAAATACTGTTGGACTTGCTCATCCCAGATAAATGGTGTGTCTTTATTCAACAAGTGCGCGAAACCTTTGGTAAGACTAGCATAATTCACTACAAAGAGATGTAGAAAAGTAGCACTCCCTTGGAGGCTCTGAAGTTGAAACAAGTTGCGCGGAGGAGGCAACCGAAGTATTGCCTCAACTTTAAGAGGATCGACTCTGATACCCTCTTTCGAAACTATGAAACCTAGAAGGTGACCTGTCTTCATAGCAAAGATGCACTTATTGGGATTCAACTGAATCTTGTAGCGTATTCATCGTTCGAGAATCAAATGGAGGTGCTTGGGGTGGTCCACTCTCTTGCGAGAATGGCCACCAAGATCATCCAAGAAAACCTCCATTATATGTTTAAGGTTGTGAAAGGCGTAGGTCATAGCACGTTGAAATGTAGCTTCGACGTTTTTAAGGCCGAAGAGAATTTTCCGGTACGCAAATGTACCTCAAGGACAAATGAAAGCAGTCTTATGTTGGTCCTCGGGTTTGATCTGAATCTGGTTATATCTCGAAAAGTCGTCCATGAACAAAAATTTTTTGCTTCCCTCACAAGCATCCAAGATCTGATCTATGAATGGAGTGGGGAAATTGTCCTTCAGACATGCATGGTTGAAGTCTCTAAAATAAGTGCATACACGGATACTTCCCTTCTTCTTATCCACAGGAACGAGATTTGACACCCATTCGGTAAGGGGAACTGGGTAGATAAAACCAGCCTTAAGCAGTTTCTCTACCTCTTCCTTGATCGCGGCTGCATTTCGATGGTTCACAGCATGAAGGCATTGTTGAACCAGCTTAGCATTAGGATATGTCTAATCTCTTGTTTGACAATGCTGGGGTCCATTCCTGGAATCTCCTCATATGACCAGGCGAAAGCTTCCTGGAGTTCCTTAAACAATTCGGTGTAGATGCGAACCTCTTCAGAAGAGCTATCAGCACTGATGTAAATGTTCTCAACCTTTCCGGGGGTATGAGAAATGTTGATCGACATGGTATGGGAAATATTAGCGATGTTCCCCTCCGCGAAAATCCCATGCGAACCCCAAGGAGCCACAAGGTTACCAACAATCTCGGAAAGAGTTGTCCTAAACTCGTCTTGTTCCATAAGATCATGGTTGGGAAGAAAATAAGAGCGATGATGCATGCCTTCCCAAGGTCTCTCACTACCACACATGGCCTCAACAATAGCTTCATCTGAAGGTAAAGTACTGTCAAGACAATCGTGCAAACAAGATGAGTTGACTGCCCATTCCGGCAGCATAACATGATCTTCCTCCTCTATCCAGGAAGAGGAAAGATCTGGCTCTGCAGTGGCTTGTTGAATATTTTGATATGCAAGCTCAGTAGCAGACAGTGGCATAGCCATTCCAACATGCGCAATGTCTCCAGACGTGGAACTCGTGGACGGTAAGGTCCATGGATCATCAAAATACGAAGTCTGGAACGATACATTATTCAATGGAGGAGGCGCGTTATCGGAAATGGTTCCAATAAAAGCAATGGGTGAAGGGAAATCAAAAGATCCCAACAATGAGGGGTACAATCTGACACCCATGTTCCCAGTTGTCGGCTGAGAATATGTAGCTTGGGGGACCACTGATCCCATGGATGCTGTGGAATAAGGACTAACGAAATCCAGTTGGTCGACTGTCACAATCTTGCCTTCGTGTGGAAAGAAAATAATTATAAATACAGTGGACGCGATCGCTTTCATAGCGTACATCCAATTCCTACCCGGGAGAAGGTTGTAGTCGATGGGCGCATCAACCACCTCGACTTCAATAGGCACAGGTTTCCCATCCAAGCGGACAACGAGGGAAGAGATAATCCTATGTGGCTTAAACGACCGACCGTCAAATGCAGTGAGCATTGTCATAGACTTGGATAAGGGAGGAGAGCCAAGATCTTTCCAACAAGATAAAGACATCATTGACGTAGAAGCACCTTCGTCAACCACCGTTCTTTTGAAGACATTCTGTAGGCACTCCACATGGAATTGAAAAGCAACGTGGTAAGGTAAGCGAGGTTGGACATCAGTAGTGTCAAACTTAATAACGTTAGGAATTCCCCCATCCTAAACTCCTAAAGCACAAAAAAGGGAATTCCTTTGTGAAGGGCATGCCTGTAAAACCTTGAGAGCCGACATGGCACATGGAGTTTGACCCAAGTCTTCTACAATAGAGTAGTTCTGGGCGGCTCGAGCATTGGGATTATGCGTAGAGCGCTTGAGAACACCTTTCGGTATCTGCGGCATAGTAGTGGGCTTATCGATATGCAAAGAGGTATCAGGAGGAGGAGGAGGCTCATTCCCCATATTCGTTTGTGGTGCATCATAATCACCTTGGCGAGTGGCAACACTAACCTATGATTTAACCATATTCACGCATCCAAATCCATTGGGATGGGGAGGATATGTGGAAGTTTCACGAGTCCCATAACCAGTAGCGGGAGCATTCAAAGCCATATTCTAATGATGTGGCAAGGGATATTTCAACACAGCTGGGCTCTATGCAAGATTCTTCGATGCCTCTTCGATTCGAGGACACAAGTGAGTAAGATGATCTTCCCCACAAAGCTTGCAAGGGAATTTCACTTTACGCGTAGGTTTGCGGTCCCCACCAGAATTTATGCCTTCCCAAGGAGGGTTGGCATCCTCTTTCCGAGGAGTATTACGATTACTACCATTGTTCCCATTATTTCCACCCTTACAGTTATTTCTCCCCTTCTTCTTACCACCAGGCTGCTGGTTACCCAATGAATTCGTCGATTGCACAGCATGTACATCGAACGATGGGGTGGAAGTGGACAACGTGTGAACCTATCCGGGAGTAGATTGGTTAAGCGACAAATTTTGCATTTGATTAGTAACCAAATCTACGAGTCGAGTACTTGTGGATCCAACAATGCCATCTGCATGTGGTCCAAGAACTGACTTGGGCTCATGTCGTGTTCGTAGTGCCCAGGAATAATGTTATACAAGATGCCATACTGAGAATATAGTAAATCTAGCTGCTAGAATTTTAGGATATCTTGTTCCTCAGTCACAATGTCAGACATCGAAACATCCTTAGAAATATATGGAAGCAAATACTTGAGAAACCATTCCAACAGAAACTCTTAAGGAATGTTGGCTTTCACTAAACTCTTCCATCGACGCCACTCTTGAACGTGGTCAGAAATGTGTGTGGCCTTATTCTGGCAGAAAGTAGACAAGAGTTCAGTACCAGTATCGTAACGAACCGGCAACTGGAAATGATCCAAGAAAACCAAAGCTGTCTCATTGAAACCCCTATACGTGCCCCAAGGAAACTTGGCATACCAATTCGCGGCTACCCCCGAGAGGGTGCGTTGAAATAGTATCAATCAAACGGAATCGTGATTTAATGAGTTTGATGAACACCACAGGTGAAAAGTGGTAACATGATCACCTGGATCCTCACCACCCTTCCCCTCAAACTTGGGAATGTCCGAAGGGAGCTTGGTAGGGACTGGAGGCCAAGAAGGATCATGACACACCGGATCATTCGTGAGCTTCGAAAGATCCAGAATATTCAATCGAGCGAGGAACAGAAGCTGCGGCTGTAAAGCTTGATTATAAGCTCCCGTAAAAAGTTGATTATACGGAACTGAAGGATAAGATGGACCATAACCGGGACCCTGGCCATAAAGCTTATAACCTCCTCCAACCTGACCCGTGTGAGGGTAAGCAGGTATATATGCATTATGAGCACCGTAGTGAGGTGGGTTGTATTGAGGGTCAGTACCAACTATATTATATTAAGGGTTACCACCATAATTATGGGACATATAAGTATTACCTGTAGCGGGAATCGTGTTGTAATGACCATGGTTAGAAGGTATGTTCCCATCCCTTACGTAAGCGTTATTAGTAGTGTAAGTAGTCGTGTTGTGAACATGAGTATAAGGTATATTCCCAACCCCAATATTGGCATTACTAGTAGCAGGAGCGATGGTGTTGTGACCATAAGTCTAAGGTATATTCCCACCTCCTACATTAGCATTACTAGTAGCAGGAGCAGTCTTAAAAGTATACGGTATGTGTCCACTCTGTTACTAGGAGGATTATTAACATTAGCAAACGTGTTCCTAGGTTGATGGGTAGAGGCATGTGTATTGTATTATGGATGGTGAGTCATATTGCAAACAGTTTTCCTATTAGGATGAGTAGTCCTAGGAGGCGGCCTTCCTCCAACATTTGGATTGTTATAAGGGATATGACCGGTCCCTATATTATGTGTGTGACTAGGAAATGTAGTGCCCCCGGCGAGGGTATTTCCCCCAGTGGGTGCAGTGTTTCCAACACCATGACTAGTGCTAGCATGACTACCAAACATAGTGGATGGATCATCTATGTTGTAACTAGGCATACCATGTGAGAATGGGGTAGCGTCCGTAGTGGTCGCAGGACCTATGTTAAAATGAAAATTCGACATCCCATATAGGAAATTATGTGGAATCGAAGGATTGAACCGGTCGTCCTCGGGTGGAGTGGATCCAAATAGAATAGGTTGAGTCTCTGGTATCAATGGATCACCTCCAGATTCCTATCTAGGAGTAGGAGGATTAGAGGCATCTTTGACTCTAGCCAATGGAGTCATATTGATTTCTTCCATGCCAAAACCAGTGTAAATGTCGGCGTGAATCACTTCAAAGGAATCCAAAGATTCGGAGGGAGCCTTCTGGAATCCTCTCTGAACACGACGTGTAACTTCGTTGGCTGGTAAACCATCCAACCGACGATATCAACGAAGAGTAGGACCTCGCACCATGATATCTCTAAAAGTTCAATAAATCAAAGCGTCCCCTATCGGCCAAACTAACGATCAAAGAATCAAAGAGCACACACCTAAGAAACTACAGCCAAATGCACACAAACATGACTGGCTCAAGGAGCTCCTGACACTACATTTGGTATGTCTCACCTAGGAGAGGCTTGAGACTCCCAAACTATAGCCGGAGGTAACAAAATCAGTTATAAGGGTTCCCAGACTTCATTGCGTGAACAGGGTCAAATCCCTATACAACAACAATTGTGTTGTCCAACCTCTATCTGACTCAGGATACGTACAGCATAACCACTGCAAGCACCCTATGCGATACCTAGGTAAGGAAACTAAGGTCACCACAATATAACCAATGCTTAGGGAGACAGTCGTAGGTGGGATCCATCATATGGGTAGGGTAACTAAGCCCGAAACTCAAGAGGTACAAATCCATCAAGAGTCCCCAGATACAAACAAATCCTGGAAATATCTCCCACCTTCAGCCAGTATTGGAGGGATATCTCCGCAACCAACCTCCTGTGACCTCGTGCTTAACTCTGGTATGAGTAGAGCTTCCTAAGAACACTGATGTATACGATGGGTTTCACCACTCCCTAGTTAGACACATAATGTTTCGTCTAGTAGTCTTGGATTTTTATCTCACAATGATCCATTCCAAGACTCTAAACCTATACTAGTTGGTGCACCCTATAAAAGAAAAATCGTTCTAATCAATTTTTAGATTAAGCGTTGATTTTAAATGGCTGTAATTACTCGAGGATATGGTCATGAAACTAATGATGTATATGACTCAATAGTATGCACAATCATCAAACTCTAGACTCATCTATCCAATAAAAACAATGCCACTAAAATGAAAATCAATCCAACAGTTCAAAATAAAATGCAATTCTTTTAAATTTCCAATGCACAAGTAGATCCTAGATGAAAGCACAAGCACTAAGATGCAAAATGTAGTACGAAAAGTAAAATGATTTTGTATTTTCTCTTATAATGAAAAGGAAAATGCAAAACTATGTTTTTGTATTTTTCAATATAATGGAATGAAAAATGCAAGCGGAATCTACCTATTCAGTTAAAGAAATGCATAGCAGATCACTAAGACAACCCAACAATTCCCAAACAGTGAGATTCAGCCAATGTAATGAGCTAGAAAATAAAAAATAGTGATAAACTAACAAGGCTCAAAACAAAGAGAGAGAAGAGTTTATGGTCACCAACAGGGCATGGAACAGTCAGGAATTGTTAGGATATTTAGACACTTAGGAGTTAGTTAAGATCAACTTGTGTAATATATCCGTTAGGGATAGTGTGTTTCTTTAGTATGCATTTGTATATACTTAATCCGACGGTCACGATATGTTTCCGACATAGAGTGATCCGACGGCTCAACTTCTCTTAGATCAAACCTAACCTTGATCCGTGGCTTAACACCCGATTGGTCCATGATCTCTATTTAAAGAGCATGGAGGGTCATTGTTTAGTTGATCGATTATGAGAAGCTCATTTGTAACTTTCTTTCTTTGCATAATAAATTGTCCCGTAGAAGCTATTTGGCCGGGGCCGTGGAGTGTTTCCCTCAAGAGGGTTTAAACCACGTCAAAACATCGGTGTGTTGATCTGTGATCTGTTTGTGTGAAGTGGTTGCTCTTGGTGTTCGGTCCTTTGGTAGTACCCTGTGTACCCGAACATGGTATCAGAGCTTTTATGAAGTGCCGCTTCCGGTTATGATCTAGATCTTGAACTGTTGTTGCCGAAACTCGAAAGGGTTTCTAGTTCTGGTATTTCTGTTCATTTCTGGGCTGTGGGAGGTGTTCCATTGCATCCGGAGCGTCGTTTCCATTGGGAAATAGTTTTCGTTTGATCGAAAACGGTTCCCGGTTGCTCCAGAAACGCGTTTTTCATCAGATCTGGAGGTATAATGTTACAGTGACGCATTTTTTTTATTTCGTTTTTGAAAAGAAAAAATCTCATATTTCATTTTTTTTTACTGTTAGATTTTTTTTTGGTTCGGATTGTTGCTTTCCCGTCTGCGTATGCTCTTTGCCGTGCACCTTGAGCGATCTCGGCAAATCAGAAACAGAAAGGGAAAGGGTTTTTTCGGCTGCGTATGCTCTTTGTTGTGCACTTTGCGTGATCTCGGCAAATCAGAAACAGAGAGAAAACGTAGACTTTCCGGGCAAGCTAACAAGATCTAACTCCACAAGTGTGGAAAAGTTTTTTTTGTTTCGTTTTGTGGTTTGTTTTGCAGGAAAAAGGGCAAGCACGCAAACCGAGCAAGAAGAGTAAAAAAAAAAAAAAGCCCCCTTCCTCATTTCCATATTTTACATACCTTTTAAACTAGCTCACTTGGTCCAAAGTTGCTTTATTCCTTAATAGGTCTTGAGTTCAAGTCTTAGGAAGTTACTTTTAAAAAGAAAAGTGCATGCAATTTCTATTTTCAAGTTACTTTATTGTAAAAGTGCATCTCACTTAAATAATAAAAAAAATAAAAATACAAGTGAGTCACTTAAGCTTTTTATTTATTGTTGCACTATTTAAAAGTAATATCATTGTAAAAGTGAAATCACTTATTTTACAAAAGTGATTCACTTAAAAGCAACTTTTTTGTAAAGTGATTGTCAAAAGGTTCATCTTGGGAAGAGGGGGGTTCTTTTTTTTATTGCTGGACATTCTCTAGCTGCCACGTCACTATTGGGGACATCTTCAACAGTTTCTTTGTTCAAGCATAACTTCATCATACAGAGTCCGTTTTCAGTGTCGTTTTTTTTTAAACCGCCTATTTTTTCGAGCTCTTCACATCCAGATTATTGGTTTCTACTTTTACAGCCATTAATTTACAAATATGGCCGCCCTTTGTGATATTCTACTTAACAGTTCCAACTATTTCTCATGGAAATCTCGTATGGAGGATGTTCTACGAAGTAGGGGACTTTTCAGAATTACAACAGGGAAAGAAAAAGAACCCACTGATGATGATAAGAAAATAAAATGGGCAAATAGATGTGATGAAGCTCGTGGATTGATTGGGATGTCAATCTCTACTGATTTGCGATTCCACATATCTGGAATTGATGAACCTAATGCTGCTTGGGACAAGTTGGAATCTGTGTTTGGTAAACACAATGAAATTCGGGGTCACCAACTCGAAAATGAGTTGATTTCTTTAAATCCAAGTGACTTTTCATGCATTCAAGATTATTTATCTAAGTACAAAACTCTCAAGCTCTTATGTGCAGAATGTAAGATTGAGAGGGAAGACAAACAATGCATTTATCATATTCTTTCCAAACTTGGACCTGCATATTCTGTTTTTGTATCTACATTTTACTCCATGAAAGCGTCATTGAATGCAGCTAGCTATCAAGAGCCTAGTCTTGAATCCTTTTGTGATTCTTTGATTAGAGAACAAGATAAACTCATTCATCTTGGAATAATCAACAATGCAGATACATCTGGTAAAGCCTTATTGTCCCAACAGAAAGAAAAGTCCAAGCCTCCCAAGAAACAAAATTTTCGCAATAATAAGTCAAACAAGGGTCCAAAACCCTCTCAGTCAGCTCCTTCTTTAAAAAATGACAAAGGATCCAAGCCAAAAGGCAAGAAGACTGAGCGTCATTGCAACTATTGCGGGAAAGATAATCATGATGAATCTAAGTGTTTCAAGAAGATGGCAGCCTTGGAAGCAGCAATGAAGAAGCACCACATCAGCCTAGATTCGCCTTCAGAATCTGCCTCTCATGGACATGCACTTTGTGCTTCTGGTTATTCTTATAATGCATCTTCTTCTTCTACTTCAAATGAATGGCTCATTGATTCTGGAGCATCTTATCATATGGCTAAGGATCAAGCCATCTTTTCTACTATGCATGAATGTAACACCAAACAAATATTTGTTGGTGATGATAGATCTCTAAGTGTTGTAGGAGCTGGAACAGTTCCAGTAGACAATGGTCATTTTAGTGATGTACTATGTGTTCCAAGAATTTCCTGCAATTTGTTATCAGTCTATCAGATCACTCATTCTGGTGAAGGTAAAACTGTGACCTTTACACCTCACCAAGTTGTAATCAAGGATTTTAAAGATCCTCAACAGGTTCTAGCTACCGGAATTGTTGATGATATTACCAGGTTGTACAAGTTTAACAACTTTGGGTCATCACCTTTCCCTTCAGTTTTTGTTGCTCATAGTGATAACTTGAGCAAACTTTGGCATGAGCGATTTGGTCACTTAAATTATCGCTCATTGCAACAACTATGTAAAGAAAATATGGTGACAGGTCTTCCGATGGTATCTTGCAGAGATGGTGTTTGTTCCGGTTGTGTACTCGGAAAACATCATCGGGACAGTTTTGACAAACGTGCCTCTTGGCACGCCTCGGTTCCCTTGGAGCTTGTGCATAGTGACTTGTGTGGTCCTCTTCCATCTGCTTCCTTTTCTGGTTTCAAGTATTTCTTAACTTTCATTGATGATTACACCAGACGCACTTGGGTTTATTTCCTAAAACTTAAGAGCGAAGTATTTAACATGTTCTTGGCCTACAAGGCCCTTGTTGAAAAACAATCTGGTCATCAAATTATCAAGTTAAGATCTGACAATGGAGGAGAATATGTTAACAAACAGTTCACTACTTTCTGCACTGAACAAGGCATCCAACAACAACACACTGTTCCATATACACCACAACAAAATGGTGTAGCTGAGCGGAAGAACCGCACTTTAAAAGAAATGGCAAATTGTATGATCCAATCTAAGGGACTAAGTCTTCAATTTTGGGCTGAAGCCATAAATTGTGCAAATTACATAGTTAATCGCACCCCCACAAAAGTATTACAAGGTATAACACCGGAAGAAGCATGGAGTAAAGTTAAACCTGATGTAAGTCACTTTCGTGTGTTTGGTAGTGAAGCATGGGCTCACATTCCGGATGAAAAACGGAAAGCATTGCAGCCTAAAAGTGAAAAGTGCATATTTGTTGGATATTCTGAAGATGTAAAAGGTTATAGACTTCTTCAACCACCTTCTCATGCTATAATCATTAGAAGAGATGTTAAATTTGATGAAAATATCTTGGCCTGCGAGCCTAACTCGGCGAGTGTGCCATCTTTGACCTGCGAGCCTGATTCGGCGTTTGTGCCTTCTTCTTCTTCTTCCAACTTCCTTGACAGGTTTCCAACTCCAGTTTCTGATGATGACAGTGAGGATGAAAATCCACCTCCGCCTGCTCATGTTCCTCCAGTTGCACCAGCACAAGTGCTTCCTCGATGGGTCCGTTCAACATGTGAAGCAGCTGGTGATCTTGCCGGTGATCCTAGAGATCAACGTCGAACACGTTCTCAGTTTCAGCGAGCCTCTTCTCTTTTGGCTCAAGTTTCCGAGAATCATGATCCAGAAACTTTTGCAGAAGCTTCAGGGAATCCAGATTGGGATGCAGCCATGGATGAAGAATATCGTTCCTTAATGGCGAACAATACTTGGGATCTTGTACCTCTTCCAAAAGGAAGAAAACTTGTCAGATGTAAATGGGTCTACAGAACTAAGTATGCATCAGATGGAAGTGTTGAAAGACTTAAGGCAAGGTTAGTTGCCAAAGGTTTTTCTCAAGTTGAAGGGATTGACTACAATGAAACCTTTGCTCCCGTCGCCAAAATGAACTCCATCCGCCTTGTTCTTTCCCTTGCAGCCTTACACAACTGGGAAGTCCATCAAATGGATGTCAAGTCTGCCTTCTTACATGGTGATTTACAGGAGGAAATTTACATGGAACAACCTCCTGGCTATGTTCAGAATAACTCTAGCCTTGTCTGCCGCCTTAAGAAATCCTTATATGGCCTTAAGCAAGCTCCTAGAGCTTGGTATGCCAAAATGGATAACTTTCTCCTTGACACTGGTTTTTCTAGATGCCATTCTGACCCCAATGTCTATACCAAGAAAGTAGGAAACCATCTCATCATACTTGTTCTATATGTTGATGACCTTATTCTTACTGGTAGTGACCCTAAGCTTATAACCCATGTGAAATCCAGTCTTAAACAAACTTTTGAAATGTCAGACTTAGGACATTTGCATTATTTTCTTGGTCTCCAAGTTCTGCAAACCAAAGAAGGAATCTTTCTTTCTCAGTCTAAGTATGCTTGTGACCTTCTTCGTCGCTTTCACATGGAAGATTGTAAACCAGCTCCTTCTCCCTTCCAGTCTGGAGTCAAACTTTCTGCCACTTGTACTTCACCTGAAGTAGATCCCACATTGTATCGTCAGCTTGTTGGTAGTCTTTTATACTTGACTCATTCCCGTCCTGACCTTTCCTTTGCCGTTGGTCGAGTTGCCCGTTATATGCAGACACCTCATGAAAGTCACTGGAAAGCAGCTAAAAGAATACTTCGATATATTCGAGGTACAGTTCAGTTTGGGATTCATTATAGTACAGGGGGGAAACCTTTGTTGGTTGGTTTCACTGATTCAGATTGGGCCGGCGATCCTGATGATCGAAAGTCTACTGCAGGTTATGTTTTCAGTCTGGGATCTGGACCTATTACTTGGGCTTGTAAGAAACAACAAGCTCTTGCTCTTTCTTCAGCAGAGGCAGAATATCGAGCAGCAGTTAATGCCAGTCAGGAAGCTTTATGGCTTCGACAGATCCTTTCAGAGTTTGGATTCGAGCAGCAGCAGCCTACTCCACTTTGGTGCGACAATCAAAGTGCCATCAAGCTTGCCAAAGATCCAGTTCTACATCAACGCAGCAAACACATTGAGCTACATATGCACTTCATCAGAAATCTTGTTCATGATCGTGTTCTTGAAGTGCTCTTTTGCCCTACAGATGATCAAGTTGCAGACATCTTCACCAAGTCTCTTACAGAAGCGAAGTTTTCTAAACTTCGATCTATGTTAGGAGTTCAGGAACTTGTCATTAAGGGGGGATAGGCTCTAATGCCTCCTTCCTTCTCCTAATAGTGTCACTTTTGTAAATCCTTCAATCCTATCCCAAGTTGTTCTTAAGGGGGGATGTTAGGATATTTAGACACTTAGGAGTTAGTTAAGATCAACTTGTGTAATATATCCGTTAGGGATAGTGTGTTTCTTTAGTATGCATTTGTATATACTTAATCCGACGGTCACGATATGTTTCCGACATAGAGTGATCCGACGGCTCAACTTCTCTTAGATCAAACCTAACCTTGATCCGTGGCTTAACACCCGATTGGTCCATGATCTCTATTTAAAGAGCATGGAGGGTCATTGTTTAGTTGATCGATTATGAGAAGCTCATTTGTAACTTTCTTTCTTTGCATAATAAATTGTCCCGTAGAAGCTATTTGGCCGGGGCCGTGGAGTGTTTCCCTCAAGAGGGTTTAAACCACGTCAAAACATCGGTGTGTTGATCTGTGATCTGTTTGTGTGAAGTGGTTGCTCTTGGTGTTCGGTCCTTTGGTAGTACCCTGTGTACCCGAACAGGAATAAGGCCAACTAAGACTCAAGAACACTCAATACCAACCTAGAAACAACCCAAGACCATAAACCAATCAATCCCGGAGTTGTATGCTACTGTCGAAGGAATAACTGTGGGTGGATGCGAGCTACAGTGCAGACAGAGGCGGGTAGACGCGGGCTAAACTAGCTTGACCCCCGTACAGGGAAAGGCAAATGAGCAAATAAAGAGTCCAAAGACCCAGAAAAAACTTGTTTTCTATAGTGTATCCCAATGGCCAATCAAAGACACAGAAGCTCAACACACAGAAACTCTAAATAAGGATTAAAGCCTAAAAATCCCCAAAATAGATGTTCTCCCCAGCGAGGTAGCCATTTCTGTTACGGAGAAAACTTCCTATGGCTTGGGGAAGACCACAACAGACAACTGACTACCAGAAAATGACTCAATTCCCAATGCAATGTTATACAAATGACAATGCTAAGATAATGGAGAAAGACCAACCTTCAACCGGATGTTCGATGTAGATCCCTGTTGAGCTTTCAACCTCTACACTTGAACCTGCAAATTAACCTCAACAACAAGTACAAGCAAGTGAATATAATATGTGAAATACATTAGCATAATCAATAGCATGGTCCATGATATCATAAGAAAATATAACCCAATGTAATTTTAACAATATTCACAACATCAATTGGACGAGAAAATGAGTATTTCCATTAATAAATAACAAGAAGTACAATATACAACCTCTTGTCGGCAACCAATATGAACCAAGAACTGGGTCTCTCCACTTGTGCCTCCACCACTTCAATCCTCCATGTAATGGCAAACTCAAACTAGGATAGGAGTTTGGTAGGTGAACATAAGGAATTCACAACAACAAGGATCAATGAGTGTAGACTCAAGTCACGGAAAAAATCCTCTAGAGTTATCTTTCTCTCTCTTTCTCCTCCCTTCCATATGCCATAAGAGCTCAATATATAGCCTTCCAAAGGTAAGTGAAAGGACACATCGATGCGTTTCGGGGAAAATGGAGGGAAAAGGTCACCCTAAGACTGCTTTTTGGGAGTAAAAAGTAAATTTCTAATGATTTTTACCATTTTACTTGGTACCCGTGGGCTATAGTGGAACAGCTCGTGTGTACGCTAGCTAAAGTGAAACAGCTAGCGTACAGGAAGAAAAATAGAGAAAAAGTGTTTATGAAGGACATAAAGTGAATCTGATTCAGTGAAAATGGATCCTGAAGGCCAAAGAGTGCTGATGCTCACAAGGTGTAAAATTACGTTGTAACAAAAGTCTAAGTCTATGTCCATTTACAACAAAAGAAATTTTTGAATCATCAATTGTCTTAATTTTAACAGATCCATTATCAAAAGTTGTAACAATTTCATATGGACCCATCCATCGAGTAGTTAATTTACCTTTAAAATTTTTGTACCTTGAATCAAAAAGCAATGCCCAATCTCCTGTTTTGAAATGTTTCTATTTAATGTATCTATCATGCCACTTTTTACGTTGGTTTTGAATTAAAATTGTGCGTTGGATAGCATCTTTCCTAATCTCGTCTTCTAGATCCATGCCTAATTGTGCATCCATACAAAAAGTTTTAACTTGAAATTCAATAGGTAGAAGAACTTGTTCACCATAAACATGTTCATAAGGTGTGTGGCCAGTGGTGTTCCCCAAGTTATTCTATAAGCCCACAAGGCTTCTGGGAGCCTATCTTCCCAGTCTTTGTTGTGTAACTGGATAGTCTTAGTCAGGATGGCTTCTAACACTTTGTTGGTGGACTCTACCTGACTATTGGCATACGGATGGTATGGTGAAGATTTACAATGTCTAATACCATACTTGTAAGTAAGCTCTTTCATTATATTGGAGGTAAACTGAGATCCTTGATCGGTTACAATTTCCCTACATACACCGAATTGGGTAAATATTTCTTCATATATAAATTCCACTACAAATTTCTCTGTGGCTCGAAATAAGGCTTTGGATTCTACCCACTTGGTGACATAATCTATACAGACTAGAATGTACTTCTTCTTGCGAGACATAGGAGAAATTGGCCCAACAAAATCTAGAGCCCATTTTTCAAAAGGATCAATCATAACTTGGGGTTGTAAAGGCATCTCATTGGATGGCGTGGGTCTACCCATTCTTTGGAAACTGTCACACCCCTTGACATACTTGGTAGCATCTTTAAAAATGCTTGGCCAATAATACCCAGAGTGCAACACTTTGTATGTTGTTCTTTTCTCATAAAAATGTCCACCATGACATGCATGCAAGATCTCTTCCATCTCATCCTCTCATACACATCGTCTAATAATAATATCAGGACCAGTACGAAAGAGATCATTATCCACCCAAGAATAATTAGAACTCTGAACTATGATCCTACGTTTCGCGGGTGGGGAGAGATGGTTTGGTAGCTTTCCAGTTTCTAAATAATTGGCTATGTCTGCAAACCATGGGGTTTGAATAGACACAATGAACAAATGTTCATCTGGGAAGCTATCAACGATAGGACTAGCATTATCGTCAGTTTGAATTTGAGAGAGAAAATATGCTACCACATTCTCTCGACCAGGACGATTAACAATGGTGATATTAAATTCTTGTAACCAAAGAAGCCACCGAGTCACTCTGTCATTGGTGATAGGTTTATTCATTAAAAATATGATGGCGGAGTGGTCAGTGTCTATAAAAATTTCATTTCCTGTGATATAATGACGAAACTTGTTGATGGCATAGACTACTGCTAGAAACTCTTTTTCAGTAACAATGTATTTTGATTCTGCAGGAGTCAAATTTTTACTAGCAAAATAGATGGCATGTGATGTATGTCCTTCCTTTTGACCTAAGACTTCCCCTATAGCTATGTCGGAAGCATCAGTGGATATATGGAAGGGAAGGGACCAATTAGGGCCCCTAAGTATTGGTGCCACTGATAACTTTGCCTTCAAAGTTTCGAAGGCATGTTGGCAAGGTTCAGTCCATTGGAATCCTGTGTCCTTCATGAGTAATTTGAACATAGGTGTGGCTATCTTAGTGAAGTTTTCAATAAAAAGTCTATAATAGCCTGCATGTCCAAGAAAACTTCTTACTTCCTTCGGAGTTTTTGGAGGAGGAAGATTAACAATTATTTCTATCTTGGCAGGATCCACCTTGATACCTTGAAGAGAGACATGATGTCCCAGAACTATGCCCTCGGTTAGTAACATCTTACATTTTTCATGACTAAGAGATAAGTTCGTTTCTTGGCACCGAATAAGAACTGTTTCGAGGTTATCAAGGGCTTCTTGGAAGGTATTTCCATAAACTGTAAAATCATCCATATAGACTTATACACAATCATGTATACGGTCAAGAAATATTCCTAGAACTGCACACTGGAAAGTAGCAAGTGCATTACAAAGGCCAAATGGTAACACTAGATAGGCATGTCCCCCACGAACAAGTAAAGGTTGTCTTGTCTTGATCTT
Organism: Larix kaempferi; assembly: GCA_027924585.1. Lineage (NCBI taxonomy): Eukaryota > Viridiplantae > Streptophyta > Pinopsida > Pinales > Pinaceae > Larix > Larix kaempferi. The sequence continues at coordinate 5,168,403 of BSBM01000173.1, read as the reverse complement.
CAGGTGCTATTAGTATTTGATTGTATCCACTATACCCATCAAGGAATGAAAAATATTGTTTCCCTGATAACATATCTAATACCTGATTAATGAAAGGAAAAGGGAAGTAGTCCTTAAGAGTGGCCTTGTTCAATTCCTGAAAGTCAACATAGATACGCCATTTTCTTGTGACTTTCTTTAGTACTACCACCAGATGAGACACCCATTTACTGTTAGAAATTGGGTAAATAAAACCGGTGTTAAGGATTTTTTGTAATTCATATTTTATTATATCCTTTAGGGTTGGATTCATTCTTCTTTGGGGTTGCCTAATAGGAGGTATGCTTGAGTCTATGTAAATGTGGTGGATACAGGTATCTGGGTGTATACCTTTCATATCGGTATATTCCCATGCAAATGCTCCAGTTTGACTTTTGAGAACTTTTAGTAATTGTTTTTGCTGACTCTCATCTAAACCTACATTTATATGTAGAAATTTGTCGGAACTAACCTCACAAGGTATGGTATAGGATCCTAGATGTTCTTCGATTGCGAAGACACAGGGTGTACTCGTAAATGTTGAGAGGCTCATCTTTTCTTGAAATTCGTCTCCAAAGATCTGGTTAAGTTGGGAAAAATACTGAGGAAAGTCTATACATGTTGTGGAAGAGATAAATTGATTCAACACATTCTCGGTATTTTGTTCTTGAAGTGGCCAGGAAAAATCACTAACAAGGAAAAGTTCTTCCAAGTTCTCATCCCCGAAAGGACAATTTAACCAAAATAGGTTTTCAGTTACTGGATGAGCTAGTGGGTATAATGCTAGTTTTCTTGTAGATAACCCATCAGAGATAGTCATCTCTCCATCCCTACATCCTATAAATGCATTGGCAGTAGCCAACCAAGGTCTTCCTAGAATAATGGGGTGACCTTTGGAAGGGCCTTTTGATTCTATGACCATGAAGTCCACGGGATATTCCCATGAAGCTACTAATATAGTGATGTCATCTAAGATCCCAGTAGGTTGAACCATAGTGCGATTTTCTAATTCTAGCATTGTTGGGGTAGGGCGGAGGAACTGTCCTAATTTGAGAGTTTCTAAAACTGTGGTAGTCATCAGATTAATAACAGCTCCTAGATCAATAAGTGTGTTTCCTATGGCGGTGTTATTGATGATAACAGTCACCACAGGGTTTCTTGGATTTGAATACTTTGGGAGTCTAGGTTGGTTTGCTATACAATATGACATTTCTCCTATTACATATATCGTTGGAGGGTCTTTCTGTTTTCTACCTGGTCTTTTAATACATAGTTCCTTTATTACTTTACTATAAATTGGGATATCCTTAATGGCTTGTAACAAAGGAAATTTAATGCAAATATTCTTCAATTTGTTAATGATATCATACTCTGGATAAGCTACAGGGTTTTCTATTAATAGACGCTCTGGATATGGGGGTGATTTTTCCCCTATAATTACTTGTTTATGTGGATGGTTGTGTGTAGCAGATTTAGGAATAATCACATCTTCAAGAATAGCATCATTCAAAACTTTGTTAGGTATGTTTTCTTCTTCATCCTCATCTCGGATAACAACTGATGACTTGGGATGATCTTGCAAAACTATTCCAAACCACAGTTGAATCTCACGTATTGGTGCGGTCGAAACGGCATATGATGGAAGAGGTAGCAACCCGTTGCTATTAAGAGCTTGGGTTGGTTTGTTGTTAGGGTTCAGTATTGGTTGTGCAGGTAATATTGTGGGTCTTGGAGGATTCATATTCTGGAAATGGTGAGGTTGATTTGGGATAGGGGGTAATGAAGGAGGTGCAAATCCAGTCAAAAGTTGTTGAATATTAAGTGGGTAAGGATAGTTAGGCATAGGAGGAGATGGTTGAGAATTATCTTGTCCTTTCCATCTGTGTGGCCATTTTTGTTGTTGGGCATTCTGAGGAGGGTACTGAGGTGGCCAATTTTTTCAACCTAAAGTGTTCCATTGTTGAGAAGGTTGATAAGGATAGTAATAGGGTGTAATTTGTGACGATGGATCTTGAAATGATGATAGATCTCTAGGTTGCCAAGACCTCCTAGATTATTCACCAAAGTTTCCACTTTTATACACAGCTTGCAACCCAGGCAACGATGGAAAATTATCAGTCGGACGTTCTTCTGTACAAAGGTGACAAACTGAAACATTGTTCAATGGACATTCTCGTTGGGGATGTTTAGTTCTACACCTAGGACAAAAGACACTCATTGCTGCACACTCTTCATTTTGCCTCTTTTTAGCTTGTAATGCATCTAGTTGAGAAGCCATGGCTCCTAAGATATCTGTTTTGAAGTTTTCCAATAGGTTTCCCAATTCTACTCTTGTAACTCCACCAGGACCGAATGTGTTTCCTTTTAGGTTCCTAGAATAAGATTCTTGAAAGTGTCTTCCACTTTTCCCTCTGCTCCTAGAGTAATTCCTACAAATATGTGAAAAATGCTTATGAGAGATTAAGGTTCTCTAAGAAATCTTATGAGATTCCCTTGAGCAAAAGTGTTCTTACTGCATCTTCCCGAAGATCACTATATTTGGATTTATGTAACAAATAGTTAAATCTTTCGAGATAGTCTTCCAGACTCTCATCTTCAAGCTATTGTATTTTAAAAATATCATTGCGAGAGTCTTTAGGTTTATAGTAATCCTGATATTTCTGTAGAAATGCAGTCTTCATGTCTTCCCAAGTTCTAATACTAGATTCTCCTAACCCCATGAACCATCGAAGAGAAGAATCTTTTAAGGTGGCAGGAAAGAGTTTTAGCTTTTGTCCATCTTGTAGGTAATTATAACTCCTACACAAAATGTCAAATTCGAATAAGAATGTATCCGGATCTTTACTACTCTTCCCATAAAAGGTTGGTAGTGAGGAAGGAGGATTGTTTTTCATAGTTACATCTTGTGCAGTGTCTAAGATAGGGAACCTGAAGGCACCCTCAGTTCTAACTTCTCCTTCTTCTTCTTTTTGTCGAACACGATCTTCATTTTCATCCTCCATGAAGATTTGATTTCCAAAGAGAGAATACTTAGGTAGATCCTTTCTTCGCGAATATGGGATATCCCAACGTTCTATTTCAGGGAAAATATTTTTCTTTTTAGGAGGAGAATTACCAGCTATGTGGGAGTCCAGTTTTGAAGGTCCTACTGTTATTGTTTCAATCTGTGAAATAACTATGTTCACAGAATTCTCAAAAAGAGCGTCTACTTGTGCAGGATCAACAAAATCTACTAAGTTTGGACCACCTACTATTGAAAAGCTAGTGTCTTTGGGTTTTTGGACTAATGGGGGGTTGGGAGGTTCTGAAGTTTTATGCTTTTGAGTTTCCTCTTGTCTAAGTTTAGTCTCAATATGAGCTTGAGGTTCCCGTGGAATTTCTTTATGAACAGACTTTTCTAATGTCCTTATGGTTTCCCCTAATTGATTTCCAGAAAGGATTTCCTTTGCTTTCCAAGTAGGACTATCCCCTTTAGGTGTCTTCTGATACCTTTCTGTTGATTTAGTAGTTGGGGTGGCACGTCCCCCATATAGGTTAGTGGGAATTTTAGTAGGGATTTTGGTAGGAAATCTAGTTTTCATAAATCTACCTTGCGAATCTCTAGACCTATTCACGAAGACAAACTATAACTTAAATAAATTCTAACTGCGTCACTACTACTGCTAGGTTTTGGGGATGCCAATTATAATAGATGCGCAGGTTCTTACCTCTCGTCTTACCACTCACCCGCCACCAGCCTATTTCTAAGTTTCAAAGGGAAGAATTCAAATCTATAACTAGGTTTTAAAGGAGAGTTATACCTATCTACAACTAAGTTCTACAACTGAGTTCTACCTATCTACAACTGAATTCTACCTATCTACAACTCCCCAGTAGCGGGGCCAAAATGTTGAGGTGTATTTACTGTCTTAAAGAATCAACAAAATTTTTAATTATCGACTAGGGTTGATAATCTTAGAGTTGTGGCATAGTATATGTTGAGGTAGAATGAGGCCTAAGTTTTGTCTCATCAGACCTTAGAAAATGTTTAATAAAGAAAATATTGAAAGATATTTCAAAATGAAAAGCCGAGTCAAACTTCAAAAAAACAACAAACACTTAATTAAACCTAACTAGACCAACATATTAGAATAGTATTAGGTTATACTACTCTACTCTAGGATGAAACGATGGAAAAAGAACAAATACTGAGCAAAAATGTCACAGAACCACCCATCATACCAGTACAATAGAGAGGACGTGATACTAAATCCATACATCTAGCCCCATAATCTTTAAATAAAAACCATGTAAAACATAATACATATGCATATGGGTATATATAAATAACACAGTGGAAGTAATTCATTTACAAATTTAACATACATTCAGCATTTCCATAAGGACAGTGAATAAAACATTTCATAATTTGAATGAAATAGAACACTTATCTTAAAACGAAGTAGTCCCTAAGCAACCAGCTATGCAACTACAATGTTCCTCCCATCCATAGGCTAATCACTTGATGCAACTGCCACCCCCGAGATGGGCATGATTTCTACAAGGAACCAAGGAACAACAGACTCACACATAGCCAAACATACACCAAAATGAGCCAAGCCAATCTACAATTGAGTTTATTAGGCTGCTAGGAAATGGAGAGGAAGAATTGCTAAGCTGGTGAGCTCAAGCACATAGCCATGGATGCCTCTACAAGATCTATCTAGCTTGGCACCCATAATGCCTACACACCCCACTCGAGGAAGTATTCCCTTCACCAATGCACAGTCCCTCGGGCCATACCTTCCAATCTACAGTGTCCAAGGTGTGCATAGAAGAGTAGCCAATTCTCTAGATCTTCTTGAGAGGTTATTTTCCCCCATTAGGTTTATCAAGCAAATTCTGCCCACTACCACTCCAAATCTCTTGCTCACAGGTTCAAACCAAAACATGGATGCACATATCAGCAAAACCACAATTGTTGGGCATGAGAAAAATGTTTCTTCAGTGGGATGTCCAAAATGGGGCTTCTACTAGTTTAGAAAAACGTGGGAAAGCCCAAATCGAAAATCGAAGATGGGGAACAACCCTGGAGAGCAGAAATCGTTTCCAGAAAAACATCCATGGGTATTTTGGGGCAAAAACGACCTCCATTAAACCCCCAATTCGTGGTTCTCTTCTCCCAGCCACTGTGCTAACCAAAAATGAGTTCCCAGGCATGGAAAAATGCAGAAAAAGGATGAAAAATGTGAAGGATAAAACCCCAGCAAGCTCAGACTGCATGAGAGGATGAATGCCATGGGTGAAGAATTGCTTTGGGCACCATTTCGTGGGTGTTTTCTTGCCCAACAAGCCAAAATACGATTTTCCAGGTTGATGGATTGCCCATGCACAAAAATTGACTACCATACCTCTCCAATCCCAAGGCATTAGCTGTCTCAACCAATTCTTGGAAGAATTAAATGATTGGGTGCATGAGACAAAATGGGTAGTTGAGAGTTCATGGGTTTTCACATTGACACATGGATTGACTCTATTGGCTCAAGGGTTTGAATGATTTCCCTCCCTATTCCTTATAAAAATCATGCCCCCATCTCTTGTTGCATTGCATAGCTTGTTGTGGGTATTTCATTAAAATTGCATATTTACATGATGTCCGAATTTACATTGTGCATATCTAGCACAAGAACCATAGGCATCTATTTTTTTTTAATTGCCGATACAGAAAATGCTAAATTGATGGTGGGGAATTGGCCTTAAGCTCCTCACCATGATTTAATAACGATATTTACATCATTTACAATTTTAATGCAATAGGGTAAAGATGAGGATGTGACATTCCCTTCCCCTTACATTAGCATTGTCCTTAGTGCTCGTCAAAGTTGAACAAAAATGGATATGCCACTCTCATGGCATCCTCCAGCTCCCATGTAGCCTCATCAGGACCATAGTGCTTCCATTGCACCTTTACCTATCTGATGGCTCGATTCTAGAGCAATGTTACCCTCTTGTCTAGGATGCGCAATGGATCGGTTTGGAACTCTCCCTCGGGTTCCACCTGGATCACACCCCAATTAATCACATGGTTAGGATCATGTACATATTTCTTAAGCAAAGAGACATGAAAAACATTATGAGCTCTAGTGCTAGCAGGAAATGCAAGTCTATATGCAACTGGCCCTATTCTTTCAAGTACTTCAAATGGCCCACAATATCTAGGTGATAGCTTGGCACAACTCCCAAGCTTCAAGGAATCCTTCCTTGGCTTCACTCTAATATACACATGATCCCCAACACTGAATTCCCTATGCACCCTATGCTTATCTGCATAGCTTTTATGTCTATCCTGGGTTGCTTTTAAATTTTACCTGATCTTTGCAACTTCTTGTTCCATTTTCTTGAGCAATTCCGTCCCAAGTACAATTCTGTTCATTGGATTGTCCCAAGTTACTAGTGTCCTGCACCTTCTACCATACAAAGCCTCATATGGACTCATTCCCAATGACTCTTGCTGCCCATTGTTATATGCAAACTCTACTAGGTGTAGATAATCCTCCCACTTGGATGGTTTGTCCATAACGTACATATGAAGCATGTCTTCAAGCACCTGATTTACTCTTTCTATTTGCCCATATGTTTGAGGATGGTACGCGGTACTAAAGTTCAACTGTGTACCCAAATATGCAAAGAGACCTTTCCAAAAATTGGAAGTGAACTTGGTATCCCTGTCAGAAATTATTTCCTTAGGCAACCCATGTAATCTGAAAATTTCCTTCATCAAAATATTTGCAATGGCATCGGCTTTATGCATGGACTTAACCAGTATAAAATGTGATGCCTTTGTTAACTTGTCCACCACAACCATGATGGAATCATGTTGTCTCATAGTCATTGGCAATCCTGTAATAAAATCTATGGAAATTACTTCCCATTTCCATTCTGGAATTGGCACTGGGTGCAATAAACCTGCTGGGTGTTGGTGTTCAACCTTCACCTATTGACATTTCATGCACTTTCCTGCTGAGTGCATCAGCCACTTTTTTTTCTATCCCTTTTATGTGTTTTATTTCAAAATCAAATTCACACAAAAATTCCAACCATCTAGCTTTCCTAGCATTCAAATTTGGTTGATCAAATAAGTATTTCAGGCCACAATGGTCTGTCCTTATCTCAAATTTCCTACCCATTAAGTAATGCCTCCACATCTTTAAAGCATGTACTATGGCTGCAAGTTCTAAATCATGAGTGGCATAGCTCTTCTCATGCTCTTTCAACTTTCTTGACTCGTAGCATACCACGTGGTTGTCTTGCATAAGAACTCCTCCAAGTCCTTGATTGCATGCATCGGTACATACCACAAAGTCTTTTTCTGCATTTGCAATTTTCAAAATTGGTGCACTCGTAAGAAGATTCTTCAACCGTTGGAAGCTTTCTTCACATCTTGGTGACCATTCAAATTTTATTCCCTTCTTTTGCAAAGAAGTGATCGGGTTTGCGACCCTGGAAAATCCTTCAATAAACCTCTTGTAGTAACCAGCAAGGCCCATAAAAGATCTCACATCTGTCACACTCCTTGGAGTTGGCCAATTCATAATGGCTTCAATCTTCTCAGGGTCCACAGATATTCCTTCGTCTGAGATAATGTGACCCAAATAATGAATTCTATCTTTATAAAAGTCACATTTGCTCAACTTTGCATACAACTTATGCTCTCTTAGCAATTGCAATGTCATCCTCAAATGCTCTTCATGCTCTTCTTCATTCTTAGAATAGATGAGAATGTCGTCTAGAAAAACAAGAACAAACTTGTCCAAATACTTGCTAAAAACATGATTCATGAGGCACATGAATGTAGCTGGTGCATTTGTAAGACCAAATGGTACCACTACAAACTCATAGTGTCCATACCTTGTTCTAAAGGTTGTCTTATGAATACCTTCCTCTTTGATTCTGACCTGAAGGTAACCTGACCTTAAGTCAATCTTTGAAAATACATTTGCTCCTTTCATTTGATCAAAAAGGTCATCAATTCGGAGCAATGGGTATTTGTTCTTCACAGTGACCTTGTTCAACTCCCTGTAGTCAATACATAACCAAGTGTTCCATCTTTCTTTTTCACAAATAGAACAGGTGCTCCCCACGGGGACACACTTGGCCTGATATATTTCTTTTTCAACAATTCTTGTAATTGCATTTGCAATTCTAGCAATTCCGGTGTACTCATCTTGTATGGTGTCTTAGATACTGGTGCTGCTCCTGGCACAAGTTCAATTGTAAAATCAATGTCTCGCTTTGGAGGAAGTCCCAGAATCTCATCAGGAAAAACATCCTTGAATTCCTGAAATACATGATAGTCCTCTAACATAGGAGTTTCATTTTCCGTTGTCTCCAAAACATGGGCTGCGTACAATTGACAACCTTTTCTACAGAACTTCTTCAGCTACATGGATGAAACCTGCCTAACATAAGTCACCTTTGGAATGCCTTTTACAACCCTTGGGTTTCCTTCTTCATCCATGCATTCAAATGTATTATTGTAGCAGTCAAGTTTAACCCTGTGTGCTTCTAACCAATCCATCCCAATGAGAATGTCATAGGAACCAAGTGGGAAAATATTCATATTTGCATAAGTGAATAGCCCATCCATCTCTAATGGACATTTCTCTACTATTTCACTAACTTTTCTCTTGGTTCCAGTGGCTAGTTGAACTAACCATGATTTACTATGCTTTAATTTCTTAAAAGCACAAATATCAACAATTCTAGGAGTGACATAACTGTGAGTAGATCCAGGATCAATCAAAATAGAAATAGATTGCTTGGCAATATTACCTTCAACTTCAACTACAGTTGACTAATGATCTGCCTGGAAGTCATCTAATGCTACATAGATTCTAGGGATTGTCCTCGCCACTTGACCCACAGTTCCAGCTCCTTGGATGTTGTGAACTTGATTTGCATTCCCATTCCGATGTGGACAGTTCCTAAGCATGTGGTCTCCTCCACAACCCCAACATTGAAGTGGTTCTCTAAGCTCCTTTGGATCTCTTGGCTTGTCTCCCATCATCCTAGTTGGCTTAGTCACAACCTGTGATGGCTTCCTTTGCTGATTTCTGAAATGAGGAGGTTTGAAACCTTTCTTCCTTTGGTCAAACTTCTCATTTTTCTTGTCCTTCCATGCCTTATGGAAATCAGGTTTGCTTTTGCTTTGATCATAGCAATACTTGGCCTTCCTTATTGCCTCCTCCAGAGTTTGAGGTTCATCAAACTCAATCCTGTCTTTATATGACTGAGGTAGCCCACTTAGAAAACGTTGAATTTTCACCTTATCATCTTGAATATACCTGACATACCTCAGCAGCTCCAAGAACTTGTTCACATATTCTTCCATGGTCAATTGTCCCAATCTCAGCTCATGGAACTCCTTGATCTTGTCATCATAGTACCTATCATAGAGGTACTTCTGCTTGAAATATTTCTTGAACTGCTTCCACGAAATATTTCTTTCATTGATCTTCTTCACTTGCCTAATGTGTTCCCACCATATAGATGCTCTTCCATTCATGTTGAAGATGGAGACCCTGGCCTTCATATTTCTAGAGTAGTCTTGGACTTGGAAATACTTTCTCATCCGAAGAAGCCAAGCTTCAACTTCTTGACCAGACTTTACCTCCCCATCAAATGTAGGAGGTTTTTCCTTCTTAAATTCCCCATGTGAATTGTTCTTGTAATGCCTCTTCCTCTTATTCCCGTGAGATTGAGAGCTTGAACCTTCAATGGATCCTTCAGAGTCAGATGATCCACTAGAAGAAATTTCTGGAGTATAGGTTCTATCTCTAGAAACTCTTCTTGAGATATTGGAACTCTTGCGGGAATTTCTCCTTGAACTACTCTGACTCCCTTCTAGATTTTCCGATTGATGTCCATGATTAATTTGCCTCTGGATATCTGTTGAACTCTGTAGCATGGTTGCATTTAACTGATTCTACTCTTCCTGAGCTTTAATCATCCTTTCATTATCTTCTCTGCAACTCTGCAACTCCACCCTTAGGCTCCTCATGGTGGCTGTAATATCTGGGGGAGTCTCTCGATCTCTTCTTCTATTGGATTCTGTTTCAGCATTCTCAACATGTATGTTTTCCCCCATGGCATCTATCTCAGGCTCATAGGGATCCTATGCATCATCCATGATGTTGATATTCTTGGCCCAACCAAGACCAACACTTTCTGCCTACACTAACTGGACTGTTGTCTAGATGTGACTATAATTCTGCAAAATGTGTTTATAAACACAACTGTTAGCTGCATTATAATATCATGAATTGGTTGCATGTATTTGGAAAAATTCTATATTGACAACTTTGTCCAATCATAGACTTTCTCATAATCAACAACAGTCTCAAGGGGACGATGGGGGTCAAGGGGGATTTCTCCCTTGTGGCTTCCCTGCGCCACTATAGGGCGGGTCGAGGGCAGTGCCCTCATTTTTTTTTTTATAATTCCTCTGATTTCATGCAATCTGGTGCATAACTTTCATGGCGATTTTCCATTTTCGGCACCTGAGAATCTCAGTGAAAAACTGCTGCATTTTCCCGTCTCACGCAAATATTAAGGTTAAAATTGCCGCTATTAAGCGGATGTTAAGGTTATATTCACTGTCGCGCGCCGTGCGCAAAACTTACCATTAACTCTACCGCCATTGATGCGAAAATTTAACTTAAAAAGTGACGCCCATGCAATTTTATCCTTAAATCTGCCGTTGTCGCCGCCTAGAGTTGTGCTTAACTTTGGCACCGTGCGCGCGCAGAGTTATTCTTAACTTTGGCGCCACACGTGCAGAGTTATGCTTAACTTTGTCGCTGTGCCTGTGGTGTAAAATTTAAAAAAAAAGACACTTGTAAAATTTTTTGAATCTCTCTTCCTTTTCAACGCAGCATTTATGCTAATTTTGGCGTAGTGCGTGCAAAGTTATGCTTAACTTTGCCGTCGCGCCCGTGGCGCAAAAATTATCGTTAATTCTGCCACCGCGCGCGCAAAAATTAACGCTAACTCTACCGTCAGTGTTGCGCAGAAATTAACACTAACTCTGCCGCCAGCGTTGTGCATAAATTAACGCTAACTTTGCCGCCAGTGTCGCGTAGAAATTAACGCTAACTCTACCGCCAGAGCCTTTAACAGAACTCATAAATACTTAGAAAAATTTTGCAAATTTTCACAAACAGTTATAATTTTTCAAAAAAAGACAGAATTTTTCTGGAAATGTATCATTCTTTTCTTTACAAAGTAAGCCACTCACAAATCATACTTGCATAGAACAAAACAGTATTTCAAGAAAAATTGCACCTCTTCCATGTCAAAACAAAACAACAAACAACAAAATACTATAGGATGGCAAGCATTCAACCTTGAAAACAAACAATACAAACTGAATGCTACTGCATTGGAAACAATGTAAAGCAAGCATCCAACTTGAAAAGGGATTTCTTCCTCCCTCCTCACTTTCATAGCATGAAATCATTGCAAGCAAGTTTGAAAATAATTCCCAAAATAGTCATGGAAGTGTTTTCTTCTCTTAATCAAATAGAAGCTATGATATCTTCAGGTTTCTCTAACTCATTTCAACTTCAAATAATGCATACATATACACACAATGATTTATATCTCTATGGGAGGCCCAACAGCCGCAGTGTTGAATCATAAGCTCTGCAAACTTTTCAACCTTAGTTTCTTTAGACCCAACATGGTAATCTGTGGTGTTTAGAAAGGAATATTCCATTGTAACTGTGATCATACTTGGCCCATAGAGGCCCAATGCTGTAGCCTATGGCTCTGATACCATTCTGTCACAGAACCACCCATCATACCAGTACGATAGAGAGGACGTGATACTAAATCCATACATCTAGCCCCATAATCTTTAAATAAAAACCATGTAAAACAGAATACATATGCATATGGGTATATATAAATAACACAGCGGAAGTAATTCATTTATAGATTTAACATACATTCAGCATTTCCATAAGGACAGTGAATAAAACATTTCAGAATTTAAAAGAAATAGAACACTTATCTTAAAACGAAGTAGTCCCTGAGCAACCAGCTATGCAACTACAACGTTCCTCCCAACCATAGGCCAGTTGTGCTTATCAATCACTTGATGCAACTGCCACCCCCGAGCTGGGCATGATTTCTACAAGGAACTAGGGAACAACAAACTCACACATAGCCAAACATACACTAAAATGAGCCAAGCCAATCTACAATTGGGTTTATCAGGATGCTAGGAAATGGAAAGGAAGAATTGCTAAGCTAGTGAGCTCAAGCACAGAGCCATGGATGCCTCTACAAGATCTATCTAGCTTGGCACCCATAATGCCTACACACCCCACTCAAGGAAGTATTCCCTTCACAAATGCACAGTCCCTCAGGCCATACCTTCCAATCTACAGTGTCCAAGGTGTGCATAGAAGAGTAGCCAGCTCTCTAGATCTTCTTGAGAGGTTATCTTCCCCCACTAGGTTTATCAAGCAAATTATGTCCACTACCACTCCAAATCTCTTGCTCACAGGTTCAAACCAAAACATGGATGCACATATCAGCAAAACCACAATTGTTGGGCATGAGAAAAACGTTTCTTCAGTGGGATGTCCAAAATGGGGCTTCTACCAGTTTAGAAAAACGTGGGAAAGCCCAAATCGAAAATGGAAGATGGGGAACAACCCTGGAGAGAAGAAATCATTTTCAGAAAAACGTCCATGGGCATTTTGGGGCAAAAACGACCTCCATTAAACCCCCAATTCGTGGTTCTCTTCTCCCAACCACTGTGCTAACCAAAAACGAGTTCCCAGGCATGGAAAAATGCAGAAAAAGGATGAAAAACGTGAAGGATAAAACCCCAGCAAGCTCAGATTACATGAGAGGATGAATGCCATGGGTGAAGAATGGCTTTGGGCACCATTTCGTGGGTGTTTTCTTGCCCAACAAGCCAAAATATGATTTTCCAGGTTGATGGCTTTCCCATGCACGAAAATTGACTGCCATACCTCTCCAATCCCAAGGCATTAACTGTCTCAACCAATTCTTGGAAGAATTAAATGATTGGGTACATGAGACAAAATGGGTAGTTGAGAGTTCATGGGTTTCCACATTGACACATGGATTGACTCTATTGGCTCAAGGGTTTGAATGATTTCCCTCCCTATTCCTTATAAAAATCATGCCCCCATCTCTTGTTGCATTGCATAGCATGTTGTGGGTATTTCATTAAAATTGCATATTTACATGATGTCCAAATTTACATTGTGCATATCTAGCACAAGAACCATAGGCATCTATTTTTTTTTAATTGCCGATACATAAAATGCTAAATCAATGGTGGGGCATTGGCCTTAAGATCCTCACCATGATTTAATAACGATATTTACATCATTTACAATTTTAATGTAATAGGGTAAAGATGGGGATGTGACCAAAAAACAAACTACTTGTTATGAAAATGGAAACTACTTGTTATGAAAATGGAAACTACTTGACTAACGACAAAAACTACAACTACTTTAGTGAATTCAACAACTATTTATGTATTTAGTTAACACTTTCAAGACTACACTGAAGTATCTAATTCCATTGTCCTTGATGTTGTATGCCAAATGTGATAGGAACCGGGGTGAATGTATCGTAATGAATTTCAAATGTAACATCAAAACAAAATGGAAGTAAATCTAATCTAATTTCTACAAAGAGATATAGACTACAAAGAGACCAATTACAATTAACTTAAAACATTATGATCTATCTTCTGTCCATAAGAAAAATGATATAAAACTAATGAAATCTAGAAGCAAGTAGAAAACTTAATAAAGATATTTACTTGAGCTGAATTTGGTTTGGAAGCAAGTACAAAACTTGATAAAGATATTTTATATAAAAGCAAGTGGAAAACTTGATAAAAATATTTATTTCTGAACCAAACTCTATTTCACAAACATCTTCATTAATTGTAAGAATGGAAAAAACTGATCCTATGCTTTACAAAGAAATTATCAAAATTAAGATAACTTGGAGAATGAAATTATTTACTCTTATTCGAAATAAACCTTAAGGACATATAATAAATTATACTAAGAATAAAACTAATTGATTCTAGAACAGTAACCTATTAGCAAACCAAACATGAAAGACATGACTTGGAAAAGACAACTAAAGCAAAGTTAAGGGAGGTGAAATGGAAATGAAGAAGAATGACAAAAATTAAACTCTTCGTAATATAAAACAAGACCTCAATTACAGTTAAGAATGCTAATTAAAAGCAAGAAAAATTGCAGTTGAAAAAGCCTAAGAAACTAAATTCTTAATAAGCATAAAACAATGTAGAAAGGATGAAAGTCCGAATGATGATCTAGATGACTGTCCGAATGACAGTCTCGATGGAGGAAAACGATTTAAGCTAAGGAAAGAAGCAGTTTGGATGATCTTAACTACCATCTGGCTTATGCATATGATCCTACAGTGCAAGAAGTCAGTGAGTAGACTGTTGAGAAGTTAAGATAGCAAGAGATAGCCTATTCTAATCATTGTTTAAAGAAATAAACTATTTCTATGGCCTAATCAAACAAAACTAAGATATGAATAAGGCTAACCTATAGCTATAGGAAAATAACTAACATAACTAATTCTAATTATAAACTAAACCTGAAACAACAACTAACTAAACTCTATCTAATTGCAAAAGACTGAAAGCAAACTATAAACACTATGCTTGGTCGACCATTATCAATTCTGGAAAAAGCAAATCAAGTTAGCAACAAAATATAGATTACAGAAAAATAAGGCAGTGACATATACAGGAAAACATAATTAATTACATATACTAGAAAATGAACTATTTACTTGCAGAAAGGGAAATACAAAACTATACATAAAAAACCTTCGGTTGATGAGGAGCCCTTCCCAACAATCACAGATTGGAACTAAATCAACTTAGTCACCAACAACAGAATATTATGCCATTCGTCATCAAAATGTTTCCTTTTAAATAAAGCAATGATCGAAGACTTGAAGTCCCCTTTATTATGTCCTTACAGGCTCATGACACTGTTAGCTTTACTTGTGTAGCTTGGATTGTGTTCTAGCTACTACATCCTTCTTCTTTCAGCAGAATAAACAGCATTGATAGTAACCTTCATTCAGCAGTCCTATAGAACAGTAATGAGGGCTCGGGTTAATTTATGGAGGGAGAGATAGGGGGTGTATGCATGCCTAAAGCATGCACCTGCATACATGTGCCATCCTGAGTTCATTTCTAATTTAGATGTCTTTCTTTTCATGAAAAATAGATGAAATTAGAATATGTTAGGAACCCGTGTCAACCCTTCTCTTTACTATGTTAGTAGATTGTTGTTGGATGCATATGCTTTGTAAGTCGTCCCGTACTATTTGTTGATCCATAGTTTATATTAGCCCATAGTATTGACCCATAGTATTGGACGCATATGCTTTGTAAGTCGTCCCGTAGTATTATATGTCCCATGGTTTTGACTCATAGTATTGGGCATAGACTTAGTATATAAGTGTGTGTTGAGGTCATTAAAAGCACTTGAAGTTAATTGTATTGAGCTTGTTCAAAGGAGGTTGCCCCCTCGATGTGGCCCATGATCAATATAAAAGTGATTCTGAGTTCTATTATTTCTGATATCTTATGTATTTGCATTAATTAATTATTGCAGGTTCTTCACATCTGGTATCAGAGCACTTTCTTGGGTTCGTTGGGTGGAATTTCGCATCTGTTGCAAGTTCGGATCTGGGGATAACCCCTATCCGCTTAACTGTGGGAAGTACTTGGGAATAACCCCTAAAACTCATTGTGAGGAGTACCACAGGAACCCCAAAGTAGCTGGCCCATTCAGAGGACCTGCCAGTGAAAAGGGCAATGACCCCTACCTGATTGACTAGTTCCCACCCGTGAGGTAAACCAAGAGCTGTTGTTTGTGGCAAAGCGGTTATCAGTTTTACCTGAGCCATGGAGTGAGGGGTACTACCCCAATACGCAAGCCGTCAGACAGCATTTGTGGCTGAGTGAATCCCCTGAACCGATAGGAAGCCGCACATACCTGGGGTCCATATATGTTTTCAGTTGAACTGTTGCCGATCACTTCCGCTCCAGATCCAGCCGTTTCATATCTATTCTGAAAGTCGTTCCAGATCCAGTCGCCATTTCAGATCCAGTTTTTTTCGATCATTTCCGTGCTGTTGCAGATCCATCTGCTGCGGATCCCTTCCGCGCCGCTGTTGCTGATCCATTTCTGGAAAAAAAAAAAAAAAAAAAAAAAAAAAAAAAAAAAAAAAAAAAAAAAAAAAAAAAAAAAAAAAAAAAATCACTGACATCAACTCTGTTTTCCCTGAAAATTCACTGACATCCCGGCAATCCCATTCTGCATATTTCATTCCTGAAGACCTTATCCCAAATTCCACTTCCCAAGACCAGAAATCTCACATTTGTCTATTTTTAGGGTTTGCCATAACTCCTTCAATTTTCACCCAAACGCCGTCAAATTTTGCCACTGTGTTCCTTTCCTAATTCTGCTTCTTTGTCCCACTCTACCAAATTTTCTCATTCTTTCACCCCACTTCTAAAATCCCCAATTTTTTGCTTCCCTGTCCATCAGAAAGTGTCGAAAACCTAGTCAAACCCCAATTACCCATCCGAGTTTTTCCCAAATCCAAATCTTTCTTTACTAAATAAGCTTTTGTTTATGTTTTTCTATCCATTTCCAAAAAAAAAAAAAAACATGGAGAAAGCACTTGCAGCCATCCAAACCAAACTCCAAGATCTGGATGAAAAATTTCTCAGCCTCCATCTTCGACATTCGGCCATGAACAATAACTGACACCCATAATCTTTTGCAGCCACCAGGTTCTCTTCTTCCAGCAATTTTCGCGGACCGAAGCTTGATTTTCCTTGCTTCAATGGTACTGATCCGATTGGATGGATATACCGAGCAGAACAATATTTCAGTCTGCATAACACTTTTGATGTCCAGAAAGTTCCACTTGCATCCTTTCATTTGGAACAAGAAGCCCTTCAATGGTACTGTTGGTACATCAAAGCTCATCCCGAGCCAAACTAGACAGATTTTTGCCAACTCCTTTTGCCACGATTTGGTCCTAGTGCTTTTGATGATTTCACAGGAGCACTCACTAAACTTCAACAAATTGGCATAGTGAGAGAGTATCAGACAGAATTTGAGAAACTAGCCAATCACACAGAAAGATTGTCTGATGAATTCTACAGGAGTTGTTTTATCAGTGGTCTCAAGGATGAAATCCGCTCAGAGGTCAAAATGTTTTGTCCCAACACAATGATGGAAGTCCTAGGGTTGGCTAAGTTGGCAGAGGACAAGATCGCAGCTCAATAATGCTCCAAACCCACCTTTGTTCCCTTCAGAAATATGGGTTCCCAACGACCTCCCATCACGCCTGCCCTGCAACCAACTCCTATCAAGCAATTGTCTGAAACAGAGATGCAGGGACGCCAAGAAAAAGGGCTTTGTTATAATTGTGATGAGAAATTCACTCGGGGACATAGATGTGTTCAACAAAAGCTCTATCTCTTGGATGTGGATTCTCTGCCTGCCTCAGAACTTGATGAAGAAGCTCCAGATACAGTAGATGATTAGGTCAACATTCAACACCCACCTGTTGAAACCCCATCTCAGGACGACCCACCCAATCTCTCTCTCCATGCTGTAACCGGCGTCACCACCCCACAAACAATGCGAGTCAGGGGATACTTCAAGAAGCTCCCTCTTACCATACTCATTGATTCTGGTAGCACTCATAACTTCATTGACCCTCGGATTACCAAACAGGCTGATTGTTTTGTCCATCCTTGCTACAACTTTGAAGTCATGATTGCCAATGGGGGCACCTTACCTTGCAAGGGGAAGTGTCACAATGTGCGTATCTCTATGGAAGATTATAACCTGTGCTCTGACATGTTTTCCTTGTCCTTAGGCGGATGTGATGTGGTTTTGGGAGTTCAATGGTTACGCACACTTGGCCCCATCTTATGGGATTTTTCGGAACATTGGATGCAGTTTTCAGTAAATGGGGCACAATACAAATTAATGGGCTTACAACCAGGGTCTCTCTACATCATCAGTTCACATCACCTGGAAAAAACTCCTTAAGAAGAATTCACATGGTATCATCGCTCAACTCCATTCCCTTTAGATACACTAATCAACAGTGTCTTTGCTGAACCAATGATCTTTCTGCCTTCAAGAGACCTTTCCGGTAAGAATTTAGTCGCATCTACCTCTCAGCAGGAACTGATGGCTATTTTGCATGTAGTAGAGAAGTGGCAGCCATACCTATTAGGGAATTATTTCTACATCAAGACTGATCTCCAAAGTCTGAAAATTTTTCTGGAACAATGGCTCTCCTCCCCAACACACCTGAAATGGGTTATCCAACTCATGGGTTATCCCTATGCGATCACTTACAAGAAGGGTAAGGACAATATGGTGGAAGATGCTCCTTCTCGCATAATTGATGACCCAATTTCTCTTACATCTTTTTCTCTGCTTGTTCCAAATTGGTTGCAATATGCTCAACAAGGCTATCTCTTCTATGAACTCCATGCTTCTTCATCAACAGGGCACTCCGGGTTCTTCAAAATGTATGACTGGGAACAATGTAACTTCTTTTGGCAGGGATTGAAAATGACAATTCAACAGATGGTGGCTGACTGTGATACTTTCCAGGTCAACAAGGGTTAAACGACACTCATTTTGGGATTGCTCAAACCCTTGCCCATCCCTACACAGCTTTGGCCAACTATTTCTATGGATCTCTTAGCAGCGCTCTGGTGGTACAATACCACATCTCAAAGGACACCATATGAAGCATTCTATGGACAGACACCACCAGTTCTTCTTCCATACACCCTTAGCAACTCCCCAATTCAGGAAATTGACTCGGTTCTTTGAAACCGCGATCAAATTCTTCTCATTCTACAGGAAAATATTCACATGGCTAGAATTCGCCTGAAACAACAAGCCTATCAACACCGTTCTGAGCGCATTTTCCGCACAGCTGATGGGGTTCTTCTTCGTCGACAGCCTTCCAAGCAATCCTCCCTGACACTCCAAAGGCATCAGTGGCCCGAAATGCAACCTGAGGATGCTACCGGGGAACCACTTCTTCAAATTCTGCAGCAATTTCTCCAACCAAAGCTTTGAGGACAAAGATTTTTCTAAGGGAGAGGGGATGTTAGGAACCCGTGTCAACCCTTCTCTTTACTATGTTAGTATATTGTTGTTGGACACATATGCTTTGTAAGTCGTTCCGTAGTATTTGTTGATCCATAGTTTATATTAGCCCATAGTATTGACCCATAGTATTGGACGCATATACTTTGTAAGTCGTCCCGTAGTATTATATGTCCCATGGTTTTGACTCATAGTATTGGGCATAGACTTAGTATATAAGTGTGTGTTGAGGTCATTGAAGGCACTGTGAAGTTAATTGTATTGAGCTTGCTCAAAGGAGGTTGCCCCCTCGAAGTGGTCCATGATCAATATAAAAGTGATTCTGAGTTATATTATTTCTGATATCTTGTGTATTTGCATTAATTAATTATTGCAGGTTCTTCACATCATGTTAGGAACCCATGTCTTTACTTTGTTAGTATATTGTTGTTGGACGCATATGCTTTGTAAGTTGTCCCGTAGTATTTGTTGATCAATAGTGTGTGTTATTGTTGTCGGCGCATATGCTTTGTAAGTCGCCCGTAGTATTGTTGATCCATAGTTTGTAGTGGCCCATGGTTTTGACCCATAGTATTGGCACCTAGACTTAGTATATAAGTGTGTGTTGAGACCTATGAAGGCACCGTGAAGTTATTTGTATTGAGCTTGCTCAAAGGAGGTTGCCCCCTCGAAGTGTCTTGTGATCAATATAAAATTTATTCTGAGTTCTGTCATTTCTGTTATTTCGCATATTCTTATTAATTAATTGTTGCAGGTGCTTCACATCTGGTATTAGAGCACTTTCTTGGGCTCGCTGGGTGAAATTTCTGCCAAATTTTTTTTTCGCATCTGTTGCAGGTTTGGATTTGGGAATAATCCCTATCCGCTTAACTGTGGGAAGTACTTGGGCATAAGCCCTAAAACTCATTGTGAGGAGTACCACAGGAACCCCGAAGTTGCTGGCCCATTGAGAGGACATGCCAGCGAAAAGGGCAACGACCCCTACCTGATTGACTAGTTCCCACCCGTGAGGTAAACCAAGAGCTATCATTTGTGGCAAAGCGGTTATCAGTTTTACCTGGCTGTGGAGTGAGGAGTACTGCCCCAATACGCAAGCCGTCAGACAACATTGGTGGCTGAGTGAAACCCTTGAACTGTTAGGAAGCCGCACATACCTGGGGTCCATATCTATTTTCAGCTGAACTGTTTTCGATCACTGCTGCGTCCTTTTAGATCCAGCCGTTCCAGATCCATTCTGAAAGCCGTTCCAGATCCAACCGTTTTCAATCCATTCGGTGCCATTTCAGATCCCTCTATTTTCGCTCACTTCTGGACCGTTGCAGATCTATCTGTTTCAGATCCCTTCTGAGTCGTAGCCGCTCCAAGCTGAAAAAAAAATATAAAATTCAATTTTTTCTCCATATCTCCCTTGTTTTCACTCTGTTTCCCTTGAAATTTTCGGAGAACCCCTGTCATCCCATTCTGCATATTTCATCCTAAGGACCCTATCCCCAATTCCACTTCCCAAAGCTCGAAATCTCACATTTGTCTATTTTTAGGGTTTGCCATAACTTCCTCAGATTTCACCCAATCACCTTCAAATTTTACCATAGAGTTCCTTTCTGAATTCTGCTTCTTGGTACCCCTCTGTCAAATTTTCCCATTCTTTCACCCCGCTTCTGAAATCCTCATTTTTTACTTCCCTGTCTATTCGACAGTGTCCAAAACCTAGTCAAACCCCAATTACCCTTCAGATTTTGTCCCAAATCCAGATTTTCATTTACTGAAGCAGTTTTTGTTTTTGTTTTCCTACCCAGTCAACCAAAAAAAAAAAAACCTCCTGGTTATGGTTGTCACCTGTGCAGGAGCAAAATCCATGGAAGAAGCACTTGCAACCATCCAATCCAAAATCTAGGATCTGGATGAAAAATTTATCGGCCTCCATCTTGAACATTCAGCTATGAACAACAAACGGCAGTCCGAGTCTTCATCAGACAATGGGTTCTCTTCTTCCAGCAATTCCCGTGGTCCAAAGCTTGATTTTCCTCGCTTCAATGGTACTGATCCAACTGGATGGATCTATAGTGCAGAACAGTATTTCAATCTGCATAATACTTTTGATGTCAGCAAAGTTCCGCTTGCATCCTTTCATTTGGAACAGGAAGCTCTTCAATGGTACCGTTGGTACATCAAGGCTCATGAAGAGCCAAAATGGCCAGACTTTTGCTAGCTCCTTTTGCAACTATTTGGTCCTAGTGCTTTTGATGACTTCACAGGAGCCCTCACTAAACTTCGCCAAATTGGCACTGTGAGAGAGTATCAAACCGAATTTGAGAAACTAGCCAACCACACTGAAGGATTATCTGATGACTTTTACCGGAGTTGTTTTATCAGTGGTCTAAAGGATGCCATCTGCTTTGGGGTCAAAATGTTCTATCCCAACACAATGATGGAAGCCCTAGGGTTGGCTAAGTTG
Organism: Larix kaempferi; assembly: GCA_027924585.1. Classification (NCBI taxonomy): domain Eukaryota; kingdom Viridiplantae; phylum Streptophyta; class Pinopsida; order Pinales; family Pinaceae; genus Larix; species Larix kaempferi. The sequence goes on along the minus strand of BSBM01000173.1, from coordinate 5,146,677 downwards.
GCAGAAGACAAGATTGCAGCCCAACAACACTCCAAGCCCACTTCCGAAATATGGGTTCTCAACGACCACCTATACCGCAGGCTCCTCGACCAAATCCTATCAAGCGTTTGTCTGAAATAGAGATGCAAGCACACAGAGAAAAGGGGCTTTGTTATAATTGTGATGAGAAATTCACTCGGGGACATAGATGTGTTCAGCAAAAGCTCTATCTCTTGGATGTGGATTCTCCGCCTGCCTCTGAAATTGGTGACGAAGATCTAGAAACAATGGATGCTCAGGTCGACATTCATGAACCGCCTATTGACCCTCCGTCTCAGGATGACCAGCTAGAGATATCTCTCCATGATTTAGCTGTAATCACCACCCCCCAAACAATGTGGGTCAGGGGTTACTTCAATAAGCTTCCTCTTACAATACTCATTGATTCTGGTAGCACTCATAATTTCATTGACCCTCGGATCGCCAAACAAGCTGATTGTTTTATCCATCCTTGCTCCAACTTTGAAGTCATGGTTGCCAATGGGGGCACCTTACCTTGCAAAGGGAAGTGTCGAAATGTGCGTATCTCTATGGGAGATTATACCTTGTGCTTTGACATGTTTGCCTTGACATTAGGTGGATGTGATGTGGTTTTGGGCACTCAATGGCTACGCACACTTGGCCCTATCTTATGGGATTTTGCTGAACTTTGGATGCATTTTTCCCTCAATGGACAAAAACACACATTGACAGGATTACAACCAGGGTCTCTCAGCATCATCAGTTCACATCGCATGGAAAAACTCCTCAAGAAGAATTCACATGGTGTCATCACTCAGATCCATTCCATTCAGATGCAACCATCAACAGTCTCCACTACTCCTTTGGATCTACAACAAATTCTAGATCGATATATAGGTGTCTTTGCTGAACCAGTGGGATTGCCACCTTCAAGGCCAGAAGACCATCATATTCAGCTCCTTCCTAGCAGCGTTCCTCCCAACATCAGGCCCTATTGCTACCCATTTCACCAAAAAACGGAGATTGAAATGCTCGTTCGGGACTTATTGAAGCAAGGTATTATTCGCCCAAGCACTAGTTCCTTTTCTTCTCCCGTTCTTCTTGTCTGCAAAAAAGATGGGTCATGGCGCCTCTGCATTGAATTCCGAGCACTTAATCATGTCACCATCAAGGATAAGTTTCCAATTCCTGTTGTTGATGAGCTTCTTGATGAGCTTCATGGGGCTCAATTTTTCTCCAAGTTGAATCTTCATTCTGGGTATCATCAAATTCGGGTTCATGAGGATGAATCCCTAAAACAACTTTCCGCACACATGATGGCCATTATGAGTTTTTGGTCATGCCCTTTGGCCTCACTAATGCTCCTTCCACATTCCAGGCCTTAATGAATAAAATATTTCGACCCTACTTGCGGAAATTCATTCTGGTATTCTTTGATGATATCCTCATCTACAGTAAAACATGGGATGAACATCTCCAGCATCTGGATCTTGTCATGCAACTTTTCTCTGACCATCATCTCCATGCTAGGCAGTCTAAAAGTGTTTTTGGACAGAAGGAAGTTGAGTATCTCGAGCACATTATCTCAGCATAAGGGGTTCGCATGGATCCTGACAAAATCGATGCCATGAACAATTGGTCGCATCCTTAGACACTCAAGAGCCTTCGTGGTTTTTTGGGGTTGACTGGCTACTACCGCAAGTTTGTCAAGGATTATGGGAAGATTGCAGCTCCATTAAATGCTCTATTGAAAAAGGATGCTTTTACATGGACACATGCTTCTCAGTGTGCATTTGACAAACTAAAACAAACTATGTGTACTACACCTGTTCTAGCTATGCCCGATTTTTCCAAGCCCTTCACTATTGAGAGTGATGCTTGCGGCAATGGACTTGGTGTTGTTCTCCTTCAAGATGAACACTCCATTGCATTCACCAGCAAAGCCCTTTTAGGTAAGAATTTAGCTACCTCTACATATGAGAAGGAAATGATGGCTATTTTGCATGCAATACAGAAGTGGCGACCATACCTATTAGGGAATCATTTCTGCATCAAGACTGATCACCAGAGTCTGAAATATTTCTTGGAACAGCATGTCTCCTCCCCAGCACAACAGAAATGGGTTATCAAACTTATGGGTTATGACTATGAGATCACTTACAAGAAGGGTAAAGACAATGTTGTGGCAGATGCTATTTCTCACACATTTGCTACCCAAGGTTCTCTTTCAGCTATTTCTATGCATGTTCCAAATTGGTTACAATCTATTCAACAGGGTTATGTCAATGACTCTTCCTTATCTCAAATCATCCAACGCTTGACCAACAACCCTTCTGCTGTACCACATTACTCTTGGGACGGTGCTTCTCTGAGATACAAGGGTCATCTGGTGCTTCCCCAGAGCACAGATCTTCAATAGGCTGTCTTCTATGAACTCCATGCTTCTCCATCGGCAGGGCACTCTGGGTTCTGCAAAACGTATGAACGGGCACGACGTAACTTCTTTTGGCAAGGCATGAAAAGGACAATTCAACAGATGGTGGCTAAATGTGATACCTGCCAGCGCAATAAGGGTGAAACAACACTCCTTCCAGGCTTGCTTGAACCCTTTCCCATACCTACACAGATTTGGACAGATATTTCTATGGATTTCATTGAAGGGCTCCCTAAATCTGGAGGGAAGACAGTGATTCTCATTGTGGTTGATCACCTCTCCAAATATAGTCATTTTTGTGCTCTCATCCATCCCTATACAGCCTCCTCAATCGCTCAAATTTTCCTGGACCAGATCTTTCATCTTCATGGAATCCCTTCTTCCATTGTCTCGGATCATGATGCGACTTTCACTAGTCATTTTTGGACAGAACTATTTCACCACACTGGCACCAAACTGAAGATGAGTTCAGGGTATCACCCACAAACAGATGGTCAAACTGAAATTATCAATAAATTCTTGGAAACTTATCTTCGTTGCTTCACCTCTGAACAATAACATCAATGGGAAAAGTGGATCCCTCTCACTGAATGGTGGTACAATACCTCTTACCACACTGCCTCTAAAATGACCCCATATGAAGCAGTCTATGGTCAGGCACCTCCAGTTCTTCTTCCATACACCCCCAACAGCTCACCAGTTCAGGAAGTTGACACGGTCCTTCGAAACCGCGATCAAATTCTTTGCATTTTGCGGGACAATATTCACATGGCAAGCAATCGCATGAAGCAACAAGCTAATCAGTACCGTTCTGAGTGCACTTTTCAAGTAGGCGATATGGTTTTTCTTCGTCTCCAGCCGTATAAGAAATCCCCCTTGAAACTCAAAGGGCGTCATAAGCTTGCTCCAAAGTTCTATGGGCCATATTGGATTCTTCAGAAGATTGGGTCCGTTGCTTATAAATTGGAACTTCCTCCTTCTTCCCGCATTCATCCAGTATTTCATGTTTCTTGTCTGAAGAAAGTTCTTGGCACCAACATCAATGGACAAACGATTTTACCCGAACTGGATAATGAAGGATCCATCCTTTTGGATCCGGAGGCCATCCTCAATCGGCGCACTCGTTAGCTTCACTCTCGCTCTATCACAGAGGTCTTAATTCAGTGGCACGGCATGCAACCAGAGGATGTGACATGGGAACCACTCCTTCAGATTCAACAACAATTTCCACATCTAAAGCTTTGAGGACAAAGATTTTCTTAAGGGGGAGGGGATGTTAGGAACCCATGTCTTTACTTTGTTAGTATATTTTTGTTGGACGCATATGCTTTGTAAGTCGTCCCGTAGTATTTTTTGATCAATAGTTTGTGTTATTGTTGTTGGCGCATATGCTTTGTAAGTCGTCGTAGTGTTGTTGATCCATACTTTGTAGTGGCCCATGGTTTTGACCCATAGTATTGGCGCCTCGACTTAGTATATAAGTGTGTGTTGAGACCTACGAAGGCACCGTGAAGTTATTTGTATTGAGCTTTCCCAAAGGAGGTTGCCCCCTTGAAGTGGCCTGTGATCAATATAAAAGTGATTCTGAGTTCTGTCATTTATGTTATTTCGCATATTCTTATTAATTAATTGTTGCAGGTGCTTCACAACAATGTTGATTGTTTATCCAAAAAATATTTGCAAATGCAGGAAGGGTTCCTGTCCAACTCTATTTTTGTGGCCCAATAATAGTCAGTCTTGTGACTGACCCAACCAACTGTCTCTATATTTTCATATAACTACCTATTACGGACATGATATAGGCTCCTTATAGGCATAATCCAAGGAGTCTACTAGAACCAATTGCATAACAAATATATTTCAACAATAGTAACCTGGGATCCTCTGTTGAATTCACACTTGGACAGGAACCCTTCCTGTATTTGCAAATCCTTTTTGGATAAACAATCAACATTGTTATTAAACTCTCTATAAACATGTGAGAAAGAGAGTTCTTCAAATCTTCCTTTAATTCCAACACCTAATTCATGACATGTTCTAGTACCAAATTATCCAATCTGCATTTGTTATTTGTCCAATCCACTATCCGTTTGGAGTCTCCAAAGATTTGAATATTCTTCACACCTTTCTTATAAGTTGTCTTCAGGGGGGGGCACATAGCAATCATCTCTATGCTTATTATTAATGCCTTTTCTGACAACCAACTTTAAAAGAAAATGATGTATGATCAAGGAATAGCATAGTGCCATCCCCATACATCCCAGGTCACCTCAGCATGCCTCATCAAAGAAGCCCCAGGTTTCACCATAATCAATTTTAGGTTCCTTAAGGACTCTTAGTGGCTTAACCTTTGTTGATTTTTAGTTGCTCTCAAAAGCACATCTGATTTTATGAGCAACTTGAGCTATACTCAACTTGACATATTGAAAAATCATATTATTACAGGATAACCAAATCTTACAAACCCCAGGGCAAGGAATAGCCCTGAAAACTTTTATAGTCTTGTCTGCTACCCAAGAGAAAACATTCCACCAATGAACACAGCATCAATCATCAATCATCAAATTCTTTGAGCAATTATTCCCTCCATTGGATATTTTTCTTGAGTTGGTTTGGGATTTCCTGGTGTAATATGACGTTGCAATTTTGCAGCAGGCCCTAAATTTTCAATTCTAGAGGAAAAAAGACCACATTTTGTGTCTACTGTCGACAACTAGGCATCCACTAATTCTGCATGAACAAAGGACCCCAAATGAGGTGCAACTGAAACTAATCATGTCCATACAAACACCCATATTTACATAGCTTCAGATGTTGAAATATAAGTTGGACACAAACACTGTAAATGTAGTAGGTGCGAAAATCTTTCCATCTTCATCTTTGAATCAGTTCCCTAAAATACCAACAAAATTGTTTTAGGCTATAATGCCAATGCATCTTGGTTAGTTGATGGATACGTTAATGACAGGAGGCTGATCATGGGTTAAATTCACATCAGGAAGGATGGTTATATTTCTTTGCATGTCCTTTGCAACTTGCCTATCATTTTGTTTCTACAGGATGCCAAGTGATAGTATTAAGGTGTAAGATGTAGTCTAAGGTTACAGTATTTAGGAAGCCACGTGGCAGTATTGAGGTGTAAGATATAGTCTAAGAGCTCGATTGATTACACAAAGAACTCATAAATCCCCCAAACACAGTATGATGATAAAGCTTTTCTAGTCTCGCACTTGTGACCAGTGCCAAAAGTCTGAGTGCGGGCATAGGTGTGTTTATTGCACATTCAAACTCTGCATTCCAAAGATGGCTTATAAGGTGCAACTTGCACTTAAGTCTCTGTGAATTCAATATTTCTTGGGGTGCAAATCCTTTAACTTGAGAATTTAGCAGGCTTCTGCTCTCTGGGACTAACCTTGCTCAAGGTTTGGTATGTTAAATGCCTTTTGGCTTTGTGGTTAGTTTACTTGTGAGGCTGATTTGTGTCATACTGGTGTACTGTAGCCTGTGTTTACTATTATATCCAAACCCAATGGGGTTTTCCTTTGTGGTTAGTTTACTTGTGAGAGTGATGTGTGTCATACTAGTGTGTTGTATTTTATTATATCCAATCCCACTGGAGTAAGTTCCAAGTTCGTAAGTATTGTCAATATGCCACAATGATGTAAAATAACAATGTCACTAGGGTTATAAAGTTATAAACCACTCTACCACCAGTATTGAGGGGAATGTGTACTACTTAGAATCTGCCTTCCATGTGAAAGTAATTTTACATGGAAGGAGAAATATTGAAAAGTTCTATTCCGGTCTCTGGATGCTTGTTTGAATATTTATGTTTACTTAAGTTATTGACAAGTTAGAAAAAATACATTCGACATTCATCTACAAGTGGTATCAGAAGAGTGTATAAATGGACAGCAAAGCTGTTTAAATTTGATGGTAGGAATGATTTAATTTATTGGTGGGTGTGTTTATTGCACATTCAAGCTCGTTGCATTCCAAAGATGAGTTATAAGGTGCAAACATGTACCAAAATCTTTGTGAATTTAGAAGCAGATCTTGTGGTCAAGTCCTTGGATTGAGATATTAGCACTTTCACTTTCTAGTATTACCATATATGAATCCTGAAGGTTCTGCAGATTACGTGTCTATTGGATTTGTGGTTAGTATACTTATGAGGCTTATGGGTTTGTACTGGTGTGATGTATTATCTGCAACCCTACTAGAGTGTGATCCTATTGCATGAATATTATCGATATACAACCCTACTGGAGTATGTGTGTGAGTATTGTCAATATGTGACAATATTGTATGCTACTCAATGTTATTAGGGTTATATACTATACCACTAGGATTTAGGGGAATGGGTACTAGTTAAAATATGTCAATGAAAATAATTTTTTGTGGCAGGAAAAATGTTGGTACCTACAATTCTTGTCTCTGGATGCTCGTTTTTTACCATCAATATACCTCAGTGATTGATAAGTTACAAAAAAGGCATCCGAGAACCGATTTGATCGTGATAATTATTTACAAATGGTATTGGAAGAGTATAAATTGACAATAATATTGTAGCAATCCAATTTGTTGGTGTACGAGAAGCTTGTTCATAGATTGGTTGAATCATTTGTCCAATTGTTTTTCTACAGGTTGTTCATTTACTTGGGTTCTTTCTGTATGAGCTTCTAATATAATGTTCAAATTTGTGGTTTTGCTTTCAGGCATATTTATCATCAACTTGGATAAGACTTGGGAAAAGTTGCAGATTGCTGCAAGAATAATTGTTGCAATAGAGAACCCTCAGGATTTAATTGTACAAACTGCAAGGCCATATGGTCAGCGAGCAATTCTGAAATTTGCTCAATTTACTGGAGCTCATGCAATTGCTGGCAGGCACACTCCTGGAACATTTACAAATCAGCTTCAGACATCATTTTTCGAGCCTCGTCTTTTGATTCTTATTGACCCAAGGACTGATCATCAGGTAATGGGTTAAGTAATTGGTGATTTGAATGATTTAACTTTTAAGTCTATTACATGTTGCTTCATATTTTAAACTTTTTAAAGCTTCTATTCTCACAACCATAATTTTGCTTCCTTGTAGCCTATAAGAGAAGCAATCCTCAGTAATATTCCAACCATTGCCTTTTGTGACATTGATTCTCCAATGAAACATGTTGACATCGGTATTCTTGCGAATAACAAGGGCAGGCACAACATTGGTTGTCTGTTTTGGATGTTGGCAAGGATGGTCTTACAGAAGCGGGGAACAATTTACCCAGGTCGTAAATGAGATGTCATGGTAAACTCAAGTCTAGGCCAATGAATATATTTCATTTATGGTTTACAGATAATTGTACATGAACAATTTTATGACAACTTGGTGCCTAAATTCATTTTTATTCTTTTTTGTTGGTATACTTGTTCTTTTACAGGGAGCCATAGGAAGCTAAGGAAAGAGAAGAAGAGGAGGTTGCTCAAGCTGAATATGTTCCTACCTTTACCCTTGGAGCAGAGGAATGGCCTACAGATGTAATGTCCCTCTTTTGACTCCATTGCATTAAAATGTAAATGATGTAATATTGTTATAAAATTGTGGTGAGGAGCTCAAGGCCAAGGCCCCGCCATCGATTTATTGATGCATATGGTTTACGTGCTAGCCAGGCACAATGAAATTATTAATATCATGTAAATATGCATTCTAATAAAATACCCACAACTAGCTATGTAATGCAACAAGAGATGGGGGCATGATTTTACAAGGAATTGGGAGGGAAACATTCAAACCCTTGAACCAATCAAGTCAAGCCAAGTGTCAATGAGAGAACCCATAAAACCCTCAACTACCCATGTTTACTTTTGTACCCAATCATTCATTTCTCCCAAGAGTTGGGTGAAGTAGTTAATGCCTTGGGGAATGGGAGGTATGGCTGTCCAAAATTCGAGTATGGGAAAGCTACCCTTCATGGAAAAACGTGTTTTTCTCCTTGGGAAAAAAAAAGAGCCATGAATTGCTCCCCAAGCCATTACCCATCAATCATTTTTGCCTCTCTCACATTTTTGGAGCTGCCTGGGTGTTTTCCCTCCATGTTTTTCCTGTGTTTCCTTGTTTTTAGCTGGGAAGAGGGCGTTTTTGGTGTTGTAGAACTATTGGGAAGAAGGGAGCTCGAATTGGGGTTTCATGGGGGCCGTTTGGACCAATTCGCTGTGACGATTTTAGCCTGTATCGCTGCGACGCGGTCAGCGATTTTAGACTTAATTTCTACGACGTGGTCGGCGATTTTAACCTTAATTGCCCTGACACGGTCGGAGGAGAAATTGCTAAGTCCACCTTGACCCCCCTCGTCCCCCAGAGGCATTCGTTGAATGTATGAAAGACATTCTCTATGCTTGGAATGTGCACTATGAATTGCACAAAGGGGTTGCGGAGTCCTCTGTAAGAGTACTGGGTTGTCATATCCATTATGGAGGATGAAAGAGGGAAATTTTCTCACCTTGAACTATTTCTGGTTTCAGCATAAGAAGTGTATGCTTGGAAAATAGCAAGTAGGATTGTTTTACATACGTATATGTATTGAATTGCTACTTGGTGAGAAATCACAACTAATGAATCCTTGTGTGCTTGGTAGGGAAGCCAAGAAAAGGATCAACTATGATGTGGAGGAGGAACTCCATGTCATGATGGGGAATTGGAAGGGAGAATTCCTTAACTCCTCTCTTCCTATTGTATTTATATTTCTTGAGTTCATATACTGAAAATTATGGCATAGGGATGCTGGAAATGCAATAGAGTAGCAGATTAAATGCATATGAATTAGTGGGCATCATTAAAGTGTCATTGCATAGTGCATGTGAATTGCTTATGCATGAGCATGACGTTGCATATGAGTAAATATAGTGAAGTTACACATGCAATAGCCCATTAATGGTATTTACTATGATTGTTGATAATGGTTGTACGAATCAGACCATAGAAGCATGATTGATAATGCAAGAGATTAGATAGATGAAGGGAATATGCACTAGTTGGAATACTAATAGACATTGCATAGTACATGTGAAAATGTTTGTGCATATATATATGATATTGCATATTGGTAAAATAGTGAGGTTTTACATATGCAAAGAGCCACTTAAGATAATAATTGTGGTTGCTAGTAATTAGTTGTGTTCTCATTGGTTGTAGGACCAAAGACAACCGAAGCATGGCTAAGGATGTGGATGATGATTGTTTCATATGACCAACAACCTTATGAAGAAAGGTTGGGGTGACAAATATATGATCACGATGTTGGAAAAATGACTGTGAAGCCTTGGTAAGAGGCCAACTGATCAGGTAACATCGAGCGATGTTAATAACAGCCATGCAGGTAATGGTAATTGTGCTTAAATTGAATGAATGTTGAAAGAGGATTTGGTAAGATCTCTTCAACTATGTTTAAACTATGTTGATTTGGTTTGCATGTGGTATTGAGTTCCTGAATGTGAATGTCAACCTACCGAGTAGGGTGAGGTGTGGGTAAGTGAAGGAAAGGATCCTTACACCCTATAGTTTCTTAGAAACCTCAATGCATTCATATGAGATTATATCATGCCATTTGTGTATGTTGGTTGTGAGTTTAACAACCCAAGCAAGTGATGACTTATGGTCCTGTTGTAGTGTATGCCATATGAGATAGTCATGGTTAGGCCATGATATGTTGGAATGCATAGTATTCATGGATTAATGCAAGGTTGTATTGAGAGATTATGCATTTAAAGAATTCCTATTAAAATATTATGTAAATGTTGTGAATGTGCATGCATATGTGTGGGTGCACATGTTGAGATGCATTGTGTGAATGCATGGTTGTGACATATATATGTCTTAATGCAAATATATAGTAGATGAAATAGTGAACTATTGTTAATTCTGAGACCATTTCATGAGATACTGCTAATGCAGGGGAATGATTGCATGAAGAAGGTAGACATGTTGATGGGCTACCAGAGCACTCTGTTGGAAGGACAGAGTTGCATGAAATGTGAAGTAATGAGTATTTACAGTTTATTTTAATTGTACAGATAGTGTACTCGTGTCTTGCAATTTTATTGTGATAATGATGCATATATATATATATATATATATATATATTTCATCACATTTCAAATGTTAACAGTTGAAGGTGTTTGAATTATTGAGTGTTATAATTCTGAGAACACTTCAGTGACTGTTGTAGCAATGAAAAGATTATATGCATAGATACTCACAACGTGTTTGGCTGATTGAAGTTCAGATTTCAGGTAGAAAAGTCTTACGTATGGAAATGAGGATAAGTCCACAGTAAAGACCGGGATCTACCATGTGCAGAAGCCAAAGGTTATGAGAAGGTTCTCATGGTGGTGAAATTTAACTTATGTATGAAATAGATTTGAAAATTGTCTGATTGAAGTTTATGAGAATAATCTCACGGTTGCAAATCAAATTTCTGTAGGAAGACAAATTTTTAAATTTCAGATTTGAAACTTTGCTAATAATTGCTAATGATTGTTTGGCTTATATAAAGTTGTGGCATGAGGACATGTTGTAGGTGGACGTTCATGTATGGTAGCAAGTGTAAAACCATAATGGACAGAGTGATACCACTTACGAGAGCCAAACAATATGAGGATGGCCTCATGGTTAAACAAATCAATTTCTGTAGGAGACAGAGTTGTAAATTCATGTTTGAATTTAATTATAAATGACATTGATTGGTTATGGAACAATCAGATTTGAATTTTATTGTTAAATGTTGCTGACTGTTTGGCTATTTGATAAGTGTGCCAGTATGACACATCGCAGGAAGACCATGTCTGATGGCCTGCAGAATCCAAACTAGATGGGAAGGATCCCATGCTTTGGAAATGGGTTTCGAGTGAAACGCCATTGTAAATTTTGATAATGTCTCAGCCAAACTGCATGTTGGTAAAGCATGTGAGTGAGACAGTAAAATTATGCCAAGAAGGCATGTGTGGGTTATGGAACGAGAAAAGATTGGGGTGGCAAACCGAAGGACTGTTGACTCAGAGAAGGGAGCCCCCATTCTTCGCAAATGAAGAAAAGATACATCTGTGAAACATATGAGTATTCTGTAACCCTAAATGAGGATATACATGTCTGGTTATTAGATTTAATATGCAGAGCATGTTTTATTATTTCATTATTATTCCAGACTGCTTGAGTGTGACTAAGGCCTACATGGCTCACATTGGAAAGGGATGCATACCTTTCAGGTGATGGGTTATGTTAGGGTTGTCAATATTGACTACACCCTAAGGGAATGGACACATTCCTGGTGTTTCAATACTTGATAGTGAATGTTATTAAATATGATTACAATTTTAGAGCAGTAATACTGATGAGCCTGCTTATCCTTCTTGTGCTATTAGCTTACACAGATGCAATTTGGTGTTGCACATTAAGAGGCAAAGTGAAGAAAGGGTGCTCAAGAGGACTGTATGGGCAGTGGTAACCTTTCTACGCTCACATTAAAGGACACTAGAAGAGATGGATAGGCCCGAGGAGTTGTGTCGCTGATAAGGGGTATCATCCTTGTGTAGTGTGAGTGGGTATTGTGGGGCCATGCTAGCCCGCAATCAAGTGAGTCACCTATGGAGTTCCTGGAGGGAACCACTGGTTTGCATAGGAGAAGGAGCCACGTAATCATATTATGTTGTTCTTATTGCCTGATAAACCCAGACGGTGTATTGGCTTGGCATTGGTTATTTGGATGTTGTGGTGAAGGGTTGTTGGATGCTTGATAAACCCAGTCGGTGTACTGGCTTGGCATGTTGTTAAATTGGATGCCTGATAAACCTAGTCGATGTACTGGCTTGGCATGTTGTTAAATTGGATGCCTGACAAACCCAGTCAGTGTACTGGCTTGGCATTTTCTATTTGCATGTTGTGGAGGTATTGGTGAAGGGTGTTATTTCCTGACAAACCCAGTTGGAGAACTGGCTTGGAAATGGTCGTTGAATGCTTGATAAACCCAGTCGGCGTACTGGCTTGGCATACTTATTTTTGAAATGCTTAATAAACCTAGTCGACGTACTGGATTAGCATACTGATTCTTGAAATTCTTGATAAATCCAATCGGCATACTGGCTTAGCATACTGATTTTAGGGATGCCTGATAAACCCAGTTGGCGTACTGGCTTGGCATTACCTATTCGGATGATGTTGTGGAGCAAGATGCACAATACAGATAAGTATTCATTTTCATTTATTTCTTGCTTGGAATAATGAAGATTTCAGGTATAATTTTTCTAACAGCTAAGCTGATACATTGTTGTTTCTTTGTTGGAAACCTTGGTCATTACAAGAAGCAAGGACCCTGAAAGAACTATAAATTCTTGGTAAAACCATAGAGTAACTGGTTGGGCACTATAAATGCTTGGTAAATCTAGAGAGTAACTATTTGGGCGCTATAAAACTCTTGGTAAAGCCAGAGAGTAACTGATTGGGCATTAACTACGTGATGTAGTGGAGTAGCCTGTGTGCTGGCCCAACATTCATTATTGTATCCACAGGAAATCCAAGGCTTATAAAGCGAAGAAGGAGCCTGTGAAATAAAGTGAAGACATCCAATGCAGATAAGTATTTGGTTACCTTGCAACTTCTTGCTTTTGAATATACGTGTGTATATGATTTGGTTATGATTTTATCAAACTCTTGTTTAGAGATAAACCCTATGAAAATAAACTAAACATGTGAATTGATTCAATGTTTGAGTATAGGTATTGCTAGAAGCAAGGACTATGAAGGCATCATAGGGATGCATGTGGACATGTGATCGTCCTAAAGAGCTCAGTATGAGCAGTAATGAAAGATGGTGCTAGTGGACATGTGTGGGTCCTAGCAACCAAAGGTTCTGTGGGCAACAATGGGGAAGGGTTCCCTAGTTGAAAATCCTTAGACAGACCTTAGACACTAAGTGTCATAGCTAAGAAAGGGCATATCAAGCATTCACATTGAAGTGAAAGAGGATAAGGAGCATGGAACCACAGTGGTGGTGTAGCTTCAGAATAGAACAAGACTAAGAGGGGGAAACTCTTACTCTTCTCTTTCCTTTTGATTGATGCATTTCAGAAACAAAGGATTGTTGAATGCATGTTGTGGTTGAAAATAGATTGTGCTTAAATTGCTTGAAATGAATTGTGAATGCTGAAATAGCTATTTCCCTGTGAAAGGATGAACATGAATGAGTTATTGTGTATGTTGGGAAAATAATTGACTAATTTTAATATTGTGTTATGCTTGTCGTAACAAGAATTGTCATGATGGATCTCAGAGGTGAGAAATGGAAACCCATTGTTTGCAGCTATTACTAGCCATTTGTTTCCAGTGAGAAAAGTGAGAGCCAGTTGTGCACATTGATCATGGAAGCAGACCAAAAGCTATTGTTTTGGCTGAAAATATTCCTCAAATAGCTGCCAAGATGACAAGGAAGATGGCATCCATGAAATTCCAGACTTGTAGATCAGCTGGAAGGTAAGTAAAAGGAAGGGATTGCTCTGGAGCAATGCCCACCTGTAGAGCTGGAAGATCAAAGCCAGCAAGAGCAGCTTTAGGAAGCCAAAGGACTTGGTCCTGAAAGTTCAAAGTAAAGAGATCAAACGCAGGACAGACCTGCCACCTTTTGTAAATTTTGAGGCATGTGTAAAGTGGGCATTTATTCCTAAGTATTGGAACACCGAGGACGATGTTGTTCCAAGGGGGAGGGAAATGTAATGTCCCTATTTGGACCCCATTGCATTAAAATGTAAATGATGTAATATTGTTATAAAATCATGGTGAGGAGATCAAGGCCAAGGCCCCGCCATCGATTTAATGATGCATTTGGTTTACGTGTTATCCAGGCACAATGGAATTGTGAATATCATGTAAATATGCATTTTAATAAAATACCCACAACTAGCTATGCAGTGCAACAAGAGATGGGGGCATGATTTTACAAGGAATTGGGAGGGAAACATTCAAACCCTTGAACCAATCAAGTCAAGCCAAGTGTCAATGAGAGAACCCATAAAACCATCAACTACCCATGTTGACTTTTGTACCCAATCATTCATTTCTCCCAAGAGTTGGGTGAAGTAGTTAATGCCTTGGGGAATGGGATGTATGGCTGTCCAAAATTCGAGAATCAGAAAGCCACTCTTCATGGAAAAACGTGTTTTGCTCCTTGGGAAAAAAAATGAGCCATGAATTGCTCCCCAAGCCATTACCCATCAATCAGTTTTGCCTCTCTCACGTTTTTGGAGCTTCCTGGGTGTTTTCCCTTCACATTTTTTTCTGTGTTTCCTTGTTTTTAGCTGGGAAGAGGGCATTTTTGGTGTTGTAGAACTATTGGGAAGAAGTGAGCTCAAATTGGGGTTTCATAGGGGCCGTTTGGGCCAATTGAAATGCTCATAACCTGTGGGAGAAATCGGTTTTTCTCCCTGTGGTCGAATTCCCCTTTCCACAGTCTGTTTTGGTGTGCCCACGATTTGGGGAAAACCCATGGCCATCCTGTTTGTAAATCCCATTGTTGGAAATGTGTATCCATGCCCATTTTTTGAGTTTGCTGTGTGTAAGAGAAGGTTGGGGTTGAGATGGGTATCTGTTGCTTTGGCTTGAGCTTGAGTGCAAGTATCCATAATTGAAGAGGGTTCAGATTTAGCCTGATAAACCTAGCTGTGGACTGGCTTGGATTAGATTAAATGATTATTTGGTTGTGTATGAGCTTGAATGTCCCCTTTCCTTGTAGAAATCATGCCCAGCTCGGGGGTGGTCTAGGAGTGTTAAAAAAATACAAGCCGTGCAGAGACCTACGGTTGGGTGGAACGTTGCAGCAACATAGCTAGTTGCTTGGGACAATTACACAGTGAAGATAAGTATTCTTTGTGCGTATTTACTTCTGCAATGTTTAATTTGATGATTATTTGGATATGTTGGATGAGCATCAAGTGTGTGTGGATGATGTTTTATTCCGTTGTGCATATTTGCTCATCTGCACACTTTTGTTATTATTTGTATGAATCTAATGAATGGGCTGAGTTTATGTAAAAGCCCCACAGATTGGTATCATGTTCCCTTCCTTGAATTGGGTCCACAGGAGGGGACGTTACAACAAAGGTTGTTGATGCTTAGTGGGAATCTGAGGCTCCTACAACTCTTGGTATTTTTCCTGCAGTTGCTGGTGCTGATTGGATGGCTACTCCCAGTTAGTTTCTTTTTTTTTCAATGTGATTGTTATAATTTTCTAGGCCTGTCAAATATTTTGGGGTTTTCAAATCTTTAAAAGATGGTAGTTTCTTTTCTTTTGAATTTTAAATTTTTAAACTTGAATCCTTAAAATTTGTGTTCTCTGCACTGCACTTCTTCAG
Organism: Larix kaempferi; assembly: GCA_027924585.1. Classification (NCBI taxonomy): domain Eukaryota; kingdom Viridiplantae; phylum Streptophyta; class Pinopsida; order Pinales; family Pinaceae; genus Larix; species Larix kaempferi. Next base: position 5,130,857 of record BSBM01000173.1, on the reverse strand, counting down.
AAGCTATTAGTTTTTTTTCCCTTTATTTTTAGGTTTTAGATTTCCAACTTTAATTAAAGGATTAGATTTTGGACATGTGAACTCTTCCCAATGTCTCTCTTAATTATAATTGTGTTTAACAAGTCTATGTTTTTGTAATCAGTTCCCAATAAGGAGCACATATTTTTCGATGTCTTGTAGACCAGGTGTTGATATCTCTACTCCTCTTAATTCTTTTGGCCTCTTACAAAGACAAATCAGTGCCCTATCCATCATCTACAACCTTCAATAATTGACAAAAACCAAGGATATAATATTCAACTTGTCAAATAGTGCTCTCTCCACATTTCATTTCTACTTCCAAAGGGATCACCAAGGCCTATGTTCTACTAATAGGTCCAGTTCATGTGGCCATGTTTTAACATGCACAAGGCCTCCAATGACGACTTAACAAGAGATGTGGATTCCTTGCCTTCCAATGCTTCCAAATCTATGCTAGTATGTATCGTCCAAGATGCACCTCTTGGATGCAATCTTCAAACCCATGGTCCTTTACAAACTAGAGATTTGGTGTCCAACTTTACTTCACAGTGATTGGGCTTGGCAATGACAGAATCCAAACCTTCTTTCTAAGACACATCATCTAATGCAAAAGGAGTGTCTCCCGCCACATTGTTCAAGTAGAGGTCAAAGCCCATCCTTTTAGACTTGAGGTCATCTTCCATTTGGTGTCTTTCATTCATAGAGTAGGATCTTTGGGGAATTAGTTTCTAGGAGGAATCAATATCCCTATTTTGCACTTTGTGCTTCTAAGGCCATCACCTCAACTACCCTCCTAGTTGTGCATACAATTGGGATTTCAGGATTCTTAAATGTAATTGGATATTATTGTCTTTTCTTAGAATTACAAATGATGGAATCTAGGTGTTCATATTCTCCTCTCCCCAATTCTAAAAGGGTTCTAGCTCAATGGAAGAGCGCCTTCCTTACAAGTAGGAGGTTGGGGGTTCGATTCCTCTGTGCCCTATTAATATTGCAATATTAGTATTTTTAATAAAATATATTTTATTATGATTTATTATGGCTATAGAGGGGGTTTCAAGCCGTCTTTGTATCTTGCTATGAGGGGGGTTCTAAACTGCCTTCATATGTCACTATGAGGGGGGTTCTAAGCCACCTTCATATGTCACTATGAGGGGGGTTTGAAATTGCCCTTGTATGTTACAATGAGGGGGGTTTAGAACCACCCTTGTAGGTAGCTACGAGGGGGGTTTGTAACCGCCCACAAAGGTTTGTAATAAGAAATTTTAGGGGGGGGTTTGAACCACCCCCATAGGCATCTACGAGGGGGGTTCCAAACTGCCCCTATAGGCCTCTACGAGGGGGGTTCAAAACAACCTCTATAGGCCTCTAAGAGGGGGGTTCAAAACCGTCCCTATAAGCATCTACGAGGGGGTTCTAAAATGCCCCTATAGGCCTCTACGAGGGGGGTTCACAACCGCCCCTATAGTTCTCTATGAGGGGGGTTTGAAACTGCCCCTATAATCCTCTATGAGGGGGATTCCAAACCGCCCCTGTAGGTTTGTATGATGGGGCTTATGAGGGGTTTCAAACCACCCTCATAGGTATCTATGAAGGGGGTTCAAAACCGCCCCCATAGGTCTCTATAAAGGGGTCTACGAGGGGGGTTTAAAACCACCTCTGTAGACCTCTGCGAGGGGGGTCACAAACCACCCCCAAAAGTCACTTTTGGGGGTGGTTCCAATATCGTCAAAAATCACCCTTAAAGGGAAAAACTTTTAACATCGGTGCCTTTAGGGGTGGTTTTTCCAAAACCCCCCCCAAAGCCAAACCTCCCCCCCCCCCCCCCGGGTTGTAGGTCACTTTTGGGGGCGGAAGACAACCCCCCCTAAAGGCCAAAAATGTAGTAGTGTATGTCAATAAATTAGGGTAGAGAAATTAATAAATAATAACTGAAATAAATTAGGGTAGAGAAATTAATAAATAATAACTGATAAATTCTAAACGTCATATCCATTCATGTGAAATGACACACATAGACCTATAAAAGTGGTAACGATTGTAATTGTAAAATCATCTTTCATATATAAATTTATTATATTTTATCATTTCTCTCTTATGGTGCAATGGTTCACTTTGTACTTACTCTTCCAAAGAATCCCATGCAAGTCTCACCAAACTTACTCTTCCTTATTGCTTCAAATACTTGGCCTTGCCACAAGTGCATCGTCAACAAACTTCCTTCTAATCCAACCGTGCCACCAAATTCTTCTACATTTCCTTTCTTCAACCTTGCTTCTTTGCAGTCAAATCCTAAGGAAAGCCTCTGGGAGTTATGCTCTATATCAACAAGTCCATGCCAAATGAAGTGCAAGAAACAACCTTACCAATACACAAGGAAAATCACCCTTTCTACCTTCCACATCTGCATTGTCAATACTTCAACATGTACCTCATCCAATTGATGCCAAGTCTCCACTTTGCAAGTTTACGATGAGAGGTTGCCAAAGCTTGTTGAATTGACACATTGTCTACAATATTCCCTCTTTACCTAGAACCTGCGATCCACTTTCCACACCAAAGCTGCAAAGTACCGCGTTTTACTGCATAGAAGTATTCTCTTTCCTAAAGTGTCTCACGCAAGTCTGCCACACTTTATTACTCAAAAGAGGTGAAGAAATCACTTTTGTTATTTGATACCAACTTTTATTCAAAAGTTGCGTTTCGATACCATTTGTCACGGGCCTAGGAATAATACCTCAATTTTTCCATTTTCAATTCCAAGAAACGTGCGGCACCGATGTGCCTTGTCCACAAGGGCTTATCCAACTTGTGACGATTACACCCGGAATATGCCTCTTCACTCAAGGTATTCCCATAACTAAGGCATGAGCTACAAACTATTAGGTCACTGCAACCCCCTACTAAAATTACACACCCAACAGTCCCTTGTACCACAATAGTTCAACACTTAACCAATTATACAATTAAGCATTACAAATGAACATCACAATACAAGTATCCAACAATATCCATATGAGTGAATGGACGCACAAGTATGGTGGTTCCCAAGTATCCACCAACACAATATGCCACTCTTGACATTGTTCTAACTTGCTTTTCAAGAAATGGAAACACCCCTCCATTAAAAATGATCATCAAGGACACTACTAGGACAAAAAATTCACACCTAATTGGTGCATTAAACATGCACTATTGGAAACCACAACTAACAAAATCTATCGTTTACCATAGTTTGCTCCAATTGGCATAACAACTTTCAATATGTATGCATTAATAGATACAACCCTTCAAATCCATATAAAGAAGATGAGACCTCTAGAGGGACAATTCTTGGCAACACTAAAAGAAGAATTGAAGCATCTTTTCTATATTCTCATCGACAAGTTGAGATTCGTCGACTCAATTGTTTAATCACATTAATGAGTGTTTTCATGAAGCATTCCCTTGCCATAAATATACCCCATTTGGTGGCCTCTTTGTTATCCTTGTTGATCTTGGAAAATTACCACGAGTAAAAGGTATTCCAATGTATGCGAGAACATCACAGGACAACACACCTTGGCATAACCTTCTGTGACAATTATTATTATTTTTTGACAACAACATATTAACCCTTCTTAAGTCACTTTTCAAAATGTTTTTAAACATTAGAATGCAAAGCTACATTAGAGAAGTGGGACCTTCTCATGTCCAAGATGGCCTTGATATACTTGTCTTGTAAAGAAAAACAAACATTTTAAAGTACAATGCATTTATACACAATGATAAATTTTGAACAAAATCTTCTTTGAAAATTTGTGGTTGAAATTTTCCATAAGACAAACATTGAAGTGAGAACATGAACAATCCTAAAAGGAGTTGTCTAAACATTAGATGATTTTGGTTTTTGTGGTCATTAATGATTGAATATGGTGATTTAATTTTTGGTCATTTCATTATTCAAATTCCATTTTTAATTGCAAAATGGATTCAACACCATCAAATACCCATGTTGCACATAAATTGTGCACTCTCTCAACAACTTATATCTACTATTCCAACAATTCCAACCAAATTTCAAACAAAAATAATAATAAAAAGACATACTAAAAAATAATCCAAATCCTAACTTCTTTATACTATTCTATCCCAAAATATGCAAAATATATATCTGAAATTTTCAATGTAATAACTAACATTGAAAGGGAGATTCCAAAGTAGGTAGCTTGGAGACTAAGAAATAATAAAAATGTGTGCCTAAACTAACATTATTTTTTGACAACAACATATTAACCCTTCTTAAGCCACTTTTCAAAATGTTGTTAAACATTAGAATGCAAAGCTACATTAGAGAATTGGGACCTTCTCATGTCCAAGATGGCCTTGATATACTTGTCTTGTAAAGAAAAATAAACATTTTAAAGTACAATGCATTTATACACAATGATAAATTTTGAACAAAATCTTCTATGAAAATTTGTGGTTGAAATTTTCCATAAGACAAACATTGAAGTGAGAACATGAACAATCCTAAAAGGAGTTGTCTAAACATTAGATGATTTTGGTTTTTGTGGTCATTAATGATTGAATATGGTGATTTAATTTTTGGTCATTTCATTATTCAAATTCCATTTTTAATTGCAAAATAGATTCAACACCATCAAATACTCATGTTGCACATAAATTGTGCACTCTCTCAACAATTTATATCTACTATTCCAACAATTCCAACCAAATTTCAAACAAAAATAATAATAAAAAGACATACTAAAAAATAATCCAAATCCTAACTTCTTTATACTATTCTATCCCAAAATATGCAAAATATATATCTGAAATTTTCAATGTAATAACTATCATTGAAAGGGAGATTCCAAAGTAGGTATCTTGGAGACTAAGAAATAATAAACATGTGTGCCTAAACTAACATTATTTTTTGACAACAACATATTAACCCTTCTTAAGTCACTTTTCAAAATGTTGTTAAACATTAGAATGCAAAGCTACATTAGAGAAGTGGGACCTTCTCATGTCCAAGATGGCCTTGATATACTTGTCTTGTAAAGAAAAACAAACATTTTAAAGTACAATGCATTTATACACAATGATAAATTTTGAACAAAATCTTCTTTGAAAATTTGTGGTTGAAATTTTCCATAAGACAAACATTGAAGTGAGAACATGAACAATCCTAAAAGGAGTTGTCTAAACATTAGATGATTTTGGTTTTTGTGGTCATTAATGATTGAATATGGTGATTTAATTTTTGGTCATTTCATTATTCAAATTCCATTTTTAATTGCAAAATAGATTCAACACCATCAAATACCCATATTGCACATAAATTATGCACTCTCTCAACAACTTATATCTACTATTCCAACAATTCCAACCAAATTTCAAACAAAAATAATAATAAAAAGACACACTAAAAAATAATCCAAATCCTAACTTCTTTATACTATTCTATCTCAAAATATGCAAAATATATATCTGAAATTTTCAATGTAATAACTAACATTGAAAGGGAGAATTTTCCAAAGTAGGTATCTTGGAGACTAAGAAATAATAAAAATGTGTGCCTAAACTAACATTAAGGGAGATGCCTAAACTCAAGGAGCGACTACTGTGGATGGCCTTGGCTTTAAGTGTATTTGTGTAGTAGATTACGCTACACATTCAACGGTCAATACATCTACACCGTTATACGCTTCTTGCGTTGTTTGCCCTACCTGCTTCCTTTGCGTTGCTCTGACCAAATATAAAGCGCGATGACCCAAACAACGCGCGTATCCTGCCAAATTTCCCTGCTGTCTGCTTACCTGTAGCCGTTCATATTTATTCTTACAACGCATTTACTCATCATTCATACATAGCCTCCATCTTTTTTTCTTTTTTTTGGGAAACGCGTGAATTGTCCGTTGGTTTTGGGAGAGTTGAGGGGCAGACGATTATTAATACGCGCGATTCTCAACCCTCTCATTGTGCAAAATCTGTGCTCAAACATCTTCTGGTCGAGTGTTCGAATCTCAAACAATAAACATTGCTGCTTCGAATTTGGGTCGGTCTGTTTGAGATTCAGGTTTTTTCGGCAGGAGTTGTGCTCAGGGTTTGGGCTTTTCCACATCAACTAGCTGTAACAAGCGTTGCGAGCGAGAATGGCAGGCGCAGGAAGCTACGCATCTGCAGCTCTCTTGGCCGTTGTCATTATTATGGTGGGAACAGGAATGGTAGCAGCAGCAGATGTGACTGCACCATCTCCCAGTCCGACAATGGAGGCAGGCGCTGCTTCAATGCCCTTCGTTCCTTCCCTGTTTGCCGCCCTGATCGCCTCATTCATCCCCTTCTTGGCTTCTCGGTTTTACTGAGAACTATTGCGTTTGCTCTTTGGTCCATTTTTTATGATCAGGGAAGGCAGCTATTCTTATCCTCTTAATACATTTTCTGATATGTATACGATATTATGGGTCTAGGTTTTGTGGAGGCTATTCTTTTCTGGACGAGGGCCAGAGTATTTTGTATCCGGTACACGGTTTTCTTGCTTCATTGTTTAGCCATTTAGGAAATAAAGGGGATCACTGCACGGTCCTTTTAAGATTTGAATTAATAAAATTTGTTTGAACTGTATGGTGTTTTGTGGAGAGTACTTAACATTTTGATTAATGCAAATATGCTATTTGGTTCAAGGCTAATAGTTTAGAAGAATTTCTTCGCATGAAATCCTTTGCAACATGTTGTCGGGTTGATTCACCTGATTTTAGGGGAGTGATTGCCCATAGCCCGAAATCGTTTCTGGTATTGTTCTACATGTTGAGTCTGAGAGAGAGAGAGCTTCTGCAGTTGAATGGTCCGCTGAGTTTTATTGTAAAAGTTAAATTGAATAACGTTTCAATTGAATTGAATCAGTTCAATGATTGATGATAATTATTCAACCACATTCTGCCTGAACGAATTCCTTTTCAAGGGATATTTTCAAGTGTAAGAGTGGTAGGCTGCTGGATATCTGTCAATTTGGTGTAGTCCTCAGCAAATGACTCTTTGTTTTTACAGCGACAGAAGAAATTAAATCGGAATGCGGCCAGAAAAGGCCCTTTTATACCGCAAATAAAGCAATAGTCCCGTGTGATGTCATAGTTTATTGAAGATGAATTTATCTTCCGGCTTTCAATATATTCAAATTATTTTGTTATGGTACATGTACATTATATGCCTCCACCCACAGACATATATATATATATGCCAAAACATAGGAAAGATCATTTAAGATTCATTTTTTTTTCATGTTTATCTCTTATCTTTTTCATCATATTTATCTCTCATCTTTTACTTGAGAGTAAGTTAATCGGCTTTCAATATATTCAAATTATTTTGTTATGGTACATGTACATTATATGCCTCCACCACACAGACATATATATATATATGCCAAACATAGGAGAAATCATTTAAGATTCATTCTTTTTTCATGTTTATCTCTTATCTTTTTCATCATATTTATCTCTCATTTTACTTGAGAGTAAGTTAATTTTGTAGTAATCTTTCCTCACTGTCAGGATTTGGATCTATGTATAATTCTGAAAGATTTATCTGAGTCTACCAAACCAAAGTTGAGTACATATGTACCTTTATGGATTTTTCTGACATCTGGTCTATTTAAAATGAAACATGGAACAAACCCCTGGAAACAAAATTATGAAATACATGAAACTACCTTGAAATTTTAGCTAAATTTAACTTCTTTTTTTTAAGATTAGCCTACTCTTATTTGTTCTGCCTCGCCTTTGAATTAATTTCTCCAATTAAATTTGAATACAATGAATCATAATATTTTTCCAACAGTGTATGACCATTCCAACTGTGTGACCATTTAAATTTTTAGTGTGCAGAGTCGTTCCCTAACATACTAAGATAAAACTGTACAAAGCATTTTACACACCCACACAATCACTTCATGTGATATACAAAAATTTTCATGTGCCATAGACTTCTTGTCATGTTATGTTAAAACTGTATAAATAGTTAAATAACCAACAAAAACATATAATAGCATAACATAAAAGCTCCCATTTTTTTCCATGAAAAAAGATCATGTTTCCTTTGTATTAAAGTAAGCATTTTTTACCTGACCAAAAAATAGGCCCCATCATAGATATTGTATTGGGCGATTCCCATTAATAATCAACATTATGATATTCATCATATCATGCTATCCTTTTTAGAAGTATCTACAAAATGGCATAATTATGATTAATCATTAATACCATCCATATAAGTCTATAGTGCTACAGTCCTTTAATTTGACATTGATCATAACTGTGTTCTAGCTATCAAAATGCAATAGGTCTCGGATCATCTTTAGTTATAGTGTCATTGACACTTTCCCATTTTTGCCCAATACCATTGCCAAATTGAAGCCTTATTTTGGATAATTGATCTGCCATGTGATTCCTTTCTCTGTACACATGCTGAAATGCCTCATTAGTCTGTCAACTTCCTCAAAAGTGGCAGCTAATAGAATGTTCTTTGGCTTCCATTTATGATTCAACCAGTTTATGACAATGAGGGAATCTCCAAATACCTGTTGGCTGTGAATGTCCATGGAGATGGCAAGTTGTAAAGTGAGTTTGATGGCCATAAGCTCTGCTCAATTGTTTGAACTTGGTCTTGTAAAGGCTGCAAATTTTGTCCATCTACTATCATTGGTGAAAATAATGCCACCCGCTCCACCCCTAGATGGGTCCCCCTATGCAGCCCCATCAAAAAAACACCATGGAATGGATTTGTCCACCTCTTATACCGTGATAATCCGAGGAATACTATCGGTAGATTTTTGAATCATAACCTCCACAATGGCCAGGCTCTTATAAGCAAGACCTTCAGAGGGATATACTTATCCTCGAAAGTGGCAAGGTTTTGGGCGATCCAAGTATTCCAGAAAATAATATAGGGCAGATCCTGGATATTGATGGCGTAGGGAGCTTCAAGCCATAAGCGGAAGGCCTCTGTAAAATTTTGTCTAGACTAGTCATGCATAATACCATTGATTCGAGTGATGGTATGCCAGATCCTCATGATGTAGCAATAGCTAATGAGTAGGTGCTCATTGGTCTCTTCGTGAGTTTTGCAAAGAGTGCAACGACCAAGACCTTCAAAGATCTTTCTTTGCAAATATGATCAAACCGGGATATTTTCCATTAGAGCCGACCAACAAAAAAGGATCATCTTCAATGGACAGACTGTCTTCCATAGCACTGGGAACCACCATCTCGGTTTTGGGAGAGCTCGTTCACGACAGAGGACCTTGTAACCATTCTTTGGCGAGTATATGCCGCCTTCCTTATTCGGGGACCATATAATATCATATGGTCCGTCCACTAGTCGAATGGATTGAGCCTGTAAACATGAAATATAACTCTCCCAAATATGATGATATGCTTCCATGAATCCTATATGGTCTGCTTCTAACCATCCTTGTTTAAGAAAGTTGGTTTGTGTGTGATCCTTAATCTGTGCCAAAACTTGAAATCCTCTATCTTGTAGGTGAACAATCATATGATCAGGGAGCCTAAAGTCTTCGCCACTGCCAATCCTAGTCTCACCTTACCTAAATCGCCAATGTTCCATTGCAAACCATCCACTATCAAATCTAATGCATCTAGAGCCACTTTCCAAATTATGGATATATTCTTGTAACACTTGAATATGCTCCTAAGCCAGTCTTCTATGGATAGTGGAAAAATATACTTGCAACATATTACTTGAGTCCATATGTTGTTGCATTTGAGTAGAGGCCATATGCTTTTTCTGCCAGTGTTGTCGCAAAGCTGGCCATATGTTTAATACCCCAACCTCCCCAAAGTTTCGGGAAGGTAATCCTATCCTAGGCGATCCAATGAAAAGAGTATGTAGAATTTTGCCTCTTCCACATAAAGTTGCAACATAATTTCTGTATGGTATTTAGACTACCAACAAGAATATGGGCTATTGTCAACCAATAGATTGGGAGCGCCTCAAGGACAACTTTAATAAGAATAAGTCTTCCACCTTTAGATAGACAAATATTGCACCATAGTTGTGTTGCAACATAATTTCTGTATGGTATTTAGACTACCAACAAGAATATGGACTATTGTCAACCAATAGATTGGGAGTGCCTCAAGGACAACTTTAATAAGAATAAGTCTTCCACCTTTAGATAGCCAAATATTGCACCATAGTTGTAATTTTCTTTCGATTCTCCCTGCTAACCATGACCAGTCCTTAATGCCATAATCATTAGGCTGAAGGGACAATCCCAAATATTGAATACCTTGTTTTTCATTAACCACCTGGTATGGAATTTGTTGAAAAATCCATTTAGTTGTATCTTCATCCAGATTCATAACATAAATATAAGACTTTTGGATGTTGATGGTCATACCTGTGGCCTCTGGGAAACGGTCAAGGATCCATTTGATATATGCAATATCCCTTCTATATCCTTCAATAAATATCATGACGTCGATGACAAAAAGAAGGTGAGTTACATTGATATTAGGCTCTATCTTGATACCATAGAAGGACCTAGATGCCTTGGCTTGAAGAATGGCACGACTAAGACCTTCCACAACGAGAAGGAATAATAATGGGGCGAAGGGGCAGCCTTGATGAAGCCCCCTCGCTGGTCTCAAAAAATCCGAGGCCGAAGAATTAACAAGGACTACAAAAGAAACAGTTTGAACAGTAGACATAATCCAGTTAACAATCACTAGGGGAAGCCCGATTTGTAGTAGAACCAAACGCAGATAAGTCCAGTTGACTTGATCATATGCTCGTTGAAGATCAATATTAAGGATAGTTGTTGCAATCTTTTAAGATTTGAGGAATGTAGGGCTTCCTGAACCGTACCAATAGCATCATGAATAAGTTTGCCCTTGAGAAAGGCATGTTGTTCCAGTGAGATCCCCTTTGATAGGATACCCTTGATTCTATTCTCTATGACCTTTGCTGTAATTTTATAAATACTATTGCAAAGAGAAATGGGATGATAATCATCAAAGGTCATACCTTTTTCCTTTTTAGGTATTAGGGCTATAAAGGTAGAATTGAATGCCGCTAATATTCTTCCCTTCTGTCTTGATTCTTCAATTACAACCAAAATGTCCTCCTTGAACAACTCCATGAAAGCTTCATAAAATTATATGGCCCAAAGATCAGGTCCTGGGATTTTGTTATGTTGCATAGCATTGATAGCTTCTTTTAACTCCTCCATTTCCACCGAACTTTGAAGTTCAATGGAGTCTTCCTCTGTTACCATGTTACGATAAGTAGTTGCCAAACCCATCATATGGATTAGTGGTATTTCTTGATCTTGAGAATAGATCGATTTGAAATGATTAATGCCCAGTTCTGTCAGTTCATGATGTCCTGTAATAGTATTTCCACTGTCATCCTCTAATTACCAAATAGAATTAACATTTTTCCGGTGCCTGATGTGATTGTGGAAATATTTCGTATTGTCATCGCCCAATTGTAACCAGATGGCACGGATCTGTAATTGAGTAGGAGCCTCTTTTTCCTGCATGATATCCTTCTTTTGTTTTTCCATATTCAATATTTCATGTTTTTGTTCATTGGAGGAATAACCCAATGGGTAATTGCAGTGGAAGTCCTCCAGTGAGGCTTCGATAGCCTTTAGCTACGTAGTAATCTCTCATCTTTTCCTAGCAATCCATGGAATAGCCAATGCATTAATCCTTTTAAGATTATTATTAAACTATACCGCGGAAGAGGCACCATTGTTCCTATCGAAAGGAATCCATTCTTTGACAATCATAGCTTTAAAATCTACTTCCTTCAACCATCGCACATAAAATTTCAATGGGCTCAGAGGTTTCCTTATGCTTTGATTTAGCTCAAGCAGTATGGGGTGGTGGTCAGTGTCACCCCCAATCTTGACCCATTGTCTAATAGAGGCTGCAAATATGAGAGTGCCCTCATTAATCAGGGATTGATCCATTCTTTTGGCTATGTAAGCCTCTCTGGAATGCATATTGCGCCACGTAGGCCTCAATTGAATGGGGGGAATGTCCAACAGAGAATGTGCAGTTAACATGTTGCTGAAATATTCTAATAAGGGATCACGGTGAGCTTGGGAACCCCATATCTCTGCTTCCTCCATAATAAAATTCATGTCTTCGCCGATTATTAAGAGGTCCACCATCAATAAACTGACAACTAGGACACGATTCCAAAAAGATTCCCTCTGATGATATGTATTATGGACCATAAACATTGACAAAAGAGTAGACCATGCCTGTTTCGTGGGAGAAAAGCACCGCCCCCACAACAGACTGTATAGCCCAACTGTTGGTCAACAAGAAGTGAGACAATAATCAACTAGTTATCAAACCTCCCGATCTCCCAAAGGCATCAGAGCAAATGAAAGACTGCCCGAGAGTAGCCTTTTGAGGTCATCCAAAATCATTTCACCAATAGCTAAACTTTCCTGTAACAGAAGCATCTGAGGCCGATATGCTTCCACCAACTTTCTCAAGGCAAGCTTTTTGGAGGGTAGCCCCAACCCTCATACATTGAGGGAGAGAACTAGCATTAGGGAAAATTCGTCTCGGTTTTTCTTGCTCTAAGCAACCCATTGAGCCTTCTTCATCTCCTAGCACTGATATCAATAATAGCTTGAGCCCTTTCCGAGTCCATGATGGACCTCCTTCCCCAAAGCCTCGGCAAAGTATGAGAGAGACCTCATATAGTGCCAAGACTGTGAGAGGAGAAATTCAGCTTCCCGATTTTGACCTCAGGTTGTAGCCATTGGAAGCCTTTGAGATGGGAGGAGGAGTAATCAAAAGGGTAGGGCACTCCGAAGAATATGGAGGCAGGCCTAAAGTACTGGAAACTGGGCTAACCTCAGTGAAAGTAGGAATAGTCTCGAATAGGGTATCGTAGGTATTTAAAAATACTAAGGAGGAAAGGGTAGGAGGAGAGGAGAAGTTGGTCAAACCCGCGAGGGTGGAGAGACCTGCTTAGGAGAAAAATCTATAAAAGACCCTTCCTCAGTGGGGGGAAGGAGTGCACTATTAAAAAAGGCAGCCCAGGAGACCAATTCTAACTTGGGCGGAAGAAGGGGAGATGGGGGGTTCAAAAAATGGGGAGCCAGAGGTAAGAAAGGCAAAAGGGGGGGCTGTGAGTGCCCAATCGGGAAAATAAAGGGAGAAAAAAGGATTTGTGACTGAAACAAAGAGTCAAATACTACTTCTGAAACATAGAGAGAAGGTGGCTTAAATGACTTACCAGGAATAGAATCAAAGAAGTCTGAAGCAGAAAGAGGAAGAGTTCTTGACTTCAATGCCGAAGAGATATCAGGCTCAACACACTCGGACAAATCAATTACGGTAGGGTCAGGCAATGACTTCACCATTGGTTGCTCTAGTTGTGACTTATTTATCCATATTTTCTTCTGGAATCCATGTTGACACATGACATAGCAAGGTGACCATAGTGGTGACATCCATTACATCTGAATGGAATGTCAAAGTAATCGATATGTTGGTTTCATATTCTACCCTGTAGCAAAATATCAATTTCCTCCGATAACCCTTCACGAAGGTCCAACTCAACCAAGACTCTAGCTATGAAGAGTATTCCCATCTCCTGAAAACCCATACCTGCTTTGAGGAAGGTACTCAATGAGTTTCCTAGGGACTGGAATATCTTAGTTGTCCGTAATTCCAGGGGAAGACCTATAAATTTCACCCACACCGCTTGCTTGTAGAACTTCTCTATCCTTTAGTCAAAGAAAGGAGACCATCATTTGAGATGGAAAACTGATGAGTCCCATTCCCATCATTTCCAAAGAAGAGGGTTTTTGAGTTTGCGGCCTTTTCTAGTATCACACCCAGCCACCCTCTATTGAGGGCATATAAACACGACTTGTAGCCCAGAAGCGGTGACCAGTTTCGAGAAACCCGGTTCCTGAAAGTGGAAATGCACATACATCTACCTCCAAATATTCCTACCAAGGCGTGTTTCACCATTGTGATAGCTTCATAAAGCTCTACGTCCTCTCCTAGTGCTAGAAAACACTTACTAGACTTCTTAACACATGTCTTTTGCTGGCTTCTTGAGGTTTTTTGTTCCGAGGGTGGTAGTCGGTGTTTCGTTGGGTCTGGCACACCTAGAATCCTTAATCTTCACTCCCTCTGAGGAATGTAGGGTTTCATCCTCCTGACAACCTCTTTTAAGAAGGCCAACTCTTGAAGTATTGTTAGAGAAAAATATAGAAACCTAGTGGCTACTAATGGGAGACTTTACCAACCTTTGTACAAGTGGAGGCAGTTTGAACACTTGTGGTACTCCTGAGACTGGATCCCTCGGGACCTTGAACAAAGAGGAACTTGATGGATGAGAGGCCGTAAAAGAACTTTCCATCTCTTCTTAAAGACCATTATGACATCAAGCCAGTACAAAAAATCTCATAAACTAGTATAGTAGCTACTAGTGATCAAATTTGAAGGGTGGGTCTTAATTTTTATCGGAAGGGCATTTGTTCTTGGAGCCTTTGAAAGGTAATTTAAATAATTGTACTTCAATTGACAAGTATAAATTAATTAAACCCTTCCCCCCAAAAAAATGAAAAAAACAAATATTGTTCATCTAAATTTTTACAATCTTAAACAATTGAGAACTCCTTAATATCTACATGATAAAATGGTATCTTTTCAATAAAACCGAATTTGAACACATTAATTTTTCAGTTCATTAAAATAACAACTATTTTGTTGTATTTTTCTGGGTTAGACCACACTTCATTATACATAAAAACTACTTAGACTATGCAATAACCATATTGGGGCATCTGCATGATCTTATGCATAGTGCAAGACATTGTAACTAGATATAGTCTTAAAATAAAACTAGAACCATGAGAAAATTACTTATTGTTAACTATGTACAAAAAGAAGCCACTGAGCAAAACGAGGCTATAATAAACCTACTGTTGATGTATATGTAACTTCGGAATGTATTTCATCTGTATATTTTATATATATTTATTGTACCCTTATAAGAGATGTGTCATTCCTCTATAAGGAAGTGTCGTCATGTGGATTGATAAGTGTCGCAAGTGTGTGTACTTGCCAATGGGTTATTAGACCACCATTTGGGGTCGGCCTGGAATTATATATAATATAATGTGGATGTATCTAAGTAGACAAGTCGGCCCCAGTAGGTCACTGGGCAAAAAGGTAAGTATAAATAGAGATAGGAGATCTCTATTTTACTCACTGGGAAAAGTAACTCACTCTCTCTCTGGAAAGTGGCGCACTTGTGAGGAGGAGGAGGATCATCTGCTAGGAGACTATCTCAGTGTTATTTGGTTGTATTTTGGTTGAGCCATTGCTCTCTCTATCTCTGAGGAAGTTGTGGGGTTTTTCACCTTAGGGTTTTCCCCACGGAAACTCTGTGTCTCTTGTCTCTATGCTTTTGATTCTTGTGATGCTTGTGATGCTTGTCATATTATGATTGTCATGCATTGATATACTGTAGATGTTATTCTCTCAGCAAAGATCCTAGAGTATAATGAATTAATGCTCAAAATTTAACATGGTATCAGAGCTAACCTGAGAAGAAGACATTTTGCAGTGACGGAAGCTTGTATTCCTTGTTTATTGGGTTTCTCTCCACAGATTTTTGAAATTCAGTATAGTAGATTGGATCTACTCATCAAGGCGCATCTATCTGTCCAATCAGAATTCAGTTCCGAGCATTTTCAGATTTGGCCCTAAAAATTAGGGTTTCCACAAAAATAGGAATTTCTGGAAACTGAAGGCACAGCTGGAAGCTCCTTGCAAACATCGAAGTTTAGAGCTTTGGATCGAGATTTTTGGCTGGGTAGATCTTCGGGAAACTCAAACCCTAATTCAGGGCTCTCCCTAGTGAACCCGGGAGGACAAAAAGGCAATTTTGAAGGGCAAGACTTTGCTGATCTCAAATTCTGAATGTACTAGGCTGATCAACTCTCCAAGGTGCATCTTTCTATCTTTTTGGAATTTTGAAATTCACATTTTGAATTTTTAGGGTTTCTCTGACAAACCCTAATCCGGGACCAGATCCAGTTTTCAGCACTTCAAGTGGTAAGTCCTAAATCTTTTCTATTTCCATTTGAAGTACTCTTAAAGATGTCTCTCCACACTAAGCTTGAGGATAAGCTTGAAGGGGCTGATAACTTCCGAGCCTGGAAGTATAGGATTGGGTTAATCCTAGAAGAGAATGAGTTGGACTCATATGTGAAAGAAGACATCCCTATCCCAGAGGATGAAGAAGCCAAGGCATTACACAAGAAGAACTTGGTCAAGGCAAAGAGAATCATTGCTGATTCTATCAAAGACCATCTCATACCCCATGTGTCTTCTCTTAAGACACCCAAGGAGATGTTTGAATCTTTGACCAAGCTATTTGAAGGAAAGAACATAAATCGGAAGATGACCCTGCGGAACCAATTGAAAGCAGTGAAGTTTCAGAATGGAGAAACCATTCAATCTTACTTTCCAAGGGTCTCCCAGATCAAGGAACAATTAGAAGCAGTAGATGAAATGGTGGAGAATGGTGAAGTGGTGATGACCACTCTAAATGGCCTACCCAAGTCATGGGATTCCTTTATTCAAGGAATTTGTGCAAGGAAGAAGTTGATCTCCTTCAGTAGACTTCGGGAAGAATGCTCTCAAGAAGAAGCTAGACTTATAGCTCGTGAAGAAAAGATGGGAGGTGAAGATCAAGCTCTTGCAGCCCACACCAGGAAAGGAAAGTTCAAGAAAGAGCCATCTCACTCCAAGAGATCTTCACATCAATTCAAAGAAAGAAGAGTATGCTTCACCTGTAATGAGAAAGGACATATTGCCATAAATTGTCCCAAGAACAAAAAGGACAACAACATCTCCAACAAGAAGAAGAAGGGTGGCAAAAGAAGGTTTCATGCTCATGCTGCCGAAGATGATGAACCTCCAAAGAAGAAGGCTAGGGCAGAAAATGATAGTAATGATGACTCATCAAGTGAAGAAGAGTATGTTCTGATCTCTGCTCTCACAGGTACCATCTCTCATGGTTGTAATGATTGGTTGATTGATAGTGGGGCTTCCAAACACATGACTAGGTTCAAAGAATCTTTTGTGAACCTATCTGAACATGAATCACCCCATAAGGTGAAACTTGGGGATGATTATCAATACCCAATCAAAGGAAGTGGTGAAGCCTCCTACAACCTAGATTCTGGAAAATCTCTGAAGATGAAGGAAGTACTTTATGTACCTGGGCTCAAGAAGAACTTACTCTCCATTTTTGCATTAGATGCAAAAGGTATGAGGGTTGCATTTGTGGATGGCCAAGTCCTAATGTGGCCAAAGGGAAAGACCATAGATGATGCAGTAGTAATTGGAGAGCAAGAGGGAGGCTTGTATAAATTGAAGGGACAACTTGAACATGCCATGGTGCATGAATCCATGGAGCCAAGTGAACTTTGGCATAGAAGACTTGCTCACATGCACTATAGAGCACTTCCAATTGCAAGCAAGGCAGTAGAGGGTCTTCCTAAAATCAAGACCAAAAATGAAGGTGTTTGCAAAGGATGTGCAAAAGGTAAGAACATTAAGAAGGCTTTCCCAAGCAGTGAAAGCAAGGCAAAAGACATCCTAGAAATCATCCACTCAGATGTATGTGGTCCTATGTCATCCAGTTCCCTGAGTGGGTATGTTTACTATGTCTCATTTATTGATGACTTCTCCAGGAAGACTTGGGTATACTTCTTGAAGGGCAAAGATGAGGTGCTTGATAAATTCAAGGAATTCAAAACCTTGATGGAGAATCAAACTGACAAGAAGATCAAAACATTCAGATCCGACAATGGTGGAGAATTCACCTCAAATGACTTCAAGAAGCTTTGCAGTGATTCAGGGATTAAGAGGGAGTTGACTGCTCCTTATAATCCTCAACAGAATGGAGTTGCAGAAAGGAAGAACAGAACTATCATGGAAGCAGCAAGGGCAATGTTGCATGACCAGGATCTTCCTATGCATCTATGGGCAGAAGCAGCTAGAACAGTTGTATATGTGCAGAACAGAACACCCCATAAGATATTGGACAACAAGACACCAGAAGAGGTCTTTTCTGGTAAGAAACCTGAAGTCAGTCATCTCAGAATATTTGGTTGTCCAGTGTACACTCATGTCCCAAAGGAAAAGAGGACTAAACTAGATCCTTCAGGAAAGAAGGGTATTTTTGTGGGATACAGTGAAAGCTTGAAGGCTTACAGATTATACTTTTCTGGGTTCAAGAATATTGATGTCAGCAAAGATGAATATAAGGACAGGTAATCCAGGAAGCAAAGATCAAAAGGGAGCACACTCTAGCAGCTCCTGCAAGGATGCAGATCTTCAGAGGGAGTTGACCATCTTCCTACATTCCACAACAGAAAGGTGTAGAAGAAGCTACTTCAGCAGCTCCTACCAGGAAGCAAAGACTCAGAGGGAGTCCACCCAAACAAACAAACAAAGATAAGTATTTCAATTATCATTTCTTGCCTATTTTGTTTGTTTAATAATATTATGCTTATGTTCATAGACTTAGGAGATGTATTATGCATATTTGAATGATTGCATTAATGAACAGTATACTACTAATATGCATGTGATGGGTAAGTGGCTTATGGCACTGTACAACATTCCAGTGCTACTTATCTAGAATGAAACCTCTTTGCTGACATGTTGGGAGTAGTGCAAACTCTTAACAATGTTCTGGTAGAGACTGGAAGGCATCTAGAAATTTGTGGAACATATGTTGTATTGAAGCATTGGCTAAGATAACTGCATGACTGCATGACATATTTCTTTATGTGTAAAGAATTTGTTCTGAAAATTATGAGATGTTTCTATTCATGCAATTTAACTTGTTTTGTAGGAAAGACCATATATCTTCACCTACAAAAGGACTACAACATTTGTTCCAGCAACAAAGATATCTATTGAAGATATTGAAGTTCCCAGGATCTGGGATGAAGAAATGGAATGCCATGATCCGTAGATCATGAAGAAGATGTTTGGGATGCAGTCCCAAGACCTGACAGGAAGTCATATGTGTGCAGATTGAAGAAAGCCTTGTATGGCTTGAAGCAAGCTCCCAGAACCTGGTATGGTAGGATGGACAGTTTCCTATCTAGTTTGGGCTTTACCAAGAGTAAAGCGGATTCCAACCTTTACTACAAGGTTGAGGAAGGGAATCCTGTGATTCTACTCCTGTATGTGGATGACTTATTTGTAACAGGAGATGACAGACTGATTGCAGATACTAAAAGGAAGCTTGCCGCTGAATTTGATATGAAAGATTTGGGAATGATGCACTATTTCCTAGGTATGGAGGTGTGGCAGAATACAAGTGGGATCTTCCTTGGTCAAGAGAAGTACACAGTAGATATCCTGAAGAGATTTGGGATGATGGATTGCAAGGCCATGGCCACACCTATGGCATCGAATCTGAAGCTTCTATGTGATGCTTCATCTGAGCCAGTTGATGTCTCCATGTATCGTCAGATGATTGGATCCTTGATGTACCTGACGAACACGAGACCAGATATTTGCTTTGCTGTGAACACATTGAGCCAATTCCTGATGGATCCGAGGAGTGTTCACCTGATTGCTGTAAAGCATGTTCTGAGGTACCTGAAGGGTACAGTGGATTATGGGCTCAAGTATGAAGCAAATCAAAAGTTTAACCTGCAGGGTTATGTTGATTCAGATTGGGCTGGCAGTGCTGCAGATAGGAAGAGCACATCTGGGTGTTGCTTCAATACGGGATCAGGTGTGATCTCTTGGTTTAGCAGGAAGCAGTCCTGTGTAGCACTGAGTACAGCAGAGGCTGAGTATGTTGCAGCCTGTTCAGCTAGTTGTGAGGCAGTATGGCTACGGAAGCTACTGTCTGAGTTATTTGATCTCCCGCTGGATGCTACTGGTATCTTCTGTGATGACCAGAGTTGTGTGAAGCTATCCAGCGTTTCATGACAGGTCGAAACACATAGAGATCAAATATCACTATATCAGGGATATGGTGCATAGAGGAGCTGTGAAGCTCCTGTATGTTGCGACGGACGAGCAGATTGCAGATGTGCTGACGAAGCCACTAGCCAGGGTGAAGTTTGAGTACTTCAGAGAGAGGCTTGGCGTGCTTCAGATCGAGGACACTTCGAGGAAGAAGTGATGAACACATTTGCTGAAGCCATTCCAATCATGTTGGAAGGGGGATCCTTCACATGGCTGTGGATGTAAGCGCTGAATGATGAACATCAGGAGGATGTTCTGGTTTCTTCTTGGATATGATCAGTTGGATCATTATATGTATGTATGAATGCATCATGCTGGATGCTGGATATGATCGGTTGGATCATGTGTATGTATTTTGTATATGCATCATGTTGGATGCTGGATATGATCGGATGGATCATGTGTATGTATTTTGTATGAACGCATCATGTTGGATGCTGATGGATACATTATGTGGATCATGTATCTTTGTATGATCAGGTAGATCATGTATGCTGATGGATACATTGTGTGGATCATGTATCTTTGTATGATCAGGTAGATCATGTATGCTGATGGATACATTGTGTGGATCATGTATCTTTGTATGATCAGGTAGATCATGTATGCTGATGGATACATTGTGTGGATCATGTATCTTTGTATGATCAGGTGGATCATGTATGTTGATGGATACATTGTGTGGATCATGTATCTATGTATGTATCAGGCGGATACTTGGATGATCGTGGAGGACGAGCTTCTCCAGATGACATGCAACAGGATGTTGCAATGATGATGATCAGGATGATCATGTGTACATCAGGATGATGTTTGATGAGTATCAGATGATACTTTGTGGCCGTGGATCAGGTTGTGCAGGAAAGCATGTAATTTGTGCCCTGGGAGATTTGCAGATGGTCTTTCGAGGTTTTGCCTATGGCATGTAATTCGGTGCCCTGGGACATCTGGAAAATGCTCTTGCGAGGTTTTGCTTGGGAGGACATGTAATTTGTGCCCTAGGAGATTTCAGGTCGGAGTTGTGTACCCGTAACATCCTGAGATGCTCTTGCGAGGTTTTGTCCTATGGCATGTAATTTGCTCCTGGGAGATCTGGACAGGATGAAAAAGGCCTCAGATGCTTCAGCCAGGTTTTGCCATGACCACAAGTAATTTGCTCCTGGGAGATCTGGACAGGATGAAAAAGGCCTCAGATGCTTCGGCCAGGTTTTGTGGTGAGATCACATGTAATGTCCTCCTGGGAGATCCGACAGGTAGAGCCGCGTGCTCGTAACAGCCTGGGATGCTTCAGCCAGGTTTTTTGATGGGTCACATGTAATGTGCTCCTCGGAGATCCTACAGGTAGAGCTGTGTGCTCATAATAGCCTGGGATGCTGCAGCCAGGTTTTGTGACGCACGTAATGAGTCCTGAGGATTCCACAGTATGGCCAGTGATGATGAAGACCTGCAGATGGTGGGCCTACATCCAGTATGAAGAAGGACTGGCTATGTAGAACTTCCTATGACGAGTAGAGTCAGAGATTGGTTGAGATAGCAGCAGCAGTGACGATGATGATGACGATGATCCAAAGAAGAAGACTTGTCTAGCAGATCTGTGTCGAGAAATACCTTCCTAGTTAAGAGGGAGTGTTGATGTATATGTAACTTCGGAATGTATTTCATCTGTATATTTTATATATATTTATTGTACCCTTATAAGAGATGTGTCATTCCTCTATAAGGAAGTGTCGTCATGTGGATTGACAAGTGTCGCAAGTGTGTGTACTTGTCGATGGGTTATTAGACCACCATTTGGGGTCGGCCCGGAATTATATATAATATAATGTGGATGTATCTAAGTAGACAAGTCGGCCCCAGTAGGTCACTGGGAAAAAAGGTAAGTATAAATAGAGATAGGAGATCTCTATTTTACTCACTGGGAAAAGTAACTCACTCTCTCTCTGGAAAGTGGCGCACTTGTGAGGAGGAGGAGGATCATCTGCTAGGAGACTATCTCAGTGTTATTTGGTTGTATTTTGGTTGAGCCATTGCTCTCTCTATCTCTGAGGAAGTTGTGGGGTTTTTCACCTTAGGGTTTTCCCCACGGAAACTCTGTGTCTCTTGTCTCTATGCTTTTGATTCTTGTGATGCTTGTCATATTATGATTTTCATGCATTGATATATTGTAGATGTTATTCTCTCAGCAAAGATCCTAGAGTATAATGAATTAATGCTCAAAATTTAACACCTACAACCAAAATATACATATAAACCCAACCAAAACCTTAATTCAAACCAGAGAAAGGGAAACCATCCAAGCTTGAGAGATGTAAGAATGATGGACATTAGGCACCTAAGAAAAATAATACATAGCTCAAAAAAACATTAGAAAAAAATCCTCCATACCAAGCAAGTTAGCAGCACTAGTATCATAGGGGCTTGGGCATCAAATTTTGTTGTTCAACACTTATCACGACAACATATAGGTATGGAATGGAGGGGAAATGGAATCAAGCCTAAGTCAACTGGAGCCTTGCGACTCACTACATGTTTGAGTCTCAACAATCTACCTTTTAAATTGAACCAGAACAACAAAAGAAGTTTGTTAATGGCTCGATTTGCGAAAATTCTAGATACATGAGTAATTAAGAGCTCAAGGCTCTAAAATTTATTTTGTTTTTTACCAATCCACGATTCGATGAATTCATAGTCACTGGCATGAAATTTAATTTATTTAATGAAAGAATTAATGTATCTACCTCTATGTCGAAACTGTTTTCCATGCTGATGCAGGAACTGCCCTCCAGTCCTTATTGTCTTACCAAAAGGCATGAGAATGAGGAAGAATACTTAAAATTATGGACTTCACCATCAAAGAAGCCTTACAATCACATTGGTAAGGAGTGATAAGAAGATCACAACAATCCAATGTATCAAATCTCAAATGATAGTGTTAATTAAAGACTTATATGGTAAATTTAATATAAGACTTATAGTTGTCTCTTACTCTTTGCGTCTTGACACATTTGATAATTTATGGTTGTCTCTGTGCCTTGACCCAATTCGTATTACAAGGTGAGGATGTGCATGCATAATAATCCTTAGTTATGACTATGCGACGAGGATTTAAATGGAAGAGGATGTAAATACATGTAATTTTTATACGTATTTTGGTGGCGAGTGTCGAAGAGAAACGTGGTGAGAAACCACATATGTTTGGAAGGACGGAGGGAGATTACATGATCATGATCATGCCACCCATCAAATTGAAGACAATTCCTGAGCCAAAAATTGTTTGTTTAAATTTTATTAATTACCATTGTGGTACTTTGGTCCAAATGTTTTTTCTAACTCATTGTTTTTCCATATTGTGTTCCTGGTGCCACCTCTCTATATCAGTGCATAAATAAACCTCTGCTTGGTTTGTGGTTCTAGCTGCATGCCATTATTTGTAGTTGCATGCCATTGAGTGTTGTTTAGAGTTGTCGTGAGTTTGTGACATTCATGCAATAAATGAATTCTTGTAGAGGAGGACTCATCAAAGCGACAATTTGAATTTCATTTTGACGAAAAACAAGTGGACATTTGTATCCACGTTCACATAGGTAGTAGGCACAATGTTTCGGCCTTGTTTTGGGAACTAGTGGTTCTCTATTGTTACAACCATAGTCATTGACACATTGTCACACCTTATATCTCAGCCCAAAGTGACTCGGGATTCAGAGCCAAATCCTAGTGGCTAGTACCTCATAGTTGTCGGTCATCACTCGTCACCTTGCAAAGCTAAGTAGTGAGTGCATGACATGAGTGAGTGAATGATTATAGTTTATGATATTTCCAATACTTTGAATGACTAGTTGAATTTTATAGCATAGGAATTTCAACATAGAAATTGAAATTTATATGGATGGGTAATTTCAAATGTTGCCCTTCTTTTGAAATGTTGATATAAATTATGTCCTTCCAATTGCAAGGGTAAAATTCAGATTTTAAATTTTTTTTGAAGGGCAATTTTAACTTTACACTTATAGGAAGGGCTAGAACCCTTTGGAAGGGTCGGGAAGGATTCAAAATTGAATGCTGGTAGCTACACTACTTGATACACATAAAAGAACATGAAAGCTTCCATAATCATGACGTCCAGACACACACTATAATATGGCAAATAAATAAATAGAAGAGATAGCTAAAAGTAAAATGTTCAAGACCATAAATTTATTTATTTATGTTACATGGGATGAGTTTCCTAGGGTAGGGGATACGCTTCTCACATTCTAGGGATGTGACTTTTACACAGGGATATTTCTGCATCTCTTTTCAGGGAACACAAGAGGATGTCGTAGGGATGTTGGTCTTTATTCCTTCTTGTAATGGCTGGATGGATGTTGATGGAAGTGTGTTTTTAGATCGATTATTTTAAGATTGTGATATATATTTTTTTTAATTTTTAAAATATAATGTTAATAAACGCTATGTGATTGTATTATTTGTGATTTATTATGTTATATGTACAATGTGTTATTGTCTCATTATAAGATTTTAATTATTTCCGTTTTAATTCTTCTATATTTTAATTTTGGGTATTTTAGGAGGGGTATCATATGTTAGAAGTCTAGATGTTCTTTATAATTTTGGAGGTGCTTTCACATGTTCTTCGAATTTTTTTTTCATTCTCACTTGTCTCATAAACTTGTGGAACATTATTATCATAAAATCAACTAGAAAAGTTAGCTATCCAAAACCAAGATAGTCATTCAGCGATAATAGGTATAATCCCCAATCCCATGTCAAAATGATCCTTATCCTTTGGATTCCCTTCCCCCACTCATTAGTCACAATCTTGTCAATGGGGGGCGTGGGGCAGGTGCAAGTTCACATCCCTCATTGTCTTTCTTTGACTACTTCTTCATAGAAATGGATAACTTGAGTCAAGGGAACTTGCCACTGTTAGTTGTGGCCAACGATGGTGTTCATGATTGTGATGTTATATACATTGATGATCCAAATGGTCAACGTTACTACACTATCCACTAGAAACAACTTGAACTAAGGAAACCTTGAGAATCTAAAGGGACTTGACATAGTGTAAGGATTTACCCTCTAATGTTCCAAAATCCTTTGAAGATATCCTTGCTCTAGCTCCACCTTGCTTGAATTTGGATCTGCTTTTCCAGGTTTGTGAATATTGATTTCCCATCAATCTAGGGAAATATGGATCAAAGCTTAGCTTTTTTTAAAACAAAATTAATTCTTATTTTTCAAATAAAATACAAAATTTATCTTCTAATAAGTTGTAAGGTTGCATGAAAATTGATGGCCAATGGGAGCTTATTGCAATGAATAATAGACTTCCAGGGAATAATTGTGGGAAGAAACTAACAACACAAGGTTGAGGCCCATTCTATGTTTCAGAGTCGCTTCCTTATGACCAAACAGGGAATTCAATCGAGTCACTCCCAAATACTAAAGAGTTGGTCAAGAGTAAAGTTGTCCAAAATCAAGGATGAAGCAAAAAATGCTTTCTTCAATTCAATGTAAAGCGTCCATATAGTTTAGAGTTGATACAACTAGATAGTTTTCTCAGAGGCAAATCTCCATATGTTATCTAGTGGTACTCAACCAACAATGCCTATCAACAAGTCGATACCTTTGGAACACTTTGAAGCAAGTCTACCTTTAATTCTGCCACCAAATTGTTGGGGATTACATTCCAATTTTGAGGAAAAAATCTTTATCAATAAGATGTTTAACCAATATATCAATAATCAACTTGTAAGTTTTGACCAATTTGAATGCAACACTCTAGAAATTCTTAGATATGCACTTATAAAATCAAACCATAAATACTAGGAAACTTAAAATTGATGAACGCTAGATTCTATAAACACAACAATAAAAATATGATACTGTGTACACAAATATGAACTCTCAACCCTGCATTTGTGTTCCATTCACTGAAAAATTACAATGTTATAGCTCAAAAACTCAAATTCTTTAGCCATAACAGTGGAAGACCCTCTCACTATTTTAGAGATTAGGGTTTAGGTTTACAATCAATGCACTTTATCCTTGTGGTGCATGTAGGCTAGAATGCTAAACCCTAACCCTAGTATAGCATAGAATAGTGCATCAATCCTGCATGAATAAAACTCTTATATTAGAGTGCCCAACAAAAGAGAAGACGAGTACCATGCATGTCTCTCTCTCCTAGGTCTCTATGCCCTAACTATTTTTGGAAGCTTTTGTTGATTTCCAACATTGACATGGTTCCGAAGTGTCAAAACATGATGTCAATGGTGAATGCTCTTAGCTATGTTGTCATGTTATTATTCCTCAACCATAGAGTCACACCCAAAAAACTCCTCATGCCTATATTTAGTTTCTTCATGTGCATTATCATTTTCCTTCCACGTCACTCTTGAGAAATTTCGTCATAGTAAACCAAGCCCGTCAAATAGAGACAATTTATGTCGAGTTAGGTGTCCTTGATTTCACTCAATTTTTTCATTGCTAGCATCCCCAAAAAGAAAAAAATCCCCCCTAACCTCACTTGTCAAAGTTTCCATTAAATATAAAAAATATCCAATGTTATTCACCCCAAAGTTTTAACCTTATAAGTTTTTTAATGCACCAATGAGGGTTTTTTGAACTAAATCCATTTTCACAAGTCGAGGTTTTTTGGATGCTCCAATTATTAAAACCGAAGAGCATTTTTTTTGCACCTTGTTGAAATTTGTCATAGATATCCTGTGGTTGTGCTCTACTCAATTGATCTTTTTTTCTTGTCAACTTTACAAGTCATTTGGCTTGAAAAAGTGAGCTTCATTTTGTTTTACTGTGAATAAAAATGACAAAGGATACAAAACAAATATGCAACTCGATGCTCGAGGATGAATATTTAAAGATGTATAATGATCCTGCACTCAATCCAAATTATGGCTAAAAGGGGATTGCATGAGGGAATTTATTAAACCCTCCATGTTTGAAACCCCATTGTCTGAAATAATTAACTCAACTGTTTTTGGGTGGTCGGTGTTTCAATGCTCTTTGTTATTATATGTAGCCCGACGATTTGAGCTCACCCTTTCATTTCTTTGAGTCTAAAGATATGGTATACTATTTGTATCGTAAACCAATCAATGAGAGAAAGCTACGAGTTATGCCTGACAATACAATAGCTTATTCTAAGAAAATGGGATGCTCACACATCCTCACCAATCCATCCCTATGTATGGATATTCTATTTGATCGAGGATGTGATCATCCTCACTAGCTAACAAATCCAAAACCTATGAACTCACCAAAATACACAAGTACTTTGCTTGGATCCTCTTAAGACACATCCACCCCCACATGTGCAAACGAAAATTAGTCATTAACCTAATATGGATACTATTGAGTCACTTGAAACCCCTCAAAAGATAAAGTAAATAGCTCCAAGAAAAGGGGAATACTTGTCTCCCCTTAAACATTCTATGACAGTGATCCAGATTAATACAAAATTTTAGTAAAATAATGGTAGACCACCTGATTGGTTTGGGATACAATTTTTTTTATATAGATAATGCATTAAGGGTAAAATAATGCATTACCCATTAGAGGTATAGTATCATGTGTGCTAGTGTCATCATCATAAGAAACAAGCACCTAACCTTCTATGTTGTGAAAGAATGTAAAGTCAACTACCCCTAGTGACCTAGAAGTCCCTAGTGCCAGCAATGTTTGCTCTAACATATTTATGCATATATGGAAACTAATTCTCTCTTGCAACACCAAGCACTAGATAAAGGAACTAGAGAAAAATCTCGTCCCTCCTAGACAACTTAGTGATAGAATAAAATTCCTTCTCTGTGGTTTGGTATTAAAAATTGGGACCAACCATGAAGGTATACCTAGAATTATCCCAATGATTGTTGAACTACAAAATTAAACTAGTGTTCCCCTTGATGGAGTTATCCTCCATATAAAACTTGAGGAATCCAACTTCCATAAAAATGCGACTTCTTGGTTGTAATAGGACGAGGGTAAAAATTTCTCTCCCTCTCTTGGACCTTCCACTGACAAACACAAGTATATGGTTCAACCTACTATTGTTGTGGTTGTCACGATGGTCTCATATGCCCTTGATTAATATATAATTTAATTACTCACATATCTGTAAAAAAATTCTAGTAAGTTATCATTTGTAATATTCATTAAATAGTGCACTTCATTTTTTTTTTTTACTATTTTAGGTAAAGGAACCATAACCAATGTGCTTACCAATGAACTGGTTGTTAATGGTGATTTCACTATTGCACCATGAATAGTGCTTATAAATAACCATCAACACATTGATATTGTGCCAAGTTTTAAACATATATCCATCCATTGGTTCATGATATTTATGATAATGCCCTACACACGCTAATTATAGTGTGCTATAAATATTTTAGAGCATCGCCATCCCTTCGCATTGTTAAGTAGCATAAGCAATGTGCCACCTCTTTATGGGGCACCATAACCAATGCCTTCTACAATATTTTTCCACATTCAGTATGGAAGGAAATGCATTTGTAAGGTTTAAAATAAGCATTGGGCATATGCTTATGTGGTGCATCATGAACAATACATCCATATATATACTAGCATACCCCCAAAGCGGGGGAAATGAAACGCCACGAAGAACTAAAATAAGTTGTAAAATGAGAGAAAGTTATGTGTACCTAGATAATATAAGTGTATGTGTTTGAAAGCAAGTCTAGCTTATATAAATGCTTCTAAGTGAAAACGACGATATGCATATGAGGATGAGTCATGTGGACAGAGCCTATGGAGCAATGTGTCTTGCTATGTCTCCTAGTATGTGCTACCTCATGGAAACTGTTGAATATCCAAGTGATCTTTGGACCCAATTGGACAAAGCATTTGGCAAGCCGAATGAAGAGATTAGTGCAAATCATTTGGAGAACAAGCCCAGTGACACCTCCTCAAGTGTTCTCTCTAATTATGTCTCGGCCTCAAGTATCTCTCATGATGAAGTTGTTCAAGATGAAGAAGAAGTTGCAGATTCAACATAAAAAGTTCTCGTTGAAGACATTCCTTTCTCTGTTGCTCTAGAAGTTGAAGACAATTTCGAATTGTCCCCTTCCCATGTAGTTGATGCAGATGAAAGTGATACAACTAATGAAGATGATCCTTTTGGAGAGATTATCCATTCCTCACTCATGTTCTCACTATCTGCTATTTGGAATTATGAGCAAGATATGTCAATTACTACTCTAGAGGTTGAAGAAAGTTTTAAATTTTCTACTTTCCATGAGCTTACTGATGTGAAATATTGTGATCTACTGGATGTTTTGGAGGCTAGATAAATATTTGGAATTGTTTCATATGATCTCCTTGGTTCCATGCATCCTTCCTATTCCATAATGATCAAATGCACACTTCCTCAAGCTGCAAATGAAGTTGGAGACAGTCTGCATTCGCTTGGACACTTGCTCCTCTCACTTGGAGCTGATTTGAAGTCCAAACCACCACCATCATGTCATGGTTCATTTGGTTCTGATCTCACCTATGTTGGTTCAAAGGAGATATCAAGGAACCATCTACACATTCCTGGAGTTGATCATACCTCAGCTGGTTTGAATTTCAAGTTCTAGGATGATCTCCATGTTTTTGGATTTGTTTTGATCAAGTTTGGTTCAAAGAGAAAGTTCAGAGAGCCACCATATTTGCTTGTATCCACTGAAGGAGAACACAAGCACATGTTTTTAGAGCATGATCCACTTCTTCCCAAGAGGAATATGCCTCTAGACATATGATCAAGAATCACACCTACTTGATTTTGGAGCAATTATTTCTTTTGGTGTGCTTCATGTCCATCTCAAGGGGGGGTTTTGTTCCCACATTGTTTTCCCTCTTTCCTCACTTAAACGCGCTACTAAATTTGTAAAGGGTGACCTTTGGTCTCTGTTACCAGTGCCCTATTTTTTATCTTTCCTCACATAGTCAAGCTTAAGGGGGGTTGTTGGAATATTATAACCATCTCATCTTGATTTTTCATGCTTTGCATGCAGTTTGTATGCATGCATGCATTCCATGCAACACTCCATGCATCCATGCATTGGTAGTTGAGTCTCCTAGCACCTAGTCCTTAATTTAGTCCGCCTAGAGCTTAACTTTGGTCATCGTTTTCCCTCTTATCCACTCAGAGCGCCTTGGTTACATCACTGAATTCCAAAGGCGCCCTCATGCATGATTTTAGGATTCAGTACAGTTAGTTCCATGATTTAGCGCGCCTTGTCCCCTTGATTACTCAGTTAACTGACTGTTACACCTAATTCCACTGCTACTGAGTGTAGGGGCGCCTATTTTGACCACTACAAGTCTGTATTGTGCCTCATTGGAGTCTCATCCCCTAATATCCAACCCCAATGAATCAGTGATGTGCCAGTCCACCCCAGTTGGTTGGTCATTCATCATCGGTGGCCACTAGACCTTATTGAGAGATGGTTTCAATGCAAACTAAGCCTACTAAATGTGTGGATTCCAACTACCTCTTTGGGATTATGGATTTATACTTTGGATATGTATTATTTATGTACACATTTTACTGAATAATAGAGGTAATGGAAGTTTTTCCAATTGTTCTTCATTCTCTTGTGTTGTAACACAATTTTTTTTTCTCTATTTTTCCAGCTCAATTCTTTTGATTTCTGTTAGACTTAGTGTGAATTTTATCTTTGTCTCTAGATATCTATGAGAATTTCACAAAATATCAAAAGGGTTGGAACTATATAAGTTTGCATCTAGCATGAAAGAGGGCTAGTACTGCAAAGATGGGTACATCCAACATGAAAAAGGGTTGGATCTATAGAACTTCTTGTGATGTATAGATTCGAGAGATGTCAGAAGTCAATGGTCAAAGTACAAAGTTGTAGTAGTAGTGATATAGATGATGATGATAGCGGTGGAAGAATACCTTCCTTGCTAAGATGGATTGTTGAAGAATGTAACTTCAGAAGATATTCTTATTGTATCTTTATTGTACTTCCTTCGGGAAATATTCATATTGTATTTGATTATGTAAAAACCCTAAAAGAAATAATGTAAAATAGTCAAGTCGACTCAGTGGGTAAACTGCCCCAAACAATGGGCATAATTTCCCCAGTCAGGCCGGCCCATTTAGGGAAATTTAGGTCGGCCCAGTTATGTAAAAAGGCCATTTTTGTGACCAATATAAATAGGGTGGCGCCTAGCTCATTTGTGCATCATCTCACTCAAACAAGTTTGCATGAGTAGTAGCAGAAAGGCAAGTTCACTTGGGAGAAAGAGTAGCTGCATTGAAGACATATTTTATTGGGGTTTCTATTGTATCTTGTTCTCAATTTATTGTACAAGATTGACATCGTACTTTCTAATGAATCTATACTAAATAATTTTTGTTGGGTTTTTCCCGTGAGACGGTTTTCCTGGGGTAAACATTTTTGTTTTCTTGTTATGATGTGCTTGTCTATCTTTCAATGATCCTATTGCATATGGTTATTGTGATAACAATATAAATTGTTTGAAGATCTAACATAACCATTCTGGAAGTATCAAAATTCTAAAAACCAAAAAATGGAATCCTAAAATCATCATATTTTCAACATGATGATATTTTAGGAAAAATATCCAAATGAGTAATATCAACCATGTTCCTTGTTTTAGACTTTACAACATTTGTCTCTTAGTGGACATTGACAAGGTGGATGGGTTGTGGCTTTTAATCATTTGGAGCTGGTGTATTTAGAACTAGATTAATTCCCTTTATCATTAGGAGGAGTTTCAATTTGAGGCGACTCGAGATTTGTATGCTTTTTTGAATGAGCAGAAGAAAATACTCAAGCATTAGTATATTGAACCATGGGGTTTTGTTTTTAAGGTTCTTGAAGGCACACCCCACCCAACATTTCTTGAGTAAGGTTGGCAAGGTTTTTCACCCAAACCATCACTTGCATTCTAGAGGGATACCTGGGGTTCTTTAATAATGCTTGGATGGGGTTGTAGAGGTGTGAGAGTAGGCACCAGGGGTTGTGCAAGGTTATGTCCACCCATAAACAAATGCCTTGTTAGAGCCAACTCTTTGAACTATGAATATTCAATGTCAAAATGAATAGAGAACCGTAGTTTATATCCCTATCTCCTTCCATACTTCATGATTCCTTTCTCTCCATCCCCTTCAATAATCCCTTGATCCCTTGTTGAAGAAAATCATTCTAGCAAATGGAGGCACACATCAAATTTTATTTCGAATGTAGAACCAACACTAATATTATGCACAAATATAATCATGATAAAAAAACAACACTTAATATAATTCCACTCAAATGTTTCAACTAACTAGGTGAGTGTTGAAGGTTGATTGGTGTTATAGAATTGAGGGAATACCTTGTTACAACTTATCTTCCTTTAACTTTATTTTAATCAGAAAACATACATTCTATTATCTTTCTTTTTTCCCTTTTCCAATAAGATAGAGAAATAATTAAGCCAACATTTTTTCATTTAAAAATATTCATCAAATGCAAAGGGCATGAGAATACATTTGTATGTATGTAATAACTGTGAGTTGAATTTGCATCATGAGGATAGGGGTGTGAAGGCTGTGATATGTATATGATAACCCATGTTTGTTTATTTTTGTCAAATAGTGGCCCTTTACCCATTCAATTATTATGTTCTTTGTTTACGAATACATATTTAACTATATGTAATGGGAATGAGGTTGGCATCATGAACCAAATACCTAATCATAGGTATACACCAAACAAGTTCGACACACAAGCTCATGGAGGGGAAAGGTCATAAGGGCATGTGTGTAGAGGCCCTATACATTGATTTCATTATTAGCTTAGCCACGATGAGTTCATGAGTTTGGTTCTTTATCCAAAGGAAAAACCTAGGGTATATAAAATTATTGACATTAATGAAAGACAACCTATGTTCGAAGGCCAAATGGTTAGGAAGGAAGGTAAGGCTAATGAAATACTCAAGTGGTAAGGGATTCCATGCCCTATTCAACACACAATAAACTTGCGACAATACCATTAAAAGTGTTATAATTACTTTGCATGCACTGAGTTGAGCTTCCAAAACATACTATAGTATGCGACCCCTAATAAATCCTTGTTCTGCAACATTTTCTTTAGCTCTGCCAATATCTAGTCAACCAACAATGGCATTTTTAAGGAAAAATGGACAATTATAGTTGAGGCTTAGTATAACAAAGGTCATTTATCAATTTCAAGGGCACAAGAATTGCAAAATGGAGGTCGAAATGCAGTGGAGGGGGTGCCTATGGAACAAAGGGTGGTAAAACTACTCATTTATTTCTAGAAGCCATATGAATGATCGATATGAATCCTTGATAAAACCCTTCATAGAAAAATTAAATTCCATTTGAGAGTGGTATGGTGGGGTCTGAGTGGCATCGATTTGGGTGGGAAACCATCCCTAGTGGAACTTTAGAGCATGAACCAAATCGATTAAAAATTACCAATGGAACCATTTGCAATGTTATAACATTCAATGCCCAGGACCATCATTTAATCATGTTTAATATGTAATCCAATTTCATCGAGAGGCATTAAAACCAAAATCATATCTTACATACAACAAATAAAAGCATACCTCGGGACTATATGGAGGTGAGCATAATCTGTATCTCGTCATTATGTTGTTCACCAATGTAACATATCAACCTTCCAACACTTTGCATAATATAACATCATACCACGATATCAATTCTTGGCTTGTATTTTCCATTCTATGTTATCATGCCAGCAATTGTGACCAAATGAAGATTCTTCTATGTCCAATTTTGTATGTTTCAAAGTCATGGTATGCCACCTTGAAAGTGACTTATTATTATTTTCATCCAAATTTTAATCCACGTTACGAATAATTTATCTTCAAAATAATTTATATCACCACAACAATGCATATATGTTAAAGGTCTCAAGGCCATCACATTGTATTGCATAATGAAACTATGTGCATGAAACTTCTTGAAGTATCATAATGCAGAAAAGTGTGATATCTCCATAACCCAAAACATATTCAAAGGAATATAATGCATTCTTTAAAATAATCATGCTGTAGGAAACACATAATCAACCAAACATATAGTGAAACAAGATCCAAGATTGTGTAACCCTCTCACTAAAATATACCTTATGCCTCCTTAAATTCGGATGCCCCTCCCCCCTTTTCTTTCACTTTCTAATGTGTTGTTTCAAATATAGCGGTATTGGATGGAGTAAAATGAAGCATGGGCTACAGTTAGAATTTGAGACAGTTTGCAAATTGTTAGTATTGAGTTAAAAATTAGGTTAAAAAATGGAAAACTCATGGGGAGAATTCTTTCCAATATACTAGAATTCAAAATCAATGGTTTCATAAAATAGTCCTTGTGTAAACAAGAATCAATAGGATGAAGACACTATGAAAATTTTGGTCGTAATCTTTGATGAATATTAAACACTAGGAAGGGATCTTAGAAATATAGCATTGGATGTATTTATTGTATTCTAGAGCTCACTTCAAAAAGTAGAAGAGTGTGAAGCAAGGGATTAGGGAAGAAACATGGGAGGTATTTTTCCATCATTTGCATTAACGGGAAAATTATTTCATTGAAAAAAAAACAATGGAATGAATATTTTCCACACAAAACAAGGGCACCTCAATTTCTCCTGCATGCTTATATCCATGATAAAATTGGTTCATGAGAGTAACATGATTGTAGCATAATAATTCACCATGACAAGAATATGAAACTTATCTTTAATGGTCATATTATTGAGCTCTCTATAATATTGACACACATGCCATGAACCTTTATTTTTGTGAACCATCACCATTGGTGCAAAGAAAGAACTTTGTCTAGGTTGAATGAAGTCTGCATTTAACATTTCTTGAACCATATTTTCAATCTCATTCTTTGGGCATATGGGTACCTATAGGATCTTATGTTAGGTGGGACACTTCTTGGCTGAAAGTGCATTGCATGATCATGATATTGAGTAGGTGGAATACCTTTAAGCATCTCTCCAAATACCTTGGAATGATTTTCAATAAATTTTTGGATATCCACTTGAATAGAGGGTATCGATGCTTGAACATCTAGTGATCATAATTGTGCAATTACTCTATGGTGTCCCTTTTTTAGCAATTTTGTCATGCTGTTAGAGCTTATCACTTTAGAGGGTTTCCCTAGAATACAATTGAGTTCAATTTCCTTTCTTTTGAAGAGGATATCAAGAAAATTTCTTGAAAATTAAGAGCCATTGTTCCTAATGATTGCATCCATTGGATCCCAAGTACAACATCAACACCACCCATTTGGATTGCAATAATTGGACTATCCAATGAATACTCCCCCATAGTAAGATTAATACTACGGAACTTCCCTAAACAATTTAGGGTACCTCCATCTATAGTCATCACTTGAAATTCTAGTGCTAGATATGCAAAGCAATTGAGAGGTTTGGCTGATTTGAAATTAATGACACTATGGGTACTACCAAAATCAATCAACATTGTTACCTTTTTTTTGAAATCATCCTTCTATCTTGAGAGTTTGAGAAGTGATAATTCCATCTAATTCATGGGAAGATATGGTTGGGGTAGTATCTTCTATATCTACCTCTTGTGAATGTTTCAGTTTTGGATCTTCTTCATCTTCATAATCTATGTAAAATAATTTCTTCTCACTGGATTTATGCCCTTATTGTGCTTCGTATTATAATTGAAACATAGTCCCTTTGCTCTTCTTTCCTCCACTTGTTAAGGCCTTAAAATTTTATGCTAAGTGAGGTCGGTGGAGGGGGGGGGAGCATTTACCTCTCGATAGGTATTAGCAATATCCCTTTTAGTAGACATATTTTCACATTCAACTTTTCTTGCCAAACTAAAAGCAATCTCCAAATATTTAGGTTCAAAGAGATGTACCTTATGTTGAATTTTCTCCTTTAAAGTGCCCATAAAGATTTCCAACAAATGATCCTCTAGAATGTTTTTCACTCTAAGACTCAACTTTTGAAACAAATTAATGTGCTCTTCCACTAGACCTTTTTTGTTGAGATTTATAAATTAGATAAAGAAGGCGTTAGTTTTAATATCCCCATAATTTGCTATAAATTCATCTATAAATATTGACTAAGAGATAATAGAGTCATTTTTATGATCGCAAAGCCATTGTTACCATACAAATTGTTTAAGTTATAAATATAAGGATGCAATAGTTACCTTTTGTAAAGTTGGCACTTGGTGTAGATAAAAGTATTGGCCCATATAAAATATCCATGTTATTTTCATTAAACTTTCTCATGTTGATCTTGGGAATGAAGTAGTTCCTTGGTCCCAAGTTGAACTCATGATTATGTGGATCTTGGAGTAATAAGCCATTGGGTTTTTGGGAATCGAGGCTCTTGTTCTTTGAGTATAATACAATTTTATCCTAGGATGAATATGACTCCACCATCTTGTTCTTGTTATTCTCTTCTCAAGGATTTGATTTTTGGGTAATTAGGTTGCTTATATCCTTCACAAGTTCCTCCCTCATGTTTTCAAAGTTCTTTTTGAGGTCAACTTGGATATCCCCTTTGAATGTTTGTAATACAACTTGGATATCCCCTTTGAATGTTGGTAATTCAACTTGCATATCCCCTTTGAATGTTTGCAATTCATCCTTATTTACCATATTCATGATGTCCACCTTTCTTAGCATTGTATTTTCAAAGTTTTCTACTCTATCAGTAAGCTTGGACACCATAAAGTTTACTTCATCATGTTCATCTTGTGTTGTGGATGAGCCTTCAAGAGGTTTAACAAGTGTACACATTTTTTATCCACCTCTTTCCATTTGATCCCACTAATATTTGCTAGATTTATTCTTTATTTCCTTTTTATCAGACCTTTTAAATCACCAAAACAAATATTTCAATTAAAAGTTATGCCAATTTCAAGTTAACACACATTTAAAAACCCTAATCTGTAGGCTCTCTTTCAAGTCGACCTTACTCTTGAATTATCTATGAAATCTTGGCTCCTCCAAGTCTAAAATTTCATCTTGTAATGGTTTGGTATGTCTTCTCTTCAATGCCACAGGTTGGCCCACTTATGATGTGCCAAGAGAGATTTATGGTAAATTTCCCAAAATTTGTAATTTGTGTCCCTTTCATGAGAGTGACTATGGTCTATTGTCCTTTTTTGGAAAAAAGGTGGCACTCAATTTGGATCTTGGAAGCTTCAAATATAATTTTTTTTACCCAAAACACCTATTTGAGACTAGTTTTTCGACTAGCCAAAAACCCTACATTCCACTGACTATAGCTCCGAAATTGTAATGAAACAAGACTTGAATTTTTTTTATCATAGATACTTCGCTATGTCTTCTAAGGTTCCTCAAAATTTCACTATCTAAGACATCTCCCTAAAAACATTATAGAAAAAATAGCTATGGTACCAAATGTTAAACACCATATTCCCAAAAGAGCATAAAATAAGA
The DNA here is from genome assembly GCA_027924585.1 of Larix kaempferi. Lineage (NCBI taxonomy): Eukaryota > Viridiplantae > Streptophyta > Pinopsida > Pinales > Pinaceae > Larix > Larix kaempferi. Next base: position 5,093,267 of record BSBM01000173.1, on the reverse strand, counting down.
CAAAGAGAGTAATCCAATGCCTTAAGAATGAAGTAAAGAGATGAATAAGAAGTCTCTTCAAGGGGTAAACGTCCTTATACAATGTATTAGATGCATAAGACAAAATGAGATTATCCTGAAGCTAGGTCTCCTTGGTGTGTGTGTGTGTGTGTGTCTATGAGACAAAGGTTATAATTACCAACCATACAATTACAATTCTATCTGACCATACAATTACAATTAAGGTCTTGGTCAACCAATAAGGAAAATACTAATATAACAATAGAAATGTAATGTCACAATATATAGGGCTTAACAAAAGTTAAATTTTCTTTTAATTTTTTATCTTATTTTGGATAATTATCATGTCTCTATATTAATATAGATTATTAGAAATGTGTACATGCAAGATACACCATTACTCTATAGTTCACCACATCCACCTTTCCCTCTGCATCCCTCACCCATGCCATTTATCCCACATTATATGGTGGATAAAATCCTTTCCCACATCCCTACCCTTTCCCTTGGAATTCCTTTCAGACCCCCCATGACGTCCTTCATTCAATTCTATGACCAATGGGGGTTTATATCTACTCACTACCCCCCCCACCTTTTCTATTATTTTTGTTATACCTCTATATTCCACAGTGTCGGATCTCCACCACAAACAGAGTTGACGACACTTCCCCTGCTGTTTGAACCACCCAGAAGATGAATGAACCTTGAAGGTAAATCTACCCTGACAAGTTCTGACCCAGCTGAGACTTTATTTACCTACACTACCGCGCCTTGCTCATTTATATGCGCGCGGTACTCCACACTACCGCGCTATGCTTTTTCCCCAGAACGCGGTAGTACCGCGTTGTGCTCAGACCACAGGGTGCAGTACTCTTTTATTAGCCTTTTTCCCATGGCTTGTGGGATTTTGGATTTTCGAAGATAGTGGAAGATTGGGGTCCCTGATTCGATCCCAACTCACTTTCTGTGATTAGAAACCTTGATCCACTTATCTCTCCCTAGATCCACCCATCTCTCTTGTTGGTTAACCCTACCATACACTATAAAAGAGAGGCATTCCATGGGGAAGAGGGAGGACTCTTGAAGTACCAAACTTATGATCTTGCAGCATTGTGGAGATAGCTAGAGGAGAAGGCACTTGGAGCTAGAGATTGGCTTGGACATCAAGCAACCTTTGTAAGCATTCTTCAAGTTGTAATAAGATAACTTGTCTTGTCTTTCCCATTTCATGTGTTTAGCATAAGTTCTTAGCATGAAATGTATCTAATCCAGATTTGAATATAACCTTTACATTCAAGGTATTTGGAAGCTTGTATGTTTGTTATTTGGTTGATCTTAACAGGTTCTACACTGGAGCTTTGGATCAAGAGGTAGAAGCGGACAAACGTCAGTTTGAAAGGTGTGTCTTATCTCTCATTTGTATCTGGATACATTTAATCTTGCTGTAAAAGTTAATTCAGGAATTTCAAGGTAGCATTTGTTTTGACTTGTTTCTTGCTTTAGAGTTAGTTGAAAATCTACTTTAAAGTTAAGAGAGTTTTGACTTATCCGTAGGGAAAAATTCTACATAACAAGAATGGCGACTTCGCTGGGTTTGATTTCTGTTTGATTGATTCCATTCACTGTCATCCATCTGTTGATTGTGATTTGTTTTATTGCACTTCAAACCAGTTTGAATCCTGGTCTTTTTTTACCTTTATTCACCCCTCCTCGCTGTCTTTTTTTTTCCCTGTCTGATCACTGAGTCCCCTGGGTTAGCAACAACCCTGAAAACTTCATTTTCTTTTCTCAAGTTGCGCTTTTTCCTTACCTTGCCACAGTACCCGCGCCCTCAGAACTGCTTCCAGCGCGGTAGTACCGCGTTCTCTGCATTTGTACCAGAGCGGTACTGTCACAGTGCCGCACTCCAGTCAAACCCTGACCCGCAGTAGTGTCTGCAAATTTTTAAATTTTTTATACTTGCTTGGTTTCTTGAGTCTCTCTCTGCCTTAGGTAGTCTTTGCTGTTGCCTTATAGCACCCTGGTCATTTTAGAGTCTGTGTCATCTGATTATTTCCCTATTGTGAGCTTGATTCATTTGAATTAGTGGCATTTTTGACACATTGGGTCATTTTTCCAGTTTGATTGCATTGGCTTGATTTTTTTCACCATAACCAACTCAACACCACTGTTCTCTGTTACTGAATCCTGTATCTTTTACAGTCACATTATTTTTATCATTTTTAGTAATTAAAATATTATCATTTGAGAGCAATTGAAAAAGTCTAGTAGCATTATTTTGCATTAGGAAATGAACCATTGGTTTTGCCACAAAAAATTCTCACAGTTGAAGCATTGTAGATTGTAGGATCAGTGCATTAAAAGGAGTGTTTATTTCAGTTTGGCTTTGTTTACAAAAAGAAAAGAAAATTCTTTTACTTTGGTTTTTGATTGCTTGTGAAAATTTCATGCATATTTGATCGAAGAAACTCTATCTTTCCCTTAGCTAGATTTCATTGAAGACAAAGGCTTATTTTTGATTCATTCTAATTTGCATGGTTTGAGTTGTCATAACACCATCAAGTTTCACGTCCACTACCTGATTGAGTAAGATAGCCACTAAAATTAATCTCCCTAATTAAACCAACTTTAACCTCACTTGAGGAAATCAAAAGAATTTGGTAGTTAGGTAGGACACCGGGGATAGGCATCAAAATAATTCCCCCTTGTCATTTTCATCTGAGACATAGTCATTGTCTTTAGGGAACTAAAATCCTCTAGTATTTATTGACACGGTCACAGCTAGTTTGTGGAGGGGCCTCCTGACTGTTTTTAACTTTTAGGGGTTAAACGGCCGCGAGATTGAGAACCGGACGGACTCTGTGGAATACCGCACTCCACTTAGCCCTAAGGCAACATCGATCGTTGTCTTCTTCGGAAGGCTGAAGTGCCCAAAACCTTTTCCGACGTGTCATGAACGAGGTAGCTTAGTATCTATTCTACTAGGGCTCTTTTACCCAGGATCCCTTTCGGTAGAGGGATATCCTTCTCATATCGGTCTCTCATGTTGTATTGTTCGACTTGGATTTCATCACCTTGCGAAGGATACAGCTTGTTGAGGTCTCCAGCTCTTAGTTAGGAGTTTGCTTGGTATCTCATCTTCATAGAGGGTCATTTTTTCTTTGTAGGGACTGCTTGTTGGCATTCTGGCCATTTTTTGCATCAGCTCGCTTATTGAGACAACGGTCTCAGTATAGATTTTAGAGCTTACTTTTTTGGCTTGCGAGCCTTGCTTTTCTAGCTCCTCTTCTGCACACTCGGCTGCATTAGAGTTTTTGAGTTCTTTGTTTACGACACTACCCCCGATTTTCATTTTCCTGTCATCATGTCAGAAAAACCACGAAGATCACAAAGAATACAGGGCCAAAGCCCTCCGCCACCACCACCGCCACGGACTTCTGGTCCACCTGCATCACGCATTCCTGCTCCTCCTGGCCGCGGTGCTGGTCGAGGCAACATTCCACCGCCGATACGTACAACATATTCAGTTCCGCCCGTAACTGCCACACACAGCACAGTCTCAGAATCTATTGCAGCTTCTGCAACCACTAGCATATCTGAGACTTCCACTGTCACTTCACCCACTGTCATTCTAGATTTATCTGTCACAGTGGACACAGTTACAACAGCTGAACCTAGCACAACCTAGAGTACTAGACCAGAGGTCATCCTTCTACCGGATGTCAACACTTCCCGTCCATCAGACACTTTTCACGATGACACAGACGGATCTGTTGGTACCACCGAAGGGTCCGACCAGGACATACCCGGCTTGATTTCAGTCCCAGGCGGATACATTGAAATCGTTGAAGATACTCGACTCCCTGACACACCTTTTGAACCTGATTATGGCTTCATTACTTCCCAGGCGGAACTTCCGCCCGTTATTACTACGTCACCCAGTGTTCATCCTCAGGAGACAAGTTCTTCTAGCAACATACCTCGTACTATAGATCTACAAAACCTCCCACCGGGACATGAAATCATGGCTTCCATCCAGTCTAGCATGGTTAGTCTAGTGAACTCTCCGTTAGCATCGACACAGTTTAGACGCAGCACAGAGCAAATGCTTTCGACAACATCTAGATATCCCCCCGCTTCTCATCCTTCTGACTATAGGGTTCCCAATGTCCCGTCTAGCACAGAGTTTCGTCACTCCTTTGCAGACGGCTCAGGACCTTCGGACTTTACTATACCTAGGTTCCCGTCGGATCCCCAAAATCTTTTTCAGGATATGAACTCGGACCCAGTTCTCGTTGGTCCTCCTATCATTGAACACGTTATGGACGACACCGATACCCCTGGGCTAAATTCCCCACATTTGCTGCCATCACCCATTTTTGGCGCACATTCTATGAGGGATAACCCAGTTTTTTCTCCGTCCTCACCTATCAGATACAGACGACCTCCTCCGCAAATCGGTACTTTTGGCGCCGTTGGCCAATCCACACTATCATATTTGGCTAGCGGCGGAAGAACACCTAGTCATACTGCTGGATCTTCCGTTTCGACTGGAGGATCACCTTCAGCCACCATTTACACTATTTTAGGAGGTGGACAACCGACTGCAGTGGCCCCTAACTCCAACATACAAACCCTCCCTGGTGGGCCATCAACCCAAACAACTGGGGGGCAACTTTTTGTTGGGAACCCCATTGTTGGTCAACAACCCCCTCCCATAGGGTCATCAAATCAACCAGTTGGAGACAACCTTTTGTTGGGAACCTCGTTCCTACTCAAAAGCCTCCTCTCATAGGGCCATCCAACCCATCTGCTGGCAGACAACCTATTGGTTCTATCCAACAACTATCCCAACCAGCAGCATCTGCTCAGCACGGTATGTACAGCACACCTGGTAGCGGGAAACCTTATTTTGGTATTCCAACCGGACCTCATTCTCAACCTCCCCCGTCAGGCATGCTTCCTTCTTGGGATCCTCAAATCCCACAGAGTGGGGGGTACTCACTTTTTGGAAACTGGAACCAAGCTGGGGGGCAATCTTAGATTTCCCCCAATTTGAATTCTGGCTTCCCTTACCCTTCAGTTGCTACAACTCCATGGAACCCATCACTTCAATTCCCACTCGCTCCTCAAGCAGGAACGAGCCTTCCATGGACACCACCGTCATAGCCACCCCCCAACCCTGCTATGGGAAACCCTCCACTTACACAGTATAGTGGTAACATCCCTGGAACACAACAATTCCAAGGAACTTTTACCCAACAAGGAACAACAACCATTCCTGGGTATCAACAACCCCAGGGTACCATATCCACTCAGCAGAACACTTACCAACCTGTTTCTTACAATCAACCGGTTAACCAGATGGCTTACTATCCACAGAACTTCCAGCAGTATCCTGCGGGAAACACATATGGGTATCACACGCAGCAGTATGCTATGCAAGGCCCTCCAGGGTTCTCTGCACCACATGGTTATTACTCATACCCGTAGACCAACCGTCAACTTCCCTTTTTGGCCACACTTGACTTACCTGATTTGTCAAGGCTTATCAACGATCCTATATGGCATGAACCTCATTGGCCACCTATTCCAGCCAAACTACCATCGAACATTCCCAATTTCGATGCTAAGCCTGGGGAAGACCCCAAGAACCACGTGATGACCTTCCATCTTTGGTGTTCATCCAACTCCTTGATGGATGATTCCATCCGACTTCGGCTCTTCCAACATACGCTCATCGGAACGGAAGCAAAATGGTACATCGAGCTTCCACAACACTCTTTTCGTGATTTCAACACTTTGGCTATGCAGTTTCTGACTCATTTCCAGCTCCCCATCCGGTATGAGACTGGAACAGAACTGTTAACTTCACTGCGTCAAACCACTTCTAAACACATTTCAGATCACATCCATGAGTGGCGACGATGCCGTAGGCTAATAAAGGCACCTATTCCGGATCAGCTACTTGCTGATTGGTTTACAAAATCCTTTTTGCCTCCCATAGCCAGAGATATCGCTATGCGTGGACTGGTTACAGAAGAACAAGCCATCTCGGCAGCCCAGTACATGGATTTGGTATACACTCAATCCGGTACTTTACATGAACTTCTTCCACATGCCTCCTGCGTTCACACTGATCCAACGAAGCCTACCACTGAACCCCCCATTGATGGTATTGTCGGTTCAGTCAAGACCCAGCCTGCTACCAGCTCGACGGACAACAAGCTTCTGCTTCCCCCACTTTTACCCAGGCTGTTTCAAAAACAACTACTTCTCCTACTATTTCCTCCGAGGTGAACGCAGTTCAATCTACGTCACAACCATCCGGGGGGAAGAAGAAAAAAAATCATGCTAAACCCAAGAAAAACCAGCAGGAGAACCCCAAACCACAACCCACCCAGAATGACCAGAAACCACGTCGGAAAGCCAAGTTTCCCTGCTTGATTTGTCAAGATGATCATTACACACGTGATTGTCCCTACAAGGACGAGGTCAACAAGTTCGTTAAAGGATCCTCTCGCCTGGCAGTGTTAACTGACCCTTTCCCCCAACAGCAACAACAAATGGTTGCCCAAGAAACCCCACAAGGGGGCAACCTGACCAATCCCACCCGCGAAGAGACGTCCACAAACCGCGAAATCCTGATGACTAGTAATGAAGAGGTTCATGTCACCACTCGTTCAAAGACGTATGACAACCCTCCAAGTTCAAACAAACAATCGGAGATAGCCAAAGGCAAATCTCCTGTTGAAGATCCGATTCCTATTCCCCCCCCTAACGGTCATCTCCATATCGAGAGACCGCTGATGGACACAATGCTACGCCCACCCAAGGGCACCATACGAAAGGCGACATTTAATCCGAATGCGCGAGCTATCCAAAACTACAACATTGTTGAGGATTTGGCTCAAGCACCTTGCGCCATGTCGACTCTCGAGGTTCTCCAACACTACCCCACGCAGTGTAGAACCCTACTTTCAGCACTGGGGGCAATGGACCCAGATACTTCAAACTCCATCATGTTTAACTTGGAGCACGCCAAACCTAGGATTTCTCATCAGTTAGCCTTCCAGGTACATACAAAAATCCGTGGAAATACCATCCATCGCACCGTATTAGACGAAGGTGCTTCCATGTCGATCATGTCTTTGAACTGTTGGAGAGCCTTAGGCTCACCCGAGGTCACCACTTCTCCTACTACTCTCAGGGCGTTTGATGGACACGATTTTCAACCTTATGGACTCATTCCCTCAATTGGTGTCGAACTGGGGGGCAAAACAGTATCCGTACACGTTGAAGTCGTAGATGCACCATTGGATTACAATCTCCTCCTTGGACGGAACTGGTTTTATGCCATGACCGCCATAGCATCTACAGTCTTCCGGATTGTGCAATTTCCTCATGAAGGGAAAATTGTCACTATTGATCAATTGGATTACTGTATCCCAGACTCCCATCCAAACTCCGCCAACACCGTTCCGTTATTGGATCAACCTCGGTACCGGTTCCAAGACGTTGGTGTTGGTCTCATGAAGGATTCATCCCTTATTGTATTTTTTCCAGAGCTGGGAACCCATGTTCAACCAATTAGCATGATTTCATCGAGTATCACCCCGTCCAACGATTCATGGGTGATTCTGAGTCCCTCTCAGATTGAAGACTACGACAACTCTATGCCTCTGAACAGAAACCTCGCAGCATATAACGCGATCCAATCAGCCACCGATTGGGTCGACTGTTCTACTGATCACACCGTGGCACAACTCTCGGCTGAAACTCATCCATACCCACCACTTTTCGATCCTCTCAATTTGATTTTTCCCACCGATGAATCAATTATGGAGGTTATGTGCGGTGATGAGCCACCATGGGGAGATTTTCATCATCGATCTTCATTCCCCACTATTCAGCCACTTGAGCCTGATACAAAACCCAGCACTTCACTTGGGATGGTTCAAACCAAGTTCCCCACTTCCCTCGACGAGGTATTTTCAGAAGGAAACTTGGCCAATCTTATGGCAACCACTCCCATCGATATTTCAGTGAAGCTTGGTATCGTGGAAAACGTACACATCGGCAAAACATGTACTCCCCTCGAAACGGAGTTCTATAGTGCCTACTTCAAAAATTTCCGCGATGTTTTTGCTTGGAGTTATGAAGAAATGCCAGGGATAGACCCCTCGATCGTGGTCCACGAAATTCCTACTTTCCATGGCACCCGACCTGTTCGGCAAAAGCTTCGACCCGTCCATCCTCGTAAGGCAGCCGCCATTAAAGCAGAAGTTGAAAAACTTTTGCGTGCTGGTTTTATATATCCTGTCCCATTGACAGAATGGGTATCCAACATCGTTCCCGTAGCCAAGAAACAGGGAATGATTAGGGTTTGTGTTGATTACCGTGATTTGAACAAGGCTTGTCCAAAGGACAACTACCCAACTCCGTTTATCGTCCAGATCATCGATAACTGTGCCGGGAGTGTCATCTTTTCATTTATGGATGGCTTCTCTGGCTATAATCAGATCGACATCCTCCCAGCCGACCAGCACAAAACGGCCTTTATCTGCCCTTGGGGGATCTTTGCATATCGAAAGTTACCTTTTGGCCTGAAAAATGCCGGGGCAAATTTCCAACGGGCGATGTCCTACGCATTTCATGACATCAAACATATTGTAGAACCATATCTTGATGATCTCCCCGCTCACTCTCGAACCCGGGAAGACCATCCAAACCACTTAAGCGCCATTTTCAAAAGGTGCCATAGCTACAATATACGTTTGAACCCGCATAAGTGCGTCTTCTGTGTAGAAGCCGAAAAACTGTTGGGCTTCATAGTCTCCAAAGATGGGATACGTTTAGATCCCGCAAAGGTAGCAGCTATCGTAGCCCTGCCTTCACCCACCAATATTCCAGAACTTCAATGTTTGCAAGGGCATGCAAACTTTCTACGCCGTTTCATCTGCAATCTGTCCGAGATAACAAAAGGCTACATGCGGCTTCTCAAGAAGAATGTTCCCTTCATTTGGGATGATGAAGCCCAACGCTCCTTTGACAATCTAAAGGCAGCCTTAACCAAAGATCATGTGATTCAACCCCCCAATTACACACGGGACTACATTCTTTATCTTGCAGCCTCGATTTCCACCATCGGTATGGTGCTAGTCCAGGAAGACCAAAACGACATAGAACATGTGGTATACTATCTCATTAAGAGTCTTCTTGACTCCGAAACCCGCTATTCACATGTTGAAAAACTGGCTCTGGCAACAGTATTTGCTGTCCAGAGATTCCGCCACTACATCTTACTCCGTCGGACCACTGTTATAGCCGACTTCAACCCAATGTATTACATCCTCACACGTCAGGTGCTTGGGGGAAAATACTCTCGTTGGATTGTCATCCTTCAAGAGTTTGACTTGGAGTTTGTCAAGGCTAAGTCCAAGAAGTCTTTGGTCTTCGCAGAATTAATTTGTAACTTGCCCCGTGCTACTGAGCAACCCGAGCCCATTGATTCTCTTCCTGACGAATCATTGTTCCTCATTATCATGTTTGATCTGTGGTACGGGGATATTCTTTTATATCTCCAAACCCAACGCTTCCGTCCCGACCTCACTCGCGATGAATGGCGACGCATCCGACATCACGCAAAATACTACCTCATAGTCAACGATACTCTTTATCGGCGTGGTGTCGACACCGTCCTTCGACACTGTTTGACCTTAGATGAGGCGGAACGCGTTCTCAATGACTGCCACGCTGGAGCATGTGGTGGTCATCTCTCTAGGATGGCTACGGCCCAGAAAATACTACGAGCAGGATACTTCTGGCCCTCAATTTTCAAAGACTGCATTGAAACAGTCAAGAAGTGTCCGCCATGTCAATTCTTTCATAGAAAAACACGCTCGCATCCTGCTCCACTCCATCCTGTTATTGCCGTCGGCCCCTTTTCCAAATGGGGCATCGATTTCATGCACTGTAAGCCCACTTCAGCCGAGGGGCATAGCTATGTCATAGTAGCTGTCGACTATTTTACAAAATGGGCTGAAGCGATGCCTACGTATGCTGAGGATGGCAAAACAGCAGCGCAGTTCATATTCAATTATATTATAGCTAGATTCGGTGTCCCATAGTCTATTGTGACCGATCATGGTTCCCATTTCAGGAACCATATGATCGAAGAACTAAGTGCCAAACTGGGTTTTCGCCATGAAAACTCAACCCCGTATTACCCACAAGCTAATGGCCAAGTTGAAGCCATTAACAAAGTCCTGAAACGAATGATTCGGCGTATTGTGGGTACCAAGAAATCCAATTGGCACTCAGCTCTGTTCTCAGCACTGTGGGCATACCGAACCTTAGTGAAAAGTGCTACTGGGTTTACACCATTCCAACTGGTGTATGGCCTAGAAGCCATTCTGCCGATTGAATGTGAAATTCCATCACTCAAGATAGCCATAGAGCTGCTTCCACACACTACTTCTGAAGAGGAACGGTTTCTATACCTAGCTAAGCTGGATGAAACCCACCGCGACGCTGCTTTGGATAATGAAACTCACAAAAAACGCGTCAAAGCTCAATATGACAAATCCGTTCAACCTCGGATCTTCAATGAGGGTGACCTCGTACTTACATATGATCAAATGCATGATAAGTTTGGAAAAGGTAAACTTGAATCTATGTGGTCTGGCCCCTTTATTGTAAAACGTGTCTTAGAAAAAGGAGCCTATGAACTAATCGATTGTGATGGTACGCCATTGGCACGGCCCCGCAACGGGCTATACCTCAAACGTTTCTACGCATGAGGTTACCCTATGCGGGTTACTTGTTGTACATAATGTACTTAGTTTGCTTTTGCTTTCTTTTTGGTGTGCGCGTGGACCTCATGTATCCACTCTTACTTTGACTCGTGACTTTATGCGCAGATGTCTGCCTACTTTGGATTCGCCGACGGTGCAAGCTGACATACCCGGAATCTCGCTTCCGCAGCATGGGTAATCTATTCCCCCACTGGCGAGTTGATTTCTTCAGGAGCCAATTGTTTAGGTCCTACAACCAACAATATCTCGGAGTACCATGCAGTCATTGGTCTCTTGACGAAGGTTGCCTCACTCAGAATTGACTCCTTATCAGTCTTTTTAGACTCCCAACTTGTGGTTTCTCATCTAAACCGTGTTTACACAGTTCGCGATCCTATACTACTTCGTTTATTTCAGAGAGTACGCCTCTTGGAATGATTATTTAATTTTATCACATATCAACACATACCGAGAGAATTCAATTGTATGGCTGATTCATTGGCTAATTACATTTTGGATTGGCATCTTGCCCACACATAAACACATCATAAAAAATAGAATGCACAAGTCATTGTAAATACTTAGATCATAAATAGGTCCATATAATTGTATATAAGAGTGTTTTTTCCAAAATACATAAAGTTTGTGTCAAAGACAAAATTTGGGACCAAATCCCATATACAAAATTTGGCTCTCAAAGCCTACATATCGTGTACATGCCACAAAAAGATCAAGAGACCATCTATGGAGATCTAGGAGACCTATCATGTCCCTCATCGGACTCCTCCTGCTGCTGGTGGTGACATACTACAGCTCGAACCACCTTACGAAGAAGTCAACTGATACGACCAGGCACACCTACATTATGCCGCTGGAGATGATAAGGGACGTCATCTAGCCTCATAGCAGGGATACCATGAGTCAATCCCTGCAAGTTCCTCTCAATATCCCGAACGCCTCCTTCCTCGTCTTCATACTCCTCCTCGTCAGGAACAGCTTGACGATCAACACCACCACGACGTAGTGGAGAGTACCCAGCTGGTCTCTGTGGTCCATGGTCTACAACATGCGTGCAAACATACATTAGACGTCTTTCACACATTCTAAAAAAGTAATAAAAATTAAATATTCAAAAAAGGAAAAAATACATATCCATGAAGGTCATACCGGAGTTGTCCCAATCATCATCCTCTGGCAGTGCCAAGTCGATGTCCTCGCGGAAATCTACCCCGGCATAAGGGTAGTCATCAATCATAACTATCTGCTCCTCGATCCAGAAAAAGAAATCCTCGCCGAAGGCTAAGCGCTGAGGTCCCCCGAGACGTCCAACGTAATCACTCCATCGAGCCATCCATGGCTCAGTAGGTGGACGGGGGGGCATAGATATCTGCGGATGCAACAGAGGCACCCTCGCCAGAAAGAAGGTGACCAGGATACTCCCATAACTGAATTGGGAATTCTTTCCAACCCTACACTTGTGCACTTGTTCTTTGAGATTGGACAACACCGCCTCACACCAGTTAAATACTGTCCCCCCCATACACTCCGCTGCAAAATTCACTTATGTGCGGGACGCCTGATGCGGACTCACACTTCCTGCTGCACGCGTAATGGTGAACAGTATGGTCTTTACAGGGAGTTCTATAATCTCCTTTATGGCCACCTTCCCGCTTTTCTTACCTGACCCTGACGGCAATATCAAGCAATCAAGTCATCTGTACTCGATTCCGAGGCTGAGTATCCAGTAAAGTTCACCCGGGCCCCTCTTTTCGAGAGGCCCGTGAGGAAATAAATATCCTCGAGTTGGATTTCGAGAACATGCTCTCCCACCCGGAAAGCTTGAATGTCAGGGTCCCACAATTGGATGAGATGAGTGAGAAGCTTGGGTTGCTGATGAATCCCCTTGGTCTTAAAGAACTTCAACAAACCACATTCTCTTAATGCGGTCACGGTCGGTAAGTGATTTTCAGCTGCAAAATCATCCACTTCGTGCTCTCTTTCTTTCCAGCTTACCATTTTGCTCCAAACAACTTGCAAACTCCTGCAAATGGTCAGGGAAAACATTTAGTAACTATTTAGCAACTCAGTTTCAGCAAAACATTTGAGAAAATTTGATTTCTTAAAGTAAAAAATCACCTTCACCACGCCTGGAGGAAACTCTGCCGCGCGGTATTGTACAGTGTCGCGCCTCTGTTTGGAACTACAGCGCGGTACTGTTAGACAGTACCGCGTTTCTCGATAGAGCCCCCACGCGGTACTGTGAAGGGTGATTTTTGCCCAATAGGGCTTGCCCAAAAATCAAATTTTTCCCAATGAAAGCAAATAATTCCTATATGAAATGAAAGAGGAGCTCAAGAGCTCTTACGTGGCGCAAACGGTTGTCGAAATGGTGTCCTGGAACTCCCGATATGGATCCTTGAAGTTTTGCTCCTCAAATGGGTAAAAATCTCCTCTTTGGGTAAAAACACAAATGAAATGGTAATTTCTATTTTTAACCATTCTTTATATAGCATTTTCACATATTTTTTAATTATTATTTTAAATGGTTAAAATAAAGCCTTTTTCACATTGCTAATGTCCAGGTTTTTGAGCATTTATTGACAGGATCCCCAGTAAAAAAGCGATGTATTCACATTGGTGTTTATTCACGATTTGACCTTCATTTTGAGCCCACTTTATCTTTTTCGTGCTCTGGATTTAAAACTTGAAAAAGATTCCAAGTGCTTTTACACCCGTGTCGTGCTTGTCAAACTCAAGTAAATGGTGTCGAGTACGGTCAACTTTACTCATGCTCGTTAAACGATGAGGAAAGTATTATCCTGGTTGTATTTTATTCTTTTTTCGGACCAGAATAATTAAAAATTACGAAAAAGACCATAGGAGTCCATAGTTAAGCTCTTTTCAGACTCCCTAAAATTGAAAAGATTGCCAAGTGATCTTGAATCTTTCACACTTGTAAAAGTATTTGAAAGGTCGTCTATTCGGTGATAGGTTACCCCTTTTTCGGTCCGTCTAGACTATTTACGAGAAAGGTATACCTCAGTCAATCTTGGCTGGGAGAGTTCTCTCGGGAATTGTTTTACACTTTTTCGGGATCGAGGGACTAAATTTACGAAAAAGTATATTATGGAGCTTCCTTTAAGTTTTTCAGGCTCTCTAGATGCGAAAAACTACCGAGTTTTCCTTCCTTGGACTCGTTAAAATTTTAACATCGAAGGACCCACTTTGGGATGAACCCCTCCTTTCTCAGGTTCGTAAAACATGTGAGATTGGACTCATCCATGAGATGAGCTACACCGAGCATCTGTTATCCTCTTCAAGCTCGCAAAACAACAAAGAGGTACTCGTCTATCATGTCGGGGGAATATGGGGGGATGAGTCAAGTTTATTTATGGCAGCTTGTCAGTCGTTACCTTTGAACATGGCATGTGTCCGTCTCTCATCTATATTGGGTATCCATTTTTCACTGAGTTATGGTCATCATCATGAGTCGTCTCCCTGGCCACGAGCCTACTCATCCGATGTCTATTCTCTGTTGTCAATAATCCCTTCTGCCAAGTCCTGTTACATGCCGTTATATGTTCAAAGGGTTGCATTGTTCAGAGTTGTTCATTGTGTCAGGCCTCCGCTGTGTCAGTACATACTCCATTGTTTCATCATCTTATCGTTTGTGCCAATTTTGTGTCGATGATGTGGGAATCATTATGGCCCTCCTTCGATGAGTCTATTCCCGTCGACACCAAATCACTATCCGAGAATTGGACTTAGAGATCAACCATTAGTACCTTGGTACCTGCATGCCTCAATGGCAGGTTTCCTCGTGTTCGACAGTAGGTTCACATCATTGACCTCTGATCGAACGATATCTCGAATGCTCGACATCAACTCATCTATTCGCATTTAGTTGAGATGTATTTCAAATACCTTGGGGGATCATTCTCATCATTGGTGATTTCCCTCACATTTGTTAACGGTTCACATCATTGACCGGTAATCAAATGGTTTCTACCATGTTCGACTTCAACACCTTGTAATCACATGGCTAGATTCGTATCTTTTGCGATCGGGTAGAAGACCCTCAGCGCACCTCAGCATCTTGATTGTGTCCAGGTTGCGATGGAGATGTCCTTTGTATTGTCACACAAATCCACTTATTGTATTGGTCGTGGCTGTGTCATTATTGTCTTATGGATCTACGCTTGTTCATAGTAGCCATGGTCTGTCCACAGTCTATATCATCTCAGTACTCATGGATCTGCAATGTATTGGTCGGAAGCCATGCTTTGAGTCATTTGTTTCCGAGCATGGGGATGCCCACCTCGGTGGTATATCTAACACTTTGTTTCTGATTCAGCTCCTTGTCGCTCTCCTCGATGCTATCTCTGGACATTATATTCGTAAAGTCTTTCAGCCATCAGTCCCTTCTGACCTCACACTTTAGGGGGCATCTGTTATACCTCTATATTCCACAGTGTCGCATTTCCACCACAAACAGAGTTGACGACACTTCCCCTGCTGTTTGAACCACCCAGAAGATGAATGAACCTTGAAGGTAAATCTACCCTGACAAGTTCTGACCCAGCTGAGACTTTATTTACCTACACTACCATGCCTTGCTCATTTATATGCGCGCGGTACTCCACACTACCGCGCTATGCGTTTTCCCCAGAACGCGGTAGTACCGCGTTGTGCTCAGACCATAGGGCGCGGTACTCTTTTATTAGCCTTTTTCCCATGGCTTGTGGGATTTTGGATTTTCGAAGATAGTGCAATATTGGGGTCCCTGATTCGATCCCAACTCACTTTCTGTGATTAGAAACCTTGATCCACTTATCTCTCCCTAGATCCACCCATCTCTCTTGTTGGTTAACCCTACCATACACTATAAAAGAGAGGCATTCCATGGGGAAGAGGGAGGACTCTTGAAGTACCAAACTTATGATCTTGCAGCATTGTGGAGATAGCCAGAGGAGAAGGCACTTGGAGCTAGAGATTGGATTGGACATCAAGCAACCTTTTTAAGCATTCTTCAAGTTGTAATAAGATAACTTGTCTTGTCTTTCCCATTTCATGTGTTTAGCATAAGTTCTTAGCATGAAATGTATCTAATCCAGATTTGAATATAACCTTTACATTCAAGGTATTTGGAAGCTTGTATGTTTGTTATTTGGTTGATCTTAACAGGTTCTACACTGGAGCTTTGGATCAAGAGCTATAAGTGGACAAACGTCAGTTTGAAAGGTGTGTCTTATCTCTCATTTGTTTCTGGATACGTTTAATCTTGCTGTAAAAGTTAATTCAGGAATTTCAAGGTAGCATTTGTTTTGACTTGTTTCTTTCTTTAGAGTTAATTGAAAATCTACTTTAAAGTTAAGCGAGTTTTGACTTATCCGTAGGGCAAAATTCTACATAACAAGTTTCATGCATTGTGGTTACACTAGTCACCCAACACCAATCCACCTAGCTAAAGTCCCCATTGTTTGATCCACCATTGTAACAACTACCAATGCATCTACTGCAGTTACATCTATAGTGGTTGCATCTATGGTTGTTGTTACTACATCAACACCATCCCCCATTGTCACCTTGGACTAAGTTGTCTAGCTAAACTCTTTGTCTCCTAACATATCGCCACCAATGGCCGAGATATCCATGCTGAGATCATTAGTTGATGAAATTATTACCCAACATGAATGGAATTGATTCTATGGTTTAGGGTTTTTTCATTAATGGGTTCTTTGATCCAGGTGGATATCAGTGGTGACCCACCTCTTCCAACTGGCTCAAAACAGTCTTCTAGCACTTTTGGTAATTTGCTATTTTTCGCAGTTTTTTGGGTCCTAAATTTTCAGAGCCGTTTTGAGGCCCTAAATGACCTCTTTTGGCGATTTGGGGGGACAAATGGTTTCCTTTGACATACATTTAACCCTAGCCAAAATTTGTAAATCTCTGATAGACCTTTCCAACCAGCTACCGAGCGCCCCAAACGAAGATCGTATGCAAAAGTTATGACCCCGGGAAGTTGACTGTTCAACTAACCACCTTGGGGCTGCAAACTTTATGATGGTTCATCTTCTAGGGTTAGGTTTTTGGATGTTTGGGATTCTTTACCTCATACTTATGATAAATAGGCCTTTCGGCCTCTCTTTGTATTCATCTTGGCACGAATGAGCATAGCGGCCACATCTCTTCTCAGAGATAGCTACCACCATTCCAACTATTGTATTTTACAGTCTGTTTTATTTCCGCTATTTAATAGAATATGTGTTTACTGTATCACTGTGTTTCTTTCCATATATCTATGTATGTGATTCTGTATATGCTATCTTATTTCATTCCTACATAAATCCAGATCAGTGGTATCAGAGCGGTCTGCTCTTTGATTGTCTCTTGGTGCATGTCCCCGACGAGGTTAGGATACATAGAGTTGGGTCTCGAACTAGTTTCACTTGGGGAAGACCACTCTCGTCGCCCCAAATGGCCTCGCATGGGGGAAGAAAAGAGAGACGACGGAGCAATAGATCCTATCAAGTTGTTTCTCGAGGAAACCCTCACGCAACAGAGGAACGAGATGATGGATAATTTCTCCTAGATCCTTCGACGCATGCCAACAGTGGCAAATGCACCCTCAACGAGCAACCATTTCGGAGATAAGACTCCCTTCAAGGTACAAGTTAATTTTGATATCCCTTTATTTGAAGGCCAAATCGATGTCGATGCCCTAGATAAATGGTTGAATCTACTAGAAGGGTATTTCTCTGTCCATAATTTTTTCGATAGGGAAAAGATTGTCTTTGCACTCCTCAACGCTATCCCCCATGCCAAAAATTGGTGGGAAACTTATTGTGAGCAAAACTCATCAGACGAGTCTGAATTGTTTGAATATTCCAATCCCACTTGGGCCTCTTTTATAGATTCCTTCAAGGAACAATATTACCCTGTTGGAAACTATGACGACCAGTACACAAAATGGACCATTCTGCACCAAGAGAGGGACCAAATGGTGTCGGAGTACACTAACAAATTCCATACCTTGCACACAAAGCTGGGTATCAAGGACTCCGAGCGGCAACTAGTACTAAAATATAGTAGTGGCCTACACTGGTACATACGAACAGAGATGGATTTCCTGGAAATCTCTTCACTCGGATCCGCCTATCGATATGCTATCAAAATCGAGCAGAAATTTCAGCAAAACAACAAGCATGACTTCGGACCTGCGTAGAAGTAGGGCAGGGGAAACTCTGGCTCGCAGAACACGGGGCAGAGAAAGCACAACCAGTCGCAATCACAAGTGAAGAAGGGTAACGAAAAGACAAAGAAGGACACCGGGAAGTGGTGCAAGTTCCACAAAAGCCCTTGGCACAACAATGATGAATGTCGCTCAAAACAGTCATTGGTGGCTGAGATCAAAGCTTCAGAATCAGATCCCAGTTCCGATTCTGAATCATAACCTAATTTCACAGTTGCGCAAAAAGTGAAGCAGATCATTGATGCTGAACCCAGTGTCGTTGTTGCCACCACATAGATTCAACTAGAGGAACCTGAAGAGTTAGAGGCAAAGGAGCGCCTTTTCCACTCACAGATGTGGGTGAAGGGAATTCCCCTACACTTTGTTGTGAACAGCGACAGCCAGAAGAACCTGATCTCAATAGAAGCCATCAAGAGATTGGAACTACCGATAACACCACACCCGCAACCATACACGATTGGATGGCTAAGCGAAGGACGAAGGATCTGTGTCAGTCATCAATGTCGCCTACCATACGGCATCAAGTGTGATGAACCTGCAATAATTAATTAATACAAATACACGAGATATCAGAAATAATAGAGCTCAGAATCACTTTTATATTGATCACGGGCCACTTCGAGGGGGCAACCTTCTTTGAGCAAGATCAATACAATTAACTTCACGGTGCCTTCAATGACCTCAACACACACTTATATACTAAGTCTATGCCCAATACTATGAGTCAAAACCATGGGACATATAATACTATGGGACGGCTTACAAAGCATATGCGTCTAATACTATGGGTCAATAATATGGGCTAATATAAACTACGGATCAACAAATACTACGGGACGACTTACTATTGGCTTGGTTTTGCAACCAAGCTTAGTACTATGGGCACCTGCTAAGTAGTAGCAGCAGTTTCAATATTAAGCAAAAACAATTGTAAATCTAAATCTAAACTAAACTAGCATGTGCATATCATAATAAATTTTTGAATTAAAAAACAAGAACAAGAAATAGAAAAAATAACTTTGTATTGAAAAGGGGGGCAAGCAAGTGCTTGCAATAGTAATACCTCCAAGTGATGAAGATAGTTGAGAAGCTCCAAGGGTGAGCAGCTCCAAACTCCAAAGGGTCCTTTCTCCAAGGTAGCTACAATGGCCAAAAACTCAAGGGATATTTTGGCAGCATGAGGATAGGAAGATGGATGGATCTAAAGTGAGGAGCCCCTACCACCTTTTTATAGGTTTTGGTGGTGGGGAATACCATTGTGTTTTTGGGGAAACCAATGGTTTTGACCAACATGGTTTAGGTACCTTTTCCCTCCTTTTTCCTTTTTTGAATATTTTGAATATTTTTATTCCCTTTTTTAATATTTTTGGAAATTTTGGACCCTTTTTGAGGGTTTTTTTTTATGTTTTTTTAGGAAAAATATTCATTTTGAGTGGAAAAAGGGGTGTAATAAGGTCTTTTGGTGGCTTTAGAGGCTCAAATGGTGAAAAAGTGGACAAATGGGTCATGTGAATAAGGGAATTAGCTAGTGAGCACTTTTTGGGTGTTAACAGATTGCCCCCTGATGTGTGAGGGCAGGAGCTCATCGTATGGCCGATAGACATCATAGTTCTTTTGTCTTTTTCCTGGGGTTTGGGGAAGAGAAGAGACCGGTTGGAGATTGGATCCACGGCCCTTGGAAGCTGCAAAAAACAAAAAATATTACATGGCCTCAATATGAATGAGGGATAATCTCTGATAATGGACGAGGCGGGCATACCCATGCTCGTATCAAGACATATACATAACAATTAGTCCCAAGAAGGGGGATCTAATACATAAAGAATCTACTGGTACATCATAATGGTCCAGAGGGGACATTATTTTGGGATATACTCATGATCATAACATGACTGATCTCAATAACTGATACACTGGAATAACTGTTGAACTGCTGAAACTGAAGGTGTTGAAAATCTGTAGGGACTTAATGACTGAGAGTCATCTCTGAGAAGTATTTGTAACTGCATACTCGAGGGAGTATGAAACTGGGGTACATCTGAATACTGTCGCCATACGCAACCCGGATATCTATAGAAAAAATGTAACTGGTTGTTTCCATAAGTAGACTCTCAAATGTGGAAGAGTCGGGAGGTATCCAGGGTCTTCGACTAAGAACCGAAAGGACCAATACCCTGTGCGAGTCTCAACGATGCGATCAAGGTGTTGAAGTCGAGCATGTGAGAAACAACCATTTGGAGAGGCACTGAGGACACTTCTCGAAATGATTCGTAGGCACTCATCATAAATGGTGATGAGTCCAAGACACAGGGACGTCTAGGTCTATCCTCTAGAATAAATTTGGTGGTTGTCGACAGAGGGAGACCAGCAAATAACAAGGCAATGATGTTTCCTTGATAGGAGCACGAGGTGTAGAACTGAAGTGTGGTAGTACTGATGGTAGGACTGACATACTTGTGGGGATGGGAAGTAACTGGGGTCATAGAATGGGTAGACTCAAACTTCCTTTGTTCAAAGCATGATGACATGGTTGACCTGGCAGCGTAGGGAACTGACTTGTGGGTGTGGGGATCATGACTTTTAAGGACTGAAGGGTATGTATTAACTCTGGGGGGGTCAAGCTGATGGGTGCTGTCGAGGGATTCTCAAGGTGATATACTGCAGAATACTCTGAACAAAGGCGACCAAAATGGGGAAGCTTCCATATGAGTAGACGTGATCTGTTGTGGCACCGAGAAGCACCATTGGGTCCTTCTTTGTAGTTTTAATGAGCTCCAAGAAGGAATAAAAGTGTGCTCTGAAATGGTACTGTCCTGTGGATTTTGTGAGCCCACGACTGTTCGTGCTCATTGGTGCTTTCATTTTTAAGGAGTCTGAAAACGATAAGAAGACTCTGCAGTGGTTATGATTACTATCCTGTTGGTTTTACGAGCCCAGGATGGTGATTGCTCGTGGTCGCTTTCATTTTTAGAGAGTCTGAAAGCGGTAAATGGACTTCATTGGTGTTCTTTTTCGTGAGTTAGTCTCCAAGGCCCGAAAAAGCATAAAATGATGCAAATGGAGAACGCTTCTAGCCGATGTGACTAGAGTATTCCTTTTTCGTAATTAGTCTACAAGGTCCGGAAAAGGTGTAAACTTATACCGGGTAGACGCCCTTTTAGATACGTTTTAGTGAGCATGAAAGGAAGCAAGGTTGCTCGGCAATCTTTTCATTGTTTTAGGAGTCTAAAAAGAGCTTAACAGAAACTCCCTAAGTGCCTTTTTCGTAAAAGGGGTTGCTCGGCCTGAAAAAGGGGTAAAACTATACCAAACAAAAAGGGGTTGATGAGAGCGAGAAAATGTCTCAAGCACCATTCTGAGTGTGAAAACTGTATCCGGTGACATAAAGATTGTCAAAAGGGGGCAACAGCCATTGTGGCTCGCAAACCGAGGTGATGGGTGGCTTTTTTTTTTTAAAATGCCTGAACAATCTGGAGGTGAGAGCGAGAAATGATCTCAAGCATCATCACGAGCACGGAAAACTGAATCCGGCGATATAAGGCATGTCAAAAATGGACGACGACCGATGTGGCGCACAAACCGAGGCAATGAGGGGGCATGGAAAAATGCCCTAAAAATCTGGGCATGAGAGCGAGAAATGATGTCAAGTATCATCACGAGCGCGGAAAACTGAATCCGGCGATATAATACTCACCAAAAGCGGACGACGGCCAATGTGGCACACAAACCGAGGCAACGAGGGGGTGTAAAAAACAGTCAAAAAATGGACCTGGTGAAAACAGGAAAATGAAAGAACTATCATAAAGTTCTACAATGGACTGTGGTGTCCATCCGGTTTACTATGGGTAAAATCATTTGAGGTACAACCCGTTGCGTGGGTTGCGGAGGGGGTTGCCTTCTGAATCGGTCAGAATGTATTCCCCTTGTCCGAGGCAAGTGTGTATAATATATGGGCCTTGCCACATGGACACAAACTTTCCTTTCATGATTTTGTCATGAGCCTGATCGTAGGCGAGGACAAGGTCCCCTTAAGAAAAAGTTCTTGGGTGGACATGTTTATTATAATTTAATTTGGATCGGTTCTTGGCTACTTCCATGTTTTGAAGGGCTGTGCGCTGATCTTCATCGGCCTGCTCCAGGAGTAGTAAGCGTTGCTCAATTGGGGCAGTGTCCGGTAGGAGTTCAACGACCATATGTAGGGTTGGAATCTGGCACTCAATGGGGAGGACGGATTCGACACCGTGAACTAAGTGGAAAGGGGTAAACCCGGTGGCAGTTTTGGTTGATGTGTGGTATGACCATAGTGCCGGGAAGAGCATGTGGTGCCAATTTGACTTGTGTTTGTCTACAGTGCGCTGGAGGATGGTTTTCAAAATTTTGTTTACCGCTTCGACTTGGCCATTTCCTTGGGGGTAGTAGGCCGAGGAGAAATGGTGTTTAAATTTCAGTAAGGTTGATAGTTCTTTCCAGACGGCATCTTCGAAGTGAGAGCTGTGGTCTGAGACAAGTTGCTTTGGCACTCCAAAAGGTGCGATAACATGGTTGAGAAAGAACCATGTTGCGGTGTCGGCTGTGCAATTGTAAGTTGGCATGGCCTCCGCCCACTTGGTGAAATAATCTACGGCCACAATAATATGTTTGTGACCGCTGGCTGACGTGGGATTGCAATCAAGGAAGTCAATGGCCCATTTGCAGAATGGTCCGACCGTAACGACTGGATGAAGGGGGGTGGGTGGGGTTCTTGCTTTGGGGGCAAAAAGTTGAAAATTTTGGCAATGTTTGATTGTGGTGATGCAATCAGTAAATAATGACGGCCAAAACTAACCTGCATGAATGATCTTTTGGGCGGTGGCCATGCCGGAGAAATGGCCTCCGCAGGCACCACTATGACAATCATTGAGGACTTGTTCTGCCTCACTATGGGATAGGCAACGTTGTAGGATGGTATCAACGCCGCATCGATAAAGCACATCCCCTAACAAGAGGTATTGGGGGGCGTGGTGAAGTATACGACGGCATCCGTCACGATCGATGTGGGGTCGAAATTTCTGTGTGCGGAGGTAAATTAGGATGTCACTGTACCATGGGTCGTCAGATGAAATAATGAAGATGTGATCGTCAATTAGATCCGTTTGGATAGCGGGTGATGACGAAGAGGATGGGAGGTCAGTGATGAGATGGGAAAGCGCGAGGGCTTTGGTGTTCTTGGGAGTTTTGAAAGTGAGGTCATACTCCTGGAGGATAATGACCCATTTAGCAACACGACCTTGTAGGAGCCGCCGGTTTAGGAGATAGACCATAGGGTTTGAGTCGGCGACAACCGTGGTATGACTGAGCAGAATGTAGTGTCACAATTTTTGGACGGAAAAGACTACAGCTAGGGCTAATCTTTCCTCGTATGGGTAACGTACGGGTGGGCCAGACAAGGTGTGGCTGACGTAATAAATGACATGTTCTTGGTGAGAGGCATCTTCTTGGACCAAGGCTCCAGACACGGCATGTTCAGATGCCGAGACATAAAGGATGAATTCTTGAGAGAAATCCGGAGGGGAGATCAAGGGGGCTTGTGTGAGAGCTTTCTTGAGGGCTTCGAATGTCGTGTCTACTTGCTCATCCCAAACAGAGGGTATGTGGGTGCGAAGCAGGCATAAGAATCCATGAACTTTGGTGGCGTAATCAGGAACGAAGCGACGAAGGAAATTGGACCGCCCCTGCAAACTCTGGAGTTGCTGAAGCGTGCACGGAGAGGGAAGGTCTAAGATGGATTTGACTTTCAGGGGATCAATAGTAATTCCATCCTGGGACATAATGAAACCCAACAAACGGCCTGCAGGAACGCAAAAGACACACTTGTTTGGATTCAAGTGGATTTTATATTTGCGACAACGTAGGAAAACTTGCCGGAGGTCGTTAAGGTGGTCTGATCGTTTCCGGGAATGAGCTGTAAGGTCATCAAGATAGACCAGCAGGATATGTACCAAGTTGTGAAAACAATAGGTCATGGCTCGCTGGAAGGTGGCACCGTGATTTTTGAGGCCGAAAGGCATGACATGATAGGAAAAGGTGCCCCATGGGGTGGTAAAGGCAGTCTTGTACTGATCCTCCTTACGAATCTGAATCTAGTTGTATCCAGAAAAATCGTCCATGAAAGATAAGACTTCATGTCCCGCACACGCATCAATGAGTTGGTCAATGAATGGCGTGGGGAAATTGTCTTTGGGACAAGCGCGGTTTAAATCACGGAAGTCAGTGCATACTCTAAGGGTGCCTTGTTTTTTGTTGACAGGAACGGGGTTTGAAACTGATGTGGTATAAGCAATGGGATAAATGAATCCTACTTCGTGAAGTTTCTCAACCTCGGCTTTAACGACGGGGAGCTTGGAAGGATGAATGGGTCGCTGTTTCTGACGAACGGGGGGGACATTAGGCCATGTTTCAATGTGGTGTTCTATAATGGCAGAATCAAGACCAGGAATTTCGGTATAGGACCAGGAAAAGACATCACGGAATTCTTGAAAAATCTTTTTATACGCCTGAGTTTCCGCTTGAGTGCAAGATGCGCCCAGCGAGATGAGCTCAGGTTTTCCAGGTGTGGTGGAAATATCAATTTGTATAACGGAGGAAATGTTGGACATGTTCCCTTCTTTGAAAGCATCCGGTGCTGGGATGGGGTCCTTGAACCAATCGACCTTAGTGGGTATGAAATCTTTTGATTCGACCAACAACTAGTTAGATGCTGTGGATGTAGACGCCTTTGGAAGGAAGTATGAGCGATGATGCATATCGTCCCAAGGGTAGTCGGGTGCAGTGAGTGTTTCCAAAATTTGCTCATCAGTATGGAAGTAGTCAGACCATAAATCAAGGGGTTCTGGTTTGAAAGTGGTAGTCGAAGAGATCATATAAATGGTGTTAATCTCTTCGGATGAGGATGATGCGGGAGGGTAGATCTCCTCGATAGTAGGGGGCGCCGTCTCAAGATCCAAATTATTCATCTCATAGAGAGTTGCTCTGTAATCTAGGATATCAGGACAGTGATGTGAGTAATGACCGTAAACACCGCATATGGCACAAGGGTGGTTGGTGCGCAGTGATTTATCACGAGGCCTGGGATTTGTGTTGAGTTTGATAATCGGGATGTTGGGGTCGTCGTCAAGCATTTGCATGTGTTCCTGTAATGCGGGTAACTGTGGACACTGATGAGTTGGATGGCCTAACTCATCACACAACGAGCATTTCGGAGGAGCACGAAACACGGGGGGAGGTTTAATTGCTTTGGGTGGGGGTACCGCAGTGTATGGTTGTGGGCCTCTTCCCCCAGTGGGCCTGATGAGAGGAGGGGGATTCGTAGATGATGAAGGAGAAGTGATATCGGGAGGTGGTTGGGTAGAATTGACAATGGGTTGCACCGGTTGCAGGATGACATTTGGTGTCGGCGGGGGAACGGGAGGCGAAATATACCACACGGGTAATCCCAATGTTAACTCGAGGAGACTAAGGGTAGCCATAACCGGAGCGCTTACTACACCTGAGGGAGGAAATAGAAAGGGGATTGTGTGGATGGGTGTAACACCGATGTGACTAGGGACCAATGGTGGTTTAGGGAACAAAGGTGGTTTATTGTCGGGTGTTTGTGTATTGTGTGAAAGAGTACAGATGTCTGCAACGTGGGTTTTCGGTGACGGTGGTGGAATAGATTGGAATGTAGAAGTCATCGGCGCCTCGGAGTAAAGTCTGGATCCCATGGAGGAAACAAACGAGGTAGTTGCACCACAAACAGGTTGTTCAACCATAGGGAGAACATTTTCAGGTGCAGCGGGGACCTTGGGATCGTAATAGGTGAGTTGGTCGACCTTGACTACACGTCCCTCATGGGGGAACATCATGGTACGAAAAACGGATGAGGCGACAGCCCGCATGGCATACATGTAGCTACGACCAAGTAAGAGGTTATAGTCAAGTTGGGCATTGATGACCTCAAATGCAAAGGGCATGAGAATACATTTGTATGTATGTAATAACTGTGAGTTGAATTTGCATCATGAGGATAGGGGTGTGAAGGCTGTGATATGTATATGATAACCCATGTTTGTTTATTTTTGTCAAATAGTGGCCCTTTACCCATTCAATTATTATGTTCTTTGTTTACGAATACATATTTAACTATATGTAATGGGAATGAGGTTGGCATCATGAACCAAATACCTAATCATAGGTATACACCAAACAAGTTCGACACACAAGCTCATGGAGGGGAAAGGTCATAAGGGCATGTGTGTAGAGGCCCTATACATTGATTTCATTATTAGCTTAGCCACGTTGAGTTCATGAGTTTGGTTCTTTATCCAAAGGAAAAACCTAAGGTATATAAAATTATTGACATTAATGAAAGACAACCTATGTTCGAAGGACAAATGGTTAGGAAGGAAGGTAAGGCTAATGAAATACTCAAGTGGTAAGGGATTCCATGCCCTATTCAACACACAATAAACTTGCAACAATAACATTAAAAGTGTTATAATTACTTTGCATGCACTGAGTTGAGCTTCCGAAACATACTATAGTATGCAACCCCTAATAAATCCTTGTTCTGCAACATTTTCTTTAGCTCTGCCAATATCTAGTCAACCAACAATGGCATTTTTAAGGAAAAATGGACAATTATAGTTGAGGCTTAGTATAACAAAGGTCATTTATCAATTGCAAGGGCACAAGAATTGCAAAATGGAGGTCGAAATGCAGTGGAGGGGGTGCCTATGGAACAAAGGGTGGTAAAACTACTCATTTATTTCTAGAAGCCAGATGAATGATCGATATGAATCCTTGATAAAACCATTCATAGAAAAATTAAATTCCATTTGAGAGTGGTATGGTGGGGTCTGAGTGGCATCGATTTGGGTGGGAAACCATCCCTAGTGGAACTTTAGAGCATGAACCAAATCGATTAAAAATTACCAATGGAACCATTTGCAATGTTATAACATTCAATGCCCAGGACCATCATTTAATCATGTTTAATATGTAATCCAATTTCATTGAGAGGCATTAAAACCAAAATCATATCTTACGTACAACAAATAAAAGCATACCTCGAGACTATATGGAGGTGAGCATAATCTGTACGTCGTCATTATGTTGTTCACCAATGTAACATATCAACCTTCCAACACTTTGCATAATATAACATCATACCACGATATCAATTCTTGGCTTGTATTTTCCATTCTATGTTATCATGCCAGCAATTGTTTTTCACCAATGTAACATATCAACCTTCCAACCTTCCAACACGCTGGAGGATGGTTTTCAAAATTTTGTTTATCGCTTCGACTTGGCCATTTCCTTGGGGGTAGTAGGCCGAGGAGAAATGGTGTTCAAATTTCAGTAAGGTTGATAGTTCTTTCCAGACGGCATCTTCGAAGTGAGAGCCGTGGTCTGAGACAAGTTGCTTTGGCACTCCAAAACGTGCGATAACATGGTTGAGAAAGAACCGTGTTGCGGTGTCGGCTGTGCAATTGTAAGTTGGCATGGCCTCCGCCCACTTGGTGAAATAATCTACGGCCACAATAATATGTTTGTGACCGCTGGCTGATGTGGGATTGCAATCAAGGAAGTCAATGGCACATTTGCAAAATGGTCCGACAGTAACGACTGGATGAAGGGGGGTGGGTGGGGTTTTTGCTTTCGGGGCAAAAAGTTGACAGTTTTGGCAATGTTTGACTATCGTGATGCAATCAGTAAACAATGACGGCCAAAAGTAACCTACACGAATGATCTTTTGGGTGGTGGCCATGCCGGAGAAATGGCCTCCGCAGGCACCGCTATGACAATCATTGAGGACTTGTTCTGCCTCACTATGGGATAGGCAATGTCGTAGGATGGTATCAACGCCGCATTGATAAAGCACATCCCCTAACAAGAGGTATCGGGGGGCGTGGTGACGTATACGATGGCGTCCGTCACGATTAATGTGGGGTCGAAATTTCTGCGTGCGGAGGTAAATTAGGATGTCACTGTACCATGGGTCGTCAGACGAAATAATGAAGATGTGATCATCAATCAGATCCGTTCGAATAGCGGGTGATGACGAAGAGGATGGGAGGTCAGTGATGAGATGGGCAAGCGCGAGGGCTTTGGTGCTCTTGGGAGTTTTGAAAGTGAGGTCATATTCCTGGAGGATAATGACCCATTTAGCAACACGACCTTGTAGGAGCCGTCGGTTTAGGAGATAGACCATAGGGTTGGAGTCGGCGACAACCGTGGTATGACTGAGCAGAATGTAGTGTCGCAATTTTTGGACGGAAAAGACTACAGCTAGGGCTAATCTTTCCTCGTATGGGTAACGTAGGGGTGGGCCAGACAAGGTCTGGCTGACGTAATAAATGACATCTTCTTGGTGAGAGCCATCTTCTCGGAGCAAGACTCCGGACAGGGCATGTTCAGATGCCGAGACGTAAAGGATGAAGTCTTGAGAGAAATCCAGAGGGGACATCAATGGGGCTTGTGTGAGAGCTTTCTTAAGGGCTTCGAATGTCGTGTCTGCTTGCTCATCCCAAACAAAGGGTATGTGGGTGCGAAGTAGGCGTAAGAATCTGTGAACTTTGGTGGCGTAATCAGGAACGAAGCGACGAAGGAAATTGGACCGCCCCTGCAAACTCTGGAGTTGCTGAAGCATGCGCGGAGAGGGAACGTCTAAGATGGATTTGAATTTCAGGGGATCAACAGTAATTCCATCCTGGGAAATAATGAAACCCAACAAACGGCCTGCAGGAACGCAAAAGACACACTTGTGTGGGTTCAAGCGGATTTTATATTTGCGACAACGCAGGAAAACTTGCCGGAGGTCGTTAAGGTGGTCTGATCGTTTCTGGGAATGAGCTGTAAGGTTATCAAGATAGACCAGCAGGATATGGACCAAGTCGTGAAAAAAATAGGTCATGGCCCGATGGAAGGTGGCACCATCATTTTTGAGGCCGAAAGGCATGACACGATAGGCAAAGGTGCCCCATGGGGTGGTAAAGGCAGTCTTGTACTGATCCTCCTTACGAATCTGAATCTGGTTGTATCCGAAAAAACCGTCCATGAAAGATAAGACTTCATGTCCTGCACACGCATCAATGAGTTGGTCAATGAATGGCGTGGGGAAATTGTCTTTGGGACAAGCGCGGTTTAAATCACGGAAGTCAGTGCATACTCTAAGGATTCCTTGTTTTTTGTTGACGGGAACGGGGTTTGAAACCCATGTGGTATAAGCAATAGGATAAATGAATCCAACTTTGCGAAGTTTCTCAACCTTGGCTTTAACAGCGGGGAGCTTGGAAGGATGAATGGGTTGCTGTTTCTGACGAACGGGGGGGACATTAGGCCATGTGTCAATGTGGTGTTCTATAATGGCGGGGTTAAGACCAGGAATTTCGGTATAGGACCAGGAAAAGACATCACGGAATTCTTGAAAAATCTTTTTATACGCCTGAGTTTCCACTTGAGTGCAAGATGCGCCCAGCGAGATGAGCTCAGGTTTTCCAGGTGTGGTGGAAATATCAATTTGTATAACGGGGGAAATGTTGGACATGTTCCCTTCTTCGAAAGCATCCGGTGCTGGGATGGTGTCCTTGAGCCAATCGACCTTAGTGGGTATGAAATCTTTCGATTCGACCGACAACAGGTTAGATGCCGTGGGTGTAGACGCCTCTGGAAGGAAGTATGAGCGATGATGCATATCGTCCCAAGGGTAGTCGGGTGCAGTGAGTGTTTCCAAAATTTGCTCATTAGTATGGAAGTAGTCAGACCATAAATCAAGGGGTTCTGGTTTGAAAGTGGTAGTCTAAGAGATCATATAAATGGTGTTAATCTCTCCGGATGAGGATGATGCCGGAGGGTAGATCTCCTCGATAGTAGGGGGCACCGTCTCAAGATCCAAATTATTCATCTCATAGAGAGATACTCTGTAATCTGGGATACCAAGACAATGATGTGAGTAATGACCGTAAACACCTCATATGGCACAAGGGTGGTTGGTGCGCAGTGATTTATCATGAGGCTTGGGATTTGGGTCGAGTTTGATAATCGGGATGTTGGGGTCGTCGTCAAGCATTTGCATGTGTTCCTATAATGCGGGTAATTGTGGACACTGATGAGTTGGATGGCCTAACTCATCTCACAACGAGCATTTGGGAGGAGCAAAAAACACGGGGGAAGGGTTAACTTCTTTGGGTGAGGGTACCGCAGTGTATGGTTGTGGGCCTCTGCCCCCAGTGGGCCTGATGAGAGGAGGGGGATTCGTAGATGACGAAGGAGTAGTGATATCGGGAGGTGGTCGGGTAGAAGTGACAATGGGTTGCACCGGTTGCAGGATGACATTTGGTGTCGACGGGGGAAAGGGAGGCGAAATATACCACACGGGTAATCCCAATGTTAACCCGGGGAGACTAAGGGTAGCCATAACCGGAGCGCTTACTACACCTGAGGGAGGAAATAGAAAGGGGATTGTGTGGATGGGTGTAACACCGATGTGACTAGGGACCAATGGTGGTTTAGGGAACAAGGGTGGTTGATTTTCGGGTGTTTTTGTATTGTGTGAAAGAGTACAGAGGTCTGCAACGTGGGTTTTTCAGTGACAGTGGTGGAATAGATTGGAATGTAGAAGTCATCGGTGCCTCGAAGTAAAGTCTGGGTCCCATGGAGGAAACAAACGAGGTAGTTGCACCACAAACAGGTTGTTCAACCATAGGGAGAACATTTTCAGGTGCAGCGGGGGCCTTGGGATCGTAATAGGTGAGTTGGTCGACCTTGACTACGCGTCCCTCATGGGGGAACATCATGGTACGAAAAACGGATGAGGCGACAGCCTGCATGGCATACATGTAGCTACGACCAAGTAAGAGGTTATAGTCAAGTTGGGCATTGATGACCTCAAATGAAAAGGGCATGAGAATACATTTGTATGTATGTAATAACTATGAGTTGAATTTGCATCATGAGGATAGGGGTGTGAAGGCTGTGATATGTATATGATAACCCATGTTTGTTTTTTTTTGTCAAATAGTGGCCCTTTACCCATTCAATTATTATGTTCTTTGTTTACGAATACATATTTAACTATATGTAATGGGAATGAGGTTGGCATCATGAACCAAATACCTAATCAAAGGTATACACCAAACAAGTTCGACACACAAGCTCATGGAGGGGAAAGGTCATAAGGGCATGTGTGTAGAGGCCCTATACATTGATTTCATTATTAGCTTAGCCACGATGAGTTCATGAGTTTGGTTCTTTATCCAAAGGAAAAACCTAGGGTATATAAAATTATTGACATTAATGAAAGACAACCTATGTTCGAAGGACAAATGGTTAGGAAGGAAGGTAAGGCTAATGAAATACTCAAGTGGTAAGGGATTCCATGCCCTATTCAACACACAATAAACTTGCGACAATAACATTAAAAGTGTTATAATTACTTTGCATGCACTGAGTTGAGCTTCCAAAACATACTATAGTATGCGACCACTAATAAATCCTTGTTCTGCAACATTTTCTTTAGCTCTGCCAATATCTAGTCAACCAACAATGGCATTTTTAAGGAAAAATGGACAATTATAGTTGAGGCTTAGTATAACAAAGGTCATTTATCAATTGCAAGGGCACAAGAATTGCAAAATGGAGGTCGAAATGCAGTGGAGGGGGTCCCTATGGAACAAAGGGTGGTAAAACTACTCATTTATTTCTAGAAGCCAGATGAATGATCGATATGAATCCTTGATAAAACCCTTCATAGAAAAATTAAATTCCATTTGAGAGTGGTATGGTGGGGTCTGAGTGGCATCGATTTGGGTGGGAAACCATCCCTAGTGGAACTTTAGAGCATGAACCAAATCGATTAAAAATTACCAATGGAACCATTTGCAATGTTATAACATTCAATGCCCAGGACCATCATTTAATCATGTTTAATATGTAATCCAATTTCATCGAGAGGCATTAAAACCAAAATCATATCTTACGTACAACAAATAAAAGCATACCTCGAAACTATATGGAGGTGAGCATAATCTGTACGTCGTCATTATGTTGTTCACCAATGTAACATATCAACCTTCCAACACTTTGCATAATATAACATCATACCACGATATCAATTCTTGGCTTGTATTTTCCATTCTATGTTATCATGCCAGCAATTGTGACCGAATGAAGATTCTTCTATGTCCAATTTTGTATGTTTCAAAGTCATGGTATGCCACCTTGAAAGTGACTTATTATTATTTTCATCCAAATTTTAATCCACGTTACGAATAATTTATCTTCAAAATAATTTATATCACCACAACAATGCATATATGTTAAAGGTATCAAGGCCATCACATTGTATTGCATAATGAAACTATGTGCATGAAACTTCTTGAAGTATCATAATGCAAAAAAGTGTGATATCTCCATAACCCAAAACATATTCAAAGGAATATAATGCATTCTTTAAAATAATCATGCTGTATGAAACACATAATACCTTATGCCTCCTTAAATTCGGATGCCCCTCCCCCCTTTTCTTTCACTTTCTAATGTGTTGTTTCAAATATAGCGGTATTGGATGGAGTAAAATGAAGCATGGGCTACAGTTAGAATTTTAGACAGTTTGCAAATTGTTAGTATTGAGTTAAAGATTAGGTTAAAAAATGGAAAACTCATGGGGAGAATTCTTTCCAATATACTAGAATTCAAATTCAATGGTTTCATAAAATAGTCCTTGTGTAAACAAGAATCAATAGGATGAAGACACTATGAAAATTTTGGTCGTAATCTTTGATGAATATTAAACACTAGGAAGGGATCTTAGAAATATAGCATTGGATGTATTTATTGTATTCTAGAGCTCACTTCAAAAAATAGAAGAGTGTGAAGCAAGGGATTAGGGAAGAAACATGGGAGGTATTTTTCCATCATTTGCGTTAACGGGAAAATTATTTCATTGAACAAAAAACAATGGAATGAATATTTTCCACACAAAACAAGGGCACCTCAATTTCTCCTGCATGCTTATATCCATGATAAAATTGGTTCATGAGAGTAACATGATTGTAGCATAATAACTCACCATGACAAGAATATGAAACTTATCTTTAATGGTCATATTATTGAGCTCTCTATAATATTGACACACATGCCATGAACCTTTATTTTTGTGAACCATCACCATTGGTGCAAAGAAAGAACTTTGTCTAGGTTGAATGAAGTCTGCATTTAATATTTCTTGAACCATATTTTCAATCTCATTCTTTGGGCATATGGGTACCTATAGGATCTTATGCTAGGTGGGACACTTCTTGGCTGAAAGTGCATTGCATGATCATGATATTGAGTAGGTGGAATACCTTTAAGCATCTCTCCAAATACCTTGGAATGATTTTCAATAAATTTTTGGATATCCACTTGAATAGAGGGTATCGATGCTTGAACATCTTGTGATCATAATTGTGCAATTACTCTATGGTGTCCCTTTTTTAGAAATTTTGTCATGTTGTTAGATCTTATCACTTTAGAGGGTTTCCCTAGAATACAATTGAGTTCAATTTCCTTTCTTTTAAAGAGGATATCAAGAAAATTTCTTGAAAATTAAGAGCCATTGTTCCTAATGATTGCATCCATTGGACCCCAAGTACACATCAACACCACCCATTTGGATTTCAATAATTGGACTATCCAATGAATACTCCCCCATAGTAAGATTAATACTACGGAACTTCCCTAAACAATTTAGGGTACCTCCATCTATAGTCATCACTTGAAATTCTAGTGCTAGATATGCAAAGCAATTGAGAGGTTTGGCTGATTTGAAATTAATGACACTATGGGTACTACCAAAATCAATCAACATTGTTACCTTTTTCTTGAAATCATCCTTCTATCTTGAGAGTTTGAGAAGTGATAATTCCATCTAATTCATGGGAAGATATGGTTGGGGTAGTATCTTCTATCTCTACCTCTTGTGAATGTTTCAGTTTTGGATCTTCTTAATCTTCATAATCTATGTAAAATAATTTCTTCTCACTGGATTTATGCCCTTATTGTGCTTCGTATTATAATTGAAACATAGTCCCTTTGCTCTTCTTTCCTCCACTTGTTGAGGCCTTAACATTTTATGCTAAGTGAGGTCGGTGGAGGGGGGGGGGGAGCATTTCCCTCTCGATAGGTATTAGCAATATCCCTTTTAGTAGACATATTTTCACATTCAACTTTTCTTGCCAAACTAAAAGCAATCTCCAAATATTTAGGTTCAAAGAGATGTACCTTATGTTGAATTTTCTCCTTTAAAGTGCCCATAAAGATTTCCAACAAATGATCCTCTAGAATGTTTTTCACTCTAAGACTCAACTTTTGAAACAAATTAATGTGCTCTTCCACTAGACCTTTTTTGTTGAGATTTATAAATTAGATAAAGAAGGCCTTAGTTTTAATATCCCCATAATTTGCTATAAATTCATCTATAAATATTGACTAAGAGATAATAGAGTCATTTTTATGATCACAAAGCCATTGTTACCATACAAATTGTTTAAGTTATAAATATAAGGATGCAATAGTTACCTTTTGTAAAGTTGGCACTTGGTGTAGATAAAAGTATTGGCCCATATAAAATATCCATGTTATTTTCATTAAACTTTCTCATGTTGATCTTGGGAATGAAGTAGTTCCTTGGTCCCAAGTTGAACTCATGATTATGTGGATCTTGGAGTAATAAGCCATTGGGTTTTTGGGAATCGAGGATCTTGTTCTTTGAGTATAATACAATTTTATCCTAGGATGAATAGGACTCCACCATCTTGTTCTTGTTATTCTCTTCTCAAGGATTTGATTTTTGGGTAATTAGGTTGCTTATATCCTTCACAAGTTCCTCCCTCATGTTTTCAAAGTTCTTTTTGAGGTCAACTTGGATATCCCCTTTGAATGTTTGTAATACAACTTGGATATCCCCTTTGAATGTTGGTAATTCAACTTGCATATCCCCTTTGAATGTTTTCAATTCATCCTTATTTACCATATTCATGATGTCCACCTTTCTTAGCATTGTATTTTCAAAGTTTTCTACTCTATCAGTAAGCTTGGACACCATAAAGTTTACTTCATCATGTTCATCTTATGTTGTGGATGAGCCTTCAAGAGGTTTAACAAGTGTACACATTTTTTATCCACCTCTTTCCATTTGATCCCACTAATATTTGCTAGATTTATTCTTTATTTCCTTTTTATCAGACCTTTTAAATCACCAAAACAAATATTTCAATTAAAATTTATGCCAATTTCAAGTTAACACACATTTAAAAACCCTAATCTGTAGGCTCTCTTTCAAGTCGACCTTACTCTTGAATTATCTATGAAATCTTGGCTCCTCCAAGTCTAAAATTTCATCTTGTAATGGTTTGGTATGTCTTCTCTTCAATGCCACAGGTTGACCCACTTATGATGTGCCAAGAGATATTTATGGTAAATTTCCCAAAATTTGTAATTTGTGTCCCTTTCATGAGAGTGACTATGGTCTATAGTCCTTTTTTGGAAAAAGGTGGCACTCAATTTGGATCTTGGAAGCTTCAAATATAATTTTTTTTACCCAAAACACCTATTTGAGACTAGTTTTTCGACTAGCCAAAAACCCTACATTCCACTGACTATAGCTCCGAAATTGTAATGAAACAAGACTTGAATTTTTTTATCATAGATACTTCGCTATGTCTTCTAAGGTTCCTCAAAATTTCACTATCTAAGACATCTCCCTAAAAACGTTATAGAAAAAATAGTTATGATACCAAATGTTAAACACCAAATTCCCAAAAGAGCATAAAATAAGACAAAGAGAGTAATCCAATGCCTTAAGAATGAAGTAAAGAGATGAATAAGAAGTCTCTTCAAGGGGTAAACCTCCTTATACAATGTATTAGATGCATAAGACAAAATGAGATTATCCTGAAGCTAGGTCTCCTTGGTGTGTGTGTGTGTGTGTGTCTATGAGACAAAGGTTATAATTACCAACCATACAATTACAATTCTATCTGAACATACAATTACAATTAAGGTCTTGGTCAACCAATAAGGAAAATACTAATATAACAATATAAATGTAATGTCACAATATATAGGGCTTAACAAAAGTTAAATTTTCTTTTAATTTTTTATCTTATTTTGGATAATTATCATGTCTCTATATTAATATAGATTATTAGAAATGTGTACATGCAAGCTACACCATTCCTCTATAGTTCACCACATCCACCTTTCCCTCTGCATCCCTCACCCATGCCATTTATCCCACATTATATGGTGGATACAATCCTTTCCCACATCCCTACCCTTTCACTTGGAATTCCTTTCAGACCCCCCATGACGTCCTTCATTCAATTCTATGACCAATGGGGGTTTATATCTACTCACTACCCCCCACCTTTTCTATTAGTTTCATGCATTGTGGTTACACTAGTCACCCTACACCAATCCATCTAGCTAAAGTCCCCATTGTTTGATCCACCATTGTAACAACTACCAATGCATCTACTGCAGTTACATCTATAGTGGTTGCATCTATGGTTGTTGTTACTACATCAACACCATCCCCCATTGTCACCTTGGACTAAGTTGTCTAGCTAAATGCTTTGTCTCCTAACATATCGCCACCAATGGCCGAGATATCCATGCTGAGATCATTAGTTGATGAAATTATTACCCAACATGAATGGAATTGATTCTGTGGTTTAGGGTTTTTTCATTAATGGGTTCTTTGATCCAGGTGGATATCGGTGGTGACCCACCTCTTCCAACTGGCTCAAAACAGTCTTCTAGCACTTTTGGTAATTTGCTATTTTTAGCAGTTTTTTGGGTCCTAAATTTTCGGAGCCGTTTTGAGGCCCTAAATGACCTCTTTTGGCGATTTGGGGGGCCAAATGGTTTCCTTTGACATACATTTATCCCCAGCCAAAAGTTGTAAATCTCTGATAGACCTTTCCAACGGGCTACCGAGCGCCCCAAACGAAGATCGTATGCAAAAGTTATGACCCTGGGAAGTTGACTGTTCAACTAACCACCTTGGGGCTGCAAACTTTATGACGGTTCATCTTCTAGGGTTAGGTTTTTGGATGTTTGGGATTCTTTACCTCATACTTATGATAAATAGGCCTTTCGGCCTCTCTTTGTATTCATCTTGGCATGAATGAGCATAGCGGCCACATCTCTTCTCAGAGATAGCTACCACCATTCCAACTATTGTATTTTACAGTCTGTTTTATTTCCTCTATTTAATAGAATATGTGTTTACTGTATCACTGTGTTTCTTTCCATATATCTGTGTATGTGATTCTGTATATGCTATCTTATTTCATTCCTGCATAAATCCAGATTAGTGGTATCAGAGCGGCCTGCTCTTTGATTGTCTCTTGGTGCATGTCCCCGACGAGGTCAGGATACAGAGAGTTGGGTCTCGAACTAGTTTCACTTGGGGAAGACCACTCTCGCCGCCCCAAATGGCTTCGCATGGCGGAAGAAAAGAGAGACGACGGAGCAATAGATCCTATCAAGTTGTTGCTCGAGGAAGCCCTCACACGACAGAGGAACGAGATGATGGATAATTTTGCTCAGATCCTTCGACGCATGCCAACAGTGGCAAATGCACCCTCAACGAGCAACCATTTCGGAGATACGACTCCCTTCAAGGTACAAGTTAATTTTGATATCCCTTTATTTGAAGGCCAAATTGATGTCGATGCCCTAGATAAATGGTTGAATCTACTAGAAGGGTATTTCTCTGTCCACAATTTTTCCGACAGGGAAAAGATTGTCTTTGCACTCCTCAAGGCTATCCCCCATGCCAAAAATTGGTGGGAAACTTATTGTGAGCAAAACTCATCAGACGAGTCTGGATTGTTTGAATATTCCAATCCCACTTGGGCCTCTTTTATAGATGCCTTCAAGGAACAATATTACCCTGTTGGAAACTATGACGACCAGTACACAAAATGGACCATTTTGCACCAAGAGAGGGACCAAACGGTGTCGGAGTACACCAACAAATTCCATACCTTGCGCACAAAGCTGGGTATCAAGGACTCCGAGCGGCACCTAGTACTGAAATATCGTAGTGGCCTACACTGGTACATACGAACATAGATGGATTTCCTGAAAATCTCTTCACTCGGATCCGCCTATCGATATGCTATCAAAATCGAGCAGAAATTTCAGCAAAAGAACAAGAGTGACTTCGGACCTGCGCAGAAGTAGGGCAAGGGAAACTATGGCTCGCAGAACATGGGGCAGGGAAAGGACAACCAGTCGCAATCTCAAGCGAAGAAGGGTAACGAAAAGACAAAGAAGGACACTGGGAAGTGGTGCAAGTTCCACAAAAGCCCTTGGCACAACACTGATGAATGTCGCTCAAAACAGTCATTGGTGGCTAAGATCAAAGCTTCAGAATCAGATCCCAGTTCCGATTATGAATCATAACCTAATTTCATAGCTGCGCAAAAAGTGAGGCAGATCATTGATGCTGAACCCAGTGTCGTTGTTGCCACCACATAGATTCAACTAGAGGAACCTGAAGAGTTAGAGGCAGAGGAGCTCCTTTTCCACTCACAGATGTGGGTGAAGGGAATTCCCCTACACTTTGTTGTGAACAGCGACAGCCAGAAGAACCTGATCTCAACAGAAGCGATCAAGAGATTGGAACTACAGATAACACCACACCCACAACCATACACCATTGGATGGCTAAGCCAAGGACAAAGGATCTGTGTCAGTCATCAATGTCGCCTACCATACGGTATCAAGTGTGATGAACCTACAATAATTAATTAATACAAATACATGAGATATCAGAAATAATAGAACTCAGAATCACTTTTATATTGATCACGGGCCACTTCGAGGGGGCAACCTTCTTTAAGCAAGCTCAATACAATTAACTTCACAGTGCCTTCAATGACCTCAACACACAC
Organism: Larix kaempferi; assembly: GCA_027924585.1. Taxonomy (NCBI): domain Eukaryota; kingdom Viridiplantae; phylum Streptophyta; class Pinopsida; order Pinales; family Pinaceae; genus Larix; species Larix kaempferi. The sequence continues at coordinate 5,054,250 of BSBM01000173.1, read as the reverse complement.
TTATATACTAAGTTTATGCCCAATACTATGAGTCAAAACCATGGGACATATAATACTATGGGACGGCTTACAAAGCATATGCGTCTAATACTATGGGTCAATACTATGGGCTAATATAAACTACGGATCAACAAATACTACGAGACGACTTACTGTTGGCTTGGTTTTTCAACCAAGCTTAGTGCTATGGGCACCTGCTAACTAGTAGCAGTAGTTTCAATATTAAGCAAAAACAATTGTAAATCTAAATCTAAACTAAACTAGCATGTGCATATCATAATAAATTTTTGAATTAAAAAACAAGAACAAGAAATAGAAAAAATAACTTTGTATTGAAAAGGGGGGCAAGCAAGTGCTTGCAATAGTGATACCTCCAAGTGATGAAGATAGTTGAGAAGCTCCAAGGTTGAGCAGCTCCAAACTCCAAAGGGTCCTTTCTCCAAGGTAGCTACAATGGCCAAAAACTCAAGGGAGATTTTGGCAGCATGAGGATAGGAAGATGGATGGATCTAAAGTGAGGATCCCCTACCACCTTTTTATAGGTTTTGGTGGTGGGGAATACCATTGTGGTTTTGGGGAAACCAATGGTATTGACCAACATGGTTTAGGTACCTTTTCCCTCCTTTTTCATTTTTTGAATATTTTTAATATTTTTATTCCCTTTTTAAATATTTTTGGGAATTTTGGACCCTTTTTGAGGGTTTTTTATGTTTTTTTAGGAAAAATATTCATTTTGAGTGGAAAAAGTGGTGTAATAAGGTCTTTTGGTGACCTTTTGGTGGCTTTAAAGGCTCAAATGGTGAAAAAGTGGACAAATGGGTCATGTGAATAAGGAAATGAGCTAGTGAGCACTTTTTGGGTGTTAACAGATTGCCCCCTGATGTGTGAGGGCAGGAGCTCATCGTATGGCCGATAGACATCATAGTTCTTTTGACTTTTTTCTGGGGTTTGGGGAAGAGAAGAGACCGGTTGGAGATTGGATCCACGGCCCTTGGAAGCTGCAAAAAAAATAAAATTACATGGCCTCAATATGAATGACGAATAATCTCTGATAATGGACGAGGCGGGCATACCCATGCTCGTATCAAGACATATACATAACAATTAGTCCCAAGAAGGGGGATCTAATACATAAAGAATCTACTGGTACATCATAATGGTCCAGAGGGGACATTATTTTGGGATATACTCATGATCATATCATGATTGATCTCAATAACTGATACACTGGAATAACTGTTGAATTGCTGAAACTGAAGGTGTCCAACATCTGTAGGGACTTAATGACTGAGAGTCATCTCTGAGAAGTATTTGTAACTGCATACTCGAGGGAGTATGAAACTGGGGTACATCTGAATACTGTCGCCATACGCAACCCGGATATCTATAGAAAAAATGTAACTGGTTGTTTCCATAAGTAGACTCTCAAATATGGAAGAGTCGAGAGGTATCCAGGGTCTTCGACTAATAACCGAAAGGACCAATACCCCGTGCGAGTCTCAACGATGCGATCAAGGTGTTGAAGTCGAGCATGTGAGAAACAACCATTTGGAGAGGCACTGAGGACTCTTCTCGAAATGATTCGTAGGCACTCATCATAAATGGTGATGAGTCCAAGACATAGGTACCTCTAGGTCTATCCTCTGGAATAAATTTGGTGGTCGCCGACAGAGGGAGACCAGCAACTGACAAGGCAATGATGTTTCCTTGATAGGAGCACAAGGTGTAGAACTGAAGTGTGGTAGTACTGATGGTAGGACTGACATACTTGTGGGGATGGGAAGTAACTGGGGTCAAAGAATGGGTAGACTCAAACTTCCTTTGTTCAAAGCATGATGACATGGTTGACCTGGCAGCGTAGGGAACTGACTTGTAGGTGTGGGGATCATGACTTTTAAGGAATGAAGGGTATGTATTAACTCTGGGGGGGTCAAGATAATGGGTGTTGTCGAGGGATTCTCAAGGTGATATACTGCAGAATACTCTGAACAAAGGCGACCAAAATGGGGAAGCTGCCATATGAGTAGACGTGATCTGTCGTGGCACCGAGAAGAACCATTGGGTCCTTCTTCGTAGTTTTAATGAGCTCCAAGAAGGAATAAAAGTGTGCTCTGAAATGGTACTGTCCTGTGGATTTTGTGAGCCTAGGACTGTTCGTGCTCATTGGTGCTTTCATTTTTAAGGAGTCGTAAAATGATAAGAAGACTCTGCAGTGGTTATGATTACTATCCTGTTGGTTTTACGAGCCCAGGATGGTGATTGCTCGTGGTCGCTTTCATTTTTAGAGAGTCTGAAAGCAGTAAGTGGACTCCATTGGTGTTCTTTTTCGTGAGTTAGTCTCCAAGGCCTGAAAAAGCATAAAATGATGCAAATGAAGAACTCTTCTAGCCGATGTGACTAGAGTATTCCTTTTTCATAATTAGTCTACAAGGCTCGGAAAAGGGGTAAACTTATACCAGGTAGACGCCCTTTCAGAGACATTTTAGCATTCATGAAAGGAAGCAAGGTTGCTCGGCAATATTTTCATTGTTTTAGGAGTCAGAAAAGAGCTTAATAGAAACTCCCTAAGTGCCTTTTTCGTAAAAGGGGTTGCTCGGCCGAAAAAGGGGTAAAAATATACCAAACAAAAAGGGGTTGATGAGAGCGAGAAAAGGTCTCAAGCACCATCCTGAGTGCGAAAAACTGGATCCGGTGACATAAAGATTGTCAAAAGGGGGCAACGGCCATTGTGGCTTGCAAATCGAGGTGATGGGTGGCTTTTTTTTTAAAAATGCCTGAAAAATATGGAGGTGAGAGCGAGAAATGATCTCAAGCATCATCACAAGCATGGAAAACTGAATCCAGCGATATAAGGCATGTCAAAAATGGACGACGGCCGATGTGGCGCGTAAACCGAGGCGACGAGGGGGCATGGAAAAATGCCCTAAAAATCTGGGCGTGAGAGCGAGAAATGATCTCAAGCATCATCACGAGCGCGGAAAACTGAATCCGACGATATAAGACTCACCGAAAGCGGACGGCGGCCAATGTGGCACGCAAACCGAGGCAACGAGGGGGTGTAAAAAAGGGTAAAAAAATGGACCTGGTGAAAACAGGAAAAGGAAAGAACTATCATGAAGTTCTACAATGGATGGTGGTGTCCATCCGGTTTACTATGGGTATAATCGTTTGAGGTACAACTCGTTGCGTGGGTTGCGGAGGGGGTTGCCTTCTGAATCGGTCAGAATGTATGCCCCTTGTCCTAGGCAAGTGTGTATAATATATGGGCCTTGCCACATGGACACAAACTTTCCTTTCCTGGTTTTGTCATGAGCCTAATCATAGGCGAGGACAAGGTCCACTTCAGAAAAAGTTCTTGGGTGGAGATGTTTATTATAATTTAATTTGGATCGGTTCTTGGCTGCTTCCATGTTTTGAAGGGCTGTGCGCCGATCTTCATCGGCCTGCTCCAGGAGTAGTAAGCGTTGCTCAATTGGGGAAGTGTCCGGTAGGAGTTCAACGACCATATGTAGGGTTGGAATCTGGCACTCAATGGGGAGGACGGATTCGACACCGTGAACTAAGTGGAAAAGGGTAAACCCAGTGGCAGTTTTGGTTGAGGTGCGGTATGCCCATAGTGCCGGGATGAGTATGTGGTGCCAATTTGACTTGTGTTTGTCTACAGTGCGCTGGAGGATGGTTTTACAAATTTTGTTTATTGCTTCGACTTGGCCATTTCCTTGGGGGTAGTAGGCCGAGGAGAAATGGTGTTCAAATTTCAGTAAGGTTGATAGTTCTTTCCAGACGGCGTCTTCGAAGAGAGAGCTGTGGTCTGAGACAAGTTGCTTTGGCACTCCAAAATGTGCGATAACATGGTTGAGAAAGAACCGTGCTGCAGTGTCGGCTGTGCAATTGTAAGTTGGCATGGCGTCCGCCCACTTGGTGAAATCATCTACGGCCACAATAATATGTTTGTGACCGCTAGCTGACGTGGGATTGCAATCAAGGAAGTCAATGGCCCATTTGCAGAATGGTCCGCAGTAACGACTGAATGAAGGGGGGTGGGTGGGGTTCTTGCTTTGGGGGCAAAAAGTTGACAGTTTTGGCAATGTTTGACTGTGGTGATGCAATTCGTAAATAATGACGGCCAAAATTAACCTACACGAATGATCTTTTGGGCGGTGGCCATGCCGGAGAAATGGCCTCCGCAGGCACCGCTATGACAATCATTGAGGACTTGTTCTGCCTCACTATGGGATAGGCAACGTCGTAGGATGGTATCAACGCCGCGTTGATAAAGCACATCCCCTAACAAGAGGTATCGGGGGGCGTGGTGACATATACGACGGCGTCCGTCACTATCGATGTGGGGTCGAAATTTCTGCGTGCGGAGGTAAATTAGGATGTCACTGTACCATGGGTCGTCAGACGAAATAATGAAGATGTGATCATCAATAAGATCCGTTTGGATAGCGGGTGATGACGAAGAGGATGGGAGGTCAGTGATGAGATGGAAAAGCATGAGGGCTTTGGTGCTCTTGGGAGTTTTGAAAGTGAGGTCATATTCCTGGAGGATAATGACCCATTTAGCAACACGACCTTGTAGGAGTTGCCAGTTTAGGAGATAGACCATAGGGTTGGAGTCGCCGACAACCATGGTATGACTGAGCAGAATGTAGTGTCGCAATTTTTGGACGAAAAAGACTATAGCTAGGGCTAATCTTTCCTCATATGGGTAACGTAGGGGTGGGCCAAACAAGGTCTGGCTGACGTAATAAATGACATGTTCTTGGTGAGAGGCATATTCTTGGACCAAGACTCCGAACATGGCATGTTCAGATGCCGAGACGTAAAGGATGAAGTCTTGAGAGAAATCCGGAGGGGAGATCAACGGGGCTTGTGTGAGAGATTTCTTGAGGGCTTCGAATGCCGTGTCTGCTTGCTCATCCCAAACAAAGGGTATGTGGGTGCAAAGTAGGCGTAAGAATCCGTGAACTTTTGTGGCGTAATCAGGAACAAAGCGACGAAAGAAATTGGACCGCCCCTGCAAACTCTGGAGTTGCCGAAGCGTGCGTGGAGAGGGAAGGTCTAAGATGGCTTTGACTTTCAGGGGATCAACAGTAATTCCATCCTGGGAAATAATGAAACCCAACAAACGGCCTGCAGAAACGCAAAAGACACACTTGTGTGGGTTCAAGCGGATTTTATATTTACGACAACGCAGGAAAACTTGCCGGAGGTCGTTAAGGTGGTCTGATCGTTTCCGGGAACGAGCTGTAAGGTCATTAAGATAGACCAGCAGGATATGGACCAAGTCATGAAAACAATAGGTCATGGCCTGCTGGAAGGTGGCACCAGCATTTTTGAGGCCGAAAGGCATGACACGATAGGCAAAGGTTCCCCATGGGGTGGTAAAGGCAGTCTTGTACTGATCCTCCTTACGAATCTGAATCTGGTTGTATCCGGAAAAATCATCCATGAAAGATAAGACTTCATGTCCCACACACACATCAATGAGTTGGTCAATGAATGGCGTGGGGAAATTGTCTTTGGGACAAGCACGGTTTAAATCACGGAAGTCAGTGCATACTCTAAGGGTGCCTTGTTTTTTGTTGACGGGAACGGGGTTTGAAACCCATGTGGTATAAGCAATAGGATAAATGAATCCTACTTCGCGAAGTTTCTCAACCTCGGCTTTAACGGCAGGGAGCTTGGAAGTATGAATGGGTCGTTGTTTCTGATGAATGGGGGGGACATTAGGCCATGTGTCAATGTGGTGTTCTATAATGGCGAGGTCAAGACCAGGAATTTCGGTATAGGACCAGGCAAAGACATCACGGAATTCTTGAAAAATCTTTTTATACGCTTGAGTTTCCGCTTGAGTGCAAGATGCGCCCAGCGAGATGAGCTCAGGTTTTCCAGGTGTGGTGGAAATATCAATTTGTATAATGGGGGAAATGTTGGAAATCTTCCCTTCTTCGAAAGCATCCGGTGTTGGGATGGGGTCCTTGAACCAATCGACCTTAGTGGGTATGAAATCTTTCGATTCGAACGACAACTGGTTAGATGCCGTGGATGTAGACGCCTCTGAAAGGAAGTATGAGCGATGATGCATATTGTCCCAAGGGTAGTTGGGTGTAGTGAGTGTTTCCAAAATTTGCTCATTAGTATGGAAGTAGTCAGACCATAAATCAAGGGGTTCTGGTTTGAAAGTGGTAGTTGAAGAGATCATATAAATGGTGTTAATCTCTCCGGATGAGGATGATGCGGGAGGGTAGATCTCCTCGATAGTAGGGGGCGCCGTCTCAAGATCCAAATTATTCATCTCATAGAGAGCTGCTCTGTAATATGGGATATCAGGAAAGTGATGTGAGTAATGACCGTAAACATCGCATATGGCACAAGGGTGGTTGGTGCGCAGTGATTTATCACGAGGCTTGGGATTTGGGTCGAGTTTGATAATCGGGATGTTGGGGTCGTTGTCAAGCATTTGCATGTGTTCCTGTAATGCGAGTAATTGTGGACACTGATGAGTTGGATGGCCTAACTCATCACACAACGAGCATTTGGGAGGAGCATGAAACACAGGGGGAGGTTTAACTGCTTTGGGTGGGGGTACCGCAGTGTATGGTTGTGGGCCTCTGCCCCCAGTGGACCTGATGAGAGGAGGGGGATTCGTAGATGATGAAGGAGTAGTGATACTGGGAGGTGGTTGGGTAGAAGTTACAATGGGTTGCACTAGTTGCAGGATGACATTTGGTGTCGGCGGGGGAACGGGAGGCGAAATATACCACACGGGTAATCCCAAAGTTAACCCAGGGAGACTAAGGGTAGCCATAACCGGAGCGCTTACTACACCTGAGGGAGGAAATAGAAAGGGGATTGTGTGGATGGGTGTAACACCGATGTGACTAGGGACCAATGGTGGTTTAGGGAACAAGGGTGGTTGATTGCCGGGTGTTTGTGTATTTTGTGAAAGAGTACAGAGGTCTGCAACGTGGGTTTCCGGTGACGGTGGTGGAATAGATTGGAATGTAGAAGTCATCGGCACCTCGAAGTAAATTCCTGGTCCCATGGAGGAAAAAAACGAGGTAGTTGCACCACAAACAGGTTGTTCAACCATAGGGAGAACATTTTCAGGTGCAGCGGGGGCCTTGGGATCGTAATAGGTGAGTTGGTCAACCTTGACTACGCGTCCCTCATGGGGGAACATCATGGTACGAAAAATGGATTAGGCGACAGCCCGCATGGCATACATGTAGCTACGACCAAGTAAGAGGTTATAGTCAAGTTGGGCATTGATGACCTCTATGTCGATGAGAACGGTTTTACTAGCCAGCTGGATGGGGACATTGGCGAGGAGGCCTTGGGGTTGAGCCGAACGGCCGTCGTAGGCTCGCAACGCAGTGGTGGACTGCTAGAGAGTAGGGGATCCCAACTTCTGCCAAACGAATGTAGACATAACGCATGTAGAGGCACCTTCATCGATAATGCACCGATGGATGACAAGATTCCGAACCGAAACAGAAACTTGGAATGCTAAAGTGGAAGGAAAGCGTGGTTAAGATTGGTCTGAATCGAATGCCATCAGTTGTGAATCATTGGGGTCAATGGCGCCAATGGCGGAGAGTAAAGTCTTGCGCTGTGAAGGACAATTTTTTAAGACTTCTAAAGCAGACATGGCTCCAGGAGACTGGGCTAAGTCATCGACAATGTTGTAATTTGATGCAGCACGAGCATTGGAATTATTGTTGATGCGACGGAGTGGGAAGTGAGGTGCTTTAGAAGCGCCATCGAGTGGAGCCGGAGGTATACATAACGTCTGAGCTGTGGGATGAACGTTAGTGTTCTTGTCGACAGGAGGGGCTTCAGGGGTGGAGCCATATTGGTTCTGGCGGGTTTGGAGGTTGGCATCTGTGGATGACATCATCAACAAGTGGTGGGTATCTGAATCGAACATGGGTTGATCAGGAGCGGCATAAGTGATTTGTTGTGGTGGCGCGTTTCCCTGAGGGGGAGCTAACGGCTGAGTGTTCACTACACCTTGGTTTGGAAAGGGGTTTTGCAGTACCAAAGGTTGATGTTGATGTGGTGGAGGGTTGGGTGGCGCCTGAGGAGCCGCTTGCCCTTGACGATGGGCATCATCAGTCCAAAGTTGCCGAGCTCGCTCCAAATGTGGGCAAGCATGTGTGTAATGACCATAAACCCCGCAAATAGAACAAGGATGGTTTGTTCTGAGGTTATTTTTTTTGGGTTGCCTGGGATTACGATCCGGATTCCGGTTGGGAGGAGCAGCATTGTTATTTTGCGAAGGATTGGGAGGTGGAGGACCTTGATGTTGTTGTTGGCTGTTACCGCGGTTACGTCCTCTTCCACGGTTTTGTTTCCCACCCTGGTTGTTTTGGTGCTAGGGCTGGTTGTGCTGTGTGTACACTTGCCCTTGAGCAGTGGGAGGATTTTGGTTCACCGCAGGTGCGGGAGCAGGTTGTGGTGTATAATAAACCGGTGGGGCTGGAGGTGGTCCAGTTACCTGCTGGGGTTGTTGGTAACCTTGAGCTATTGGAGGTGTTGGGTTAGCTATCGTAGCTAGCTGTGGGTAGTACACTGATTGAGGTGCGGCTGGAGGGGTGTATGCAGGTGGTGCATGACCAAAGCACTGATGTGGACATGAAGGTCCGTGGGTATGGTGGTGATGTGCCATGGGAGCATATGAATTGGTTGCTCCAGATTGAGATGTAGCCTGCGAAAGGTCAGGACCATGGCTAGGATGTGCAATGGAAAAGGGTTGGGGATGCGAGGCCATACGACCAATGATGCCATCTGCGGCATGGGATGCCCCCGGCGCATCGTGTTGGGATGACTCACCCCGAGGGGCGTCTAGTATAATGGTATACAAATAACCCAATTGGGCGTAAATGAGGTCAAACTGTTGGGATTTGAGGATGGCCTCTTCTTCAGACTGGGGTTGTTCGGATGCCACATCCTTCGCAATGAGAGGGAGGAGGGATTTGAAAAACCAATCTAAGAAGATACGGTCATCTAACTTTATTTTGCAGAGGCTTCGGCGTCGACGCCACTCATGAATGTGGTCAGTGATGTGGGTGGCCGTGTTCTATCTGCAAGACAGTAGGATCTCGACGCCCGCATCATAGCGGACAGGTAACTGAAAGAACTGCAGGAAGGTCGAGGCAAGGGAGGTAAAGGTGTCATGGGTCCCATGGGGCTGCTCGATATACCACTTAGCTGCAGAGCCAGTGAAGGTGCGTTGTAACAGACGGAGGCGGACATAGTCATCCACTATGGAGTTGGAGGAACACCATAGATGGAAGGACATGATATGGTTCTGGGGGTCCTCACCGGCCTTGCCCTCAAACTTAGGGATGTCGGAGGGGAGTTTGGTGGGCATATGAGGCCACGCAGGGTCATGTCTGATAGGATCAGTGGTTAGCCTGGATAAGTCTGGTAAGTTCAGAATCGCCATGTAAGGTAAGCTAGCAGATGGATGTGGCGTAGTGACTGGGACATGACTAGTCATGGTGGTATGATGTAATGGTCCAGTAGCCCCTAAGTGTATTCTAGGTATTGAAGGTATGTGTCCTCCAACAGCTGTGGTCTAGTATGGACCAGCGTTTCCAAGTGCAACATGGGTTACACCAGGGTTAGGAATGGTAGTGGTGATTCCTGGCATCTGGGTTGTGGTAATCAGAGGGGGTGTGACCCCTATGTTGGGCATACCCATAATAGGAGGTAGTCCTGTGTTGGGAATTCCTAAAGGTGGAGTGTCTGCCATATTAGGCATACCTAGGGGGGTGGTGGTTGCCATGGATGGTGCCGCAGTAGAAGGGTTTGTGGATGTATCTCCTATGGTGCTGGTAAAAAGTGGGTCGAATTGTGTTCCAGCCATGAGGTTGGTTGGGAATAACTCAGTAGGGTTTTCAGATTCAGCCTCAGAATCAGATGTGAAGTGAGGCGTGCCAGAATCGGATGACTATATGGTTGACCGACGATGTGTCGATTCAAGGGATAAGGCTCTATGTCGGTGACGTGGAGAGCCAAGTAGACTAAACTCTGGGGGTTCGCCCTGAAGACGACGAGAGCGTCTAAAATTCTCAATGGTGAGAAATAAGTTTTTGTGTAAAAATATTCTGTGTAAGATGGTAATGTATAAAAAACTCAAAACCCTAATGCAACCAAGGGTGCAAAAAGGGGAGTGAAAATAAAGGCTCTCAGGCCAAAAAATCAACCTCAAAAAGCACTTATTATAGCATCTGTGCTATAATAAGTGGAGGGATGCTACTAGAAAAAAAGAGGTGCTACTAGACCAAAGGTGGATTGTATCATGCAAACACCTAACTAAAAGTATTGTGAATCAACAAACGATATTCTCTGCAAGGTGATGAAATCCAAGTCAGAGAATATTGAGTGTTGAATCAACGGCTAGATATCCCCCTAGCGGGAGGGACACCGGGTAATCAATCCTAAAGAATGGCAACTAGGATATTCCGTTCATGACACGTCCAGAAAAGGTAAATCTTCCGTTTGGTCCTTTTACCGCAATACCCCCATATAGGGATATCCCGAGAACTGCGAATGGTAGCCCTTCGGTTACTGAATGGATTTCGGTATTCCACTCAGGCTTCCGGAACCATCCTCGTGACTTCAACCCTCCTAGGGGAGAGGCCTTCCGATAAACTGGTTATGACCGTGCCAAAAAATACTAGAAGATTTTGGTTCCCTAATGGACAACAACTATGTCTCAAATGTAATAACTGAGGGGTGTTATTGGAACACCTATCCCCTCAATTATACCTAGCTACAAAGTTCTTTTAAGTGCTCCCCAAGTGGGGTTAAAAGTTGGTTGAAGTTAGGGTAAATTTTAAGGCTCAATTTAAATTATGTGTTTGAGTGGGTGCACGTGTGGTATTTAAACTGAAATTAAATGCTTTGCAAAAACTATTCAAAAAACAAAGGATCTTTTGAAATAGGAAAGCAAATAATATGACTTCTTCAAGAAATAAATGGAAATTAAGTGCTTTGCAAAAACTATTCAAAAAACAAAGGATCTTTTGAAATAGGAAAGCAACTAATATGACTTCTTTCTTGACGAAATAAATGGATTTCTTTTAAAATTCTGCTATGGGCAAAATATCAAAGAAGTAAACAGTAAAATTTTTTATCTAGATAAAATGCAAATAAATCCTTCTTTCAATTTCTGAAAATTTTTAAAAAGACTTTTTTAAATGTGCATTCTAAATAGTAAAAAGATTAAATGGCTGTAATAATGCAGGAATTTTTTGATACTGTAAAATAGCTAAGTGGGTAGAAAATACAGTAAAAAATTAATTTTTTAACGGATTGGCCGAATGGGAAAAAATTGGCATCGCAAGTTTTGACAGAATAGCCGCGATGGACCGCGCGGGTTTCTGTCACACAGTCGCGATGGGAAGCGCGGTTTTTAGCCGTGAAGCCGCGATGTGCAGCGCGGTATTTTGTCACACAGTCGCAATGTGCAACGCGGAAAATGTCCGCGAAGCCGCGATGTGCAGCGCGCAAATTGGCCGTGAAGCCGCGGTGAGCCACGTAGAAAAGAGCCGCGCAGTCGCGATGAGCCGCGTGACTGTTGGGAAAAAAGCTGCGAGGCGAATGCCGTACGCCGACGCCGAAAAACGAACCCAAAAATGATGATTTCGGGTTGTTAATGGCAATAAAAAGGGGCAAAATCCAGAGCAACAATAGATCTGCTGTCTAAAATGGCAGATCTATGATTTAAACTGACTAAAATGAACAAAAATTAAGATCTAAAGCAAAAATAAAATTTTGAGATCTAAAGATTCAAGCCAGCGGAGTCGCCAAAAACTGTTGGCTTGGTTTTGCAACCAAGCTTAGTGCTATGGGCACTTTCTAACTAGTAGCAACAGTTTCAATATTAAGCAAAAACAATTGTAAATCTAAATCTAAACTAAACTAGCATGTGCATATCATAATAAATTTTTGAATTAAAAAACAAGAACAAGAAATAGAAAAAATAACTTTGTATTGAAAATGGGGGCAAGCAAGTGCTTGCAATAGTAATACCTCCAAGTGATGAAGATAGTTGAGAAGCTCCAAGGGTGAGCAGCTCCAAACTCCAAAGGGTCCTTTCTCCAAGGTAGCTACAATGGCCAAAAACTCAAGGGAGATTTTGGCAGCATGAGGATAGGAAGATGGATGGATCTAAAGTGAGGAGCCCCTACCACCTTTTTATAGGTTATGGTGGTGGGGAATACCATTGTGGTTTTGGGGAAACCAATGGTATTGACCAACATGGTTTAGGTACCTTTTCCCTCCTTTTTCCTTTTTTGAATATTTTTAATATTTTTATCCCATTTTTTAATATTTTTGGGAATTTTGGACCCTTTTTGAGGGTTTTTTTTTATGTTTTTTTAGGAAAAATATTCATTTTGAGTGGAAAAAGGGGTGTAATAAGGTCTTTTGGTGGCTTTAGAGGCTCAAATGGTGAAAAAGTGGACAAATGGGTCATGTGAATAAGGAAATGAGCTAGTGAGCACTTTTTGGGTGTTAACACTTACAAAGCATATGCGTCCAACAACAATATACTAACATAGTAAAGAGAAGGGTTGACATAGGTTCCTAACATCAAGCCCTTCAAAGATGAGGTATTGTGTGATGTGGCCCCACTTGAAGTATGTGATGTTCTTTTAGGACAACCATATATGTGGAAGCGTCATGCTGTATATGAATCATGATCTCGCAGTGTCATTGTCACTTTGGGAGGACAACTCTATCGGATACCAGAGATAATTGCACCTACCCCAAACAAGCAGGGAATGAATATAATTTCCCACACTAGGAAATTTTTTCTGTTCACAATTGCCACTAAAGGAGAACATCAAATCACAGAGACATCCACAACCTCTGCACATTATCGTTCTACTTAGCAGAAACAAGAAGAGCACAAAGTCAGTGCAACATCGCCTATTCAGGTACCTCTACAGTGCAAGGCCACGCATTCAAGGTGCTCCTCCAAAAAGAAACAATCCACACCTGTGCGGACCAAGGATACCACAACAACCGAAACTGTTGAACAGCTCCAGCGCATCCATCAACAACAATTGCAACCCTCTGAAGATGTCAAAGTAAGGCAACCTTTCCACTTCAGCAAATGCTGCACCAGGAGCTCAACTCGACACACAGCTCGACATATGATAAGGGATTTGACGCAATGGAGACCATTGCTTCCTAAGGAGGGAGGATTGATCCATATGGATATCGGTGGTGACCCACCTCTTCCAACTGGGTCAAAACAGTCTTCTAGCACTTTTGGTAATTTGCTATTTTTAGCAGTTTTTCGGGTCCTAAACTTCTGGCACCGTTTTGAGGCCCTAAACGACCTCTTTTGGCGATTTGGGGGGATGAATGGTTTCCTTTGGCATTCATTTGGCCCCAGTCGAAAGTTGTAAATCTCAAATAGACCTTTCCAACAAGCTGCTGAGCACCCCAAACAGAGATCGTATGCAAAAGTTATGACCCCGAGAAGTTGACTGTTCAACTAACCACCTTGGGGCCGCAAACTTTATGACGGTTCATCTTCTAGGGTTAGGTTTTTGGATGTTTGGGATTCTTTCCCTCATGCTTATGATAAATAGGCCTTTTGGCCTCTCTTTGTATTCATCTTGGCACGAATGAGCATAGTGGCCACATCTCTTCTCAAAGATAGCTACCACCATTCCAACTATTGTATTTTACAGTCTGTTCTATTTCCGCTATTTAATAGAATATGTGTTTACTGTATCACTGTGTTTCTTTCCATATATCTGTGTATGTGATTCTGTATATGCTATCTTATTTCGTTCCTGCATAAATCCGGATCATTCTTGTAACTATTGTAGGGAGGCATCGGTGAGAACCAAGGGTCATGAAGGAGGGAAACACCCTCACAACTTGTAGTCTCATATATGGTGAGTTTTGTAATATTGAATTCTATTTCTATTTTGTAAGTGTGTTAATTGATAGAATGTTGGAAAAAACTTATATATGAATGTTGTTTCCTTTCTAGTCTTCAGAGAGAAGCACAACTCCTAGAAAAAAGAAGACTCAAGGTTCCTTCATCTTAAAGGGGAGTAAAGTCATCTTTGGAGATGCACTTGGAATTGATGAGGGTAGTAGGGATCAATGAATGACACATTATGTATCTTGGCCACGAAGTGCCATTTTGGGAACAAGGTATTAAGGTGCCTTTTTATGTCTAGGGCATGGGATTCCTTCCTTTCATGTTTGTGCCATAGGTGCCATTATGTGCTTTGGGCACACCGCGACATTTTGTAAAAAACATATAGTTGCACCAATTTGTATTATAGATACATAGTTTGGCACATGTATAATGAACTCTTCATGGTTTAATTTGTGATTATTGTAATGACTAAGTTTATTTGATGTTCAAGATGAATGTTGTTGATGTTACAATATAACATATAATTTCTATATTGACTTGTGAATGTGTAATTTGACAACATTTACTATTGTTTGGATTATACTAGTTCATGATCACGTGTCTCGAGGGTCATGCTATAATTTGAAGGTATTATGAATAGATCCATGATTTCCCATGTGATATCATGTGTCTCACTGGGTGATACTATAATTCAAAGGTATTATGAGAAGTCCATGATTGCCTATGTGATATCATTGATTGTTCTATTTAGTAATTTTTTATGGTGTATTCGGTTGTTAATGCAATGCCATTTATATTTGACTCTCTTTTAATGTTGTTTTAGACAACAATTTGAGAGATGTAATCCCATAAAATTCATTAATAACATATTACTTGATGAGATTTTTCCATATTTCCCCACCTCCACTTTGGAGGTGCAAATTATGAATGCCCTCACTTTATAACCTAATTATTAAGGCAATAGTAAATTGTAAGTAAAACCCTCCAAACTTTTTTTGGGGGGTTCATCATTCAACTTTCCATGTACATAACCTTCCAGGCTCCATTGGAAAATCCATACCACATAAGCTTCAACTATAAATCTTATAATTTAGTTAAGGACATCACCCTTGTGTTGGAAAATCACTAGTTATAAAGTGAGAGAGGAACTAATGAGGTGGCAATGGTCATCACCTCTATGACTAGCTTTTGGAGACCTTCTTAGAATTATTCCTTTCAAGGTTGATATCCCAAGAGGAAGACTAAGAGACAATAATTGAAACAATGCTATTGTTGGCAATAAAATATAATTACTGGAATATGTATTTCTAACTATGTAATTTTTATGGTGAGTGAGAGATTCCTGAAAACCACAAAGTACACTTCGCAATTCTACTACATACTAAAGCACTATTCTTGATTGGTTAAATTTTTTATCTGTTATGTTGTTTTACCGAGGATGAATAACCACATTTAAAACATAATCATTCCTAGTAGCTTCACATTAAAAGTTAAGACTCAATACCACCACATTCCATCCTATTCAAGTTCAACACCACCTAGCATGATCACATTCCCTACCCATTCTCTTTCTTTACAAGGCTATCCGCATTTACTTGCATCAAATATACCTCCCTAAGTCCAAGAAAGTAATACCATTTATACAATTAACCACTTGAAAGAATATTATAAATTTATAAACCACTTGAAAGGATAGTATAAATTTATAATTTGACTTTAATGTTGAACATCAAGATGGGGTGACAAAGATGTGCTTTTACATCTTAAAAGAAGATGCCATATAATAGTATAAAGACATGATTTTTAGGGATTACCCCATAACTTTTTCACATGAATAAGAATCAACGCATATGAAGGCAAAAGCACCTCAAGGATATGGGTTGTGGGGTCAAACCTAAATAAGAATGACCACAGCCAACCACCCCAACCACCCACCTATAGCAAGGAACCCCTAGGGATCACCCCAATAACTTAACTTAAACGAGAGTGGGGAGAGAAGAATTTTTTTTTTTTATTGATTATGAATAGGTCCATGATTTCATTGTTATATCCTGAGTCAAAGTGTACATTATAAGTCTAAACTTTTCTTGTGTCGATGGAATCGTCGTTTACTTTACTTTCCTTTGATAAAAGGAAGGACCGTACATCATATGGCGTGAAAGGCATGAATTGTCAATATAGTGTTCTTCTGTCTTTCTGTTTCGGTTGTATTTTGATTATTAATCCGATTTATATTTGGAAAATTGTATTTTAATATATAAAATTATAAAATTTAAACAATTTCAAATAGTTAAATCTATTAAAAAATTAGAAATAATAATTCAAAATATATCGGATTCTAAATTATGGAAAATAGAGGGCCATTTGAGTGAGCCGTATGTGAAACGCCCAATGCGCATCGCCGTGCCCTACCTGCTTCCTTTGCTTTGTCGTGGCCGAATTATTTGTTTGCCACGTGGGACAACGTGGGTCAACCAAAAATACGAAAGATTTGACCAAAAAGCGCGTATTCCGGGCACAGCGATTACGCATGGCCCATTGCCCGTTGGTAATGGGAGGCGCAGACGACTATTAATACCCGCGCCTCTCAACTCTTGCATCGTGCAAATTCTGTGATCTCACATCTCTCCATCCCCTCTGGTAGAGCGTTCGAATTGGAGATTCAGATTTACTCGGCAGCACTTGTGCTTAGGGTTTGTGCTTTTCCTGTAACAGGCGTTGTGTGTGTGGCGTTGTGTGTGTGAGGCCAATACGCATCTGCAGCTCTCTTGGCCGTTGTGATGATTATGGTGGGCGCCACAACGGTAGCAGCAACAGATGCGGCTGCACCATCTCCCAGTCCAACAATGGAGGCAGGCGCTGCTTCAATGACCTTCGTTCCCTCCCTCTTCGCCGCCCTGGTCGCCCCATTCATCCCCTTCTTGGCCTCTCGGTTTTACTGAGATCTATTCAAATTGCTCTTTGGTCCGTTTTCATGAGGATAGACAGTATTTTGTATAAGGTTCCCGATTTATTTAGTAAATAAAGGGATCTTTCCACTGTCCTTGCTATTGTATGCGTAATTAATAAAATCTATTTTGGCAATATTGGACTTAGCAGATTTTGAGTCTCTTGGTTTGGAGGCGTTCGCAAGTTTGTGTTGTTTTAGTATTATTTATAAATTTCTTTGAGCAGTGTGATGTTATTTGTAGAAATTACTTTATATTGAGATGAATGCAAAGATGTTAATAATCTTAGGATGAATGGATCTCGCCATTCCTCCACTGAAAGATTGATATCGCTTTCAACCTAATGTTGAGTTCATTTATTTTCCGGGACAGATTACTACAGCGTTGGCAGATAAAGAGTTTCCGTATTTTAGTGTTATTTATAATTTTCCTTGAGCAGTGTCGTTATTTGTAGATATTACTTTATATTGAGATGAATGCAAAGCTGCTTATAATCTAGAAAGTGCACAGGATGAATCAATTTATGGATCTCTCAATTCCTCCACTCAAGGATTGAAATCTCTTTCGACAAAGTGTTTTGTGCTTCATTTATTTTCCGAAATTGACTGCACATTGCCCGAACTGATTTTTGTTCGGTAGTGTGCCAGAGAGTTATGCAGATGAATGGGCGAGCATTAAGCAGCCTGCTATGCAGGATTAAATGTCATGGTAACTATTTTGCGCCTCCTTGGATCTAAGGAAGCATTAGATCTAACAATGAGCAAAGCAGGCTGCTTAATGCTCGCAGACATATGAATGGCCTTATCGGCCTTACCAATATTTTAATTAAGATACATTACTTAAAAAATAAAATAGATTAACATAAACTTCCACTGAGCAGTTTATTTATTCTAAGTTTTGGACTTTAATGTAGGTTTTGGTCGGATCCGGTAATTTTTCTTTTGGTAAAATATAAATTCGGAAGTGTTTAAATACTGTTTTCCAACCTATTAATAGATTCAGCACTCTCTAAAATCCCTATGGCACACAAATTATGCAATTTCCATAGTTAATATATGTGATTCTAAGATTTTACGGTCACTTGTCCACATAGATAAACAACCAATCATTAGCGCGCAAACATGTAGACATAGGTCCATCTTAAACTTGGATCTATCAAGCACCAAGAGGGATCCAATTTCTTGAGGTGTATTTTTTTTTAAAATCTTAACGTCAAAAAATTTGATACCTCTCTTGTTTGCTAAATCCGAGTTTAAGTTTTAACTTTTTTTATTTTATAGGGACATGTTATTTTTGGTAAGGTGCTTAAAATGATCTTTCACAATGAGCAACAAACAATTTTGAAATGGTCATTGGATTAATGTTTAATTTTGAATACTCCTAATTCATATAATATCTAAGGTAAACCAGTCTTGTTTACTTAAATATATATATTTTTTGAATATCCAAGATAAGCCAGTCTTGTCTACTTCAATAATGTTTTTTGAATTGAAACATTACTAGAGTATTTGGTTTAAGTGATTTAGTTGGTTCTCTCAAGTTTTACTAAAATCCAATATATCATCCATGTACATAATCACATGAAAATCAACAAACAATATGAGAATTGTAGTCATCATTCTCATGATCATCTGAAGGGTATTAGTAAAGAGTAAAATGAATTGCCTATTATTCAAATAGTGATTAATTCATATTGAAGGGTGTGAAGTTGATCTATAAGGTCATTGATGAGGCAATATATATTAATCATGATAATTATGTTCAAAAGTTAGCAGTCCATAAGCATTTTGTAATGCCCCATCTAATAAATAAAGTATAATTGCGTACTTAATATTAATTAAGTGGTTGCGTCGAGAGGTGCTATACAGCCTGGGAGAGATCTTGTAACGTGATGTAACTTTAGTAACCATGTCAGCCAAAAATAATAGTGATAGTGAATGTTATGGGAGAGATCTTGTAACGCGATGTAACATTAGTAATGTTTGTAACATTAAAGTAAAATCTTGAAGTAAAGTAATAGTGATAGTGAATATTATGGGAGAGATCTTGTAACGTGATGTAACATTAATAATGTTTGTAACATTAAAGTAAAAAGAAGTAAAGTAAAGGAAAGTAAAGGAAGTATGGGGGAGATGTTGTAAAGTTTGTGATGTAATGTTTGTTACTAACAAAATAATTAAAAAAAATTCATAACTACTCATAAAATAAAAAAATTATGGAAAGTATTTAAAAAAAATCCATGTTGGTTCATAAAATAAAATATTATGAAAAGTAATTAAAAAATAGATGTTCCTTTATAAAATAAAAACTTAAAACTTAAATCGGGATCTATCAATCAAGAGAGATCAAATTTCTTGAGTTTAAATTTTAAAAAAGAAATACACCTCAAGAAATTGGATCCCTCTCAGTGCTTGATAGATACGGGTTTAAGATGGATCTATGCTGGTTATATTAAGTTAAGGGGGGATTAGTGCATGGATGACAAGTGTCATCCATGCAAATTAAACCTTGTTTTTAATAATAAGGGAAACTGTTTATTAGGGGGAAGGGACGACTTCGCAGGGATCTCTTCCTCTAGGGGAGGAAAATGTGGTTTGCTAGTGAGTTGATGGAGGCATGAATGGGGGTTGAGGAGGATGAGGGTATTTTTCATTGTTGGTGAGGAGATGTTGGTGCAGTATTTTGGGATGACATAGTTTTACTAATTGAGGGCTTAGGGGATCTCAATATTTAACTGAGAGGTATCTTGGGTGGAGAGTTGTCCCCAGTCGTTTCCTAGTGTTGTTTCTAATCCTAGATCTGGATATAAGGGTTGTTGTTCCAATTAAAACTATACCAACAAATTTGCTTCATTATAGGTATGCCTTGCACCCCTAGTTATTCCCATTGATTCCATTATTAGTTGTGTGTTTAAATCAAAATGAATGTGTAATATGGATGTCATTACTATTGTTAAATTACATTTTGTGGTAGAGTAAACCATTTAGGGTGTAAATTTGTACCTCCGCTATGTGTAGATAAAGGTTAGTAATTTATTTCTCTTAGTCAGGATTTACATCTAGTATTAGAGCCCATGTTCCATACTTAGGCCCTATGGAACTTCTATCCAACTAAGTCATCAGGAAGTGAGGGGGAAGGGTTACGAAAAGTAGTAGGAGGGCATGTGCAAGCTAAACCACTTATACTATGAAACAAGAACTTTATACTATCAACGAGAACTCTAGACATAAAAACAATGATTTTTGCAAACAAAACACCAAAAACACCCCCCAAATAGAAAAGTGTTGATACCAGTATACACGATTTTTTTTTTGGTAAAAAATAGAGTAATGGCCTAAATATCCCATACTCTTGTTTACAAAAACTTTAAAATCAACCCCTAAATTGGAAAAAAAAAATTCTTCAAGAGATGAATTACAACTTTTTTGAAACTTGCATATTAAACAAACAAAAAAAAATCATAAATAATTTCACCACTCTAACAAAAAAAACCAAAGAAATTATGATGCGATTCATATTGAAATAATATATTAGACCATACAAGAACAAATAATTCATATAAATATTCAAAAACTTATTTAGAGCTTAAAACTTATTTAGAGGTTAAAACTCATTTTATATATTTATAAATTTTAAATATAAGATTTGAAATGACAAGAAAATTACCAATTAAAAAAAGTTAAAATACTAAATTTTATAGTTAATCAAAATTATTGTTTCCAACATCACAAGTTTAAAAATGAAACATATATTAATTACAACATTTTTTTTGTGCCCAACTTATGTTTTACATATTATATATGTATGTAAATAAAAAGTTACGATTTGCTTTTTGTGCCCAACTTATGTTTTACACTCATTTGTCACTTGGGCGCCAAAGGGCCGCCCTCATGGGCTACGTGATTCAACTTATGTTTTACACTCACTCGCTCACCTGGGCGCCCAAGGGCTGCCCAAGTGAGCGGCTCCCGCTCACTTGGGTGCCCAAGGAGGCCCTCATGGGTGACCCGATGAAGAAGGATCTCAAGGGATTCGATGATCATCAAATCAATCCTTGTTGTGGAACTCAATAACCACCTCTATTCGTATCCTTATAATTAACATTTGGCACTCCTATTTAACTAGACATTGCTATGCAACAATAAGCCAACATAGCACCTATAACATAGTGGGAGATCAATGCAAAAAAAATCAAAAGAAAAACATGTCAAACACATCATTGTCTAACAAAATCCTTAGTTGAAACTTGAAACTCGATCCATAAATACAAGTAGTCGAATCTTAGTCAACCAATATAATGGATCAACATGCATACCAATTTTTTTTCATGAAACTCAACTCGACAATTTATATGAAAGTCCACTAATTGATTGACAAATTTATTTTCAAGGTTTTATAAACCAAGTAAAATTTTCAAACTTAATAAAAATAAAAAAATAAAATTAACAAGGTCTTGATAAATCAATTATTATCAAATTTAATAAAAAATAATAAATTTTATTATATTAATTTTGTTCGTCGCTCACTTGGGCGCCAAAGGGCCACCCTCATGGCCTGTGTGATGCTAGGCATCGCGCAGGCCATGAGGGCGGCCCTTGGGTGCCCAAGGGTCACCCTCACGACCGACGCAATGCCGGACATTGCACAGGCCGTGAGGGCGGCCCTTGGGAGCCCAAGGGCCGCCCTCACAGCCGGCGCGATGCCGGACATTGCGCAGGCTGTGAGGGCGACCCTTGGGAGCCCAAGGGCCGCCCTCACGGCCTGCATGATGCCCGACATCGCACCGGCCGTGAGTGCGTCCCTTGGGCTCCCAAACGAGCGGCTTCATTTCTAAGAAGTTTGACGCGATTACAAATTTAAAAAGAATTTTAATACTGTAATGATCTAAATGCATTCTAATACCGCAAATAAAACTTGAAATAAATTAGAACAGTGGAACTTGAACTTGTAACTACATTTAAAAAAATGATCAAATATATGTATATATTGACAACTATATTCATTTTAAAGATTTAGATTATTGCCATCATTCCAAAGATAGAAAGATTTAGGTTATTATTGTTTAATAATGATTTTGATTTTTTATAAAAAAGTGTAAAAGTATTTAATGTAGATATAAATATTAGTAAAAATATTATTTATCGTGCATAGGTATCTCTTTAGCTCAATGTTATGATATTTTCACAAACATATATACCTCATTTCCACAATCTTGTACATAGGTTTTCAATAGTTTAATAATTTTGTTATATATCTTATAATAAAATCAATAAAATTATATTCGAAGAAACAATTGATAAGAGTGGTGGATAGACATATAGTGACAATTAAGATAACCCTCATTGTAAAGTTTGAAGTGTTCTATCTTTCTAGATATGTTTTTAAGAATGGTGCAAAGACATATTTTATATTGCCAATTAAGATAACCCTCCTTGTGAAGTTTGTGGTGTTCAACCTTTCTACATAGATACATAGATATATTCCATGTCTAAATTTTTAAGCCACGAACTAGGCTTTGTGTCTTTCTACCAATTATTTGTTTTCTCTAAATATTTGGCCTCCTATGGAGTCTTAACACTTAGACATCTGTGTTCCAATTGATTAAATATATTTTCCTTATTTATAATGTATCATGTTCATAAAAATCAATGGTATAGGGAAGAGATGTTTGATCTAGTTTTTTCATAGAATGAAGGAAGAAATATGAAATAGAAATATACAAAAAAATATATTGCAAAGAACATAGTAATATAAAAAAACACAAATTCTATTAATGGATTAAATAGAAAAAGATTGTAAACCACAAAGTAATACAAAAATATCTGAAGATAGATGTATGTGTCAGCTATGCTCACTCCAATAAATATTACAAGAGACTAAAAATGCCTAATAACTTAAAGCATTGATTAGTTTCATGTCCTGAACAAAATGTTAAATTTGACAATTTTTTGATAAGATATATTAGTAATGTTTTGACTTTCACACTTTATTTTAGAAATAAAATTTCTATATATAATATTTTTAATATGTTTTTTACAAATATATGGTATAGTTTTTCTTGAATTTATGTGAATCGCCACTTTTCGGAAAATAATATGAAATAGTATTGTTTTTATACAAAAAATCTCTAGAAATTCATTGAAAATGGTTTTAAATGTCTTTATTTTCTGATTTTTTTTACAATTTTGTCAATAAAAATGTCTTATTTTGTCCATAAAAATGTCTTATTTAATAGAAAAAATTGCAAAATGTATATGTTTTTTATTATAAATTGCTTGTAAATATATATTATTTTGTTAAATTTCTAGAAACACACTTGAAAATATAAATTAATATATTTTACAACAAAGATAGTTCAAAGGCCCCCAAAAATGCCTCAAAATGAAAATGTGTGATACTGGTATCAACCCTTTTTGAAATGGAGGTAAACATAGCTACTAAAATTAGGAGAGAGAAAAACAAGAACTGTGTTGAGTTCTCGTTTCATAGTAATGGTTTATGCTAATGAGGGTCACTTTTGGTGCGTTAGATGTAATAGAAAACTGAAAAGTCAAGCATCCCTCAACTTACTTGATTTTTTTGAGATACTTACACAATATATCTTGCATCGAGTAAAAAAGATGAAACATAGGAAATTGAGTCATGTTTATGAATATATAAGTTTTAAGTGTTGAAAATTTACATAACTATGTCAAATTTAATTTTTTCTAACAGTCACTTTTTTTTTTTGGCAAATGATAAGGTATATGTTTTTGTGGGTGCAACCTTTTAGTGCTTAAATGATGGTTTCGGGCTACAAAAATTGGTAAACATGTATAGAACTTATAGCACTAGTGCAACACTATTTTTCCAAAATGAAATGTTTAATTTTTAATTTTTTTTAATTATGTAAGTGATCAAACCTCGAGAACGGTACATCAAATGTGGGTGCAGCCTTTGAAGGTCTTAATGTAGTTATTTCGACTTGGATTATTTATATCATGTAGAGGTAGGTGTCTACTAGTGCAACATACAATTTTGTTTTAAAATGGTTGTGAAATGAAAAAGTTACAGAATAAACACTAACATCATGTTTTTTTGACATAAAGAGTGATGACACAAGAAAATTAGGAACCAAATAGAAAATCGCAATATTTTTAAAAAAAATTACATATTTGGAATCTGCATAAAAAATGCTATCTATGCCTAAAATTTCATCAATAATGGCCATGTATGTCATGTTGTAGAGAGTGGTGAAAAACAAGCATATTGAAAAAAATGGTGGAAATGCGTAATTAACTATGATTCAGTAAATTCAATAGCACGGGTTTGGTAAGTCCGAACCAACCACATAGGACTGTGACTAACACACGGGTGTGCGAGGAGTGGGTGATTAGGTGCTCAGGAACGTGCGCGCGATCTATTTAAATTCAAATATTTTGATTGGCGGACTTGGTGTAAGAAGGAATGTGCGCCCGTTTTGCATATACAAAACGCTTGAGCATTTTGTATGTCTATAATGCGCATGCGTTATTAAATTCAAAAAATTATGTTTTTAAGTGTTGAATAAATTCATATACCCACCATTCCCTAATCCCTCCTCTCCCTCTCCCTAATTCCCACTTTTCTTAAACCCCCCTCCCTCTATCTCTCTCCTAATCTTGTCACTGCTAACCCTTGCTCAATCTCACCCCTCCTACACCTAACCCTTTCTCACTCTCTCCCCTCCTACACCTAACCCTTTCTCACTCTCTCCCCTCCTACACCCAACCCCCTCTCTCTCTATCTCTTTTGTACTCCTCCACCAACCCATATCCCCCATACCTCTCTCTCTTCTAACTACCTGAAACCATCGTCCCTATCTATCTCTCTATAACCCCTTAAACCACCCCACCCCACCCACACCTAACCTCCTCCCCTCTTTTATTGTCTCTTCTACTCCCCATACCCCTAACCCCCCTCTCTCTATCCCCTCCTCCTCATAACCCTTACAAACCCCCTCTCTCACTCTCTCTTCCTGAATTCTACACCTCTCTCTCTCTCTAAACCCCCTCTCCCTCTCCCTAACCTCTCCCCCATCCCTAACCATCCTACTCTTTCTATTTCTCTCATACTCTCCCTATCCCTAAACCCCTTCCTCTCTATCTCTCTCCCCTCCTCTCCATAGCCCTTACTAACTCCCTCTCTCAGCCTATCTCTCTCTTCCCTACACCTGCACCTACCTCTAAGCACACCTCCCATCTCTCTTTCTCACTCCCTACAACTAACACCCTCTCCTCTCTCTCTCTCTCTCTCTCTCTCTCTCTCCCCCTAACCATTACTAACCCCCTCTCTCGGCCTCTCTCTCTCTCTCCCCCCCTCGCTAACCCCCCATCCTAGCCCCTTACACCTAACTAACCCCCCCTCTCTCACTCTCTCTTCCCTACTTCTACACCTCTCTCTCTCTCTCTAAATCCCCTCTCCCTCTCCTTAATCTCTCCCCCATCCCTAACCATCCTACTCTTTCTATCTTTCTCGTACTCCCCATATCCTTAAACCCCCTCCTCTCTATATCACTCCCCTCCTCTCCCTATCCGTTACTAACCCGGGCTCTCTCAGTCTCTCTATCTCTCTTCCCTACACCTCCATTTACCTCTAGCCACACCTCCCATCTCTCTTTCTCACTCCCTACAACTAACACCCTCTCTCTCTCTCTCTCTCTCTCTCCCTCCTCTCCCCCCAACCATTACTAACACTCTCTCTCTCTCTCTCTCTCTCTCTCTCTCTCTCTAAACCCCCTCTCCCTCTCCCTAACCTCTCCCCCATCCCTAACCATCCTACTGTTTCTATCTCTCTCCTACTCCCCATAGCCCTAAACCCCGTCCTCTTTATCTCTCTCCTACTCCCCCTAGCCCTAAACCTCCTCCTTTGTATGTACATAACGTGCGTGTGTTATTAAATTCACAAATTTATGTTTTTAAGTGTTGAATAAATTTATATACCCACCAGTCTCTAACCCCTCCTCCCCCTCTCCCCAATTCCCACCACTCTGAAACCCCCCTCCCTCTATCTCTCTCCTAATCCTGTCACTGCCAGCCCTTGCTCACTCTCTCCCCTCCTACACCTAACCCTTTCACACTGTCTCCCCTCCTACACCTAACCCTTACTAACCCCCCCTCTCTCTATCTCTTTTGTACTCCTCCACCAACCCTTATCCCCCACCCCTCTCTCTCTTCTAACTCCTCGACACCCTCATCCCTCTCTATCTCTCTATAACCCCTTAAACCACCCCACCCCACCCACACCTAACCTACTCCCCTCTCCTATTGTCTCCCCTACTCCCTATAACCCTAACCCCCTTCTCTCTATCCCCTCCTCGCAACCCTTGCAAACTCCCTCTCTCACTATATATTCCCTACTTCTACACCTCTCCCTCTCTCTCTCTCTCTCTAAATCCCCTCTCCCTCTCCCTAACGTCTCCCCCATCCCTAACCATCCTACTGTTTCTATCTCTCTCCTACTCCCCCCTAGTCCTAAATGCCCTCCTCTCTATCTCTCTCCTACTCCCCTAGCCCTAAACCCCCTCCTCTGTATGTACATAACGTGCCCGCGTTATTAACTTCAAAAATTTATGTTTTTAAGTGCTGAATAAATTTATATACCCACCACTCCCTAACCCCTCCTCTCCCTCTTCCTAATTCCCACCACTCTTAAACCCCCTTCCCTCTATCTCTCTCCTAATCCTGTCACTTCTAACCCTTTCTCACTCTCTCCCCTCCTACACCTAACCCTTTCTCACTCTCTCCCCTTCTACACCTAACCCTTACTAACCCCCTCTCTCACTATCTCTTTTGTACTCCTCCACCAACCCGTATCCCCCACCCATCTCTCTCTTCTAACCCCCTGAAACCCTCCTCCCTCTTTATCTCTGTATAACCCCTTAACCCACCCCACCCCACCCCACCCACACCTAACCTCCTCCCCTCTCTTATTGTCTCTCCTACTCCCCATACCCCTAACCCCCCTCTCTCTATCCCCTTCTCCTTGTAACCCTTATAACCCCCCTCTCTCACTCTCTCTTCCCTACTTCTACACCTTTCTCTCTCTCTCTAAACCCCCTCTCCCTCTCACTAACTTCTCCCCCATCCTAACCATCCTACTCTTTCTATCTCTCTCCTAATCCACCTAACCCTAAACCCCCTCCTCTCCATAGCCCTTCCTAACCCCCTCCCCCAGTCTTTATCTCTCTTCCCTACACCTGCACCTACCTCTAACCACACCTCCCATCTCTCTTTCTCACTCCCTACAACTAACACCCTCTCCTCTCTCTCTCGATCTCTCTCTCTCTCTCCCTCCTCTCCCACCCTAACCATTACTAACCCCTTCTCTCAGTCTCAGTCTCTCTCTCCCCCTCGCTAACCCCCCATCCTAGCCCCTTACCCCTAACTAACCCCCCCTCTCTCACTCTCTCTTCGCTACTTCTACACCTCTCTCTCTCTCTCTCTCTCTCTAAATCCCCTCTCCCTCTCCCTAACCTCTCCCCCATCACTAACCATCCTACTCTTTTTATCTCTCTCCTACTCCCCCTAGACCTAAACCCCCTCCTCTCCCTAGCCCTTACTAACCTAGGATCTCTCAGTCTCTCTCTCTTCCCTACACCTCCACCTACCTCTAACCACACCTCCCATCTCTCTTTCTCACTCCCTACAACTAACATCCTCTCCTCTCTCTCTCTCTCTCTCTCTCCCCCCCCTAACCATTACTAACCCACCCCCCCCTCTCTCTCTCTCTCCCCCTAGCTAACCCCCCTCCTATCCCCTTACACTAACTAACGCCCCCTCTCTCACTCTCTCTTCCCTACTTCTACACCTCTCTCTCTCTCTCTCTCTCTCTCTCTCTCTCTCTCTCTCTCTCTCTCTCTAAACCCCCTCTCCCTCTCCCTAACCTATCCCCCATCCTTAACCATCCTACTGTTTTTATCTCTCTCCTACTCCCCCTAGCCCTAAACCCCCTCCTCTCTATCTCTCTCCCCTCCTCTCCCTAGACCTTACTAACTCAGGCTCTCTCATTCTCTCTCTCTTCCCTACACCTGCACCTACCTCTAAACACACCTCCCATCTCTCTTTCTCACTCCCTACAAATAACACCCTCTACTCTCTCTCTCTCTCTCTCCCTCCTATCCCCCCTAACCATTACTAACCCCCCCCTCTCTCTCTCTCTAACCCCCCTCATATCCCCTTACCCCTAACTAACCCCCCCTCTCTCACTCTCTCTTCCTTGCTTCTACACCTCTCTCTCTCTTCAAACCCCCTCTCCCTTTCCCTCTCCCTAATATCTCCCCCATCCCTAACCATCATACTCTTTCTATATATTTTATACTCCCCTAGCCCAAAAACCCCTCCTCTCCCTAACCCTTACTAACCCCCTCTCTCAGTCTCTCTCTCTTCCCTACACCTCCATCTACCTCTAACCACACCTCCCATATCTCTTTCTCACTCCCTACAATTAGCACCCTCTCCTCTCTCTCTCTCTCTCCCTCCTCCTCCCCTAACCATTACTAACCCCCTCTCTCACTCTCTCTCCCCCTCGCTAACCCCCCTCCTAGCCCCTTACCCTAACTAACCCCCCCTCTCTCACTCTCTTCCCTGCTTCTACACCTCTCTCTCTCTCTCCCTAACCTCTCCCCCTTCCCTAACCATCATACTCTTTCTATCTCTCTGCTACTCCCCCTAGCCCAAAACCCCCTCCTCTCTATCTATATCCCCTCCTCTCCCTAGACCTTACTAACCCCCTCTCTCAGTCTCTCTCTCTTCCCTACACCTCCACCTACCTCTAACCACACCTCCCATCTCTCTTTATCACTCCCTACAATTAACACCCTCCCCCCCCCTCTCTCTCTCTCTCCCTCCTATCCCCCCTAACCATTACTAATCCCCTCTCTTACTCTCTCTCTCTCCCCCCCTCACTAACCCCCCTCCTATCCCCTTACCCCTAACTAACCCTCCCTCCCTCTCTCCTACTCCTCTCCCCCCCTCTCTCTCTCCTAATACCCGTTCTCCTATCACTAACCACCCTCCATACCTAACCCCTAAGCCCCTTGACCCCTTAGCCCATAACACCAAATCCCTATTTAACCTCCTAACCCATAGAAACTATTAAATAAACTATTAAATAAGGTTTTGATGAAAATGAACCATAACACTAGTGCGTTTTGGATAAATGAACACTCACACGTTTTGTGCCACTAGACATTATTTAGCTGTGCACCAAACATATTAAATGCCTAGGAATTTTTTAACATTCAAGAAATGCGCGCGCATTATAGTTTTAAGAAATGCTAGCGCATTTTGTGTGTACATAACGCTAGTGCTTTTTGTCTGTGAAAAAATTCAGCACAATACTTTGCCTATTTCATACCCGAAGTTTTCGTTTTGTCTCCCTGTCTCCCTGACAACGCTGCCAAAACACTTCATGGTCTATGTTCACAATCAACAATCAAGGAAATTGAGGAAGGTTGACACTCTATGTTGACAATAAACAAGCTTAAAGATGATTCTACAGTTAGCATTGGGAATTGAGGATTCTACATTCACAATTTAAAGCTTCAAGAGGATTCTACATTCACAATTTCAAGCAAGCTTGAGGAATCTATATGAACACAATTGAAGAAGAATCAAGATTCACTATTGAGCAAGCTTGAAGAATTTTCTATATTCATAAGTGAGGTAGAAGTTACTTTCACATTTGATCAAGCTTGAGGAATCTATATTCACAATTGAGCAAGCTTGAAGAACCTATATTCACAATTGAGCAAGATTGAAGAACCTATATTCACAATTGAGAAAGAAATTGGATATTTGAATAGTTGAGCACACCTCTAGAATCTATTTTCTTAGTATTGCTCATTGTGGTCATGGGGAATTCACGCAATCGAAAAATGAAATTGGCAAGGAAAGAGAAGCCTCAAGAAACCATGGAAGAAGTTAGAGAAAATAAAATATTGGACATTTGGAATCGAAGGAATTGCATGGAAACTCATCCAATTCAACCCATATATGATGCCACGGTTGTTCCTACCCATCCACCTCAAGAAAAACAGAAAAACTCACTAGAGGGGGCCTCAATTTAAACAACATTTTATGAAAAAGCACCCCATGGAACTAGTCAAGAAGTAAAATGTAGGTGCTCATCGAGAGACGTTTCAATTCCCACATCAAGTCAACCTCAGAATATGGTAGTGAATGACTTGTTGGGTAGTGGTTATACAAGCGACGAATTTAGAGAGGCATTGAATGGAAGACGCAAATGTTATGGAGACCGTCCAAGAGAAACTCCAATTTCCCACATCCAACTACCAAAAAGAGAATGAAATACAAGAGGCTCATATTGAAACGCCGGAGCGTTTTGGTGATGTTGTACATGATCCAGTTCCAACACCCTTACCTCCATTAGCAACTACATGCCGAAGAACTACGAAATGTATAAAGGTTGATGAAAATCTCATTAGTTCACTTGAAGGTACGTTGTCTAAATGTGCTATTGCTTATCAAACTCGAGAAATACTTGATAACTTTTTTTATTCTAAATGTGCTAGGGACAATTGCAAATTATTTTTATCATTGTTAAAATCTAGGTCTATGGTTGTTGTTAGAAGAATGTTAAGGATAAAGATGACCAAAAATTTAGAACCAAGTTCTCATATTGTTAAAAGTTTAGTAGATGCATTTAGTACAATTGAAAATAAATCTCGCTCAAAGGATCACAATGCGGCTTATCGTTTGTTGTCACAATCAATCGTGAACAAAAAACACTAGGGCACTTTGCTTTCTTAAGCCTACCTCCAAAATTATTAATTTGAATGTGAAGACATTTCGTAGGTATTGTGTTAGAAGAGAACAACTTGAAATTGGTCAAACAAATGTTTGTGCATTCATTGTCAAGTTGCCACGCTCTGATATGAAGCTCATTGATGTGGTAAAGGGATTAGTGCAAGCTTTTTGGCATGACGGCACTAGACCTTCTTCCAACCAAAAATATATATTAAAATTTAGAAGGGGTTCAAAGGATCATGAACCACACATTAAACATTTTCTTGATATGACACAAACAGAATTATATGAGAGATTTAGGAATGAACATAACAAACTTAACTTGGGCCAAAGATCCATTGAAAAATGCAAACCATGGTATGTTAAATAAACACAATTCATAACACATGTTGTTGTCGATACCACATTGAGTATGGTTACTATTATGACACATATACATATATTTTTTGTGTATTGCATAACACTCTTGTGCAGGAATGCTCAGCTACATTACCATTGATGTCATCTAGAGACTTTATTCATAGCATTTTGTGTAGTAGGCCAAATGATTGCAGATTTTATCAAAAGACTTGCATAGATGGGACATGCCCAGGGTGTGGTGGGTTGGAATTATTGGAAAAATGCATACATGTGACCGATGAGCATGAACTTGGGAGGCAGGAGGTGAAATTGCGGTCATTCAAATATGTCATTTATGATATTGATGGAGGGAACGAAAGAAAAAAATACAATTGGTCACTTCTCAGGTTGGTAATGAGTTATGAATACTATTTTTTCTTCAGATTGCAATTTCATATGTAACAATCTATTGATATATGTCTTTATTGTTGACCTACTAGGTACGGGTTTGCGACTTCATGGAGGAATTCTTTGAAAAGACACAATAGTATGTAAAGCATGTACATGTGGCTCGTTGGAAAGATGAATAGCTTAGAACGTGCATGGATACATTTCCTATTGGGACTATCCTGTCAGTGGTTGATTTTTCGGAAAACTACACTCTTCAACCACAAAATGAGATTCAGATTCAATACTATCACTCAGACTAGGTCAGCATAATGGTCCATATCACCTATAGACATGGGGCATATAGTACTGAAGACAACATGGTTATATTGAAGGAGTACCACTTATATATAAGTGATGACAAGTGTCATGACTTGGATTTTGTACAACACTACTTTCAAATGTTCTACAATCACTTGAAGGATAACAATATACATATGGAACAACATTGGATTTGTTCTGGTGATTGTGCAGGGAAATTCAAAAATGTCCATGTCTTCCAATGGTTGTGTATGCTCCACAAAAGACACAAGGTGCCACATATTTGGAACTATTTTGATACCGGACATGGAAAAGGTGAACATGATAGAGTAGGTGCGTGCATCAAGACTGCATTACGTAGGAAATAAATGAAGTTCACAAATGTATCACTCATCCGAGATGCAAAAACCATAGTTGAATGGTGTGATTCAGTCATGGGGGAGGGAGAAAGAAGGTAGGAAGATCACTCAACCAGGAAAGCACATGTACATTGATATTTTTGGGAGGTGGTGGATGTAGATCGATCACAGTTATATGAGTGCAAGCCTATCCAAGGAACTCGTGCATTTCATTCAATTAGAACGTCGGATAATGCTATACTTGAAAAGTGGACAAGGAAACTCTCATGTTTTTGTTCTCCATGCAGTAGTGGTGAATGGGATGAATGTGAATCCATGGATTGGGTTGATAGATGGGACCATGTATCAATCCCCATTGGTCGATGGATAGCTACAAAATTATCCCAGTTGGAGGAGGACCAATCAATTATTTCACCAGACTATGACCACATATCATATCTCATACAACCAGGTTCGATTAATATTTTGATATTTTTGACAACTAGTTGTGTCTAATTAGCTATGTACATTTTTTATATTTTTGACAACTAGTTGTGTCTAATTAGTTGACTGAAATGTTGGGACTATATTTTCTCCAGGGAACATATACGCAGTGGTTTCCCTGAGACGCAATGCATGGTGCATCGACGATTGGCTGGCACGTTTCTTAGAGGGGAAGAAAACCCTAAATGTCCCATTACAGGACTCTTAGGGAGATGATTTTCTGATTGGGTCAATAGTTATAAAAGGAGAACATTTGAACTAGGTTTAATACTCAGCAAATAGAAAAGGGTATACATATGAAGATTATAGACCAGGTGAGATTGTATACCATTATACAAACTTAGTTATTTGCACAAACCTCCAGCTACAAACAATTCCAAGGAATAACTCATCAAAGGAACGATACTTATTGCCTTACTCTGATCACGAGAGGTTAAAGGAAACCCTTGGTATTCGAGGTGATATTGATGGTCTAGTCGAATGACCATAGGTAGGTAATATGGTATGTGGTTTGCATGTTTTATTGTGTACTATGTATAGGTATGTTGTGTACATGTATGCTATGATTTTGTTTCGTGGTCTCATTGAGTATTAACATTAATATTTTGACTATTGCAGCCAAACATTGATAGCTTGATAGATTAATAAATTGCATAGACTTGGTACAACTTGATAAATTGCACAAGTTTCGTCATGGCTTCGAGGATAGCTTCATCCGATGGCAAAGTATCATCGAGGAAATCGTGAGAGCAAGATGAGTTGGCTGCCCAAACTGGCAGCGTAACGGGATCTTCTTCAACTGTCTGGGGAGAAGAGAGATACGGATCTACAGTGGTTTTTGGATGTGATCGTAAGTGAGCTCCGCTACAGATAAAGGCATAGACATCCCTACGTGTGCAATGTCTCCAGACATAGAATCCGCGGATGGAAAAATCCATGGATCACCACAATAGGAAGTCCATAATGGTATAATATTCGAAGGAGGAGGCGCACTATCATAAATGGTTCCAATAAAATTCACAGCTGCAGAATGGTTAAAAGTTCCCATCAATGAGGGGTACATTCCAACACCTATGTTCCCAGTTGTCGACTGAGAATCAGAAACTTGTGGGACTACTGATCCCATGGATGTTGTGGAAGGAGTGCCAACATAATCGAGCTGATCGATCGTCACAATTTTACCTTCATGGGGAAAGCAAATAACTCGAAATACAGTAGATGTGACAACCTTCATAGCGTACATCTAGGTCCGACCCAGTAAAAGGTTGTAGTTGATGGGCACATCAACCACTTCGACTTCAATAGGCACGGACTTACCTCCCAAGGAGACAACAAGGGAAGGGATAGTTCCATGCGGCGTAAAAGCTCTACCGTCGAATGTAGTGAGTGTAGTTCTAGACGCGAGTAGGGGAGGAGAGCCAAGAGCTTTCCAACAAGTCAACGACATTACCGACGCAGAAGCACCTTCATCAACCATAGTACGTTTGACAAAGCTATTAAGGAAAACCACCTGGATTTGAAAAGCCACGTGGTAAGGCAAGTGAGGTTGGACATCAGTAGTATCAAACTTGATAACACTAGGACTTCCCCCATACTGAACTCCTAAGGCACTCAAAAGGGCATGCTTCTGAGAAGGACAAGCTTGCAAAACTTCAAGAGCCGACATGGCACACGGAGTTTGGCCCAAATCTTCTACGATGGAGTAGTTCTGGGTGGCTTGAGCATTAGGATTATGCGTGGAGAGCTTGAGAACACCTTTCGTTATCTGCGGCATAATAGAAGGCTTCTCGATATCCAAGGAATTATCACGTTGACATGGCTTATTCCCCAAATTCGGTTGTGGTGCACCATAATCACGTTGACGAGTAGCAACAAAAACCTCCAACTGAACCATATTCACACATCCATAACCACTTGTATTGGAAGAAGATGTTGCCATTTCATTAGTACCATAACCAGTGGTGGGAGCATGTGAAGCCATGTTTTGGTGATGAGGTAGGGGATCCTTCAACATAGCTAGGGTCTGTGCCAAATGCTTCGATGCTTCTTCAATACGAGGACATAAGTGAGTAAGATGATTCTCCCCACAAAGCTTGCAAGGGAATTTCACCTTATGCCTAGGTTTACGATCCTCGCCAGCATTACCGCCTTCCCGAGGAGGGTTGGCATTCTCTTTACGAGGAGTATTACGATTGCTATTGTTGTTACTTCCATTGTTTACACCCCTACGATTATTTCTCCCCTTTTTCTTACCACCAGGTTGCTGTTACCCGACGGCTTCGTTGATTGCACATTGTGTACATCAGACGACAGAGTGGAAGTGGACAAGGTGTGAACCTGTCTGGGTGCAGACTGGTTTAGTGACAAATTTTGCATTTGATTAGCTACCAAGTCTACAGGACGAGTGCATGTGGACCCCATGATGCCATCGACATGTGGTCCAGGAACTGACGTGGGCTCATGTCTTGTTCTCGGTGCGTCAGGAATAATGTCATACAAAATGCCAGACTGAGAATAAAGAAGATCTAACTGTTGGACTTTCAAGATAGATTGTTCCTCAGTCATAATGCTGGACATCGAAACATCCTTAGCAATATATGGAAGTAAAGACTTAAGGAACCATTCCAACAGGAACTCTGGAGGAATGTTGGCTTTCACTAATCTCTTCCATCGACGCCACTCTTGAACATGGTCAGAAATATGTGTGGCCTTATTCTGACGAAAGGTGGACAACAACTCAGTACCAGTATCATAGCGAACCGACAACTAGAAATGGTCTAAGAAAATCGAAGCAATCTCATTGAAACCCCTATAGGTGTTTCCGGGCAACTCCACATACCACTTCGCGGCTTCCCCCGTGAGGGTGCGTTGAAATAGTCATAATCGAATGGAATCATGATTCAAAGAGTTGGAGGAACACCAAAGGTGAAATGTCGTGACATGATCTCTCGGGTCCTCACCACCTTTCCCCTCAAAATTTGGAATGTCCGAAGGGAGCTTGGTAGGGACCGGGGGCCAAGTAGGGTCGTGACACACCGGATCATTCGTGAGCTTCGAAAGATCCGGGAGATTCAAGCATGCAAGGAACGGGAGCTGCGGCTGGAAAGCTTGACTATAAGCTCCCATAAAAGGTTGATTGAATGGAACTACGTTATACGATGGACCAAAAGCTTGACCATGAGGATTAAACTACTGATACTGAGGACCTGACAGCCTAGAAGCTTACCCATGGCCATAAGATGGATAACCTCCCCCTGCCTGACCCATTTGAAAGTAAGCAGGTATATGTGCGTTTTGAGCACCATATTGGGGTGGTCGATGATACTAGTGGCCAACACTGACTGTGTTGTAGTAAGGGTTGCCACCATGGGTATGGGGCATATATGTACTATTCATAGTGGGAACCGTGTTGTATTGACCGTAATGGTATGATATGTTCCCACCCCCAATATTCAGATTAGCTTGAGCAGTCATGTGATGACCATAAGCATGAGAAGTATTCCCAGGTCTAATATGGGCCTGACTAGTAGCAGGGTTGGTGGTGTGATGTCCATGTGGATAGGAAATATTCCCACCCCCTACATTACTATTACTAGCGGAAGCAATGGACGCAAAAGTATGCGGTATGTGTCCACCCTTGTGGTTGGGAGGAACGGTATAATGTGCAAAAGTGGTCCTGGGTTGACGAGTAGCGACATGTGTATTAGGTGGTGGATGGCGAGTCGTGTTTCGGACAACATTCCAACTAGGTTGGGTATTCCTAGGAGGTGGCCGCGTTCCAACATTAGTATGGTTAGGCATTTGACCAGTCCCCATACTATGTGAGTGGGTGGACAATGTAGTGCCCCCAGCTAGGGTAGTGCCCCCAGTGGGTATAGTATGGCTAACACTTTGACTCGTGCTAGCATGAGTACCAACCATAGTGGAAGGTTCGACAGTATTGTGACTAGGCATACCAAAAGAGAGTGCACTGGGGTTGACCATAGGGCCGGAATCATTATGAGTCTTAGGCCTCCTATATCTAGAATCACGTGGAAACAAAGGAACGAAAGTTTCATCCTGTTCTTCCTCCTCGGGTAAGTCGGGCATCCCGTAAAGATAATTATCCAGATTTGAAGGATCAAACGGATCCTGGTCAAGTGGATTAGGCCAAATAGAACCAGGTTGAGTCGCAGGTGGATCACCTCCCCAATCCTCATGAGGAGTCTGGGGATCAGAGGTATGTTCAACTCTACCTGAAGGAGTAGAAAGGTCTTGCCTGATATTGGGATGTGTAGCCATGTAATCCTCAACATAAGTCGCGTAAGAATCTAAAGACTCAGAGGGAGCCCTTCGGCATCCTCTAGTAATACGTTGTGTAACCAAAGATGGCTTTAAACCAACCAAACGATGGGACCGGTGGAGAGTAGGGATCCGCACCACATTCTCTCCGGAGAGAGACACAACATCTCCTAAATTCCAACTATCAATTAAAAAACAGTAAATCAAAAGCACATACCTAGAGAATCTATAGCCAAGAGCAGACAGACAGAGTGGCTAAATGAGCTCCAGACACTAGAGCCGGTATGTCTCTCCTAGGAGAGGCTTGAGACTCCCAAACTATAGCCGGAGGTAATAGAATCAGTTATAGAGACACCCAGGCTTCACTGTGTCGACAGGGTCAAGTCCACTGTATGAACACAACTGTGCTATCCAATCCCTATTTGACTCAGGACACAAACAGCATAACCACTACAAGTACCCTGTGCGATACCTAGGTAAGGAAACTATGTCTACCGCAATATAACCAATGCTCAGGGGGATAGTCGCAGGTGGGAACCGTCGTATGGGCAGGGTAGCTAAGCCCGAAGCACAAGAGGACGAACCTCCGGTACCCCCAAATACAAACAAATCCTGGATATATCTCCCACGTTCAGCCGGTATCAGAGGGATATCTCCTCAACCAACATCCCGTGACCTCGTGCTTAACTCTGGTTTGAGTAGAGCTTTCCTAAGAACACCGATCTACCATGGATTCCTCCACTCCCTGGTCAGACACCTAATGTTTCGTTCAGTAGTCTTGGATTGTCAACTCACAATGATCTATTCCAAGACTCTAAACCTATGCTAGTTGGTGTACCCTATAAATAAAATAAGTCTAATCAATTTTATGATTAAGCGTTAATTTTAGTGGTTGTGATTACTCAAGGGATATGGTCGTGAAAATAGTGATGTGTAGACTCAATAGTATGCAACATCGTCCAATCCTAGACTCATCTATCCAATAAAACAATGTCACTAATATGCAAAATCAACCAAGAATTCCGAAATAAATATGCAAACTTTTATCTTTTCAATGCACAAGCAGAACCTAAAATTAAGGCAACAAGCACTCAATGCAAAATGCAGTACATGGAAATAAAATATTTTTGTATTTTCTCTTATAAACAGAAAGGAAAATGCAAAAAAAACTAATGAATATTTTTGTATTTTTTCAATATATATGGAATGAAAAAATGCAAGCAAAATCCTACTATTCAGTCACTGAAGTGCCAAGAAGATCACTAAGACAACCCAGTAGATCCTAAACAACAAGACTAAGCCAAAGGAATGATCTCAACAGGAAAAACCAAGAGGTTAAAACCAAAGATTGGTAAAAACCCAAGAAGGCTCAACCAAGAGAAACGAAGAGATTTGGTCACAACCAAGGCATGAAACAGTCAAGAAAGAGGCCAACAAATACTCAGGAATCAACCAAATTCACCCAGCAACAACCAATAGATATA
Source organism: Larix kaempferi (assembly GCA_027924585.1). Taxonomy (NCBI): domain Eukaryota; kingdom Viridiplantae; phylum Streptophyta; class Pinopsida; order Pinales; family Pinaceae; genus Larix; species Larix kaempferi. The sequence continues at coordinate 5,015,931 of BSBM01000173.1, read as the reverse complement.
AACCAACAAAAGCCAGAGTTACACACTACTGTCGAAGGAATACTTGCGGGTACCCACAAGCAGTAGAGTAAACGGAGGCGGGTATACGCGGGCAGAACTAAGCCAACCCATGGGTGAGTAACAACAAATGGTCAAACAGAGAGTCGAGAGGCTCAGAAAAAGCAAGTTTTCTACAGTGTATCTTAACAGCCAATCAGTGACACAGAGCTTCGATAAAAAACAACTCTAAATATGGACTAATGCTCAAAAAGTTTCCCAAACATGGATGTTTTCCCCAGCGGAGTCGCCATTTCTGTATTGGAGAAAACTCACTATGGCTTGGGAATACCACAACAGACAGATGACTACTAGAAATCTACTCAATTCTAAAAAACAATGGAATTATAAATGACGATGTTAAAACAATGGAGAAATGTAACCAACCTCGATCCAACGTTTGATGTAGATCCCCGTTGGAGCTTTCAATCCGCGCACATCCAAGCACTTGTAATCTGCAAATTAGTCTTGACAACCAATATCTAACAGGTACATGTGATATATAAATAACATTAACATTATCAATAACAATGGTCCATAATATCATAAGCAAATGCAACCCAATGTATAATAAATGACATTCACACCATGAATGGACGAGAATATGAGTATTTCTATTAATGAACAAGAAGAAGTACAAAGTGATACAACCTCTTGCCGGCAACCAATCTGAACCAAGATCTAGATCAATCCACTTGTGCCTCCACCACTTCAATCCTCCATGAATGGCAAACTCAAACTAGAAAGGAGTTTGGAAGGTGAACATAACTGGTTCACAACTACAAGGATCAATGAGTGCAGACTCAAGATAGGGCAAAAATCCACTAGAGTGCCTTTACTATTCTCTTCTTCCTCCCGTCCATAAGCCATATGTACTCAATATATAGTCCTCTCAAAGGTAGGTGAAAGGACTCATCGAGATGCTACTTGGGAAGATGGAGAGCCAAAGGTCACCCAATGACCGCTTTTTGGGAGTAAAAAGTAATAAAATAGTGGTTTTTACCATTTTACTTGATACCCACGGGCTATAGGGATGCAACTCGTGGGTTCGCATGCTATAGTGATGCAACATGCGGGTAGGAACAAAAATAGGATAGACTGGTATCACTGAAGGATAAAAATGGATCTGAGTCACTGAAATGGATCCTACAGGGCAAAGAATGCTGATGCTCATAGGGTGGAAGATTTATGTGTAACAACAGGGAGGAGGTCGGATATAGAGAATTGGGAGAGCATGAGAGAGCTCTCGAGGAGACACATATAGTCCTATTGTTAATGAAAAAATAAATTCACGATATTGTGTGTAATGGTTATTTACATTCTGTATGTAAATATTTAGATAATTTGAGGTGAATGAATGTAGGTAGGTGTATAGCTACAGTGTGCAAATAAGCCCTGACAAAGGAGGACTGGGTAGAATCTCTGCATATGAGATTCTAGTCATTAAATGAATTTGGGTAGAACCTTAGGGTTCCAAGTTCTGTGAAGAGTTTCTCAAACTTTGTGTACTTTTGGAGAAGTCAGTAACAGAAGTCTCTCGAAGGCTGAGAAGGGGGAGACTGCAAATGGTAGATGGCGACCTATTATGAATTCAAAAGGAAGGTACTTACCTGTATTTAGTTAGCTACCATAAATGAAAACCTCAATCGATTTAGGGTATGTATATATAAAGAGAAGAGATCCCAAGCCCGACGGGGAGACTATGCACCTATGGCCATCGAACGGTTACAAGTCAAGGGAGACAAAACTTGTTTGCAATTGAGGTTGAACATCATTGATTGAACACTGGAATGAGATGTGCATTTTTCCCATTTGTTGCAGGCTTGCAGAGCTGAATAGAGCGTCACTTACATAAATGGACGCTTCCTGTACATTTCTATGATGATCGAACGGTGGTAAGGGTAGTCAAAGAAGTGATGTGCATAGTCAATATGTTTTGGCATTGAGATGGCCATTGGGTGCATGCAGAAGTTATTGTGGTTATAAAGGAGGTGATTTGTAATGTCGGTTTAAGTGCCTCTAAATATTTGGGACACGCCATTGGATATAGTGTGAGGTCACATGAAGTGGAAGGAAGCGCTAGGGTATGTGCAATCCATGTTTTGAACAAGTGTGATAGCTAGTGATAAGGAGTCTGGTTATGTGCTAAGGGTCTTACGAGCACTTGAAAGCATTGGATGTAGTCACCAAATATGAAGGTATGTGTTAAGTTAAATAATACTACTAATTTTTGCACTGCGCTGGGATATACATAAAGTTTTAGGAGTATAACAACAGGCCCAAGAATTTGTTGATGTATATGTAACTTCGAAATGTATTTCACATATGTATATTGTATTCCTATAGAGATGTTATTATTCCTCTATACGGAAGTGTCATCATTTATATTGTAAGTGTCGTAACTTATAGTTGATGGGTTATTAGACCACCTTGATGGGGTCGGCCCTATATAAGTCATGTGGGTCAAAGGGTTATTAGACCACCCTATTGGGGGTCGACCCTGTCAGTATTATGTTATGTGGTTAAGTTGAGGCCGACCTTGTAAGGTTATTAGGCAAGTCAAGTCAAGTATAAATAGAGTGTGGGAGGCACTCTATTTGATCATTCACTTTCTCACTCATACACTCATTGGAGAGTGGCGCACTAGTGGAGGAGGAGAAGCTGCTACTAGGAGACTATCTCTTATGCTTGGGTTTTGTATCATTGCTCTATCTATCTCTGAGGAAGTTATTGGGGGTTTTCACCTTTATGGTTTTCCCCAAGGAAACTCTGTGTGTCTATTGTCTCATGTGATTGCTTGTTGTGATTGATATGCTTGATATGCAGTACATGTTATTCTCTCAGTAAAGATCCCAGAGTATGTTGAATTAATGCTAAAAAATTAACATGATATCAGAGCTAACCTAAGAAGAAGACACTGTGCAGTTGCGGAAGCTGGGGCTTCTTGTTTTTTGGGTTTCTTTCCACATATCTTGAAAGGTAGGAGGCTAGATTGACTCTCCTCAGTAAGGCGCATCTTTCTGTCCAAACATAATTCAATTCTGAGCATTTTCAGTTTTGGCCCTAAAAATTAGGGTTTCCACAAAAAGTGGACTTTCTAAAATCTGAGACCATGGACCATGGATGGAAGCTCCTTGTAAAAATAAAAATTTAGAGCTTTGGATCAAACTTTTTGGTTGGGTGATGCTCCGGGAAAATCAAACCCTAGTTTGGGGTCCTGTCTAGTGAAGTCAGAAATTAGGGCTTTTGCAAAAGTGGGAATTTCTAAAATCTGAGACCATGGCTGGAAGCTCCTTGGAAAAATCGAAGTTTAGAGCTTTGGATCGAACTTTTTGGTTGGGTGAAGCTCCGAGAAAATCAAACCCTAGTTTGGGGTCCTGTCGAGTGAAGCCAGAAATTAGGGCTTCTGCAAAAGTGGGAATTTGTGAAATCTAAGACCATGGATGGAAGCTCCTTGGAAAAATCAAAGTTTAGAGCTTTGGATCGAACTTTTTGGATGGGTGAAGCTCGGGAAAATCAAACCCTAATTCAGGGTCCTCCCAGTGAATCCAAAAGTTTGAAAAGCAAATTCGAGGGGTGAAACTTTGCAGTTTTCAAATTCTGAGTATACCAACTTGATCAGCTCATCAAGGCGCATCTTGCTATCCTTTCATAAGTTTGAAATTCAAAGTTTGAATTTTTAGGGTTTCTCTAACAAACCCTAATCCAACTCCAGATCCATATTTCTGCAAATCAAGTGGTAAGACCTAAATCCTTTCTATTTCCATTTAAAGTACTCTTTAAGATGTCTCACCACACCAAGCTTGAGGATAAGCTTGAGGGGGCTGATAATTTCCAAGCATGGAAGTATAGGATTGGGTTAATTCTAGAAGAGAGTGAGTTGGACGCCTACATAAGTGAAGGGGTTCCTGTCCCAAAGGGAGAAGAGACTAAGGCCTTACACAAGAGGAACTTGGTCAAGGATAAGAAGATCATTGTTGATTCTATCAAATACCATCTCATACCCCATGTGTCTTCCCTAAAGACACCTAAAGGAGATGTTTGACTCCTTGACTAAGCTGTTTGAAGGAAAGAACATAAATCAGAAGATGACTCTGTTGAACCAATTAAAAGGGGTAAAGCTTCAGAATGGAGAGACCACTCAATCCTACTTTTCTAAGGTCTCTCAAATCAAGGAACAACTTGAAGCTGTGGATGAAGTGGTGGAGAATGGAGAAAATGTCATGACCACTTTGAATGGCCTACCTAGGTCATGGGATTCCTTCATCCAAGGAATCTGTGCAAGAAGGAAATTGATCTCCTTCAGTAGACTATGGGAGTAATGTTCTCAAGAAGAAGCTAGCCTTGTGGCCCGAGAAGAAAAGATAGGGAATGAAGATCAAGCTCTCACAACACATACCAAGAAGATGACACTTTTCCTCAGATTGTCCTAAGAACAAAAGGAACAACAACAACAACAATCTAACAAGTATGACTTACAGGTATGTTTTGAAATCTATTAAGTTCATAATATGTTTTCATGTTATTGAGGTTAGTACAATTATGATTGTTTGATAATGAATGCATGTAAACAATAGAATACATTAATTGGTTAGGATTACGACACTTATGATTGTACTAATTCACTTGTGGTGTTGTATGAGGATGATGTTGTCTGCTAACAAGATACAAGTACATCAAGAAAAGACAAATCAAGTTCTACAACCGTGATGACATGAAGACAAAGACTCATCCACAGTCATGGATCACATAGAGGTATGTATAATTTGGTTCTACAATGGTTAACTTATGAGTTATGCAGGTCATTGAAGAGAAAGAGAAAACATTGCTAGATATAACTAGCAAATATGAAGACCAGGTATGTTATTCCTATATCAAGTTAGAATCCTACCCTATGTAAGGATCTTATACTTTTCTATGATTGATAATGATTATTCATGAAGTTATAAATCTAGGATTTATGCATATTATGTTTCTTACTTTGATTGATGATATGACTAACCAGAAGAGTCCTATGGTCAAATAAGACTATGCATAAGTAAAAGAAGTACTCCCTAAAACCTTGAATACTAATGTTTATTATCTGTGTTTGAAATGTTCATGACTATACATGTTTAAGATTATTTTGTTTTGAGATTATACTAATGAATGTATGATTATGTATGAGATCTTGAGGATGGCACAATCATGACACTAGTGCACACTTAAGCATGCATAGTGGTCCAAGATGAATATAAGTTCAAGGACAGGTAATCCAGGAAGCAAAGATCAAGAGGGAGCACACTCCAGTAGTTCCCACAAGGAAGCAAAGATTGAGAGGGAGTCCACCCAACAAACAAACAGAGATAAGTATTTGAATTATCATTTCTTATAGTTTAAATAATATTGTTCAATGATGTATATGCTTATGTTCCTAGACTTAGGTTGTGTATTATGCATAATTGCATTAATGAACAGTATACTACTAATATGCATGTAATGGGTAAGTGGCCTATGGCACTGTACAATAGTCCATTGCTACTTATCTAGAATGAAACCTCTTTGCTGACATGTTGGGAGTTGTGCACACTCTTAACAAGGTTCTGGTAGAGATTGGAAGGCATCTAGAAAGTTACGAGATATGAATAAATGTTGTATTGAATCATTGGATAAAAATAATTGCATGATTGCATGACATATTTCGTTATGTGTAAGAATTTGTTCTGAAAACTATGAGATGTTTCTAATCATGCAATTTAACTTGTCTTGTAGGAAATATCATATACCATCACCTACAAAAGAAGGACTACAACATTTGTTCCAGCAACAAAGCTATCTATTGAATATATTGAAGAATCTGAAGTTCCCAGGATTCAGGAAGAATGCCATGATCGAGGAATAACAGTCGATCATGAATAATGATGTTTGGGATGTGGTCCCAAGACTTGAAGGGAAGTCTATTGTGACTTCCAAGTGGATCTATAAGATCAAGCATGCTGCAGATGGTAGCATGGAGAAATACAAAGCGAGGTTTGTAGCTCGTGGATTTTCCCAGAAAAAGGGACTCATGTGTGCAAACTGAAGAAAGCCTTGTATGGCTTGAAGCAATCTCCTAGGACTTGGTGAGGATAGATTGATTGCCGAAATGAAGAGGAAGATTTTTGCCGAGTTCGAGATGAAGGAATTGGGGATGATGCACTATTTTCTAGGCATGGAGGTGTGGCAGAGTGCAGATGGGATCTTCCTTGGACAAGGGAAGTATACAGTAGAGATCCTGAAGCGGTTCGGGATGATGGACTGCAAGGCCATGGCCACACCTATGGCATTGAACCTGAAGCTTCTGTGTGATGCTTCATCTGATCTGGTTGATGTCACTGTGTATCATCAGATGATTGGGTCCTTGATGTACCTGACGAACACTAGAATAGATATTTGCTTTGCAGTGAACACATTGAGCCAGTTCCTAACGGATCCGAGAGGTGTTCGCCTGGTTGCTGTAAAGCATATTCTGAGGTACCTGAAGGGTACAATTGATTATGGGCTCAAGTATGATGTGAACCAAAAGTTTAACCTGCAGGGTTATGTTGATTCGGATTGGGCAGGTAGTGCTGCAGATAGGAAGAGCACTCCTGGGTGCTGCTTCAGTATGGGATCAGGTGTGATCTCTTGGTTTAGCAAGAAGCAGTCCTGCGTAGCACTAAGTACATCCGAAGCAGAGTATGTTGCATCCTGTTCGGCTAGTTGTGAGGCAGTATGGCTAAGGAAGCTACTGTCTGATTTATTTGATCTCTCGTTGGATGCTACTGGTATCTTTTGTGATAACCAGAGTTGTGTGAAGCTATCTGAGAACCCCATGTTCCATGACAGGTTGAAGCACATTGAGATCAAATATCACTATATCAGGGATATGGTGTAGAGAGGAGCAGTGAAGCTCCTAAATGTTGTGATGGATGAACAGGTTGCAGATGTGTTGATGAAACCACTAGCCAAAGTGAAGTTTGAATACTTCAGAGAGAGGCTTGTTGTTCTTCAGTTAGAAGATACTTCGAGGAAGAATTGATGGGACACATTTGCAGGAGCCATTCCAAGCATGGTGAGAGGAGGATCCTTCCCATTGTTGTGGATGTAAGTGCTATGTGATGAGCATCAGGATGATGCTCTAGTTACTGCTTTGTATATGCATCATGTTGGATGCTTGATATGATCAATTGGATCATGTATTTGTATATGTATCAGGTGGATACATTGTATGATCAGGTGGATCATGTATATGTATATGCATCGGTTGGATGCTTGGTATGATCAGTTGGATCATGTATATGTATGTGCATCAAGACGATGCAGTGACGATGATCATGATGATCATGTGAGATGAGTATCAGGATGATACTCTGGATGATATACATCAGGAGGATGCTATGATGATGATCAGGATGATCATATGTGATGATATGTATCAGGTGGATACATTACATAATCAGTTGGATTATGTATGATGAGTTCTGAAGACATAGATGCACATCAACTTTTCAGACATGGTTGTAGATGTGTTCTCCCATGGTCGCGATGTAATTGCTGGGATTTTCGGACATGGTTGTGGATGTGTTCTCCCATGGTCGCGATGTAATTGCCGGATCCATTCTCACATGGTGGTAGATGTGTTCTCCCATGGTGCAGATTTAAGGGCTGGGGCCATTCAAGCATGGTTGAAGTGTGTCTTCCCATGGCTGTGATTTAAGTGTAGGGGCCATTCGAGCATGGTTGAATTGTGTCTTCCCATGGCTGTGATATAAGTGTTGTGCCATTCCTTGCATGGCTGAAGTGTGTCTTCCCATGGAATAGATATAAGTGCTGAGCCTTTCACGGATGGTTGAAGTATGTCTTCCCATGCCAGTGAATGTAAGTGCTATGTGATGTGCATCTAGGCTGTGCTTCGTGAACGATGTTATGATCGGTATGATCATAAGTATCAGGATGATACTCTATGGGGGTGGACAGGTTGTGTAGTGGCATGTAAAAGGTCCTGGGAGATCCGATAGGTTGAGCTGTGTGCTCATAAAAGTCCTCGGATGCTCTTTCAAGGTTTTTTTGACTCACGTAATTAGTCCTGATGATTCCATAGTATGGCCAGTATTGATGAATACCTACAGGTGGTGGGCCTACATCCATCATGAAAAAGGGTTGGATCTGTAGAACTTCCTATGACGAGTAGATTGGAGATTGATTGAGATAGCAGCAGTAGAGATAATGATGATGATTTGATGATGATGATCCAGTAATGAATGATCCAGAGAAGAAGACTTGTGCTAGCATATCTGTGTCGAGAAATACCTTCCTAGTTAAGAGGGATTGTTGATGTATATGTAACTTCGGAATGTATTTCACATATGTATATTGTATTCCTATAGAGATGTTATTATTCCTCTATACGGGAGTAACGTCATTTATATTATAAGTGTCGTAACATGTACTTGATGGGTTATTAGATCAACTTGATGGGGTCGGCCCTGTATAAGTCATGTGGGTCAAAGGGTTATTGGACCACCCTATTGGGGGTCGGCCCTGTTAGCATTATGTTATGTGGTTAAGTTGAGGTCGACCTTGTAAGGCTATTATACAATTCAAGTCAAGTATAAATAGAGTGCGGGAGGCACTCTATTTGATCATTCACTTTCTTACTCATACTCTCATTGGAGAGTAGCACACTAGTGGAGGAGGAGAAGCTGTTTCTAGGAGACTATCTTTTATGCTTAGGTTTTGTATCATTGCTCTATCTATCTCTGAGGAAGTTATTGGGGTTTTTCACCTTTATGGTTTTCCTCAAGGAAACTCTGTGTGTCTTTTGTCTCATGTGATTGCTTGTTGTGATTGATATGCTTGATATGTTGTACATGTTATTCTCTCAGTAAAGATCCTAGAGTATGTTGAATTAATGCTAAAAAATTAATAGAGTTATACACATAGTGATTTTGCTTTGTATGTAAGTTCTAACCCTAAGAGTAGTGTTTTGGATCACATGAAGATTCTACATATGGATGTTATGTGAGATAGGTTGAATAAGTGATTAGAGTGCTAGAAATGAAGAGCCTTGGTTGAATTAAGTTAGGATTATAGCACTAAGGCCATGAAGAGAACTCAGGAGTTCTAAATCCTTAGTAGAATTTCGTAAAATAGAAGAGTGTGTGTAAGATAAAAACACATGAAAGAGACATGGATCCTTGGGAAAATAGACAGGATCCTGACTGGGTCTAGATAGGCCTAGCCTGGGGTCTACCATCAATTGGTATCAAAGAAGAGAGAAAAGAGTAAGTTTACTCTCGTAAACAGAGAAAGAACACAAGAACAAGAAAGTGTTCTGTGAAGGTGAGAAGACAGACCAGCAGTAGTTTGTAAAGAGGAATAGGTTGCATGCAAGAAGTAGTAGCAATAGAGGAGAAAAATATCAGCAGAAGAAGGTCACAGTCCTTAAGGACAGTGATGAAGGAAGCTAGTAAGGGTTTCTAAGAGAAAGAAGAAGTGTGGCCAGAACGTAGTATTTCAACTGAGGTTGAAATACAAGAGGACAGTTGTGTTCTCAAGAGTAGATGAGTTGTGAGTGCAGCTCATAGAGAGTGGAAGAAACTCAAGAAGATGACTATTGAAAGTCATAGAAGAGGTTCGGAAGAAAGCCACAAAATGAAGAAAGAAGATGCCAAGGAAAATGGTATATGGAGGAGGATGACTGATGAGGAATATGAGAGAGAGAAAGCTAAGATAGAAGTCTGTTTAAGAGTACTAATGGAGCTGTTGCAGAAGGACAAGGAAGACCAGGGATATGGTTTCCTTATGAGAAAACAGTTGAGATGGCATAAGTTACAAAAGAAGAGGAAGGAGGAAGAAGATAGACAGAAACTTAAATCTGTTTTGAAGGACAATGGGACAGCTGGGTCTCATGTAGGTGCCCATACACAGTTAAGAGAAAGTTGTTCTTTTCATCTTTCACGTCCCCTTCCATCAATCCAATGCAAGGGAGGAAACATGACCAAACATACCGGGCTTATTTGACAATCTCAACCCATACATTACTAAGAAATTCATAATAAATAAAAACTTATGTGTGCAAATTCATACTCAACAAAAATAGCGGAATTAAACACTATTTACACACAGTTCTACAGCAACCGTATCCGGTTGGATGTTAATAGTCAAATCCGACTCTCATATTGAATGATAAATTGGAATAATATATTAGATGATGATGTTAAAATTACAATAAGATCGCCTTTATAGGACTTGAGGAAGCATGGTGAAGGGTTACGCCCTTTCACTAGTAACCTAATCATCTATTAATTTATAAATAATAATATTAATTAAATATTCATAGCATTGCCTTTCCCTTAGGAAAGCTTTGTCCTCAAAGCTGAGTTTTCTCATGATGTCTTTTATTCTGGCTCTATGTCGCACTGATGATTTGAGAGGTGTGATTTTGATTACGACCATTGCCTCATTTTGATTATTATGTCTTGGTATTTGCAATAAGTACGAACTTGGTGAAGTTTTGTTTACGCTATTAACTATGTTTTTCGTCAATTGAACATGCTCAACATACATTACGACCTTAACTATTTTCGTGTTGTTATTCCTAACACATTTTGTGTCAGTTCCTTTGAATGAGCTCTTTGTGCTTATAATGCTCATAAGAACACTGTTCGTATCTTGTGTTTGATAGATATTATAGTTGCTTTCCTTGATGTTCTTTATAGAATTCCTTGTGTTGGCATATGTCCTTCGTGCGTTTGTTATTGTGATATTATTGTGAATGCATTGATCATTGTTATTGTTAGTAACATCGGCTAGTCTCTTATCACAATCTTGGTGAGGATCATCTTTCTTCTTGGCAAATATTTTGTTGTCATTTTCTTCATTACTAGGGTATGTTATATCTTTGTCTTGCACAATATCTTGATTGATGTTATTACTCTCATGGGAAATGGCATAATAGTCTATTGTATCTTCATCTTTTACATTAGCTTGGGTGGTTTCATCTACCCGATTTTCACATCCATCTTTATTTTCTTTAAATGTTTCGTCCATAGTTTTCTTTATTTTATCTATGTCTTTAAGGATTTCCTCAAGGAGATCTATGAATTCATCACTCTTACTATAAGATGCCATGGATGTTTGTAGAAAGATATTTTGGCCTTTTAAGGTGAAACTTTGAATAATAATATATTAATTATTTAATTAATTAATATTATTATTATTTTTTTTTATTTTTTCATAAACTATATACTATTTGTATATAGTTTTTTTTTTTTTAAATATTATAATATTAAATATAATATTTGATTTTTTTTTATAATAAAATATATAATAATGAATATATTATATTACAATATATTTGAATTAATATAATATATTGTATTATATTATAATGTATTGTTTTATTTATTTATTTGGTTGCAGGTCGTGGAATTAGAAGCGGAGCGACCGCGTGGTAAGATTGGCGGCTGTTGGGGCGAGCGCAGGAGGGACAGGAGTGTTGGAAGCTAAAGCAGTGCGGGAGGCTGAAGGTGAGTGGGAGCCTGAGGCATGGGGTTGGTGGACACACGAGGGAGGGAGCTGCGGGAGGCACGAGCAGAGTAGATGTGGAGGAGGACGGGAATGGATAGGAGTCGGGGATGGAGAAGGGAGGGAGGCGGTGGGAGCAGAATGGAGCGTGGCGTGGGTGAGGGAAGTTGGGAGGATTGGTGGCTGGGAGGGGAAGATGTGGCGTGGCGGAGATGGGAAGGGAGTAGGCAGGAAGATGGGACTACGCGAAATATTTAAGGAGCGGGAGTGGAGCAGCGCAGAGGCGTGCAGGCATGGACGTAGGGGGGATGGCCGAGGGGGAAAGTGGAGGAATGTAGGAGGGATGTCCGAGGGGGATGGGGGAGGCTACGAGAGAGGAGGGAGATAGGAGCTGCGTGGGAGGGGGAAGCTAGGAGAGGGGAATGGCAGATGTAGAGGGCATGATGGGAGGGCGCGAGGGAAGGCTGGAAGAAGTGGAGATGGGGGGTTGGTGTTGCGCAAGGAAAGGTAGAGGTGTGGGGGATGCAGAGGTGTGGTGTGGCGGGGTTGAGCTGAGTGTTGGGGAGAGTAGTGATGGGCGAGTGATGTAGAGTGGATATGGCATGAGAAAGTGGGGAATGAGCAGTGGGTCTGTAATCCGTGAAGAGACAAAACCGAAGAGCTGAAACCGTGCCCTGATAGTAGGAGGACCCGAATCTGTGCTTTGATACCAAATGTAGCAACCATATCTGGTTGGATGTTAATAGTGGAATCTGACTCTCATATTGAATGATAAATATGAATAATATATTAGATGATGATGTTAAAATTACAATAAGATCGCCTTTACAAGGCTTGAAGAAGCATAGAGAAGGGTTACGCCCTTTCACTAGTAACCTAATAATCTATTAATTTATAAATAATAATATTAATTAAATATTCATAGCAGTTTCATCATGCATTCAACATATAAATAATAGTCATTAATTAAAACATTGCAGAGTGTGGAATTAACATAACTCAACCACAAAGAATACTTATCTTGAAGATGAAGTTGTCCAAACAACTGGCTATGTGAGAGCAACGTTCCACCCAACCATAGATCTCTGTCTAGCCTATATTGTTTTAGCTGAGAGATCACCCCCGAGCTGGGTTGTGTATCCACTAAGGAGGAACTAGATGGGCTCACTCACAGCCATGGTTTCACTCAATAGGTATGCTAATCCAACACACAGTTGGGTTTATCAAGCATACAAAAGACAGAGGAGGGAAATACTAAGCCAGCGAGCTCAACCACAGAGCTATAGGCATCTCAAGATAATTAAAACAATAAAGGCACCCACGGTACCTACCACACCCAACACAAGGAAGGTCCCCTTCTCTGCTTCACAGTCCCTCAGGCGTCCCTTCCCTCCAGTGCTCTTCAGGATGGGCATAGAAAGGTCCAAGCTGCTAAATCCTTGATATTCCAGCCTTCACTGGGTTTATCAAGCATTCCCAACCTCTGCTAAGTCATTCACACTTGGATTTCTCATAATTCTGTCATCAAATAACTCAATCCCGTCACTGGATTTATGGGCTATAAAAACTGGGTTTTCCAATGGATTTTGGGGTATCTAATACTCTCAATTTCTCCCCAAGGTTCATATCTATGGATCCCCCATTGGATTTCACTGTCAATACCAAATTCTGGGTGCTTATGGCACTTCAAAACGTGGGTTCTTGCAAAGTTGCGATTTTTGTTTTTTCTCACTGTCGGGCATTCGTAATGGATGAAAACTAATGCTGGGATCTTCAACAATGGAATGGGAATGAGGAATAACCAATTCCCATGAGGTAGGGTGACTTGTGGTACAAGAAAAACAGAGCCCATACCTACGATATGAATTTCTGGGTTGTCCATGCTCCATTGAAGCCATGGACTAATTTCTCAACAACTTCCTTACAACTGAAATAAATGTCAGCAAGGAAAGTCAAATGGGTTCTCAAGATGACATTTGGCAGCATATGGTTCAATCCCACAACCCCCTCACCACTCAGGGCATGAAGAGAACTCAGGAGTTCTAAATCCTTAGTAGAATTTCATAAAATAGAAGAGTGTGTGTAAGATAAAAACACATGAAAGAGACATGGATCCTTTGGAAAATAGACAAGATCCCGACTGGGTCTAGATAGGCCTAGCCTGGGGTCTTCCATCAATTGGAATCAGAGAAGAGAGAAGAGAGTAAGTTTACTCTCGTAAAGAGAGAAATAACACAAGAACAAGAAAGTGTTCTGTGAAGGTGAGAAGACACACCAGTAGTAGTCTGTAAAGAGGAAGAGTTTGCATGCAAGAAGTAGCAGTAGTACAGGAGAAACATCTTAGTAGAAGAAGGTCACAGTCCTTAAGGATAGTGATGAAGGAAGCTAGTAAGGGTTTCTGAGAGAAAGAAGAAGTGTGGCCAAAACCTAGTATTTCAACTGAGGTTGAAATACAAGAGGACAGTTGTGTTCTCAAGAGTAGATGAGTTGTGAGTGCAGCTCATAGAGAGTAAAAGAAACTCAGGAAGATGACTATTGAAAGTCATAGAAGAGGTTTAGAAGGAAGCCACAAAATGAAGAAACAAGATGCCAAGGAAAATGGCATATGGACGAGGATGACTGATTAGGAATATGAGAGAGATAAAGTTGAGATAGAAGTGCGTTTAAGAGTACTGATGGAGCTGTTGCAGAAGGATAAGGAAGACCAGGGATATGGTTTCCTTATGAGGAGACAGTTGAGATGGCATAATTTACAAAAGAAGAGGAAGGAGGAAGAAGATAGACATAAACTTAAATATGTTTTGAAGGACAATGGGACAGCTGGGTCTCATGTAGGTGCTCATACACAGTTAAGAGAAAGTGGTTCTTTTCAGCATGTAGCAAGAGCTGAAAGAAAAGAGAGCTTGGCTTATGAGGATGGAAAAGAACATAAAGAAGTAGAAGACACCTAGAGTTGTCACAGAGATGAGAAATCAGAATTTTATTCTGATAGAGGATGGAGAAATAGTGTCATAGAATGATTGGCTTGGTGACAAAGAAGAAGGAAACAATGGAGATAAAGGTGAGGCATATATGTCTCAAGCTAATGGAGAATCAATCTTAGAACCGAGGGAGGTTGAAATTTTCCTGGCGAAACATGAAGATACCATGCATGAAGAAGCTGAACTAATTATCAGGATCAATCAAGAAGTTGAAGGACAATCACTGGAGGTTGTCAAGGAAGAGGAAAAAATTGTACGGAAACTAAAATGCAGCATACTGATGAGGTACTTGACAAGTAGTAAATGGATGGTTGATTTATTTTTTGAAAGCAGTTGAGCAAGAGGAATTGATTGGAGTCATTGTTGAAAAAGTGTCTCAAGTCCTAAAAGAGACAGAAGCAGATATCAATTCACAACTCTGTGTTATGTTAACTAGTATACTGAAAAGTGTGAGTGACTATGTTGCTGCAGTCAGGGAATTGGAAGGTAATTTATTTTTTGAAAGAAAAAATGAAGATGAAGAGAAACAATTGGATATTGCAGAGGCAAATGTTTACAAAATCATAAAGGAAGTTAGAGAGGCAACAATATCTACAATAGTGTTTGCAGCAATGTCCAGAACAATGTTTGCAGAAATATCTACATTAGTGATTGGAACAATACCAAAAGAAAAAGCAGAAATTGAAACAAGAGGAACTGAAGAAAGTAATCAGCAATTTAGTGATGAAGAACAGATTAGCTTGCAGCAGCAAACTGAATTGGAGAAAGCCATAGATAAATTATGGAACCTAATGCAAATGGCTAAGGCAAGCTACAGCAAAATTATGCAAGTAATCTACTACAGAGATGATTGGAAAGTCAAGAACATTGAAAGTGAAGGCATTGGAGCTCTACAGTATAAAATATGGGAGCCTCGAAGATTGCAACTAAGGAATAATGAAGGAAATGCAGCTTAAGGACAACAACAAATTCAAATTTGGGATCCAGGAAAGTTGAAGACTGAAGGTACATGATCAGGTGATCATGTATTCTTTCTACCTTGGGAGTCTGATGCAGGAGCATTAGTCTCCAAACTAAATTATGAATGTTTACATAGAGTTCTAAATCTTGACCTCAACCCAAGGAGGGGCCTTTGTAAAATCTCATGTATAAAGCATTTTATTCCTTAAAAGAATAGATAGAATATATGCTTAGTGGTAGGTGTCATTTAAAGAGTAATTATGAAGTCATTGAGTCATGTAACCAATCCTTGGAATGTAGGGATGACTCATGAAGTGGTTGAATGAGTCATAGATAGGGTTAAATGTGGTTTCTAAAGATAGAAGTTGTTACTCCAGTTTAAGAACTGGTTTGCTGATTTGTAGGAAGCGTTGAATGTTGATGTATTTGTAACTTCAGAAGATATTCTTCTATGTATTACATTTGTACTTTATTGTATCCCCAATGGAGATGCATTATTCCTCCGATTGGAAGTGTCGTCATGTGTACTTGCATGTGTCGCAAGTTATATTGTAAGTGTTGTAACTTATACTTGATGGGTTATTAGACCACCTTGATGGGGTCAACCTTGTATGAGTCATGTGGGTCAAAGGGTTATTAAACCACCCTAGTAGGGGTCAGACCAGTCAGCATTATGTTAAGTGGTTAAGTTGAGGCTGACCTAGTTGAGTAAATGTCAAGTCAAGTTAGTGTATAAATAGAGAGTGTATCTCTCTCATTTTACACATTCTATTTTTTCACTCACTTCGCATTAGTGAGAGAGGAGGAGTGCGCACTAGTGGAGGAGGAGTATGCTGCTGCTATGATCTATCTCTTGGGTTTGATCATGGTGATCCTTCTATTGATGCTTATTCTATCTCTGAGGAAGTTGCGGGGTTTTTCACCTTATTGGTTTTCCCTGGTGAAATGTGTGTCTCTTGTCTCTTGTCTTTTATGCTTGATATGTTGTACATGTTATTTGTTCAATTAAGATCCTAGATCAGAATGTATTAAATTCTAAAAAAATAACATGGTATCAGAGCTAGCCTGAAGGAAGGCATGCTATGCCATTTATGAGACTTGTTGCACTTGAGACAAATTGCAAGCTGGGGCTTGATATAGCAAAAACTAGTCATCGTGGAAATTTCACTATAAATCCATTTTGGAAAAGGTTCAGGATCTAAAACCTTTACAAGCCATAGATAACATTCCCATGTACCTTGTTTCAGAAGCACAACTTCTAATTCACTTTACTGTTTGAGTTATGATCAGTACAATATAGGGTTTCTGCCTTTTCCAGATCTCAGTCATAAACATGTGACCTAGGAAAAAAGGTAATAACTTCGGATAGGAAGATCCAAATGAAATTTCGTAAAAAGTGAGAGGTAGGGAATGGAATGTAGTTTGTCTAGTAAGTTGTTTAGAGGCCGAAGTTGAACCAGTGACAGGTGGCACTCCGTACAAGTTTCGCTCTCCTGTTTTATCCCATAAATAGGTCACGTTGCGACACTTGGCATAAATCTCTCTTAGAGAATCCATTTGAGGTCAAACCTATGGGGTTGGAAAGATAACAGGTCAAGCTACCACATGAAAAAGTTTAAGACCCTGTAGATCTGAAATTTTGGAGTTACACTAGAAACAATCAGGTGCATATTTCTTTCAAAACATAATTGGATTTTGAGCACCTTCATTCATGGCTCCAGGAATTTAGGGTTTCGGAGAAAGTTGGAATTTTTGCAATCAGAGACCACAGCTGGATTCTCCTCATCAAAATAGAAATTTAGAGACCAAGATCGATTTTTTTGGTTGGGCAGAAGGCCGAGCTTGATCAAACCGTAGTTCGGGACTTTGATCGAAAAAGTGGAAAATTAGGGCTTCTACAAAAGTTGGAATTTTTGAATTTTGTGACCATGGATGGAAGCTCCTTGAAAAAATCAAAGTTTAGAGCTTTGGATCAAACTATTTGGTTGGGTGAAGCTCCAGGAAACTCAATTCCTAATTCAGGGTCCTCCCTAGTGAATCCGGAAGATTGAAAAGCAAATTTGAGGGGTGAAACTTTGCAGTTTTCAAATTCTGAGTATACCAGGTTGATTAGCTCATCAAGGTGCATCTTTCTATCCTTTCAGAAGTTTGAAATTCAAAGTTTGAATTTTTAGGGTTTCCCTGACAAACCCTAATCCAGCTCCAGATCCAGTTTCTACAAATCAAGTGGATTGGGTTAATCCTAGAATAGAATGGTTTGGTCACCTGCATAAGTGAAGAAGTTATAGTTTCAGAGGGATATGAGGCTAAGGCCTTACATAAGAAGATTACAAGCAATCTCGACAGGTATGACTTATCCAGGTATGTTTCGAGATCTGTTCATGATTAAGTTTATGTTTGTCTTCATTAAGGTTAGTACAATATTGATTAACTTTAGACTTGTCGTATCACCTTAATAAAATTATGAATGCAGATATTCATTGATTAGGGTTTTGACACTTATGATTGTACTAATGCATTTTGGTTTTGTATGAGGTTGATGTTGTCCGCTAACATGAAAGGTACATCAAGAAAGACAAATCATGTTCTAGTTCAAGAACATATGACCATGGTGACATGAAGACAAAGATTCATCCATTGTCATGGATCACATAGAAGCTCTACTTATGAGGTATGTATAATTTGGTTCTACAATGCTTAAACTATGAGATATACAGGTTACTAGCGCAAGTCATTGAAGAGAACAAGAAGACATTGCTAGAGATAACTAGCAAATATGATAACCAAATATGTTTTTCCTATATCAAGTTAGAATCCTACCTTGTGTTAGGATCTTATACTGTTGTATGGTTGATAATGATTATTCATGAAGTTAGAAGTGTAAGTAATCAAGGGTTTATGCATATTATGTCTCTTACCTTGATTGATGATATGACTAACCAGAATAGTTCTTTGGTCAAATAAAGAATATGCATGAGTAAAAGAAGTATTCCCTGAAACCTTGAATACTAATGTTATTATCTGTGTTTGAAATGATCATGACTATACATGTTTAAGATTATTGTGTTTTGATAGTATTAAGATTATACTAATGAATGTATGTATGAGACCTCGAGGATAACACAATGATGATACTAGTAAGTATGCATAAGTGATCGAGGATGGATATAAGTTCAAGGACAGGTAATCCAGGAAGAAAAGATCAAGAGGGAGCACACTCCAGTAGTTCCTGCAAGGAAGAAAATGTTGAGAGGGAGTCCACCCTATAGACCAAACAAAGATAAGTATTTGAATTTTCATTTCTTGAATATTTGTTTGTTTAAATAATATTGTTCAATGATGTATATGCTTATGTTCCTAGACTTAGGCTGTGTATTATGCATATTAGAATAATTGCATTAATGAACAGTATACTACTAATATGCATGTGATGGGTAAGTGTCCTATGGCACTGTACAACATTCCATTGCTACTTATCTAGAATGAAACCTCTTTGCTGACATGTTGGGAGTTGCACACACTCTTAACAATGTTCTGGTAGAGATTGGAAGGCATCTAGAAAGTTATGGGATATGGATAAATGTTGTATTGAAGCATTGGCTAAGATAATTGCATGACTGCATAACATATTTATTTATGTGTAAGAATTTGTTCCGAAAACTATGAGATGTTTCTAATCATGCAATTTAACTTGTTTTGTAGGAAAGATCGTGTACAATCACCTACAAAAGAAGGACTACAACATTTGTTCCAACAACGAAGTTCAAACTATCTATTGAAGATATTGAAGAATATGAAGTTCCCAGGATACGGGATGCAGTAATAGAAAAATGCCATGATCGAGGAGTGCCAGTCGATCATGAAGAATGATGTTTGGGATGCAGTCCGAAGACCTGAAGGGAAGTCTGTTGTGACTTCCAAGTGGATCTATAAGATCAAGCATGCTATAGATGGTAGCATAGAAAAATACAAAGCAAGCTTTGTAGCTTGTGGCTTCTCTTAGAAAGAGGGAATAGACTATGAAGAGACTTTTGCACTGGTAGCCAGATACACTTCCATTAGATCAGTACTTGCTCTGGCTGTAGTGATGAAATGTAAGATACACTAGATGGATGTCAAAGACAGCTTTCTTGAATGGTGTAAGTCGAAGAGGAAGTGTATGTGGAACAACCACTTGGTTTTGAGACATATGACAGGGAGTCATATGTGTGCAGGTTGAAGAAAGCCTTGTATGGCTTGAAGCAAGCTCCTAGGACTTGGTATGGTAGGATAGACAACTTTCTATCCAGTTTGGGCTTTACCAAGAGCAAAGCGGATTTCAACCTTTACTATAAGGTTGAGGAAGGCAATCCAGTGATACTACTTCTGTATGTGGATGACCTGTTTGTTACAAGTGAGGATAGATTGATTTCCGATACGAAGAGGAAGCTTGCTGCCGAGTTCGAGATGAAGGACTTAGGTATGATGCACTACTTTCTAGGTATGTAGGTGTGGCAGAGAACAGATGGAATCTTCCTTGGACAAGGGAAGTATGCAGAAGAGATCCTGAAGAGGTTCGGGACGATGGATTGCAAGGCCATGGCCACACCTATGGCATCGAACCTAAAGCTTCTGTGTGATGCTTCATCTGATCTGGTTGATGCCACAATGTATCGTCAGATGATTGGGTCCTTGATGAACCCGACGAATACAAGACTAGAAATCTACTTTGCGGTGAACACATTGAGCCAGTTCCTGACGGATCAAAGAGATGTTCACCTGGTTGCTGTAAAGCATATTATGAAGTATCTGAAGGGTACAATTGATTATGGGCTCAAGTATGATGTGAATCAAAAGTTTAACCTACAGGGTTATGTTGATTCAGATTGGGCAGGCAGTGCTGCAGATAGGAAGAGCACTTCTTGATGCTGCTTCAGTATGGGATCAGGTGTGATCTCTTGGTTTAGAAGGAAGCAGTCCTGTGTAGCATTGAGTACAACCGAAGCAGAGTATGTTGCAGCTTGTTCGGCTAGTTGTGAGGCAATATGGTTGAGGAAGCTACTATCTGAGTTATTTGATCTCCCGTTGGATGCTACTAGTATCTTTTGTGACAACTAGAGTTGTGTGAAGCTATCTGAGAACCCAGTGTTCCATGACAAGTCGAAGCACATTGAGATCAAATATCACTATATCAGGGATATAGTGTAGAGAGGAGCAGTGAAGCTCCTGTATGTTGCGATGGATGAGCAGGTTGCAGATGTGTTGACGAAACTACTAGCCAGAGTGAAGTTTGAGTACTTCAGAGAGAGGCTTAGTGTTCTTCAGATTGAGGATACTTTGAGGAATAATTGATGGACACATTTGTAGGATCCATTCCAAGCATGGTGAGAGGAGGATCCTTCCCATGGCTGTGGATATAAGCGCGATGTGTTGAGCATCAAGACAATGCTCTAGTTACTGCTCTATATATGCATCATGTTGGATGCTTGTTATGATTAGTTGGATCATGTATATGTATATGCATCATGTTGGATGCTTGATATGATCAGTTGGATCATGTATTTATGTATGCATCATATTGGATGCTTGATATGATTAGTTGGATCATGGATTTGTACATGTATCAGGTGGATACATTGTATGATCAGGTAGATCATGTATGATGATATGTATCAGGTGGATACATTGTATGATCAAGTAGATCATGTATGATGATATGTATCAGGTGGATACTTGGTATGTATCAGGTGGATGCATTGTATGATCAGGATGATCATGTATGACGAGCTTCAGGATGTTGCTTTAGATGATATGCATCAGGATGATGCTATGATGATGATCAGGATAATCATGGATGACGAGCTTCAGGATGTTGCTCCAGATGATATGCATCAGGATGATGCTATGATTATGATCAGGATGATCATGGATGACGAGCTTCAGGATGTTGCTCCAGATGATATGCATCAGGATGATGCTATGATGATGATCAGGATGATCATGGATGACGAGCTTCAGGATGTTGCTCCAAATGATATGCATCAAGATGATGTTATGATGATGATCAGGTTGATCATGTGATGATGTACATTGGGATGATGTATGGTGAGTATCAGGTTGATACTTTGTGGTCGTGGACAGGTTGTGCAAGGGTAGCATGTAATAAGTCCTAGAGATTTGGACAGGTTGTGCTAGTCATGTAAAAGGCCTCAGATGCTCTTTAGAGATATTGCTTGGCAAGACACTCTTTTAAGGTTTTGCTAGACCACTTGTAATAAGTCCTGGAGATCTGGACAGGTTGTGCTAGTCACGTAAAAGGCCTCAGATGCTCTTTAGAGATATTGCTTGGAAAGACACTCTTTTAAGGTTTTGTGGGGACCACATGTAATAAGTCCTAGAGATCGGGACAGGTTGTGCTAGTCACGTAAAAGGCCTCAGATGCTCTTTAGAGATCTTGCTTAGAAAGACACTCTTTAAGGTTTTGTGGTAGGGGTCACATGTAATAAGTCCTGGAGATCGGGATAGGTTGTGCTAGACACGTAAAAGGCCTCGGATGCTCTTTAGAGATCTTGCTAGGAAAGACACTCTTTTAAGGTTTTGTGACAGTCACATGTAAGTGGACCTAGGAGATATTTTCAGTCGTGCTTCGGCACATAAAGGATCCTGGGATACTCTTTCGAGGAATTGTGACGCACATAATAAGTCCTGAGGATTCCACAGTATGGCCAGTATTGATGAAGACCTATAGGTGGTGGGCCTACATCCAGTATGAAAAAGGGCTGGCTCTGTAGAACTTTCTATGATGAGCAGAATTCAGATATAGCCCAGTGATTGAGATGTCGAGTACAGCAGCAGTGATGATGATGATGCTCCATGATCCAATGACGATGATCCAGAATTGAAGACTTGTTCCTATGTGTATTGATGACTTGTGTCTAGAGAATACCTTCCTAGTTAAGAGGGAGTGTTGATGTATTTGTAACTTCGGAAGATATTCTTCTATGTATTACATTTGTACTTTATTATATCCCCAATGGAGATGTATTATTCCTCCGATTGGAAGTGTCATCATGTGTACTTACATGTGTCGCAAGTTATATTTTAAGTGTTGTAACTTATACTTGATAGGTTATTAGACCACCTTGATGGGGTCGGCCCTGTATGAGTCATGTGGGTCAAAGGGTTATTAGACCACCCTAGTAGGGGTCGGCCCAGTCAGCATTGTGTTAAGTGGTTAAGTTGAGGCCGACCTAGTTGAGTAAAGGTCAAGTCAAGTTAGTGTATAAATAGAGAGTCTCTCTCTCTCTCATTTTACACATTCTATTTTTTCACTCACTTCGTATTAGTGAGAGAGGAGGAGTGCGCACTAGTGGAAGAGGAGTATGCTGCTGCTATCATCTATCTCTTGGGTTTGATCATGGTGATCCTTGTATTGATGCTTATTCTATCTCTGAGGAAGTTGCGGGGTTTTTCACCTTCTTGGTTTTCCCTGGTGAAATTTTTTGTGTCTCTTGTCTCTTTTCTTTTATGCTTGATATCCTGTACATGTTATTCGTTCAGTTAAGATATCAGATCAGAATGTATTAAATTCTGAAAAACAAACATTGAAGAGCTGGAAAAACGCTCTCTTGGAATGAAAATAAAAATTTGTAACTCTCGAGACAGAGAGGGGGTAGGATATAGGGAATTGGGAGAGCATGAGAGAACTCTCAAGGAGACATGTACAGTCCTATTGTTAATGGAAAAATAAATTCACAATATTGTGTGTAATGGTTCTTTACATTCTATATGTAAATGTTTAGATAATTTGAGGTGAATGATTGTAGGTAGGTGTATAGCTACTGTGTGCAAATAAGCCCTGACAAAGGAGGAATGGGAAGAATCTCTGCATATGAGATTCCAGTCATTAAATGAATTTGGGTAGAACCTCAGGGTTCCAAGTTCTGTGAAGAGTTTCTCAGACTTTGTGTACTTTTGGAGAAGTCAGTAACAAAAGTCTCACGAAGGCCAAGAAGGGGGAGACTACAAATGATAGATGGCGACCTGTTATGAATGCAAAACGCAGGTACTTACCTGTATTTAGTTAGCTACCATAAATGAAAACCTCAATAGATTTAGGGTATGTGTATATATAGAGAAGAGATCCCAAGCCCGATGGGGAGACTATGCACCTATGGCCATCGAACGGTTACAAGTCGAGGGAGACCAAACTGGTTTGCAATTGAGGTTGAACAGCATTGATTGAACACTGGAATGAGCTATGTATTTTTCTGATTTGTTGTAGGCTTGCAGAGGTGAACAGAGCGTCGCTTACATAAATGGATGCTTCCTGTACATATCGATGATGATCGAACAATGGTAAGGGTAGTCAAAGAAGTGATGTGCATAGTCAATATGTTTTGGCATTGAGATGGCCATTGGGTGCATGCAGAAGGTCTCGTGGTTATAAAGGAGGTTCTCTATAATGTCGGTTTAAGTGCCTCTAAATATTTGGGACAAGCCATTGGATATAGGGTGAGGTCACATGAAGTGGAAGGAAGCACCAGGGTATGTGCAATCCATGTTTTGAACGAGTGTGATAGCCAGTGATAAGGAGTTGGTTATGTGCGAAGGGTCTTACGAGCACTTGAAAGAATTGGCGATAGTCACCAAATATGAAGGTATGTGTTAAGTTAAATACCACTACTAAGTTTTTCACTGTGCTGGGATATACATAAAGTTTTAGGTGTATAACAGCAGGCTAGAGAGTTATATACTTAGTGATTTTACTTTGTATATAAGTTCTGACCCTAAGAGTAGTGTTTTCGATCACAAGAAGAGTCTACATATGTATGTTATGTTAGATAGGTTGAATAAGTGATTAGAGTGCTAGAAATGAAGAGCCCTTGGTTGAATTAAGTTAGGCTAACAGCACTAAGGACATGAAGAGAACTCAGGAGTTCTAAATCCTTAGTAGAATTTCATAAAATAGAAGAGTGTGTGTAAGATAAAAACACATGAAAGAGACATGGATCCTTGGGAAAATAGACAGGCTCCTGACTGGGTCTAGATAGTCCTAGCCTGGGGTCTACCATCAACCTACAGTGGTTGAAGTGATTTAGTCTGTGATTATGCCGAGTAAAGACTTTGTAGGAGATTTGGACAAGGCATCATTTTGTAAGACAGGTTACTAATGGAGGTGGAGTGGTCCATACTCGATCAATTTGTGTAGACATGTTCACAAAACCAGTATTATCAAAGGAGCCGTCGTAGTGTTTGGCTTCTCTTGGCTTGCATAAAAGGTGATGAATGAAATAGGAAAAGGCATTAGGTAAATTGAATTTCAAGGTGGAGATTGTTGGACTGTGAAAACCAATTAACCAATTTAGGTTAAGGAGGTTCATGGTGGTTTCAACAACATTCTATTGTTGGAATTAGTGAGCAATAATAGGGGGAAACAATTGTTAAATTTTGAGCATTAATTCACAATACTCTAGGATCTTTACTAAGAGAATAACATGTACAATATATCAATGCATATCAATCATAACAAGCATGTCAATCATCACAAGAAGAAAAAGCATGAGAGAAAATAGACACACAGAGTTTCCGTGGGGAAAACCCTAAGGCGAAAAACCCCACAACTTCCTCAGAGATATATAGAGAAATAGCTCAACCAAAGTACAACCAAAGTACAAGAGATAGACTCGTCTTAACAGCTGATCCTCCTCCTCATAAGTGCGCCACTTTTCGAGTGAAGGAATAATGAGTTTCTGAGTGATCCAAATAGAGATCTCCCGATCTCTATTTATACTTGTCCTATTTTCCCAATAACCTTATGGGGCCGACTTGTCTAGCTAGGTATAATAACTTCATATTAGATTATATCGGTCTGACCCCTTACAAGGTGGTCTAATAACCCATCGGCAAGTTAACACACTTGCGACACTTGTCAATACAAATGAAGACACTTCCGTATAGAGGAATAATACATCTCTATAGGAGTACAATAAATATATAAATGAAATACATTCCAAATTTACATATACATCAACACTTCCTCTTAACTAGGAAGGTATTTCTTGACACAGATCTGCTAGCACAAGTCTTCTTCTTTGGATCATCGTCATCGATGCATGTATCATCGTCATCATCACTGCTGCTGCTATCTCAACCAATCTCTGAATTTACTCATCATAGGAAGTTCTACAGAGCCAGTCCTTTTTCATACTGGATGTAGGCCCACCACCTGTAGGTATTCATCATCAATGGCCATAATATGGATCCCAAGACTGATTACGTGCGTCAAAAAAACCTAGCACAGATTATAGGTTCTTTTACATGTTGACCTTCATAAAACCTACTCAGAGCATCCCAGGATGTTACAAGCAAACTGCTCTACCTGTCTGGATCTCAATAGAGCATCCCAGGCTATTACGAGCACACCGCTCTACCTGTCCAGATTTTAAAGGATCTTTTCTATGTGAACTTTTGCAAAACCTACTCAAAGCATCCTAGCGTAGACTATAGGATCTCGATAGAGCAACCCAAGATGTTATGAGCACATTGCTCTACCTGTCCAGTTTTTAAAGGATCTTTTCTATGAGAAACTGTAGCAAAACCTACTCAGAGCATCCTAGCGCAGACTATAGGATCTCGATAGAGCAACCCAGGATGTTACGAGCACACTGATCTACCTGTCCGATTTTTAAAGGATCTTTTCTATGCTACCTGTAGAAAACCCTTGAAAGAGCATCCTAGCATAGACTATAGGATCTCCCAGGATATTTTCTATGCTACCTGCACAACCTGTCCATGGCCACAGAGTATCAAACTGATACTCACCATACATCATCCTAATGTACATCATCACATGATCAACTTGATCATCATCATAGCATCAACCTGATGCATATCATCTGGAGCGACATCCTAAAGCTCGTCATCTATGATCATCCCGATCAGCATAGCATCAACCTGATGCATATCATCTGGAGCAACATCCTGAAGCTTGTCATCTGTGATCACCCTGATCAAACAATATATCCATCTGATGCATACAATGCATCCATCTGATATACATAAGTACATGATCACACTGATCATACAAGTATCCACCTGATACATATACAAATACATGATCTACTTGATCATATCCAACATCAACATGATGCGTACATACATACATATAAATGATCCAACTGATCATATCCAGCATCAACATGATGCATACATACATACATATAAATGATCCAAATGATCATATCCAACATCCAACATGATGCATGCAGAGCAGTAACTGGAGCATCATCTTGATGCTCATCATCCAGTGCTTACATCCATAGCCATGTGAAGGATCCTCCTTCCAACATGCTTGGAATGGCTTCAGCAAATGTCTCCATCCCTTCTTCCTCGAAGTGTCATCACTCTGAAGAACACCAAGCCTCTCTCTGAAGTACTCGAACTTCACTCTGGCTAGTGGCTTCATCAGTACATCTGCAATCTGCTCATCTGTCGCAACATACAGGAGCTTCACTGCTCCTTTTTGCACCATATCCCTGATATAGTGATATTTGATCTCTATGTGTTTTGACCTTTCGTGGAACACCGGGTTCTCAGACAACTTCACACAACTCTGGTTGTCACAAAAGATACCAGTAGCCTCCAGTGGGAGATAAAATAACTCAGACAGTAGCTTCCAAATTCATACTGCCTCACAAGTAGCCGAACAGGCTGCAACATACTCTGCCTCGACTGTACTCAGTGCTACGCAGGACTGCTTCCTACTAAAACAAAAGATCACACCTGATCCCATACTGAAGCAACACCCAGATGTGCTCTTCCTATCTGTAGCACTGCCTGCCCAATCTGAATCAACATAACCCTGTAGGTTAAACTTTTGATTCGCTTCATACTTGATCCCATAATCAACTGTACCCTTCAGGTACCTCAGAATATGCTTTACAACATTCAGGTGAACACTCCTCGGATCCATCAGGAACTGGCTCAATGTGTTCACCGCAAAGCAAATATCTGGTCTCGTGTTCGTCAGGTACACCAAGGAACCAATCATCTGACGATACATAGAGACATCAACCGGCTCAGATGAAGCATCACACAGAAGCTTCAGATTCGATGCCATAGGTGTGGCCATGGCCTTGCAATCCATCATCCTGAACCTCTTCAGGATATCTACTGTGTACTTCCTTTGTCCAAGGAAGATCCCATCTGCACTCTGCCACACCTCCATACCTAGAAAATAGTGCATCATCCCCAAGTCCTTCATATCGAACTCAGCAGCAAGCTTCCTCTTTGTATTGAAAATCGATCTGCCATCTCCTGTTACAAATAGGTCATCCACATACAGGAGTAGAATCACAGGATTCCCTTCCTCAACCTTGTAGTAAAGGTTGGAATCTGCTTTACTCTTGGTAAAGCCCAAACTGGATAGGAAACTATCCATCCTACCATAGCAAGTCCTCGAAGCTTGTTTTAAACCAGCATAGATCAAAATCCTAGGCTCTATCAAGCACCGAGAAGGATCAAATCTCCTGAGATGTAAACTTCTCCTTGAATAGCTCCTTCAATGCAATACCTGAGCTACCTAATCCTAAGCTCTAAAGTCTCTAGTTTAAGTCTCATATTTACTTTTTACTTTGTATTATTTTGTTACTTGGCAAACTCTACAAACACTCTAAAATCTCATATTTACTTTTTACTTTGTATTAAAAGTAAAAAGTAAAGTCTCTAGTTTAAGTCTCATATTTACTTTTTACTTTGTATTATTTTTTTTTTTTTATGACTGTCATAATATTTATCACCTAATCCTAAGCTCTAAAGTCTCTAGTTTAAGTCTCATATTTACTTTTTACTTTGTATTATTCTTTTTTGTTTATGGCCGACATAATATTTATTACTTTTTACTTTTTATTATTCTTTTTTGTTTACTTTGTATTATTTTTTTTATGGCCTACAAACACTCGACTTACAAGATCTCCCTCATACAAATGTTATTTATGGCCGATAATATCGACAAACACTCGACTTACAAGATCTCCCTCATACAAATGTTATTTATGGTCAACAATATGGACAAACACTCGACTAACAATATCTCCCTCATACTAGAGCGCCTCTTGGCGCAACTATACAAGGCTTTCTTCAATATACATACATATGACTCGCTGTCATGTGTTTCAAAACCGAGTGGCTGCTCCACATATACTTCCTCTTCAACTACACCATTCAAGAAAGAAGTCTTGACATCCATCTTGTGTATCTTCCATTTCATCGTTGCAGCTAGAGCAAGTATTGATCTGATGGAAGTGTACTTGGCTACAGGAGCAAAAGTTTCTTCATAGTCTATTCCCTCTTTTTTTAAAAAGCCACGAGCTACAAATCTTTCCTTGTATTTCTCTATGTTGCCATCTGCATCATGCTTGATCTTGTAGATCCATTTGGAAGTCACAACAGACTTCCCTTCAGGTCTTGGGACAACATCCCAAACATCATTCTTCATTATTGATTGGTATTCTTCGACCATGGCATCCTTCCATTCGTTCTTTTCTGCTGCTTCTTCATAACTGGAAGGTTCTTTGTTTATGATGTCACAGAGTAAAGCAACATAGCTGGTATGAGATCTAGTTCTCTTCTTTGCTCTATGTTCTTCTTCTGGAATGCCATATCTTTCTGCATCTTGAATGAGCTCTCTAGCCCATGCAGGTTTCCTCCTGTGAGAGTTATTCTCACAGGGTGGGTCTACAGGTTCTTGCGGATCTTCAATTTCACGAACTGTATCTGGAATTGCTTCAGTCATGGTAGTGTCTTGAAATCTAGTTTCCTTAGGTTCTTCATAAACTTCAACAGGTGTCTTCCTTGATTTGATGAATGCTGAGTTTTCATCAAATGTCACATCCCTGCTGACATCAATCTTCTTGAACCCTGGAAAGTATATTCTTTAAGCCTTCGAGCTTTCACTGTAACCCACAAAGATACCCTTCTTTCCTGAAGGATCTAGCTTGGTCCTCTTTTCCTTTGGGACATGAGTGTATACTGGGCAACCAAATAGTCTGAGATGGCTGACTTCAGGTTTCTTACAAGAGAAGACTTCTTCTAGTGTCTTGTTGTCCAATATCTTGTGGGGTGTTCTGTTCTGCACATATACAGCTGTCCTAGCTTCTTCTGTCTATAGATGCATAGGTAGATCCTGATCATGCAACATTGCCCTTGTTGCTTCCATGATTGTTCTGTTCTTTCTTTCTGCAACTCCATTTTGTTGTGGATTGTAAGCAGCACTCAACTCCATCTTAATCCCTGAATCATTGCATAGCTTCTTGAAGTCACCTGAAGTGAATTCTCCACGATTGTCGGATCTGAATATTTTGATCTTCTTATCAATTTGGTTCTCCATCAAGGTTTTGAATTCCTTGAACTTATCCAACACTTCATCTTTGTTCTTCAAGAAGTAAACCCAAGTCTTCCTGGAGAAGTCATCAATGAAAGAGACATAGTAAACATATCCACTCAGAGAATTGGATGACATTGGACCACATACATCGGAGTGGATAATTTCCAAGATATCTTTTGCCTTGCTTTCACTGCTTGGAAATGCCTTTTTTATGTTCTTTCCTTTTGCACATCCTTTGCAAACACCTTCATGCTTGGTCTTAATTTCAGGAAGACCTTCTACAGCTTTACTTGCAATTGGTAATGCTCTGTAGTGCATATGTGCAAGTCTTCTATGCCAAAGTTCACTTGGCTCTATGGAATCATGCACCATGGCATGTTCAGGTTGTCCTTTCAATTTACACAATCCTCCCTCTTGTTCTCCAATCACCACTGCATCATCAATAGTTTTACCCTTTGGCCACATTAGGACTTGTCCATGTACAAATGCAACCCCCATGCCTTTTGCATCCAATGCAGAGATGGAGAGTAGATTCTTCTTGAGCCCAGGTACATAGAGAACTTCTTTCATCTTCAAAGAATTTTTAGAATCTAGATTGTAGGAGGCTTCACCACTTCCTTTGATAGGGTATTGATAGTCATCCCCAAGTTTCACTTTATGGGGTGATTCATGTTCAGATATATTTATAAAAGATTCTTTAAACCCAGTCATGTGTTTGGAAGCCCCACTGTCAATTAACCAATCATTACAACCATGAGAGATAGTACCTGTGAGAGTAGAGATTAGAACATACTCTTCTTCACTTGATGAGTCATCATCATCACTTTTTGCTCTAGCTTTCTTCTTGGGAGGTTCATCATCCTCAGCAGCATGAGAATGATATATTCTTTTACTGTTCTTCTTCTTCTTATTGAAGTTGTTGTTGTTGTCTTTCTTCTTCTTGGGATAGTCTGAAGCAAAGTGTCATTTCTCATTGCATTCAAAACATCAAACATGAGATATATCTTTCTTCTTGTGATGAGGGTGAGAATGTTTCTTGTTATGAGATCTCTCCCTCTTAAACTTGCTTCCCTTGGTGTGAGCTGTGAGAGATTGATCTTCATTCCCCATCTTTTCTTCTCGGGCCACAAGCCTTGCTTCTTCTTGAGAGCATTCCTCCCACAGTCTACTGAAGGAGACCAACTTCTTTCTTGCACAGATTCCTTGGATAAAGGAATCCCATGACCTGGGTAGGCCATTTAGTGTGGTCATAACAACTTCACCATTGTCTGCTACTTCATCCACAACTTCAAGTTGTTCCTTGATCTGAGAGACCTTGGAGAAGTAAGATTGAATGGTCTCTCCATTCAACATCTTGATCCCTTTCAATTGATTCCGCAGAGTCATCTTCCGATTTATGTTTTTCCCTTCAAATAACTTGGCCAGGGAGTCAAACATCTCCTTGGGTGTCTTTAGAGATGACACATGTGGTATGAGATGGTCTTTGATAGAATCAACAATGATTCTCTTTTCCTTGACCAAGTTCTTCTTATGCAATAAATTAGCCTCTTCATCCTCTGGGATAGGGACCTCAGAGCTGATGTAGGAGTCCAATTCATTTTCTTCCAGGATTAACCCAATCATATACTTCCAAGCTCAGATGTTATCATCCCCTTCAAGCTTATCCTCAAGCTTGGTGTGGTGATACATCTTAAAGAGTACTTCAAATGGAAATAGAAGAGATTTAGGTCTTACCACTTGTTTTGCTGAAAACTAGATCTGGTCTTGGATTAGGGTTTGTCGAAAAAACCCTAAAAATTCAAAAAGTGAATTTAAACTTTCTGAAAGGATAGAAAGATGCGCCTTGATGATCTGATCAACTTGGTGTATTCAGAATTTGAGATCTGCAAAGGTTCACCCTTCAGAAATGCCTTTTAGTCTTTTCGGGTTCACTAAGGAGGACCTTAAATTAGGGTTTGAGATTCCCGAAGATTTACCCAGCCAAAAATCTCGATCCAAAGCTCTAAACTTCGATTTTTCCAAGGGGCTTCCAGCTATGTCTTCAGATTTCAAAAATGCCTATTTTTGTGGAAACCCTAATGTTTAGGGCCAAATCTGAAAATGCTCAGAATTGAATTTTGATTGGACAGATAGATTCTCCTTGATGAGTAGAGTCAATCTACTATACTCCCTTTCCAAAATCTATGGAGAGAAACCCAATAAGCAAGAAACCCTAGTTTCTGTCACTACACAATGTCTTCTTCTTAGGTTAGCTCTGATACCATGTTAAATTTTGAGCATTAATTCGCAATACTCTAGGATCTTTACAGAGAGAATAACATGTACAGTATATCAATGCATATCAATCATAACAAGCATGTCAATCATCACAAGAAGCAAAAGCATGAGAGACAATAGACACACAGAGTTTCCGTGGGGAAAACCCTAAGGTGAAAAACCCCACAACTTCCTCAAAGATAGATAGAGCAATAGCTCAACCAAAGTACAAGAGATAGGCTCCTCTTAGTAGCTAATCCTCCTCCTCACAAGTGCACCACTTTCCAAGTGAAGGAAGAATGAGTTTCTGAGTGATCCAAATAGAGATCTCCCGATCTCTATTTATACTTGTCCTGTTTTCCCAATAACCTTATGGGGCCGACTTGTCTAGCTAGATACAATAACTTCATATTACATTATATCGGGCCGACCCCTTACAAGGTGGTCTAATAACCCATCGGCAAGTTAACACACTTGCGACACTTGTCAATACAAATGACGACACTTCCATATAGAGGAATAATACATCTCTATAGGAGTACAATAAATATATAAATGAAATACATTCCGAAGTTACATATACATCAAAAACAATTAATGCAAGTAGTTTTGCATAACTGTGTAGAGAATTATTTAAATATGTATGCCTAAGAAGAAAATATTGAGCGACGGCTTCAATCCCTCTCCTGGGTTGTTGGTTGTAATCTCTTGTTGGTTGAGCAATAAGATATCATTTGCCATTGCCCCATGGATGTTTACCCTGCAGGGGTTTTACCACTTAAAATATTTGTATCCTAACTATTACACATCTGGGGTTTTTTTAATCTGAAATTTTTTACACATCAAGGAAACATTTACCCCTCAAAAACTTGGATCCCTCTCGATGCTTAATATATCCGTTTTTAAGATGGATCTATGCTGGTTTTATTTATTTTTGTTATGATCCGACATTAATTTTTTTTAATTACTTTTTATTTTTTTATAAGTTATGAGATGACATGGGAATGTTACGTTACATAACGTGACAAATGTGACAACATATTCCCCATATTGGATTGTAAGCACCTCGCTACTCTCGATGAAAAATATATTAACACTGAAGACAAATGTTCCTCCTTGAAAAATGACAAGCACAAAAATATAATGAAAGAATTTAGATCAAACAAACACTTGAAATATTTAACCTAACTTAGATACCAATAATGCTACACAAACTATTGGAAATCAATTCAACAATACACAGTTAACACGCTTAGAAAATATGAATTTGAAATATGCAACTTTGTTTATTCCCGAATTGAAAAAACAGTAAACTTCTACACCCAAAATCATAATAGTCACACACTTTCAATGGTCCCCCTCTACCTCTTGAGCTTTCATTGCTTTTGTACATGCATGGAAGATCTTGGTGGATTAATGCATTTAAGCTCTTTTCCATCGTTAGATTTGTAGTTACATGATTAGTTTATTGACCATGATTAAACATGCCATGTTTCTTATCTGGTACATTTGGTACCAAACATTATGTCCCTCGAAGACACTATCAAAGAATAAGGTAATTTATTTATTTATTTTGGAAAAGTACACCTTAGTAGTTATATTACAGTTCCAAATGATTGGATTAGATGTATATTACATCAGGGGCCACCAAGCTGGGACGCTCTCCAATATAGGCAAGAAGAGCCAACATGTTAGCCTTTTTCTCATTGTTTCATTTTAATCTTCTCCTTTAAAACAAATTGAGAATGTGCATGCATGCATAAGAACTATTGCATATAGTACATATCTTCAATCGATGGTGGCTTGTGTTAGCCTTTTGTTTGATGGTGTCTTATGTTTAGATGCAACAACCAATATAAATTTTCCTTCATATTGGTGATTTGCAAATTTAAATATTATCTCTTTCATACCAAATTCTTGTATTTTGAATTTGTAGAAGAGACTCTTTTTCTCTCTCTCATACACCGTGGCTTGCTAAAGTTTAAATAAAATCAACTTGGCTTCTTTTATTTTTACATTGTAAAGCATTTATGCACTGAACTTTTAGTACTTATTTTGGTAGGGAAGAGGTATAAGAAATCATAATATGTAAAATATAGTGAAATCTTTTGGGAGCTTCATGGGTCATTGTTGACATTGTGAATTATAAGTTGATTCATTCATTTTGTATTCTCTGCTGTAGAAATACATAAATTCGAGATGATTCTTTTACTATGAAGTTTAGTTATATTTATTGATTGATTTAGCATTCATTCCATAAATGATAAATCATATGTATGCTAAGATAACCATACATAATTTGAGTCACTTTACTATTTGATGTGTTGATTGTATCCTTCCTTAATATAGTGGTAATATGATTACTGGTCAAAATAGACATGTTTTCCCTGTAAATAACTACTAATATCACCAAGTTTCTTGGGTTGTAACTCGTAAGATTCTTCCATTGTGCAGTGTAGATGAGTGATAACATGAACCATTTGGTATGGCCTTAGAACTAAGTGGTATGGTCACAAGTTTGAACTAGGTAACTTAGGAAGACAACTACTTCATGATACATATGCATATGGTATTAACTGTAACTTTTAAGACAAATATAATTGAATATTCAAACAACATAAGAAAATTTAAATTTATGCACGAATACAAACATTTAGCACGAATACAAACATTAATGCTAAGGGATTGAATTTTCAAAGACATCGAGAAGTCATTAAAATAATGCTCTATATCTATATTATGGATTTAAATAGATCATATAACCCCCCTAACAAGAAATATACATTTCAATATTTCTAATGCATGCCGGAGTCGAAGGATTTGATGCCAAAATTCCAAAAACATTGAAATATTGCTTTGATTTTCTACATCTGTTATAGTGCCTTGCAAGAAAAATGAAAGTAATCTATAAGATATGTGATTTTCAATGACCTTGAGGAGCACTATTGGTTGTCATACTGTGATATGCATTAATGGAATTTCTTATTGTTTAGTCTTGCAGGGACTACAAATGCATAAAGTTATGAGTAAAAGCAACTTTCAGAAGTTTCAATTACTCTGTCTTGAAAAGTCATTGTTACCCCCTATAATGTTTACAAGTTGTTGGATTTTTGGATGGTACTAGGGTACACACATGTTGCTTATGTGTGTTTATTCAGAGGCTTGTTTCTCTTTGGTTCCTTCGATCATTGATGGGTGATGGATTAATGGTGTTTTGCTTGGTTACTTGCTTATCTCAGAGATTCGATGCCTTGGGTTCAAGTTGCTTGAGTTGTTGTACTAAGCACTTGGTTTCACATCCCTTGAATAACATGGGTGACCTAGGTGTTTGGTGTCATATTATTGTTGCATATTATGAGGATTCCCTAGCATGGGATCTTGATGGGATAGTGATTATTGTATGATAATCAACAAACAATTAGCGTTGAATATTGTTTAATTTTCCTAAATATTCCATGCCAACTCAATTGCAAGAAGCCAAGTAGCACTGTATTTCTAAGTACACTATGAACAACATGTGTCACATGCATGAAATATAGTTTGCAAGTTCATTTTCCAGCTGATCAAAGGGTATATTTTAGGCTGTAAGGTTGTCTAGAAGTAGTGAAGCAAAGGAGAACATCCTAAAGTATTGAGGATTGTTTCAAGTCCTAGAAGATGGTTCTTGATTTCTAAAGACACCCTCGTCCTGTAGTCTACTACCCACATTTGGATCAATAAAGGACATAATCAATCTATAGTTGGGATCAAGACACCCTCATCCTGTAGTCTACTACCCACATTTGGATCAATAAATGGCATAATCAATCTATAGTTGTGATCAAGACAATTGTTGTTATAGTTGTAGTTCGCCATGGAGTGATCCAACTTGGTTCCACAAATTTGACTATGGAAAATCTAGAGCTAGTAGACCATTGTAAGACTTTATTTGCAACTAATAATCATGTGGTGCTTATGGAGCAACGAATTGAAAAAAAGGGTTTACAAGAGCAGCTGTATGCATCTTCAACAAATGGTAGAAGTTATGTTCAGCCTTAGATTTCTGTTGGCTTCCAATGCCCACTTCAGGATTCTAAGATCGTGTCATCTCCTGCAGTTTTCTCTGGCTTCTCTGATTTTGATATATTAGGATGTGAGTCTGAGCTTGTATCTTGATTTGGGTTCTCTGAATTTGATAATTCTAATATGTATTTTTATTGGAGTTGAGTGATTTTCTATTTGATGATTCTTTGGGCAATTTTTTGAAGCCAATGATGTCATTGAGGGCTATGAAAATAAAAATTGTTGTTTTTTTATAGCCTCTGTTAAACAATTCAATTCCCTTATGATCTTTTGATCTGTCCAGTGGATGGACATGGTCTTATTTTTCAGTCATTGACTTGGTGTACCATATGGTTGGGCTTAACAGGTAGAAGGTATATAGACTTACAATAGCTAAGAAGAGTGTTGTATTTTCTCAGCAATAGAGAGACCACAATGAGATTTTGAGGATAAAACCTAGGTTACTTCTTCTCAACATGGTCTTTGTAATCAAAGGTAAGCTCCGTTGTGTTGCTTTCTAGGTAGCTGGTATATATTGCAAAGCTATATGGAATTTTATGGTCAATGAAAGAGTTGTTTATTGTGGATGTACTTCTAAATATGGTTTAATTTTTAGTAGGATTAGAATGGCATATTGATTGAAAATCTTGGGGATGCTTAGCATCAAAATGCAAGTTGATTCTTTTGAAAAAAAAGGAAGACGTGGGCCATAGATAAGAGTCTAATGTTATCTTGTGGAATCATTAATACCACACTATTATAAAATTTATAAAATTTTGTGTTTGAGGATCTCCTAGAATATGCATATTGTCCAATCTATGTTTTCTCATTTTTTTTTTAATGTTTTGTTTAAATTTATATCTCTAAACAACAAATTTATTTCCAAGCATGTCCTTTGTTTTGCTTGTTCTCAATTTTTTTACAAATTTTACCCATAAAATTTGTCAATTACCGGATTGACAAAAGATGAGTAGATGGATTATGCATGTTGTTTAGTTTGTGTTCTTCCTAATTCCCATGTGTTTTCTTGAAACAATTAATCTCTTTTCTAGCCTGGCCTTTGTGTTTATCGTGTATTCTAT
The DNA here is from genome assembly GCA_027924585.1 of Larix kaempferi. Classification (NCBI taxonomy): domain Eukaryota; kingdom Viridiplantae; phylum Streptophyta; class Pinopsida; order Pinales; family Pinaceae; genus Larix; species Larix kaempferi. The sequence continues at coordinate 4,978,681 of BSBM01000173.1, read as the reverse complement.
GCATTCTATGTCTATTAGACAACCATGTACATGCTTCTACTAAAAATGACATAATTGATTACTATTGTTGTAGAGAAATGAAAAAGGTAAGCTATTTGGTTTCTTCATTTACAACATAACGTGACAAGTTTGATTCATGCTTACCCTCAAGTATGGGTCAAGAAGTTACATGGCTTGCTCAATCAACTCAGAATCTTGGAAAGACATGTGGAATTTTATTTTGCGTGAAATTAAAAACATTTATAATAAAAACTTTATTTCTTTAACGGATCCTTTATGATGGTATCTAGTGACTTCACTTTCTTAGTCATTCTCTTAAATAATTAGTCTACACAAACTAAGGTTACGAGGTAAATCATGACATGGGACAAGGATGATAAAGGGAATGTATTTCATAATTTGTATATGTGAAGAAATCCACTCACACAATATATGCAGAAAATAATATTGCAAAGAAGAGATCCAAAGCCTCGATTGATATTTTAATCAAATGGGTTTAATATTATTTTTGCGCCGAGAGGCACTCTACAACCCAGTATGAAGGAGAACTTGTAGCATGTGTGAGTTTGTCGAGTAACAAAATAATACAAAGTAAAAAGTAATAAATATTATGTCAGCCATAAACAAAAAAGAATAATACAAAGTAAAAAGTAAACGTGAGACTTAAACTAGAGACTTTAGAGCTTAGGATTAGGTGATAAATATTATGTCAGTCATAAACAAAAAAGAATAATACAAAGTAAAAAGTAAATATGAGACTTAAACTAGAGACTTTAGTTTTTACTTTTAATACAAAGTAAAAAGTAAATATGAGATTTTAGAGTGTTTGTCGAGTAACAAAATAATACAAAGTAAACAAAAAAGAATAATACAAAGTAAAAGTAATAAATATTACAAAGTAAAACATAAATATGATACTTAAACTAGAGACTTTAGAGCTCAGGATTAGGTGGCTCAGGTATTGCACTCAAGGAGCTATTCAAGGAGAGGTTTGCACCTCGGAGATTTGATCCCACTCGGCGCTTGATAGAGCCTAGGATTTGGATCTAGGCTGGTGTACACCTCAACAATAGCATATGAAACACTAAGTTTCTTGAAGTTGATTCACCGACATTTATTTTGACTTCCTCATTTTAGAGTTTAAAAAGAGAAGCATTACAATTAGCTCAAAGAAGTGGGCAGCACAAATTGTCTACTTGTATTGATGAACACCCCCTCGAGGCTTGAGTCACTGAACATGAGCACATTTGTTCAACTAAATTGTTGTCACTACATGTATTCTTTTGTCAAAATCATTGAATACTTGTACTTGGCCAAGGGAATTGAACCTGTGTGAGTGGAATGAGATGTGCCATTATCTTCTCTAGTGAATGGCAATCCATTTGACACTTAATTCACATAATAATGTGACTTGTTTAAATATCCATCTAAAACTAAATACAATAATATTATGACCATCATTAGTGTTATATTAACCTCCCCTAATGGTCATATGTGAAACTCTGCCAAGTTTATCTCTAAACTTAACAAGTTGATTTTAACAAAGAGGCTTGGTGAGAATGTTTGTAGTCTGCTACTGGGTTTCACAGTGTTGTAGCTCGATCTCTCCATTATCTACAAGCTAGTGGATGTAGTGACAATGAACCTCCTACATGTTCTGTTCATTTACGAAACATTGGATTCTTGGATAGTTTTAACACATCTGGATTATCACAATAAATTATAGTTACATTGGGTTGTTTTATTTGCAAAATATAGTTTCTAATTTGAAACTATAATGCTCACAAGTTGTACTAATTGTTTACCTGTACTTTGTTTTAGAGGATGCGATTGCCATAGTTTGTTGCTTTTTACTTTGTTGCAAAATTGCAAGAGGTACTATAATACCCATTTTGTTATCCTTATTCTATACATGGATCATTGTGTAACATTTTGTCAATAGCACTATGTATTATAAGAAGGGCACCTTATATTGTATGTGGATTGTACATATGGAGCTAAGTTGTATGACATTGTAAAGTTACTAGTGGGGGTTCAATACCAAGCCCCACCATTGAGCATAATTAGCTTGCTTAGGGATATATTTTTTCCTTTCCTAAATTTATTATGAGGCCATGATGTAATCTCAAAACAAAAAACATAAGGTAATATAAGAGCATGATATGACAAAAGGCAAGCCAGTGGCGAGGACCTACCTAAGCATGCAACATGATAGATGTATCACTTGGCTAGTCCCTTTTTGAGTTGAAAAGTAGCATGGGAATAAAAAGGATTAGAAGAATAAAGTGGCACCTTAATTCATTCTCATTACATTTACAATGGTACCACACATTTTAAATCACCTTGGCGATTCCTCAAATTCTAATAATTGGGACCCTAGTTCTATGGAGCTGAAAGGTTTGGTGATAGACAATTTGAAAAGGCTAATCAAGCTTAGTGATGATAATGAGGAATAGAAAAATGAATTGATCAACCACAATAGTAGAGTAAGAGAATTATAATTTTGATTAGGCTTATGACTTTACAATAGAAGGGAGCACTATTATTTGAATGTCAACCCCATTGTTTGTTTAATGGGGCATAAATTGACGTGCATATAAACCCAATTTAGGATTTGAGACTATATATCGAATATTAGGGTGGATATTTGTTCCCTCTGAGTTTTCTATATTCTATTTTTGATGGTGCACTTATGCCATCCCTCATACCCATTTTGTATTTCCTTTTACCAATGTCAATTGCCCTATCAATTTTATAGAGATAGTGTTGTACGCAAAGTCATTTTAACACTTGTTAGTATCTCCTATGCATATTTAGTTTGTCCATTGGGACATGAAAATGTCATTATGCAATTGTCATCTATACACTCGTAAATAACAATGAATGGCATGTGGTAGTTAGCATGTGATTCTTCGTTATTTATATTGGTGATAGGATATCATAGCGTGCGCTAAGGACACGTGGTTTTATGTTCCTTATGATGGCACATGTTCATATAATGTTGATAATGTTGTGATGATGTGCTTTCACATGATATATTGGTAATGTTCCTTCGTATTCCTGATATTGCTATTATGGTCAACATATGATGTTGATGTACAATGATGTAAAATGGGTTATGTAGACTATGGTCCATAATATTCATGATTTATTTGTGATGCATATGATAGGATGATCATGTTATTTTGATGATGAGTGTTGGTTGTGGAGCCAGATCTTCCAGTCTCATAGATGATATTGCCTTAGCTATGCACCCCGGAGGACTGTACACCCATTCTGCATTTTTCGCCAGCTATTTTGTGGGCCCATGGTTTTGGGTATCCCGTGGTATTTTCCCATTGTATTTCCCCTATAAAAGAAAGACATTGTAATACGGATAGGGTATGGTGTATTAAGTTTTATGCATTGTAAATATCTCTGAGATCTGTGAAGAGAGACTGTGAGATAGTGAAGAGGAAGTGCAGCGGCTGTGCTGCAGGTTGTATCCCTTCACCTTGCTGGACGGTAATAATAATAAGGACTGCCAAATTCAGTGTGGATGTAGCCCAAGTTGGGGTGAACCATGATATATCTGTGTCTCTCTTGTAATGTGTGTGTGATTATATTTGCATTTTTGTTTATTGTTATTGCTCTGCGATCCTGTTTTTCTAACATATGAGGTCATGTTGTTCTATGCTATTCATGTCAATAGTATGATGATGATAATCCATGATGATTATATAATTTAATGTTACGATGATGATAATCCATGATGATTATATAATTTAATGTTATGATGATGATTATACAATTTAATGTTATGATGATGATAATCCATGATGATTATATAATTTATGTTATGATGTTACAATCTTATGATGGCATGAGATAGCATGCAAATGTTTACTATTCATGATGTTATGATGGAAATGATGGTGTATGATAATGTCATGTTCCTTGATACTCATGATGATATTATGTTTTCATCATGGCATGTAGTAGCATACAATTCCTTCATATTCATGGTGAAGATGTTATGTTTTCATGATGGCATGTATTAGCATGGGGTTCCTTCCTATTAATGGTGATGATGCTATGTTTTCATGATGGTATGTAGTAGCATGTGGTTCTTTCATATTCATGCTGATGATATTATGTTTTCATGATGGCATGTGATAGCATGTAGTTCATTGATACTCTCTGTGATGTTATGTTTCATAATAGCATGTGGTAAAATGTGGCTCCTTGGTAGTGATGATGATGTTATGCTCTCATAAGGGCATGTGGTAGCATGTAGATCCTTGATATTCATGTTGATAGTATATGTTCTCTAATGTTATGATTATAACTAATTCTTTGTTCGCATGATGTGAGGTAGATTTTGACAAGAAATCCACCCATGGGCCTAGAGGGATAGTTCATTTAGTGATATCATGGGATCCCATAACCATATGTTGGAATATCAAGTAATACTGAGAGGGGGGTGAATCAGTATTTCACTATTCTTAAATTTTATCACAATTAAAAACTGAATTAACAAAGAAAATAGGAGACTCAATTTTATTGTGGAAACCCAATTGGGAAAACCACCAACTCTTTCAAATACTGCAAAATTATATTTACAATTAATTTGCAAGCTCCAACTTGTTGGATGCACCAACACCCAATTTTTCAGCTACAGCTGAAGGATGCACCAACACCCTGTTTTGTCAGCTACAACTGTCTGGATGCACCAACACCCTATTTTGTCAGCTACAACTGACTGGATGCAACAACAGCATGTTTTTTCAGCTACAACTGATTGGATGCACCAACACCCTTAGCAGGTTGCAACCTGCCCTAGCAGCACCCTCCCACCCTATTTTGTCTTCTTCATATTTTCAGAACTTATTTCCTTCAATTATGGATATTCATTGGTCTCGGCATGTTCTTGTTGCTCCTTCAACCTGGACACCCGAGACATATTCCTTCCATCTCAAATGCATGTTTATATAAAATCATCCTTTAACCATTGCATCTCTTCAAACTGAGTTCATGCCCTTTCATCTAAATGACTTTTCAAATCTCTGATAATTTATCTTTTAATTTGTAATTTTGTTTATTGCAGGTTTTTAATTAATTAATTAATTAATTAAATAAAACTCCATTGATCATCTTCAAGTCTACAGGATTCATTCATCTCAGGAATGCAGCCTTCTTCCATCTATGGAGCTGATGTCCCTCCTTATCCCTTTTAATCTACTGGTGATTGCGTTTATGGAACATGGATGGAGGATCACGAACTGTAAGGAGATCATACATACCCTCATTCAAACTTCTACAAGGGCCCATCCTAATGCACATCACGAGGTAACCCCGTCTCTTGTACTAAATTATTTTATAATGAAAAAGACACTCTTTATTCTTTAATCTTGTTTACTGTGTGTTGTTGGTAAAGAAAGAAAGAATGGTTGAGCTTAGATTTGGTTTTATGTCATGTAGTTTAGTATGTTTGCGTGATTAGTTAGTTTTTTATTTCTATTTTTTTTGTTTTCAATTTTACTTTTTGAGAACTCTACTAAGTTTGGCACATTTCTTAGTAGGCGCCTTTTGGCATGTGCTAGTGTGAAAATGCTAGCAACAGGTTTTTGGCTTCTCCACTCTCAGTACTTGCTTGATCCTCTTGTTTTTTTGTTTACTTGGATCTATGTTTGTTTAATGCCTGTCTTTGATTGCTGGTAAGTTTTTCGGCCTGAAACTCCCTCGGGTTTGTTGGGACACCTTCTTTTTTGTCCCCTTTTCCAAGTTTTTGAGTTTACTAGTGAGGGTCACACATGTTCTATCATTTTAGGCGATTTGAGTTGGACTGCTTTCTTCGAATAGTGCTACCTGAGTACAAAAACTCAGGTTTCGGGTCAAGTCGCACTTGTTTTAGGCCTTTGAGCAACCTAGATCTCTTAGTTACCTTCGATGAGTGTGACCTGACACTTTCAAAACTAGATCACTCCTGTCTACCTCTTTTGAGCGACCCAAGTTTCTCATTGTCCCCCGAAAAGAGTGACCTACTCTCTTTTTTGCATTTTTCTTTGGTTGTTTGACAGTTTTCTTGGTTTTTCTTGCATGGATAGACTTGGTTTTTCATTGTCTGCCTATTGATAATCCTTTTTTGTCTTGTCTGCAAACCTTTAAACTACTATTTTAGTTTCCTTTATGTTTCCTTTTGATATATTTGGTGAAGAAAAAAACTCTTTGATGTTGAGTATTTTTCATTTAATAGTTCTATTAGGATTACTGTGTGACTGCATATTCTTCTATTTTAGTAAGTTACTTTTGAAGGATCAAAATGTTTAGATGATTGATCAGATTTCATTACTTATAACATGTTTTGCTTGTTGGATTGGGGCCTCTCCCTGATCTTTGTGATTCTAGACTGTTTTAGTTATCTTTCACTTTCTTGCATGCTGTGAATTTTGAATGCTTAGTCATAACCATTTTATGCTAAAGTGATTGTTTGAAGAAAGTTTTAATTTAGTATTGGAATATGATCATTTCTTTTGAGTATTTATTTTTTTAGCTTGTAGTTGTACACACCACTAATGCACACAAACACTCCCTAATTAAACTATCACTTGGTTCATGTCGCCAAGCAGAGCCTTAAAATAACCCTAACTTAAACACACATTAACCTCACTCGAGGAGAAAAATAATTTTGTAGTTAAGTTAGGACATTGGGGATAGGCATCCAAACAACTCCTCTTTGTCACTATACATATGAAACATAGTGGTTGTCTTATTAGGGAACTAAAATCCTCTAGTACTTGGGACACAGTTAAAATCTCATATGTGGGGTGACCCTCTCTCTTAGGAGTGTAAACGAAAATATTGGAACTAGAGGGTTGGGTGGTGCACCATCCCCACTCAATGTTGAAGATCATCCATATCATTGTATTCAGATTGAAGCTATGGAATACTCATTCTGACATGTCCTAAACGAGGTATCCTAGAACCCCTTCTTTATAGGTATCTTACCCAGAGGCCATCCCCTTTAGTGGGGGGAGACCTAGGACAAATAGAGTCAGATGTGTCCCCAGATATGTAAATGTCCTTTTGATATTAACTCATTAGTTCCAAATACGATTGATGCCCCTATCATGGTCCAATTATCGGAAGACCCGACTGAGATTCATGCTTCTTTTTGTTTGATGGGGAGGTCATAACCACACAGAGGAAAATAGTTGGTGAAGATTATATTTGGTGTTTTTCTTTTGATTGTGTATACATATTTTAGGCTAGTGGGTCTTTTTCCTTCTAGGGTTTCTCTTTTCGATGGATTTTATTTTATTTTTCTCAATTTGCTTGTTGCACACTCGATTGTAATGTTTTTTTTATTTGGTTTTGATTTGACCTTTACCTGCCACAACCTTGTGTTGTCGAGTTGTTTTATCTAGGATTCTGTCACTATATATCACCCGAGATACTCCCAGAGAATTTGAGGTGAACCCCCTCAGTACAGTCTCTTAAACCCCTTAGTCATATCTTCCCATCAAACCTCATTTCAACACACTACATAGTCATTGGAGCACTCCTCCAAGTGTGTAGAGTCTGATTCTTCACAATCATGATCACTCGCACTAGCACACACTAGTAGTACAATGGATACTAACATTCCTCCACTGAGGAACCCTCCTTTGGGTAATCCTCCACTGGGGAACCCTCCTCCAAGGGGTCCTCCCACATGGAAGCCTCCACTAGGGGTCCCTTCACTAGGGAACCCTCCACCAGAAGGAACCACAAATCCAATATTTCCATTCATGGTTAGCCTCAACCTCCCTAATTTTGCGAGGTTGACCAATGATTTGATCCGCCATTCTCCAAACTGGAACCCTATGCCTACTAAACTCCCATTGGGCATCCCAAAGTTTGAAAGGAAGGATGGGGTAGACCCCCAAAACCATATCATGTCATTTCACCTATGGTTCTCTTCAAACAACATCATAGAAAATTCCATTAGACTCCATATTTTCCATAGAACCCTCACTAGTGCTGCTGCTAAGTGGTACATTGACCAACCACATGGGACACATCATAGTTTTTTGCCCTTGGCCTCCATTTTCCTGTAGTTTTTCTAGTTTCCTATATGATATGATGATGGTGTAGAAATCCTTCTCTCCCGTTGGCAGAAATATTCCATCCACATCACGGAAAATATCCATGAGTGGCGTTGGCGCAAAAGTATGTGTAAAATCAAAATCGATGACAAGATATTTTTAAACTAGTTTCTAAAATCACTCCTTCTCACCATTTCCAAGGATGTGGCCTCTGAATGACCCCAAACCGAGGAAGAGGATATCCTCCAAGCCCAGGAATTCGAATCCAAATATGCACAGTCCAATCATTTGTATACCATCATCATTCATGCCTCTTGTAGAGACTCATCTCAGAAAGACCTGACAGGGGCATCCCATGTTGTGGATGGTGTCATTGGCACTGCCACATCCCAACCAAATCCATATGTACCTTACCCTCCCTTGATGGGTGTTTACGCACATGGTAATGTTTCTAACGTTGTGCATCCCCATTAGGGCCCTGTTGCCACTCGGAGCTATGGCCTTGATTTATCATGTGCTTCATTCCATTTAGGAATGAGTACCTCATTTTCATCTCTTGCTTCGGCACTGCATGTCCATGGAGTTCGTTGGAATATCCAAGACTCATCATCTTCCATAACTGCGACTATTTACATTATGTACAATAATGTTGAAATCATAATCTTGGAGGATTAGATTTCCAACAATTATCAATTACAACTGACCTGTTAGTTAATTATTAACAAACTAAAGTTTGTAAGCAGACTACTTTCATTTCATTTTGTTTTCCCTTTATTTAAAAAGCTACTTTACATATTTAATTAGAAAAGTAAAAACATGAAAAACATAAGGTAAGAAGGAAAATGGAGGGGGGGCATCATATGTAACACAATTTATCAATGAGTAAGGGGGATGAAGTCCCACGGAAAAAAAAAAAAAACCTTATATCTTCTATGTGATATCATTATCATATGAATAGCTTTATAAACTTTAGCTTTGCTCACACATTACCCTATAATCATGACATATGCAACACATCATCAAAACAATAAGCACACATCCTTCGTCACAATATATTCTTAATTGTGACTCCCACACAAATAATTTGAAATAAACCATGCATGCAAGTATGAATTCAAGCAACATGTATTATTGCAATCACAAGTTACCAAACTATAGATGTAACATTCATATAAGCCTAAAAAATAATTCAACTAAAAAATGTTGCATATACTAATCCAAAATTTAGCCATTAACTAAATAGGTGTCAACTTTTCACTTTTATGGAAAAATGTAGTGCTCAACCAAGTGAAATTAAATCAAAATATGCCACTTACCAATCCAAAAATATAACCATTTACAAAATCATTGCCAACTATCCATTATTATGTCAAAATGTGATGCCTAGTTAAGGAAAGATAACTTAATCCACAACACAGAATCCTCAAATAATCATATTTTGAACGTGGCGAAATTTTAGGAAACATATCCAAATGAGTAATATTAGCCATGTTCCTTGTTTAAGAATTTACAAAATTTGTCTCTAAGTGGACATTGACAAGGTGGACGGGGTATGGATTTTAATCATATGGATTTGGTGTATTTAGAACCAAATTACTCCCTTTATCATTAGTAGGAGTTTCAAATGGATGCGACTCGGGATATATATGTTTTTTTAAATGAGCAGAAGAGTTTACTCAATCATTAGTAGATTGGACCATGTGGTTTTGGTGTTAAGGTTCCTGGAGGCACATCCCACCCAATGTTTCTTGAGTAAGGTTGGAAATGGTTTTGACCCCAACCATCATTTTCATTCTAGAGGGATACCTTGGGTTCTTTAATAATGCTTGGATGGGGTTGTAGAGGTGTGAGAGTAGGCACGAGGGGTTGCGCAAGGTTGTATCCACCCATAAACAAATGCCTTGTTCGAGCCAACTCATTGAACTACTAAGGTTCTACATCAAAATGAATAGAGAACCTTATTTATTTCTCCCCCATTCCTTCCATACTTTATGATTCCTTTCTCTTGGTCCCCTTCGAGAACCCCTTGATCCCTTGCTGAAGAAATTCATTCTAGAAAATGGAGGTGTAAAATCTATGTCACAGTAGGATCTAGATACCATGGATTCCTCACAGCTGAAAGATTAAATTCATTAAGCAAGAGACAAGTGCAAAACTATTTCAGAATGAACAAATGATCAAAACGCAGCACAAATGATCAAAATTCTAGAAATGCACAAATGATCAAATATGAGATATTATTAACTGTCCAATATTACAATGAGTTTGGATCATCCTTATATAGAAATAGTAAGGAAAAATATCCACTTGGAGTGTCCACGCTTAGATAGCTTAGATTTATCCCAATCCCCCCTAGGTTAACCAAATGGTTTCCAAAATAACCCAAACAGGTTTAAACTGTGCATGTGAACACTGGGTAAGCATGGGGAACCAAGATGGAGCTCACACATGTGAAGGAGATGGTTGGGTGGAAGTTAGGTAGGCTAGAATAGGCCAAAAATAACCAAAAATGGGATAAATGACCAGGTTCAATGTATGGGAGCCTATGGTCAAAGCAGATCTCTTAAAACAGGGGATTGAGGTGCCTTAGGCATGATGGGGCAATAAATGCTTGGATAAGCATGCTTAACAGCTAGTTTGACCACCTCTTTGGCCCATACTTTGGCCCAAACCTTGTAATCTTGTTCAAACTAACCCATCCAAGTTCTAGCAACTTTATAATAACCAGTTTCACACCTAGGGATGTAGTACTAACCAGTTTAGCACCTAATAACCATTCATTCATTAATGATTAAGGTACTAAGGTATAATATAGCTCTAACACCCCCCCATAAACTAGACTTAGTGGAATATAAAAAATAAGGCCTTGGCAACTAAGACTCAAGTCACCTTTTTACAACATAAATTTTATTTGTCCATGTAAAACGAGGAAAGAGGAAAAACCACACGGGGAAAATCCTCCCTTAAGAATGGGCATGAAGCACACCAAAATTAAACTTCTCCAAAACTCAAGTAGGTGTGAACTTGATCATATGTCTGGAGGAACCTTCTTCTTTGGAAGAAGAGATTGTTGCTCAACTAGATCATAAACATGAACAGCTGCATGATGGAGAATGTACCCATGTAGAACAACTTCAATAAACTGATGTGAGAGAAGATGTGGCTGATCATTAGACTTGAAATTTAGAATGAAATCATATCCAAATGAGTCTTGAGATTCTTGTGCCAAAAACTTTGAACCAAAAGTGGATAAATCAACATCAAGCAAAACTAAAATTTCTTGAAACTTTGAACCAAAAACTCTTATGGATCTCCAATAATAATGGAAAATAGTTCCAACTAATCTTTGGACTTGAAATCTGAAATAAAATTAGATCCAAAACAGGTATGATCAGGTCCAAGTGAGAGGAACAAAGGTTCAATGCATGCCAAGATAATGGCAATGTCTCCTTTTTCAATAAAATTGTGAGAAAATGTGCTAGCCACCATAGAGGAATAGGTAGAAGGCTTTAGATCAGAATTGGTGAGTGAATTTGCACACATATCACACTTTGATTCAGCCTTCAAATAATCCAAAGTATCAGAAAATTTTGCACCATCATCTAGTGAAGCATGCAAAGTATCTTCAACAACTAGCTTATCATCCTCAAAATCAACATTTGAAGAATTATTGGATAACAATGACTATAGAGATATCTCTTCTTCAACAATGGATGCTTCATTTGTTGTATATTCATCATTTGCAGCAATATCTTGTGCAATAGATGATGTCTCTTCACATTCTAATTCATAACCTATAGAGGAAGCATTCGAATCAAAGAGATCTGTAACAAGAGGAACATGGGTTGAAGATTTTTCCATTCGATCTTCATGCACAGCTTCATCAAAGAGAGGAGAGGCCGAATCAGTAGGAGTAAGAGCACATGTAGAGGTGTCCATAGGCTCACTCAATGCACCATTCTTCTGCTTATCAAGAGCCTTGTCTAAGTTGGACCATAGCTCAAATTAATAGTCTGCAGAACCAATCAAGTAGTGCATGCATGGAGACATGGCTAGACACATAGATCTGAATGCTCTGTCACAATCGTTTAGCCAATCATTTTTCTCTTCATAAGACTTTGGCTAATTCTCAGCACCAATGGACAAATCATAGAGACCTTATCTCTTGAGACGTTCACACATTTTAGGCTTCCATTCTGCATAACCGAATGGAGTAAGAAGATGAACTTTCGCATCCATGTAGAAGCTTTTGTACCTACAATAACAAACTCCCAATCACTCAGGAGGGATCTACACTAACAATATCTCCAAGAGCTCGGATACCATGTAAAATCTATGTCACAGTAGGATCTAGCTACCATGGATTCCTCACAGCTGAAAGATTAAATTCATTAAGCAAGAGACAAGTGCAAAACTATTTCAGAATGAACAAATGATCAAAACTCAGCACAAATGATCAAAATTTCAGAAATGCACAAATGATCAAATATGAGATATTATTAACTGTCCAATATTACAATGAGTTTGGACCATCCTTATATAGAAATAGTAATGAAAAGTATCCACTTGGAGTGTCCACACTTAGCTAGCTTAGATTTATCCCAATCCCCCCTAGGTTAACCAAATGGTTTCCAAAATAACCCAAACATGTTCAAACTGTGCATGTGAACACTGGGTAAGCATGGGGAACCAATATGGAGCTCACACATGTGAAGGAGATGGTTGGGTGGAAGTTAGGTAGGCTAGAATAGGCCAAAAATAACCAAAAATGGGTTAAATGACTAGGTTCAATGTATGGGAGCCTATGGTCAAAGCAGATCCCTTAAAACAGGGGATTGAGGTGCCTTAGGCATGATGGGGCAATAAATGCTTGGATAAGCATGCTTAACAACTAGTTTGACCACCTCTTTGGCCCAAACCTTGTAATCTTGTTCACACTAGCCCATACAAGTTCTAGCAACTTTATAATAACCAGTTTCACACCTAGGGATGTAGCACTAACCAGTTTAGCACCTAATAACCATTAATTAATTAATTATTAAGGTACTAAGTTCTAATATTGCTCTAACAGGAGGCAAACGTCAAATTTTATTTTGAATGCAGAACTAGCACTAATATTATGCATAAGTATAATCATGATAAAAAATGATACTTAATACAATTCCACTCAAATGTTTCAACTAACTAGGTGAGTGACGAAGGCTAATTGGTGTTATAGAATTGAGGGAATACCTTGTTACAACTTATCTTCCTTTAACTAGTTTTTTAATTAGAAAACATACATTCTATTATCTTTCTTTTTTCCTTTTTCCACTATGACAAAGAAATGATTAAGCCAACATTTTTTCATTTAAAATTATTCATCAAATGCAAAGGAAATGAGTATACAGTTGTATGTATACATTAAGAGTGAGCTAAATTCGCATTGTGAGGATAGAGGTGTGAAGGATGTGGATGTATAAGAGAACCCAGGTTTATTTATTTTTGTCAAACAATGGCCCTTTACCCATTTAATAATTATTTTCTTTGTTTACGAGTCCATATTTAACTATATTTAACGGGCATGAGGCTGGCATCTTGAACCAAATACCCAATAATAGATATACACCAAACATGTTCGACATGCAAGCTCATGGAGGGGAAATGTCATAAGGCATGTGCATAGATACCCTATACATATGATTTCATTACTAGCCCATCCACGATGAGTGCATGAGTTTGATTCTTTATCCAAAGGACAAATTGAGGGTATATAAAATTATTGACATTAATGAAACATCACCTGGGTTTGAAGGCCAAATGGTTAGGAAGGAAGGTAAGGCCAATTGAAACACTCAAGTGATAAGGCATTGACACGGGATTGTATGCCCTATTCAATCCAAAACAAACTTGAAATAGTAACATTAAAAGTCTTCTAATTACTCTGCATGCACTGAGTTGAGATTCCAAAACATTATATAGCATGTGACCCCCAATAAATCCTTGTTTTGCAACATTTTCTTTAGCTATATCAATATCTAGTCAACCAACAATGGAACTTTTAAGGAAAAAATGGACAATTATAGTTGAGTCTTATTATAACGAGGGTCATTTATCAATTGCAAGGGCATAAGAAGTGAAAAATGGAGGTTGAAATGCAGTGGAGGGGGTGGCTATAGCACAAAGGGTGGTAAAACTAGTCACTGCTTTCTAGAAGCCATATGAATGGTCGATATTAACCCTTGATAAAACCCTTCACAAACAAATTAAATTCCATTTGAGAGTGGTACAATGGGGTCTGACTAGAATCGATTTGGGTGGGAAATCATCCCTAGTGGAACTTTAGAGCATGAACCAAATCGATTAACAAATACCAATGATACCATTTGCAATGTTATAACATTCAATCCCCAAGACCATCATTTAATATTGTGTAGTATGTAATCCAATGTCACCGGGAGGCATTAAAACCAAAATCACATGTTATGTACAACCAATAAAAGCATACGCCAAGACTATATGAAGTTCAACATAATCTGTAACTCATCATTACGTTATTTAGCAATGTAACATATTAACATTCCAACACTTTGCATAATATAACATTATACCATGATATCAATGCTTGGCTAGGATTTTCCATTCTATGTTTCAAAGTCATGGTATGCCAATTTTATATATCCAAAGTCATGAAGATTCTTTTATATCCAAATTTTGGATGTTTCAAAGTCATGGTATGCCACCTTGAAAGTGACTTATTATTATTTTCATCCAAGTTTTACTCCACCTTACAAATAATTTATCTTCAAAATCATTTATATCACCACAACAACACATATATGTTGAAGGTCTCAAGGCCATCACATTGTATTGCCTAATAAAACTATGTGCATGAAACTTCTTGAAGTATCATAATGAAGTGCAATATATCCATAACCCAAAACATATTCAGATGAATATAATACATTCTTTAAAATAATCAAGCTGTAGGAAACACATAATCAAGCAAACATATAGTGAAACAAGATCCAATATTGTGTAGCACTATAGCTAAAATATCCCCTATGCCTTCTCAAAATCTAGATGCTCCTCCCCCCTTTTCTTTCACTTTCTAATGTGTTGTTTTGAACATAGCGGTATTGGATGAAGAAGTAAAATGAAGCATGGGTGACAGTTGAAATTTGTGACACTTTGAAAATTGTTAGTGTTGAGTTAAAAAATATGTTAACAAATGGTGAATTTATTGGGGATGATTGTTTCCAATATACTAGAATTCAAAATCAATGGTTTCATAGAATAGGCCTTGCACAAACAAGAATCAATATGATGCGAGGGGATGAAGACAATATGAAATTTTTGGTAGTAATCTTTGATGAATCTTGAACACTAGGAAGGGCTCTCAGAAATATAGCATTGGATGTATTTATTGTATTCTAGAGCTTACTTCAAAAAATAGAAGAGAGTGAATTGCAAGGGATTAGGAAAGAAACATGGGACAAAATTTTCCATCATTTGCATTAGTGGGAAAATTCTTTCATTGAACAAAAAAAAATGGAATGGATATTTTCAACACAAAACAAGGGCACCTCAATTTGTCCTACATGCTTATATCCACAACAAAATTGGTTAATGAAAGTAACATGAATGTAGTATAGTAATTCATCAATGAAAAGAATATGAAACTTAACTTTATTGCTCATATTATTGAGCTCTCTATAATCTTGACACATATGCCATGAACCTTCATTTTTGTGAACCATCACCATAGGTGCAGAGAGAGAACTTTGTCTAGGTTGAATGATTTCTGCATTTAATGTTTCTTGAACCATATTTTCAATCTCATTCTTTTGTGCATATGGGTACCTATAGGACTGTTGTGGCCACAACAGATCCCATGCTTAGCTGAAGCACGGGAACCCCATGTTGAATAAACAAAAAGGTATTTTGGTGAGTGTACTCTGTAAATATGAGAATTTGGGTTTTCACTTGTTTAGATCTCTCACCCATACTTTCGTCCTCCATGTTTCCCTCTTTCTGGATGATCTCTAAATGTCTGGTTTGTCAAAATCCTCAGATTTTGAGTATTTTACCCTTTTCTTCAATCAACCCGAAACCTGACAGTTAGGAGACCTGAAACCCGCAACTTGACAATTTTGGGTTGCGGGGTGTTTGTTTTGCAGTTTTGGAATTTAAACAACCCGAAACCCGCAACCTGACAGTTGCGGGTTGCGGGATTTGTTTGTTTTGTTATTCAGTTTAGGATACCCGCAACCCGATAGTTGCGGGTTGCGGGATTTCAGTTTTCGAGCTTTTGGTTTTCAGCTTTCAGCTTTCGGGATTCTTAAATAAACTTATGAAATAAGATATGAACCCAATCCTGCAACCCGCTTCGGTAAATCTCGGCCGTTCATTTGTTCTGATCGCACGGTCATCTTTAATCCGGTGAATTCAATAAATAGGGTTTTTCCTATTTTATTTTTACCATTTTACTTTTGAAGAATTACTCCGTCGCACTGTTGTTTAACGTGGATTCCATATTAGGTGCCGTTTTTTGGTTTTTTTTCTATTTCAGGTAAGCTCACTGTCATCCTTACACTACTAGTCTGCAATTTTGCTATTTTTGGATTGATTTTGATTTTAATTTTCTTATTGATCAGAAATTGCAAGTTCTTTCGCCATGTCGAAAGGTACACATTTTAAAATGCCACTTAGAGATACCCTGATCAAAGACCCTAATTTTGGTCTTCTCTTCGACACCAGTGAGCGAGTCACTGAGACATACCAGATAGATTAGTCGAAAATGTACGCCATTTTTTATAATGACGACCTTTCTCATATTGAGAACGATAGACCAGTGTACGAGAGAATTAGGGCCTCCCAAATTCATTCTATTGCTACGCGCCCTGCTATCCTGCCTTACATGGACGCTGTAAAATGGATAATTGAGAATGCCAGTGTTAAAGACCGTTGTTTTAACGATAGCATCGGTTGCCAATTAACACATTTTTGCCTGGAGGTTTTTGTCTGAGTTTTTGCTCTGAAACCACATGTACAGACCCTCTCCCCGGAGTTTATACAGTCGTCCAAAACCTGGTTCAATTTTAATGAGATGATTAGGTCATGGATGCTTAAGCCTAACGCCTTTGTGCCTAAGGCTGATAATATTTATCCCATCGTCTGGTTTAAGGAACCCTACTCTTTACTAGCAGCCATGCTCTGTAGGCTTTTTGGTCTACCGAATTGTTCTCTTTTCAAAGCAGAATGGGCACCTATAGCACATCATGTGCTAGTCACAGGCGAGTCTTTCCCATGGGCCTCTATCCTGTCGGCTGAATTAAAGAATGCCATTAATGAATATCAAAAGGCTCCAACTCATAAGAAACCAGCCTTCTTCCTATCTGCATATTTCCTTGATTTTTTTGCTCAAAGTTCCAGTACCCTAACTTGGGTTGTAATTGGACCCCTGCAGACCCTCCTGTACACATTTATCATTCGGCACTGTGGGACGAGAATTTTGCACCCTTGTTATATGACATTTGTGACCACTTCATGGGTGCCATCTATTTCAAGATCTTCAAGCAACATCCACCTCCATTCTCAGAAGATGCTAAGAATTTCATCAACACCATGGGTGATTGGTATGTAGGTGAGTATTTTTCATACATCAGGATTTGGGGAAGTGACACAGTGCACCTGCTCCCCAGGATTGTCCCGGACAGGATGGTAATACATGAGGTTTCTTTTCAAACTGTCACTAATGGTATGTATAAGAAAATCACAGGTCCTAGGAAGAAAGGTTGGCCTAAGTTTTCTCTCAATCTTGGTCAGCTGGTTATCCCAACTTCAACTTGGGCTATAGTTCTTGTTGACCAGATAGCTGCCTTGAGATTAGGTACTGCCCCGAAAAGGAAACATGACCCCAAGAATTTCCTGGATGCACACCTCAAGCAAGTACATATGAAAATGGATTACGCACATGAGTTAGTTCTAGATGACTTCATATATCAAGGGGTGGACACAATCTCACAGGTCCTAGCTAGGGAAAAATATTTACAAGAACAGCAGGACATTTTAAAGCACCAGAATGAACTTAACGTTGGATTTCTAATTTATAGGGCCATGCAACTAAATCTCATTGAACAAGCAAGAAGAGACTTAGAAGAGAAAGAGGCTTAGAAGGCCAATGCTCCTCTCATGATTACATTCCCTGATGGAAACAAACGTAAAGCTCCTCTAGGGGAACCCTCTCAAGAGAAAGCTGGTGAAGAAGCTAAAGGAATGTTGCAGTCAGCTCGTGAATCCAAGTAGCAGATGGCACAATTGACATCTATGTTAAATACTCAATTGCTAGAACCTCCAAATCCTGCAGTCAACATTCAGCCACCAATTGCATCGAATGTTCAAATCTCTACTGAAGAAACTCAAGAAGATGATGATCTGGTCATAACTCAGGCTAGCCCTGCTAAGAGGCAGAAAGTCATGCCTTCTTCCTCATAGGTTCCTATAGTTGACATAATAGACTGTGATGAAGAAGTGGTCCCACCTCCTCTGGTACCAATAATAGAAGAAGTCACTGAAGATCCTAAGATTGTCACTGAATTGTTGGATAGTATTAATATGGATCAGTCCTTCGCTGAGCAATCAGTGTTAGAATTTAATGTTGCTCCTGGCATTGCATCATCAGCATTTACGCTGCCATCTGTCCAATCAACCTCTATTGTGCCTTTAGGGGGAACACTTCCATTCTCCTTATCACACTTGTTCAACACCCTCAATGACACTACTATCCCATCACCCAAATACTCAGCCCCTTTATCAATTCCATTGTCTAGTGTTGCAGAAGTCCAGCCTTCGGCTATCCCTCTGCAGTCACCCATAGTCAATTTATCAACAACCAATACTGATGTATCTTCTAAGGTTTCCTCACCATAGACTGGATCTTGAATGAGCCTGAATACTTGGAAGATTGTCATTTAATTTTTATTAACTGATAATAATCTAAGTTAACAAGTAATACAACTAAAGACATTTCTATTTAAGTTGTTCAATCACTTCTTTAATCATATTTCAAGAGCAATCTGCACATAAACAAGCTTTCATTTTAGAATAGGACTAACTTAGATTAGTTTCCCTTTTCTAGAATGGGTTAGCTTAGCTTAGCATCACCATATCCACACCTTGGTTTTCCTTGACTGGAAAACTGATCTTATAGATCAATTCACCAACTCTTAGAGTGCTAGCGGAGGCCTAATATCCGTGGGGGATCACCACACTAAACAGGTTGGGGATAGAACTTCCCTTGCATAGGGTCTTTCGAAGCCTTTCAACTTGGGTTTTCTTGCTATGTTGAGTGTCTTGGAACATTCCAGCACCTTTGCATCTAACCTGCACAACCGAGGCATCAACAAGGACCTTATATTAGGTGGGACACTTCTTGGTTGCAGGTGCATTACATGATCATGATATCAAGTAGATGGAATACCTTTAAGCATCTATCCAAATACCTTGGAATGATTGTCAATAGATTTTTGGAGATCCACTTGAATACACCTTTAATATAGGGTATAGATGCTTGAACATCTAGTGAGCATAATTGTGCAATTACTCTATGGTGTCCCTTTTTTAGCAATTTTGTCATGTTGTTAGAGCTTATCACTTTAGAGGGTTTCCCTAGAATACATTTGAGTTCAATTTCCTTTCTTTCCAAAGATAATATCAAGAAAATTTCTTGAAAATTAAGAGCCATTGTTCCCAATGATTGTATCCATTGCACCCCAAGTAAAACATCAACACCACCCATTTGGATTTCAATAATTGGACTATCCAATAAATACTCCTCCATAGTAAGCTTAATACTATGGACCTTCACTAAACAATTTAGGGTAACTCCATCTACAATCATTACTTGAAATTCTAGTGCTATATATGCAAAGTAAATGAGAAGTTTGGCTACTTTTCAATTAATGACATTATTGATACTACCAAAATCAATCAACAATGTTACCTTTTTCTTTTTGATATATCCTTCTATATTGAGAGTTTAAGAAGTGATAATTCCATCCAATATATGGGAATATATGGTTGGGGTAGTATCTTCTATATCTACCTCTTGAGAATGTTTCAGTTATGTATCTTCTTCCTCTTCACAATCTATATAAAATAATTTCTTTTCACTGGATTTACGTCCCTTATTGTGCTTGGTATCAAAATTGAAACATAGTCCCTTTGCTTCTTTCCTCCACTTGTTGAGGCCTTAAAATTTTATGCTAAGTGAGGTTGGGGGGGTGGGGGGGATTTCCCTCTCTATAGGTACTAGCAATAACTCTTCTAGTAGCAATACGTTTACATTCAACTTTTCTTGCCAAACTAAAAGCAATCTCCAATTATCCAACAAATTTTCCCTTAAAGTTCCCATAAAGATATCAAACAAATTATCCTCTTATATGTTTTTCATTGTAAGACTCAACATTTGAAACAACTTAATATGCTTTTCCACTAGACCATTTTTGTTTATATTTATCAATTAGCTAAAGAAGGTGTTAGTTTTATCCCCATAATGTGATATCAATTCATCTATAAATATAGGCTAAGAGGTAATAGAGTCCTTTTTATGATCACAAAGCCATTGGTGGGCCATACAAATTGTTCAAGTTCTAAATATAAGGATGCAATAGTTTCATTTTGTAAAGTTGGCACTTGGTGTAGATAAAACTATTGCTCCATCTGAAATGTCCATGTTATTTCCATAAACTTTCTCATGCTGATATTGGGAATGAAGTATTTCCTTGGTCCCAAGTTGAACAATGATTATGTGGATCTTGGAGTAATAAGCCATCAGGTTTTTGGGACTTGAGGCTCTTGTTCTCTGAGTATAATAAAAAAATTTCATGGGATGAATAGGACTCCACCATATTGTTCTCATTATTCTCTTCTCAAAGAGTTGATTTTTTGTTAAGTAGGTTTCTTATATGCTTCACAAGTTCCTACCTCATGTTTTCAATCATGTTTTCAAAGTTTTTTTTTAGGTCAACTTGGATATCCCCTTTGAATGTTTGTAATTCAACTTGCATATCCCCTTTGAATGTTTTGGATTCATCCTTATACATCATATCCATGATGTCCACCTTTCTTAGCATTGTATTTTCAAGGTTTTCTACTCTATCGGTAAGCTTGGACACCACAAAGTTTACTTCATCATGTTCATCTTGTGTTGTGGATGAGTCTTCAAGAGGTTTAATAGTTGTACACATTTTTTATCTACCTCTTTCCATTTTATCCCACTAATATTTACAAGATGTATTCTTTATTTCCTCTTTATCACACCTTTTAAATCACCAAAACAAATATTTCAATGAAAAGTTATGCTAGTTTCAAGTTAACATACATTTTAAAACCCTGATTTGTAGGCTCTCTTACTTGCCGACCTTGCTCCTGAATTATAAGAAAATTTG
This sequence comes from Larix kaempferi, assembly GCA_027924585.1. Taxonomy (NCBI): domain Eukaryota; kingdom Viridiplantae; phylum Streptophyta; class Pinopsida; order Pinales; family Pinaceae; genus Larix; species Larix kaempferi. The sequence continues at coordinate 4,957,185 of BSBM01000173.1, read as the reverse complement.
GATCATTTAAGTCTAAAATTTCATCTTGCAGTGGGTTGGTATGTCTTCTCTTCAATGCCACAAGTTGACCCACTTCTGATGTGCCAAGAGAGATAAATGGTAATTTCCCAAAATTTGTAATTTTTGTCCCTTTCAGGAAAGTGATAAATGGTAACTTTCCTAAAATTTGTAATTTTTGTCCCTTTCAGGAAAGTGACTATGTTCTATATTCATTTTTTTGCAAAAGGTGGCACTCAATTTGGATCTCAGAAGCTTCAAATATATATTTTTTTTACCAAAAACACTTATTTGAGACTAGTTTTTGGACTAGCCAAAAACCCTACATTCCACCAACCATAACTCTGAACTTATAATGAAACAAGACCTGAGTTTTTTTTATCACAAATACTAAATGCTATGTCCTCTAAGGATCATCAAAATTTCACTATCTAAGACATCTCCCAAAAAATGTTATAGAAAAAATGGCTCTGATACCAAATGTTAAACACCAAATTCCCAAAAGAGCATAAAAAAAGAGAGTAATCCAATTGGTTGACAAGCTTTCCTGAAAAACTGTACGTTGAACTTCTTTGTTTTATTGCTGAAAATTGGAAGGGATTTCCAAGTCACCTGCAAAACGCTCCTTTGTTGAGTGGTTGAATCAGTATCCTAAAATTACAGAGCTTTCTATCTCAAAGTTTGTTGAGCGGCTCCTAGATGTAGTATCAGACTCAATAGACAGTAAACATGTTATCACCACTGCACATTTTTTGCACTATTCATCTACAAATAACTACGTCTATCCCGAAAGGTGTCCCTGAAGGCCTTTTGGATGCGAGATAGAATGAGCCATAGAATGATGACTATGGCTCGGATCGACAAACTGTCGACTCCGTTGGATTCAGGACGTCTTGTGAAGTGTCGTACTGTATGGGAGATGGGAAGACGGGAGGAGAAAATGCAAAACGCGAGAGGATAAAAGCATTTTGCGAATATTTATTCACACACAAAACACACGTGCGTTTCTTGTATATTAAAAAATAATCGTGGGTATTTAATACTTTTGGTGCATGGCTAGATAACATCTAGTTGCACAAAACGTGCATGCGTTTCTGTATTCATAAACGCGCTAGCGTTATTGAAATAATCAAAAAACCTTATTCAATAGTTTCTATGGGTTAGGAAGTTAAATAGGGATTTGGTGATGAGGATGATGATGATGATGACGGTGATGATGGTGATCATAAAGAAGAGGATGATGATGATGATGATCAATCATCAATCATGATGAAGATGGTGGTGAGGATGATGATGATGATGGAGATGACAACGATGATGATGACAGTGATGATGATGATGATGATGATGAAGGTGATGCTAAAGAAGAGGATGATGATGATGAAGATGATGATGAATATGACGATGAGGATGATGAAGATGATGGTGATGATGATGATGATGATGATGATGATGATAAAGAAGAGTATGATGATGATGATGATCAATCATCAATCATGATGAAGATGGTGATGAGGATGATGATGGTGATGATAAAGAAGAGGATGGCGATGATGATGATGATGATGATCAATCATCAATCATGATGAAGATGAAGATTGTGATGAGGATGATGATGATGATGATGATGAAGATGATGATGTTGATGATGATGATGATGAATATGACAATGAGGATGATGATGATGATGATGATGATGGTGGTGATCATAAAGAAGAGGATTATGATGATGATGATGATGATCAATCATCAATCATGATGAATATGGTGGTGAGGATGATGATGATGATGAAGATGATGATGGAGATGACGATGACAACAATGACGATGATGATGATGATGGTGAAGATGATGATGAATATGACGACAAGGATGATGAGGATGATGATGATGATGGTAATCATAAAGAAGAGGATGATGATGATCGATCATCAATCATGATGAAGATGGTGGTGAGGATGATGATGATGATGAAGATGATGATGGAGATGAGATGACAACGATGACGATGATGATGATGATGATGATGATGTCGATGATGATGATGGTGATGATAAAGAAGAGGATGGTGATGATGAAGATGATGATGAATATGACAATGAGGATGATGAAGATGATGGTGATGAAGATGATGATGATGGTGATGATGGTGATGATAAAGAATAGGATGATGATGATGACGATGATGATGATGATCAATACCCAATGAAGATGAAGATGGTGATGAGGATGATGATGGTGATGATAAAGAAAAGGGTGGCGATGATGATGATGATGATGATGGTGATGATGATGATGATGATGATGATGATGATGATGATGATCAATCATCAATCATGATGAAGATGAAGATGGTGATGAGGATAATGATGATGATGATGATGAAGATGATGATGAATATGACGACAAGGATGATGTTGATGATGATGAATATGACAAGGATGAAGATGATGATGATGATGATAATGATCAATCATCAATCATGATGAAGATGGTGATGAGGACAGTGATGAGGATGATGAGGATGATGAGGATGATGATGATGATGATGATGATGATGATGACGGCGGTGATGGTGATGATGGTGAACATAAAGAACAGGATGATGATGATGATGGTCAATCATCAATCATGATGAAGATGGTGGTGAGGATGATGATGATGATGGAGATGACGACGACGATGATGATGACGATGATGATGATGATGATGACAACGACGATGATGATGGTGATGATAAAGAAGAGGATGGTGATGATGAAGATGATCAATCATCAATCATGATGAAGATGAATATGAAGATGGTGATGAGGATGAGGATGATGATGATGATGATGATGATCAATCACCAATCATGATGAAGATGGTGGTGAGGATGATGATGATGATGGAGATGACGACGACGACGATGACGATGATGATGATGATGATGACGACAACGATGATGATGATGGTGATGATAAAGAAGAAGATGGTGATGATGAAGATGATGATGATGATGATGATGTTGAAGATGATGATGAGGATGATGAGGATGGTGATGATGATGATGGTGATGATGATGATGGTGATGATAAATAAGAGGATGATGATGATGGCAATGATGATGATGATGATCAATACCCAATCATGGTGAAGATGGTGATGAGGATGATGATGGTGAGGATAAAGAAGAGGATGGCGATGATGATGATCAATCATCAATCATGATGAAGATGGTGGTGAGGATGATTATGAAGATGATGGTGAGGATGATGATGATGATGATGATGATGATGATGATGGTGATGATAAAGAAGAGGATGATGATGATGACGACGATGATGATGATGATGACGACGACGATGATGATGATGATGATCAATACCCAATCATGATGAAGATGGTGATGAGGATGTTGATGGTGATGATAAAGAAGAAGATGGCAATGATGATGATGATGATGATGATGATCAATCATCAAGCATGATGAAGATGAAGATGGTGATGATGATGATGATGATGATGATGATGATGATGATGAAGATGATGATGAATATGACGACGAGGATGATGATGATGATGGTGATCATAAAGAAGAGGATGATGATGATGAATGATGATCACCATCATCATTCATGATGATGATGGTGATGATAAAGAAGAGGATGGTGATGATGAAGATGATGATGTTGATGATGATGATGATGAATATGATGATGAGGATGATGATGATGATGATGATGGTGATCATAAAGAAGAGGATTATGATGATGATGATGATGATCAATCATCAATCATGATGAAGATGGTGGTGAGGATAATAATGATGATGAAGATGATGATGGAGATGACGACGACGACAATGACGACGATGATGATGACGGTGAAGATGATGATGAATATGACGACGAGGATGATGAGGATGATGAGGATGATGATGATGATGGTAATCATAAAGAAGAGGATGATGATGATGATCGATCATCAATCATGATGAAGATGGTGGTGCGGATGATGATGATGATGAAGATGATGATGGAGATGATGATGACGAGATGATGATGATGATGATGTTGATGATGATGATGGTGATGATAACGAAGAGGATGGTGATGATGAAGATGATGATGAATATGACGATAAGGATGATGAAGATGATGGTGATGAAGATGATGATGATGATGATGATGGTGATGATAAACAAGAGGATGATGATGATGACAATGATGATTATGATCAATACCCAATGAAGATGAAGATGGTGACGAGGATGATGATGGTGATGATAAAGAAGAGGATGGTGATGATGATGATGATCAATCACCAATCATGATGAAGATGAATATGGTGATGAGGATGATGATGATGATGATGATGATGATGAAGATGATGATGAATATGACGACAAGGATGATGTTGATGATGATATGACAACGAGGATGATGATGATGATGATGATGATGATCAATCATCAATCATGATGAATATGGTGATGAGGATGGTGATGATGATGATGATGATGATGATGATGATGATGATGATGATGATGATGATGATGGTGGTGATGGTGATGATGGTGATCATAAAGAAGAGGATGATGATGATGATGATGATGGTCAATCATCAATCATGATGAAGATGGTGGTGAGGATGATGATGATGATGGATATGACGACGACGATGATGATGACGACGACGATGATGATGATGATGATGATGACGACGACGATGATGATGGTGATGATAAAGAAGAGGATGGTGATGATGAAGATGATGATGAATATGATGATGAGGATGATGATGATGATGATCAATCATCAATCATGATGAAGATGAATTTGAAGATGGTGATGAGGATGAGGATGATGATGATGATGATGATGATCAATCATCAATCATGATGTAGATGGTGGTGAGGATGATGATGATGATGGAGATGACGACGACGAAGACGATGATGATGATCATCATGATGATGATGACGATGATGATGATAATGGTGATGATAAAGAAGAGGATGGTGATGATGAAGATGATGATGATGATGATGATGATGATGATGTTGAAGATGATGATGAGGATGATGATGATGGTGATGATGATGATGGTGATGATAAATAAGAGGATGATGATGATAGCGATGATGATGATGATGATCAATACCCAATCATGGTGAAGATGGTGATGAGGATGATGATGGTGAGGATAAAGAAGAGGATGGCGATGATGATGATGATGATGATGATGATCAATCATCAATCATGATGAAGATGGTGGTGAGGATGATTATGAAGATGATGGTGATGATGATGATGGTGATGATGATGATGACGATGATGGTGATGATAAAGAAGAGGATGATGATGATGACGACGATGATGATGATGATGACGATGACGATGATGATGATGATGATCAATACCCAATCATGATGAAGATGGTGATGAGGATGTTGATGGTGGTGATAAAGAAGAAGATGGCGATGATGATGATGATGATGATGATCAATCATCAAGCATGATGAAAGATGAAGATGGTGATGAGGATGATGATGATGAATATGACGACGAGGATGATGATGATGATGGTGATCATAAAGAAGAGGATGATGATGATGATCAATCATCAATCATGGTGAAGATGGTGGTGAGGATGATGATGATGGAGATGATGACGACAATGATGACGACGATGATGATGATGGTAAAGATGATGATGATGGTGATGATAAAGAAGAGGATGGTGATGATGAAGATGATGATCAATATGATGATGAGGATGATGAAGATGATGGTGATGAAGATGATGATGATGATGATGATGGCGATGATGATGACGAAGACAATGATGATGATGGTGATGATAAAGAAGAGGATGGTGATGATGAAGATGATGATGAATATGACGATGATGATGATGAAGATGATGGTGATGAAGATGACGATGATGATGACGATGATGATGATGATGATGATGATGATGATGACGATGATGGTGATGAAAAAGAAGAGGATGATGATGATGACGACAATGATGATGATGATGATGATCAATACCCAATCATGATGAAGATAGTGATGAGGATGTTGATGGTGATGATAAAGAAGAGGATGGCAATGATGATGATGATGACGATGATCAATCATCAATCATGATGAAGATGAAGACGGTGATGAGGATGATGATGAGGATGATGATGATGATAATGATGAAGATGATTATGAATATGACGACGAGGATGATGATGATGAATATGAGGACGAGGATGATGATGATGAATATGAGGACGAGGATGATGATGATGATGGTGATAATAAAGAAGAGGATGATGATGATGCTGCTGATGATGATGATCAATCATCAATCATGATGAAGATGGTGGTGAGGATGATGATGATGATGAAGATGATGATGGATATGACGACGACGACGATGATGATGATGATGAAGATGATGATGAAGATGATGATGATGACGACGATGATGATGATGATGGTGATGATAAAGAAGAGGATGGTGATGATGATGAATATGACGATGAGGATGATGAAGATGATGATGATGATGATGATGGTGATGATGATAAAGAAGAGGATGATGATGATGATGATGATCAATACCCAATCATGATGAAGATGGTGATGAGGATTATGACGGTGATGATAAAGAACAGGATGGAGATGATGATGATGATAAAGAAGAGGATGGCGACTTGCTTTGTTGATCAAATCATTTATAATTGCTCTATTTCGACCATTGTTTCTTAACTATAACTCGTGCAACTGTTTAGTGGTTGGGCATTGATGCCACTTGTGTCCAAGAGAAGGTCGGTGAAGAAGAAGGCTTCCCGAAGGGGCTGTTGCATTTGCATTTACACGCAGACATCCTTCAATCGGTAAGTGTCCATAAACGCAGTTTGAGCCTTACTTTGGTGCCCTTAGTTTTATTGGTACAGTCGATCGTTTTGAAACTTTGCCATCTTTTCTAGAATGCTTATGCCCATAAATTTGTTTGAAATATTTGTATGATATTTACCTAGATTGCAATAGCCCCGCTTACCACTATAGAAACTATATTATCTAAAGTTTGATCTTAGTTGTAGCGAATTGATTGTTTGAATTAGTTGTTGTCTATGGCTATGATATTTAGATAATATGTGTCCATTGAAATGAGTCATCAAGCCATTTCGAAGACTATTCCTATTAATTTGTTTGCTTTATCATTTTGTTTGTGTAAAATATTTGGTAAACATAAAAATAGGGAAGGCGGGAGGAGAAAACGCAGAACATGGGAGGATAAAAGCATTTTGCTAATATTTTTGTATAGCAATAACGCAAGTGCGTTGCTTATAACATTGAGCACCAAAACACTAAAATTTGAATTTAAGTACAATGCGCACACATTATTTGAATTTAAACATAACGCGTGTGCGTTCCTGAGCACCTACTCACCCACTCCTCCCACCCCCGCATGTCAGCCACTGTCCTATGTGGCTGGTTCGGACTTACCAAACCTGTGCTAGGGAATTTTTGGACCATAGCTAATTTGACATTTTTCTGAGTATGACTGTTTTTCACTGCTCTCTACAGCATGACATACCTGACCATTATTGACGAAATTTTAGGCATAGATAGAATTTTTTATGCAGATTCCAAATATGTAATTTTTTTAAAAAAATATTGAGATTTTCTATTTATTTCCTAATTTTCTTATGTCATCACTTCGTTGGTAAAAACAATAACGTTAGTGTTTATTCCGTAACTTTATCATTTCACAACCATTTTTTAAAAAAATTGCATGCTGCACTAGAGGACACTGACCTCTACATCCTGTAAAAAATCCAAGTCAAAATAACTACATTAAGACCTTCAAAGGCTGCACCCACATTTGACGTACCATTCTCGAGGTTTGACCACTTACATAATTATAAAAAAATAAAATTAAACATTTAATTTTGGAAAAATAGCGCTGCACTAGTGCTACGGGTTCTATACATGTATACCATATTTTGTAGCCTGAAACCGTCATTTAGGGAGTGAAAGGCTGCACCCACAAAAACATATACCTTATCATTTGCCAAAAAAATAAAAAGTGACTGTTAGAAAAAATGAAATTTGACATAGTTATGTAAATTTTCAATACTTAGAAGTTATATATTCGGAAACGTGACTCAATTTCCTACGTTTCATATTTTTTACTCGATGCAAGATATCTTGTGCAAGCATCTCAAAAAAACCAAGTAAGTTGAGGGATGCCTGATTTTTCAATTTTCTATTGCATCTAACGCGCCAAAAGTGACCCTCATTAGCTTGCACATGCCTTGAAGACAAATATGTAATTTTTTTAAAAAAATATTGAGATTTTCTATTTATTTCCTAATTTTCTTATGTCATCACTTCGTTGGTAAAAACAATAACGTTAGTGTTTATTCCGTAACTTTATCATTTCACAACCATTTTTTAAAAAAATTGCATGCTGCACTAGAGGACACTGACCTCTACATCCTGTAAAAAATCCAAGTCAAAATAACTACATTAAGACCTTCAAAGGCTGCACCCACATTTGACGTACCATTCTCGAGGTTTGACCACTTACATAATTATAAAAAAATAAAATTAAACATTTAATTTTGGAAAAATAGCGCTGCACTAGTGCTACGGGTTCTATACATGTATACCATATTTTGTAGCCTGAAACCGTCATTTAGGGAGTGAAAGGCTGCACCCACAAAAACATATACCTTATCATTTGCCAAAAAAATAAAAAGTGACTGTTAGAAAAAATGAAATTTGACATAGTTATGTAAATTTTCAATACTTAGAAGTTATATATTCGGAAACGTGACTCAATTTCCTACGTTTCATATTTTTTACTCGATGCAAGATATCTTGTGCAAGCATCTCAAAAAAACCAAGTAAGTTGAGGGATGCCTGATTTTTCAATTTTCTATTGCATCTAACGCGCCAAAAGTGACCCTCATTAGCTTGCACATGCCTTGAAGACAAATATTGTTTACAAGTTGTTGGAGTTTTGGATAGTACTAGGCTACACATACATGTTGCTTATGTGTGTTTATTCAGAGGCTTCTTGCTCTTTGGATCCTTTGATCATTGATGGGTGATGGATTAATGGTGTTTTGCTTGGTTACTTGCTTATCTCGGAGATTCAATGCCTTGGGTTCAAGTTGCTTGAGTTACACTTTACATATTCATATATCTGAGTTCATGGTTGTACTAAGCACTTGATTTCACATCCCTTGAATAACATGGGCAGCCTAGGTGTTTGGTGTCATATTATTGTTGCATATTATGAGGATTCCCTAGCATGGGATAGTTGGGATAGTGATGATTGTATGACGATCAACAAACAATTAGTGTTGAATCTTGTTTCATTTTCCTAAATCTTCCATGCCAACTCAATTTCAAGCATCCAAGTAGCATTGTATTTCCAGGTGCACTATGAACAACATGTGCCGCATGTAGGGAATATAGTTTGCAAGTTCATTTTCCAATTGATCAAAGGGTATGCTTTAGGCATTGTATGATTCTGGAAGTAGTCAATCAAAGGAGAACATCCTGAAGTATTGAGGATTGTTTCAAGTCCTAGAAGATGGTTCTTGATTTCTAAAGACACCCTCGTCCTATAGTCTACTACCCACGTTTGGATCAATAAATGGCATAATCAATCTATAGTTGGGATCAAGACAATTGTTGTTGTAGCCATAGTTCCCCATGGAGTGATCCAACTTGGTTCCACAAATTTGACTATGGAAAATCTAGAGCTAGTAGACCATACTAAGAATTTATTTGCAACTAATAATCATGTGGTGCTTATGGAGCAACAAATTGAAAAAAAAGGGTTTACAAGAACAGTTGCATGCATCTCTAACAAATGGCAGAATTTATGTTCAGCCTCAGATGTCTGTTGGCTTCCAATGCCCACTTCAGGATTCTAAGACCGTGTCCATCTCCTGCAGTTTGCTTTGGCTTCTTTGGTTTTGATATATTAGGATGCGAGCCTGAGCTTGTATCTTGATTTGGGTTGTCTGAATTTGATAATTCTAATCTGTATTTTTATTGGAGTTGAGTGATTTTCTATTTGACGATTCTTTGGGCATTTTTTTTTGAAGCCAATGATGCCATTGAGGGCCATGAAAATAAAAATTATTTCTTTTTTTTATAGCCTCTGTTACATAGTTCAATTCCCTTTTGATCCGTCCAGTGGATGGACATGGTCTTATTTTTCAGTCATTGAATTGGTGTACCATATGGTTGGGCTTAATAGGTAGAAGGTATATAGAGTTACAATAGCTAAGAAGAGTGTTGTATTTTCTCAGCAATAGAGAGACCACAATGAGATTTTGAGGATAAAATATAGGTTACTTCTTCTCAACATGGTCTTTGTAATCAAAGGTAACCTCCATTGTGTTGCTTTCTAGGTAGCTGGTATATATTGCAAAGCTATATGGAATTTGATGGTCAACGAAAGAGTTATTTATTGTGGATTTACTTCTAAATATGGTTTAATTTTTAGTAGGATTAGAATGGTATATTGATTGAAAATCTTGGGGATTCTTAGCATCAAAATGCAACTTGATTCTTTTGAAAAAAAAGGAAGACATGGGGCATAGATCAGAGTCTAATGTTATCTTGCGAAATCATTAATACCACACTATTATAAATAATATTTTAAGTTTGAGGATCTCCTAGAATATGCATATTGTCCAATCTATGTTCTCTCATATTTTTTTAATGTTTTGTTTAAATTTGTATCTCTAAAACAACAAATTTCTTTCCAAGCATGTCCTTTGTTTTGCTTGTTCTCAATTTTTTACAAATTTTATAGGTAAAATTTGTCAATCACCGAATTGACAAAAGTTGAGTAAATGGATTATGCATGTTTTTTAGTTTACGTTCTTCCTAATTCCCATGTGTTTTTCTGAAACAATTAATATGTTTTCAAGCATGGCCTTTGTGTTTATCTTGTATTCTATGCATTCTATGTCTACTAGACAACCATGTACATGCTTCCACTAAAAATGATATAATTGATTACTATTGTTGTAGAGAAATGAAAAAGATAAGCTATTTGGTTTCTTTTTACAACATAACGCCACAAGTTTGATTCATGTTTATCCTCAAGTATGGGTCAAGAAGCTACATGGCTTGCTCAATCAACTCAGAATCTTGTAAAGACTTGTGGAATTTTATTTCACGTGAAAATAAAATCATTTATAATATAAACTTTATTTCTTGAATGGATCCTTTATGATGGTATCTAATGACTTCACTTTCTTAGTCATTCTCTCAACTAATTAGTCTATCTTGTGCACAAACTAAGGCAGAGGTAAATCATGACATGGGACCAGGATGATAAAGGGAATGTATTTCATAATTTGTATATGTGAAGAAATCCACTCACACAATATATGCAGAAAATAATATTGCAAAGAAGAGATCCAAAGCCTCGATTGATATTTTAGTCAAATGGGTTTGTTATTTTGTACACCTCCACAATAGCATATGAAACACTAAGTTTCTTGAAGTTGATTCACTGAAAATTATTTTGACTTCCTCATTTTAGAGTTTAAAAAGAGAAGCATTACAATTAGCTCAAAGAAGTGGGCAACACAAATTGTCTACTTGTATTATTGAATTCCCCCTCAAGGCTTGAGTCATTGAGCATGAGCACATTTGTTCAACTAAATTGTTTCCACTACATGTATTCTTTTGTCAAAATCACTGAAAACTTGCACCTAGCCAATGGAATTGAACCTTTGCGAGTGGAATGATATGTGCCACTATATTCCCTCGTGAATGGCAATCCCTTTGACACTTAATTCACATAATAAATGTGACTTATTTAAATATCCATCTAAAACTAAATACAATAATAATATGACCATCATTAGTGTTATATTAACCTCCCCTAATGGTCATATGTGAAACTCTGCCAAGTTTATCCCTAAACTTAACAAGCTAATTATAACAAAGAGGATTGGTGAGAATGTTTGTAATTTGCTCCTGGGTTGCACAGCATTGCAACTCAATCTCTCCATTATCTACAAGCTAGTGGATGTAGTGACAATGAACCTCCTACATGTTTTGTTCATTTATGGAACATTGAATTCTTGGCCAGTTTTAACACATCTGGATTATCTCAATAAATTATAGTTACATTGGGTTGTTTTATTTGTAAAATATAATTTCTAATTTGCAATTATAATGCTCACAAGTTGTACTAATTGTTTACCTGTACTTTGTTTTAGAGGATGTGAGTGCCATAGTTTGTTTCTTTTACTTTGTTGCAAAATTGCAAGAGGCACTATAATACCCATTTTGGTATCCTTATTCTATACATGGATCATGGTGTAACTTTTTGGCAATAACACTATGTCTTATAAGAAGGGCACCTTATATTGTATGTGGATTGTACATATGAAGCTAAGTTGTATGCCATTGTAAAGTTACTAGTGGGGGTTCAAGCCCAAGCCCCACCAATGAGCATAATTAGCTTACTTAGAGATATTTTTTCCTTTCCTAAATTTATTATGAGGCCATGATGTAATCTCAAAACAAAAAACATAAGGTAATATAAGAGCATGATATGACAAAAGGAAAGCTAGTGGTGAGGACATGTCCTTTTTGAGTTGAAAAGTAGCATGGGAATAAAAAGGCTTAGAAGAATAAAGTGGTACGTCACTTCATTCACATTACATTTACAATGGTACCACACATTGTAATTCACCTTGGTGATTCCTCAAATTCTAATAATTACAACCCTAGTTCTATGGAGCTGAAAGGTTTGGTGATAGACAATTTGAAAAGGCTAACCAAGCTTAGTGATGATAATGAGGAATAATGAAATGAATTGAGCAACCACAATAGTAGACTAAGAGAATTATCGTTTTGATTAGGCTTATGACTTTACAATAGAAGGGAGCACTATTATTTGAATGTCAACCCCATTGTTTGTTTAATGGGGCATAAATTGACTTGCTTATAAACCCAATTTAGTATTTGAGACTATATATCGAATATTAGGGTGGATATTTGTTCCCTCTGAGGTTTCTATATTCTATTTTTTATGGTGCACTTATGCCATCCCTCGTACCCATTTTGTATTTCCTTTTACCAAAGTCAATTGCCCTATAAATTTTATAGAGATAGTGTTGTACACAAAGTCATATTAACACTTGTTAGTATCTCCTATGCATATTTAGTTTGTCCCCTGGGACATGAAAATGTCATTATTCAATTGTAATATGTACACTCGTAAACAACAATGAATAACATGTGGTAGTTAGCATGTGATTCTTCGTTATTTATAGCGTGTGCTAAGGACATGTGGTTTTATGTTCTTTATGATGGCACATGTTCATATAACGTTGATAATGTTGTGATGATGTGCTTTCACATGATAGATTGGTATAGTTCCTTCGTATTCCTGATATTGCTATTATGGTCAACATATGATGTTGATGTAGAATGATGTAAAATTGGTTAGGTAGACTATGGTCCATAATATTCATGATGTTTTTGTGATGCATATGATAGGATGATCATGTTATTTTGATGATGAGGTCATGTTGTTCTATGCTATTCATGACAATAGTATGATGATGATAATCCATGATGATTATATATTTTAATGCCATGATGATGTTACAATCTTATGATGGCATGAGATAGCATGCAATTGTTTACTATTCATGATGTTATGATGGAAATGATGGTGTATGATAATGTCATGTTCCTTAATACTCATGATAATATTATGTTTTCATGATGGCATGTAGTAGCATGCAATTCCTTCATATTCATGGTGATGATGTTATGTTTTCATGATGGCATGTAGTGGCATGGGGTTCCTTCATGTTAATGGTGATGATGCTATGTTTTCATGATGGCATGTAGTAGCACGCGGTTCTTTCATATTCATGCTGATGATGTTATGTTTTCACGATGGCATGTGATAACATGTAGTTCATTGATACTCTCTATGATGTTATGTTTCATAATAACACGTGGTAAAATGTGCTTCCTTGGTAGTGATGATGATGTTATGTCCTCATAAGGGCACGTAGTAGCATGCATATCCTTGATATTCATGTTGATAGTATATGTTCTCTAATGTTATGATTATAACTAATTCTTTGTTCACATGATGTGAGGTGGAGTTTGACAAGAAATCCACCCATGGGCCTATAGGGCTAGTTCATTTAGTGATATCATGGGATCCCATAACCACAAAGGAGAATTTATACATGTAACACCTTATGGGATGGGGACAAACTCAATCAATAAACCTATACCACGGGTTCTTTTGCTTTATACAGTTACTAGAAGTCCATGACTTGAGGTATTAGGGGGGGAGGTATATGGAGAAGGACTTTTGATGCCTAGGAATGATTGTCCGGTTGGAGTTGTGGGCCATCCTTACGAGATTCCTAGTGTGTGTGGTTTAGTACACTGCACTAGTTGCTCGATAACCTCTAGATGAGGCCTTGGGGCCATAGATCCTAGCTAAGGATGAAAGGCCTTAAGCCTTAGCCTAATGCCAAAATTTGAGGATATAGAGAGCATCATACTCGCACCTCCTTATAGCTATGATGAGACTTCTGATGCTTGTTGTGGTCACACCATGATGGGTGACCCTTATAATAGTTGCAACAGACGGCTTGTGCCATGACGAGTAGGACCATATGAAGTATTGGAGGTGCTCGGAGGTTAATCTAATGGTATGATTTTGGGTGAGGGTGCATGAGAGAGGAAGTGAACCATGATAATGGCTTGAATCGATGCATGGATTAAATTGATGCACAATGGTGTGACTTGATTGATGTATAATTGTGTGACTTGATTGCATACTAGGAGTTTAGTAAGAGTAATCAATCATGTAGTTAAATAAGGCGTTATATGTGTGATAGTGTAGGTACGAGAATTACCTGTGATGGCCACATGAGTAACTCCCATTCCCACACAATAGGACTAGTTATCTAGGTGTATATCGTATGATGATTGTGCATATTGTGTGATGTTGTGCATGTCTTGCATGGAGATATAAGGAAATGGGGGTGATGCAACTTTGGGACAAAATTCCCTGAAGGGGGGGTGTTATGTAATGCACCATCTAATAAATAAAGTATAATTTTAAATATAAATATTAATAAAATAAGAAATCAAATTAGGTACATACTTATTAATAATATAGGGGTTACATTAAGCTAATGGGAGATTAGTGCATGGATGACAAGTGTCATCCATGCAAATTAAAAATTATTTTTAATAATAAGGGAGAATAGTTTATAAGGGGGAAGGACTTCATAGGGATCTCTTCCACTAGGGGAGGAAAATGTGGTTTGCTAGTGAGTTGATGCATGAGGCATGGTTGCGGGTTGAGGAGGATGAGGGGATTTTTTGTTGGTGGTGAGGAGATGTCGGTGCAATATTTTGGGCTGGCATAGTTTTACTGATTAAGGGTTTGGGAGTTCTCTATCTCTGACTAAGAGGTAGGTTGGGTGGAGAGTTGTCCCCCACTTGTTGTTTCCCAGTGATGTTGTTGATCCTAGAGCTGGATATGGGGGTTCATATTCCAATTAAAAGTAAGTACCAACAAATTCACTTCATTACAAGTATGTCTTGCACCCCTAGTTATTCCCACTAATTCCATTATTAGTTGTGTGATTAAATAAAAAAGAATGTGACGTTAATATGGATGCCATTACTATTGTTAAATTACATTTTCTAGTGGAGTGAATAATTAATGGTGTAAATTTTTACCATGGCTATGTGTAGATAAAAGCTAGTAATTTATTTTTTCTTGGGTAGGATTTACACATTCTCCATCCACTATCCTTTTTTGGAACCAGAGTAATGGTGGATCCACAATGCAATGAGTTGGGTTGAATGTGACCCTTATCCAAATGAATTCTACATTTACTTCTTAATCTCATCATGTTCCAACAATGAAGTCATGTATAGTGCCTCATTGGGAAGAACTTCATATTGCAATAGAGTGCATATTTACATGACTTTGAGGCATTCCTATAACAACTTAGAATAGTGCTTCAATAAATTTTGCAACAACTTTATTAACACCCAATTTTTTTCCATTGGCCATGTCATTATCCCAATTGCTGACATAAACCATCATGCCACTTCATTTCCACTTCATCCTGCTCATTGGACCTTAACTTTACAAAATCCAAAAAAATAAAGCATTGTAAAAAGGGGACAATTTTAAATCGGGTCGCTCATTTCCCTAAGGAATGAGAAACCTAGGTCGCACAAAACTTTTCAAAAAACTGATCCAAGTTGCACAAAATATAAAAAAATAAGCGACCTGAATGCCAACATGAAAATTGGTTGTTTCTTACTTTTCTTAGACAAAAAGAGGAAACCTGTGCTTGGACTCTCGCTCAGTACAAATCACAGAGAGGATTCCAGATAGAAAAAGACATCCTGATCCTTTTTTCGCACAGCCTTTCTCTGAGCCTATAAATTAACTCTCGAGTTTTGTTACACATTACACACATCCATTACACTCGCATACACCATTTTGCTAATTTATTGACTCAAGCTATTACTCTGCCAAATTTCAGCTTGAATCCGGAGCTGATCTACCTCCTTATCCCTTTTAACCTACTAGAGATTGCGTTTGTGGAACATGGATGGAGGATCACGGACTGTATGGAGATCATACAGACCCTCATTCAGACTTCTACAAGGGCCCATCCTACTGCACATCACGAGGTAACCCCATCTCTTGTACTAAATTATTTTATAATGAAAAAGACACTCTTTATTCTTTAATCATGTTTACTATGTGTTGTTGGTAAAGAATGAATGAATGGTTTAGCTTAGATTTAGTTTTATGTCATGTAGTTTAGTACGTATACGTGATTAGTTAGTCTTGTATTTCTATTTTTTTTTTCAATTAATTTTTTAGAACTCTACTAAGTTTGGCACATTTCTTAGTAGGTGCCTTTTGGCACGTGCTAGTGTGAAAACACTAGCAACAAGTTTTTGGCTTCTCCAATTGTGCCTATCCGCTCTCAGTCTCCTTGCTTGATCCTCTTTTTTTTTGTTTACTTGGATTCCTATCTGTTTTATACATGTCTTTGATTGCTGGTAAGTTTTCTGGCCTGGAACACCCTTGGGTTTCTTGGGCCTCCTTCTTTTTTGTCCCCTTTTCCAAGTTTTTGAGTTTACTAGTGAGGGTCACACTTGTTCTATCATTTTAGGCAATTTGCGTTGCAATGCTTTCTTCGAATAGTGCTACCTGAGTACAAAAACTCAGGTTTCAAGTCAAGTCACGCCTGTTTTAGGCATTTGAGCAACCTAGATCTCTTAGTTACCTTCAATAAGTGTGACCTAACACTTTCAAAACTAGATCACACATGACTACCTCTTTTGAGCGACCCAAGTTGCTCATTGTCCCCTGAAAAGAGTGACCTACTCTCTTCTTCCTATTAATAATCCTTTTTTGTCTTGTCCACAAACCTTTGACTTGCTATTTTAGTTTCCTTTATTTTTCCTTTTGATATGTTTGGTGAAGAAAAAAACCCTTTGATGTTGAGTATTTTTTATTTAATAGTTCTATTAGGATTAGTGTGTGACTGCATATTCTTATATTTTAGTAAGTTACTTGTGAAAGATCTAGATGTTTAGATGATTGATCAGCTTTCATTGCTTAGAACATGTTTTGCTTGTTGGATTGGGGCCTCTCACTAATCTTTGTTATTCTAGACTATTTTAGTTATTTGTCACTTTCTTCCATGTTGTGAATTTTGAATGCTTAGTCATAACCATTTTATGCTAAAGTGATTGTTTGAAGAAAAGTTTTAATTTAGTATTGGAATATGATCATTTATTTTGAGTATTTAATTTCTTAACTTATAGTTGTACACACCACGAATGCACACAAAAACTCCCTAATTAAACTATCACTTGGTTCATGTCGCAAAGTAGAGCCTAAAAATAAACCCTAACTTAAACACACATTAACCTCACTCGAGGAGAAAAATAATTTTGTAGTTAAGTTAGGACACTAGGGATAGGCATCCAAACAACTCCCCTTTGTCACTATACATATGAAACATAGTGGTTGTCTTATTAGGGAACTAAAATCTCATATGTGGGGTGAGCCTCTCTCTTAGGAGGGTAAACGACAAGATTGAAACTAGAGGGTTGGGTGGTGCACCATCCCCATTCAATGTTGAAGATCATCCATATCATTGTCTTCATATTGAAGCTATGGAATACTCATTCTAACATGTCCTAAATAAGGTATCCTAGAAGCCCTTATTCTTAGGCATCTTACCTAAGGGCCATCCCCTTTAGTGGGGGGAGACCTAGGATAAATGGAGTCGGATGTGTCCCCAGATCTGTAACTGTCCTTTTGATATTCACTCATTAGGTCCAAATATGATTGATACCCCCATCATGGTCCAATGATTGGAAGACCCGACTAAGATTCATGCTTCTTTTTGTATGATGGGGAGGTCATAACCACACAGAGGAAAATGGTCGGTGAAGATTATATGTGGTGTTTTTCTTTTGATTGTGTAGACATATTTTAGGCAAGTGGGTCTTTTTTCTTTCTAGGGTTTCTCTTTTCAATGTATTTTCTTTTATTTTTCTTGGATCGCTTGTTGCACACTCGATTTTAATGGATTTTTTATTTGGGTTTGATTTGAGCTTTACCTACCACAAACTTATGATGTCAAGTTTTTTTATCTAGTCTATCACTATATATCACCTGAGGTGCTCCCAGAGACTTCGAGGCCAACCCCCTCAATACAAACTCTTAGACCCCACAATCAGATCTTCCCGTCGAACCTCATTTCAACACACTACATAGTCATTGGAGCACTCCTCCAAGTGTGTAGAGTTTGATTCTTCACAGTCATGATCACTCGCACATCCACACACTAGCAGTCCAATGGATACTAACATTTCTCCACTGAGGAAGTCTCCTCTGGGTAATCCTCCCCTAGGTAACCCTCCTCCAAGGGGTCCTCCCCCAGGGAAGCCTCCACTAGGGGTCCCTTCACTAGGGAACCCTTCGTTGGGGAACCCTCCACCAGAAGGAACCAAAACTCCAAGATTTTCATTCATGGCTAGCCTTAGCCTCCCTGATTTTGCAAGGATGACCAATGATATGATCCTCCATTCTCCAAATTGGAACCCTATGCCTACCAAACTCCCATTGGACATACAA
Source organism: Larix kaempferi (assembly GCA_027924585.1). NCBI lineage: Eukaryota > Viridiplantae > Streptophyta > Pinopsida > Pinales > Pinaceae > Larix > Larix kaempferi. The sequence goes on along the minus strand of BSBM01000173.1, from coordinate 4,937,982 downwards.
AAGTTTGAAGGGAAGGATGGGTAAGACCCCCAAAACCATATCATGTCATTTCACCTATGGTTCTCTTTAAAGAACATTGTAGACAATTCCATTAGACTCCATATTTTTCAGAGAAACCTCACTAGTGCAGCCGCTAAGTTATACATTGACCAACTACATAGGACACATCATAATTTTGTGCCCTTAGCCTCCATTTTCTTGTAGTTTTTCTAGTTTCTTGTCTAATGATGATGGTGTAGAAATCCTTCTCTCCCATTGGCAGAAATATTCCATCCACATCACAGAACATATCCATAATTGGCATTGGCGCAGAAGTCTATGTAAAATCAAAATTGATGACAAGATATTTTTAAAAGTTACTTTCTAAAATCACTCATTCTCATCATTTCCAAGGATGTGGCCTCTGAATGACCCCAAACTAAGTAAGATGATCTCCTTCAATCCCAGGAATTCGACTCCAAATATGCACAGTCCAATTATTTGTATACCATCATCACTCATGCCCCTCGCAGAGACTCGTCTCGAAAAGAACCGATAGGGGCATCCCATGTTGTGGATGGTGTCATTGGCACTGCCGCGTCCCAACCCAATCCATATGTACCTTACCCTCCCTCAATTAGTGGTTATGCATATGGTAATGTTTCTAACGTTATGCATCCCCAATAGGGCCCCGTTGCCACTCTGAGATATGGCCTCGATTTATCACGTGCTTCATTCCATTTAGGAATGAGTAACTCATTTTCATCTCCTACTTCGGCACCACATGTCCATGGAGTCCATTGGAATCTCCAAGACTCCTCATCTTCCATAACTAAAACTATTTACATTATGTACAATAATGTTGAAATCATAATCCTCGAGGATTAGATTTCCAACAATTATCAATTACAACTGACCTTTTAGTTAATTATTAACAAACTAAAGTTTGTAAGTAGACTACTTTCATTTCATTTTGTCTTCCATTTATTTAAAAAATTACTTTACATATTTAATTACAAAAGTAAAAACATGAAAAAATAAGGTAAATTAAATAAGGAAAATGGAGGGGGGGCATCATATGTAACACAATTTATCAATGATTAAGGGGGATGAAGTCCCAAGGAAAAAAAAAAACCTTATATCTCCTATGCGATATCATTATCATATGAATATCTTTATAAACTTTAGCTTTGCTCACACATTACCTTATACTCATAACATATTCAACACATTATCAAAACAATAAGCACACATCCTTCATCATAATATATTCTTGCTTGTGACTCCCAAACAAATAATTTGAAATAAACCATGCATGTCTGTATGAATTCAAGCAACATGTATTATTGCAATCACAAGTTACCAAACTATAGATGTAACATTCAGATAAGCCTAAAAACTAAGTCAACTAAAAAATTTTGCATATACTAATCCAAAATTCAGCCATACACTAAATAGGTGACAACTGTTCACTTTTATGCCAAAATGTAGTGCTCAACCAAGTGAAATTAAATAAAAATATGCCACTTACCAATCCAAAAATATAACCATTTACAAAATCATTGCCAACTATCCATTATTATGTCAAAATGTGATGCCTAGTTAAGGAAAGATAACTCAATCCACAACATAGAATCCTCAAATTGTCATATTTTGAACATGACAAAATTTTAGGAAACATATCCAAATGAGTAATATCAACCATGTTCCTTGTTCATAATTTACAAAAAATTTGTCAAAGTGGACATTGACAAGGTGGATGGGCTATGGATTTTAATCATCTAGAGTTGGTATATTTAGAACCAAATTACTTCCCTTATCATTAGGAGGAGTTTCAAATGGATGTGACTCGGGATCTATATGTCTTTTTAAATGAGCAGAAGTTTACTCAATCATTAATATATTGGACAATGGGGTTTTGTTGTTAAGGTTCTTGAAGGAACACCCCACCCAACGCTTCTTGAGTAAGGTTGGAAAGGGTTTTCACCCCGACCATCATTTACATTCTAGAGGGATACCTGGGGTTCTTTAATAATGCTTGGGTGGGGTTGTAGAGGTGTGAGAGTAGGCACCATGGGTTGCTCAAGGTTGTATCCACCCATAAACAAATGCCTTGTTCGAGCCAACTCATTGAACTACTAATATTCTACATCAAAATGAATAGAGAACCTTATTTTATTTCTTCCCCCTTCCTTCCATACTTTATGATTCCTTTCTCTTAGTCCCCTTTGAGAACCCCTTGATCCCTTGCTGAAGAAATTCATTCTAGCAAATGGAGGCACACACCAAATTTTATTCTGAATACATAACTAGCACTAATATTATGCACAAGTATAATCATGATAAAAAATGACACTTAATACAATTCCACTCAAATGTTTCAACTAACTATGTGAGTGACAAAGGATGATTGGTGTTATAGAATTGAGGGAATACCTTGTTACAACTTATCTTCCTTTAACTGGTTTTTTCATCAGAAAACATACATTCTATTCTCTTTCTTTTTTCCTTTTTCCACTATGACAGAGAAATGATTAAGCCAACATTTTTTCATTTAAAAATATTCATCAAATGCAAAGGGAACGAGGATACAGTTGTATGTATACGTTAAGAGTGAGTTAAATTCGCATTGTGAGGATAGGGGTGTGAAGGTTGTGAATGTATAAGAGAACCTAGGTTTATTTATTTTTGTCAAACAATGGCCCTTTACCCATTTAATAATTATGTTATTTGTTTACGAGTCCATATTTAACTATATTTAATGGGCATGAGGTTGGCATCTTGAACCAAATACCCAATAATAGGTATACACCAAACATGTTCGACATGCAAGCTCATGGAGGGGAAAGGTCATAAGGCATATGTACAGATACCCTAAACATATGATTTCATTACTAGCCCAACCACGATAAGTGCATGAGTTTGATTCTTTATCCACATGACAAATCGAGGGTATCATACAAATATTGACATTAATGAAACATCACCTGGGTTTGAAGGCCAAATGGTTATGAAGGAAGGTAAGGCTAATTGAAACACTCAAGTGATAAGGGATTGCATCCCCTATTCAATCCAAAACAAATTTTCAATAGTAACATTAAAAGTGTTCTAATTACTTTGCATGCATTGAGTTGGGATTTCAAAACCTTATATAGCATGTGACACCCAATAAATCCTTGTTCTGCAACATTTTATTTAGCTCCGTCAATATCTAGTCAACCAACAATGGAATTTTTAAGGAAAAAATGGAAAATTATAGTTGATTCTTAGTATAATGAGGGTCATTTATCAATTGCAGGGGCATAAGAAGTGAAAAAAGGAGGTTGAAATGCAGTGGAGGGGGTGGCTATGACATAAAGGGTGGTAAAACTAGTCACTGCTTTCTAGAAGCCATATGAACGATTGATATTAACCCTTGATAAAACCCTTCACAAACAAATTAAATTCCATTTGAGAGTGGTGCAATGGGTTCTGACTGGCATCAACTTGGGTGGGAAACCATCCCTAGTGGAAATTTAGAGCATGAACCAAATCAATTAACAAATACCAATGATACCCTTTTCAATGTTATAACATTCAATGCCCAAGACCATCATTTAATCTTGTGTAATATGTAATCCAATGTCATCGGGAGGCATTAAAATAAAAATTTTATGTTATTTACAACCAATAAAAGCATACCTTGGGACTATATGAAGGTCGGCATAATATATAATTCATCATTACGTTGTTTAGCAATGTAACATATCAACATTCCAACACTTTGCATAATATCACATTATACCATGATATCAATGCTTGCCTAGGATTTTCCATTCTATGTTTCAAAGTCATGGTATGCCAATTTTATATATCCAAAGTCATGAAGATTCTTTTATATCCAAATTTTGGATGTTTCAAAGTCATGGTATGCCACCTTGAAAGTGACTTATTATTATTTTCATCCAAATTTTAATCCACCTTACAAAGAATATATCTTCAAAATCATTTATATCACCACAACATGTAATACCCCTATTTTGACCCTTAGGATATTTTGGGTTATAATGTAAATATTGTATGCATATTATGTATGATTCCTAGCGTGGAGCTCAAGGCCAAGGCCCCGCTAGTGAACGCTCAACCTTGAAGAGGCAAGTATTGGATATTATGCTACCCATGTGCTAGTGAACCATGGGGATTGTAAATATGCATTTTAATATAAATGCCCACAACTAGCTATGCAATGCAACAAGAGATGGGGGCATGATGTTCACAAGGAATTGGGAGGGAAATATTCAAACCCTTGAGCCAATCAAGTCAATCCAAGTGTCAATGAGAGAACCCATGAACCCTCAACTACCCATGTTGAATTTTGTACCCAATCATTCATTTCTCCCAAGAGTTGGTTGAGGTGGTTAATGCCTTGGGGAATAGAGAGGTATGGCTGTCCAAATTCTAGTATGGGCAAGCCACCCTTCCTAGAAATCCGTGTTTGTCTTCTTGGGCATGAAAAGAGCCACGAAATTGCCCCCAAGCCATTATTCACCCATCAGTTTTGCTCTCTTACGAGTGTAGAGCTAACTGGGCATTTTCCTCTAGGAATTTCCTATGTTTTCCTTCATTTTCCTAGCTAGGAAGGGCGTTTTTATATTGTATAACAGTGGGGAAGAAGGGGAAACAATTTGGGGTTTTATAGAGGCCATTTTGGCCCACTGAATGCTCATACATTTGTGGGAGAAATCGGTTTTCTTCCATAGGGTTGATTCCCTCTTCCCTCAATCCGTGTTGGGTGTGCACCGATTTGGGCAAAACCCATAGACCCTATTTTGTGAATTCCATTGTTGAAATGTGTATCCATGCCCAGTTTTGATTTGCTGTGTGTAAAAGAATGTTGGGGTTGAGATGGGTATCCATTGATTTGGGCTATGTTGAGCTTGAGAGTCCCCTTTTCCTTGTAGATATCATGCCCAACTCGGGGGTGGTCTCTGAGTGCTGAAAGAATACAGGCTGGGCAGAGACCTACAGTTGGGTGGAACATTGCAACGACATAGCTAGTTGCTTGGGACAACTGACCAACGAAGATAAGTGTTTTTCTGTCTATATATTTACTTATGCAATGTTTAAATTGATGATTGTTTTGATATGTTGAATGCATGTGAGGAAGGTGTATGGATGATGTCTTATTCCGCTGTGCATGTTCGCTTGATTTCCATCTGCACACATATGAATTTTATTGTAATGCTAATTGTTTATGTTTATATGAATCATGAATGTTGAAATGGGCTAAGTTTTATAAGAGCCTAGATTTTAGTGCCATGTTCCCTTCCTTGCATTGGGTCAACGAGAGGGGACTTCACACAACAACACATATATGTTGAAGGTCTCAAGGCCATCACATTGTATTGCATAATTAAACTATGTGCATGAAACTTCTTGAAGTATCATAATGCAGAAAGTGCAATATCTCCATAACCCAAAACATATTCAAAGGAATATAATACATTCTTTAAAATAATCAAGTTGTAGGAAACACATAATCAAGCAAAGATATAGTGAAACAAGATCCAAGATTGTGTAACACTGTCACTAAAATATCCCTTATGCCTTCTCAAAATCTATATGCTCCTCCCCCCTTTTCTTTCAATTTCTAATGTGTTGCTTCAAACGTAGCGGTATTGGATGAAGAAGTAAAATGAAGCATGGGTGACAGTTGGAATTTGTGATACTTTGAAAATGATTAGTGTTGAGTTAAAAAATAGGTTAACAAATGGTGAATTTATGGGGATGATTGTTTCCAATATACTAGAATTCAAAATCAATGGTTTCATAGAATAGGCCTTGCGCAAACACGAATCAATATGATGCGAGGGGATGAAGACAATATGAAATTTTTGGTAGTAATCTTTGATGAATCTTGAACACTAGGAAGGGCTCTCATACATATAGTATTGGATGTATTTATTGTATTCTAGAGCTTACTTCAAAAAATAGAAGAGAGTGAATTGTAAGGGATTAGGAAAGAAACACGGGACGGATTTTTCCATCATTTGCATTAGTGGGAAAATCCTTTCATTGAACAAAAACAAAATGGAATGAATACTTTCAACACAAAACAAGGGCACCTCAATTTTTCCTACATGCTAATTCATCAATGACAAGAATATGAAACTTATCTTTATTGCTCATATTATTGATCTCTTTGTAATCTTGACACATATGCCATAAACTTTCATTTTTGTGAACCATCACCATAGGTGTAGAGAGAGAACTTTGTATAGGTTGAATGATGTATGCATTTAATGTTTCTTGAACCATATTTTCAATCTCATTCTTTTGTGCATATGGGTACCTATGGGACCTTATGTTAGGTGGGACACTTCTTGGTTGCAAGTGCATTACATGATCATGATCTCAAGTAGATGGAATACCCTTAAGCATCTCTCCAAATACCTTGGAATGATTGTCATTAACTTTTTGGAGATCCACTTGAATATAGGGCATAGATGCTTGAACATCTAGTGAGCATAATTGTGCAATTACTCTATAGGGTCCTTTTTTTAGTAATTTTGTCATGTTGTTAGAGCTTATCACTTTAGAGGGTTTCCCTAGAATACATCTGAGTTCAATTTCCTTTCCTTCTAAAGAGAATATCAAGAAAATTTCTTGAAAATTAAGAGCCATTTTTCCTAATGATTGTATCCATTGCACCCCAAGTACAACATCAGCACCACCCATTTGGATTGCAATAATTGGACTATCCAATAAATACTCCCCCCATAGTAAGCTTAATACCGTGGAACTTCACTAAACAATTTAGGGTACCTCCATCTACAATCATTACTTGAAATTCTAGTGCTATATATGCAAAGTAAATGAGAAGTTTGGCTAATTTGCAATTAATGATGTCATTGGTACTACCCAAAATCAATCAACACTGTTACCTTTTTCTTTTTTGTATATCCTTCTATATTGAGAGTTTGTGAAGTGATAATTCCATCCAATTCATGGGAATATATGGTTGGGGTAGTATATTATATATCTACCTCTTGAGAATGTTTCAGTTTTGTATCTTCTTCCTCTTCACAATCTATGTAAAATAATTTCTTTTCACTGGATTTATGTCCCTTATTGTGCTTGGTATCAAAATTGAAACATAGTCCCTTTGCTTCTTTCATCCACTTGCTGAGACCTTAACATTTTATGCTAAGTGAGGTCAGGGGGTTGGGGGGGGGGGGGGATTTCCCTCTCTATAAGTACTAGCAATAGCCCTTCTAGTAGCCATATTTTTACACTCAACTTTTCTTTCCAAACTAAAAGCAATCTCCAATTATCCAACAAATTTTCCTTTAAAGTTCCCATAAAGATATCCAACAAATTATCCTCTAGAATGTTTTCCATTGTAAGACTCAACATTTGAAACAACTTAATGTGTTTTTCCACTAGACCTTTTCTGTTGAGATTTATCAATTAGCTAAAGAAGGTGTTAGTTTTATCCCCATATTGTGCTATCAATTCGTCTATAAATATAGGCTAAGAGGTAATAGAGTCCTTTTTATGATCACAAAGCCATTGGTACCATACAAATTGTTCAAGTTCTAAATATGAGGATGCAATAGTTGCCTTTTGTAAAGTTGGCACTTGGTGTAGATAAAACTATTGCTCCATTTGAAATGTCCATGTTATTTCCATAAACTTTCTCATGTTGATCTTGGGAATGAAGTAGTTCCTTGGTCCCAAGTTGAACCCATGATTATGTGGATCTTGGAGTAATAATCCATCAGGTTTTTGGGACTTGAGGCTCTTGTTCTCTGAGTATAATAGAATTTTTTCATGGGATGAAAAGGACTCCACCATCTTTTTCTCATTATTCTCTTCTCAAGGAGTTGATTTTTGGTTAAGTAGGTTGCTTATATCCTTCACAAGTTCCTACCTCATGTTTTCAAAGTTCTTTTTGAGGTCAACTTGAATATCCCCTTTGAATGTTTGTAATTGAATGCTTGGGATTCATCCTTATACATCATATTCATGATGTCCACCTTTCTTAGCATTGTATTTTAAAGGTTTTCTACTATATCGGTAAGCTTGGACACCACAAAGTTTACTTCATCATGTTCATCTTGTGTTGTGGATGAGTCTTCAAGAGGTTTAATATCTGCACACATTTTTTAAGTACCTCTTTCCATTTGATCCCACTAATATTTACTAGATTTATTCTTATTGCCTCTTTATCACACCTTTTAAATCACCAAAACAAATATTTCAATCAAAAGTTATGCCGGTTTCAAGTTAACACATTTAAAAACCTTGATTTGTAGGCTCTCTTACTAGCTGACCTTGCTCTTGAATTATATGACAATTTGGCTCCTCTAAGTCTAAAATTTCATCTTGCACTGGGTTGGTATGTCTTCTATTCAATGCCACAAGTTGACCCACTTCTGATGTGCCAAGAGAGATAAATGGTAACTTTCCCAAAATTTGTAATTTTTGTCCCTTTCAGGAAAGTGACTATGGTCTATCTTCCTTTTTTTTCAAAACGTGGCACTCAATTTGGATCTCGGAAGCTTCAAATATAATTTTTTTACCAAAAACACCTATTTGAGACTAGTTTTTGGACTAGCCAAAAACCCTACATTCCACCAACCATAACTCCGAACTTATAATGAAACAAGACATGGATTTTTTTGTCACAAATACTAAATGCTATGTCCTCTAAGGCTCCTCAAAATTTCACTATCTAAGACATCTCCCAAAAAACGTTACAGAAAAATGGCTCTGATACCAAATGTTAAACACCAAATTCCCAAAAGAGCATAAAATAAAAAAAAGAGAGTAATCCAACGCCTTAAGAATGAAGTAAAGAGATAATAAGGACTCTCTTCGAGGGGCAACCTCCTTATACATTGTATTAGATGCACAAGACAAAATGAGATTATACTGTAGCTAGGTTTGCTTGGTGTGTGTATGTGTGTGTGTGTGTGTGTACATATACATATACATGTATATATATGCATACATACATATACATGTATATATATATGTATATACATACATACATATAGGTATATGTATATGTATATGTATACATATATGTATGTATATGTATACATACATATATGTATATGTATATGTATACATACATATATGTATGTATGTATGTATGTATATATACATACATATATGTATGTATGTATATATACACACACACACACACACACACACACACACAAAGAGAGAGAGAGAGTACAATTACAATTCTATCCAACCACACAATTACAATTCTAGCCGACCATACAATTACAATCAAGGTCTTGGTCAACCAATAAGGACAATACTAATATCACAATAGAAATGTAATGCAAAAATATATAGGTCTTAACAAAAGTTAAATTTGATTTTAATTTGTTATCTTATTTTGGATAATTCTCATGTCTCTGTATTAATATAGCATATTAGAAATGTGTACATGCAAGCTATATCATTCCTCTATAATTCGCCACATCCACTGTTCCCTCTACATCCCTCACCCATGCCATTTATCCCACATTATATGGTGGGTACAGTCCTTTCCCACCCCACCCTTTCCATTGGCATTCCTCTCAAACCCCCCCACAACGTCCTTCTTTCAATTCTATGACTAATGGTGGTTATCTCTACTCACCACCCCCCACCTTATCCATTAGATCCATACATTATGGCTACACTTGTCACCCTACACCAATCCACCTAGCTAAAGACCCCATTGTTCAATCCACCATTGTAGCAACTACCAATGTATCTATTGTAGTTACATCTATAGTGGTTGCATCTATGGTTTTTGTTTTACATCAGCTCCAAACCCCATTGTCTCCCCATACCAAGTTGTCTAGCTAAATGCTCTGCCTCCTAATATATCTCCACCAATGGCTGAGATATCCATTGTGAGATCATTAGTTGATGAAATTATTATCCAACATGAATGGAAGTGATTTTACAGTTTAGGGTTTTTTCATTAATTGGTTCTTGTAACTTTTGTAGGGAGGCATTGGTGACAAGTAAGGGTCACAAAGGATGGAAACACCCTCACAATGTGTTGTCTCATATATGGTGAGTTTTTCAATATTGAATTCTATTTCTATTTTGTAAGTGTATTAATTGATAGAATGTTGAAAAAAAACTTATATATGAATGTTTTTTCCTTTCTAGTCTTCATAGTGAAGCACTTGGCATTGACGAGGGTAGTAGGGATCAATGAGTGACACATTATTTATTTTGGCCATGATGTGCCATTTTGGGCACAAGGTGTCAAGGTTCCTTTTTGTGTCTAGGGCATGAGCTTCCATGCTTTCATGTTTGTGCCATAGGTGCCATTATGTGCATTAGGAACAATGCGACATTTTGTAAAAGACGTACAATTGGACCAATTTTTATTATAGATACATAGTTTGGCACATGTATAATGAATTCTTTATGGTTTAATTTGTGATTATTGTAATGGCGAAGTTCATTTGATGTTCATGATGGATGTTGTTGATGTTACAATATAACATATAATTTCTATATTGACTTGTGAATGTGTAATTTGACAACATTCACTATGGTTTGGATTACAGTAGTTCATGATCATGTGTCTCGAGGGTCATACTATAATTTAAAGGTATTATGAATAGGTCCATGGTTTCCCATGTGATATCATGTGTCTCAAGAGTGATACTATATTTTGAAGGTATTATGAGAGGTCAATGATTGCCTATATGATATCATTGATTGTTCTATTTACTAATTTTTGTATGTTGTCTTTGGTTGTTAATGCAATGCTATATATATTTGAATGCTTTTAATGTTGTTTTAGACAACAATTTGAGAGATGCAATCCCATAAAATTCATTAATAACGTATTACCCAGTGATATTTTTCCATATTTCTCCACCTCCACTTTGGAGGTCCCAATTATGAATGTCCTCATTTCATAACCTAATTATTAAGGCCTTAGTAAATTGTAAGTAAAACCCTCCAAACGTTTTCTTTGGGGTTCATTATTCAACTTTCCATCTACTTATCCTTCAAGGCTCCATTGGAAAATCCATACCATAGAAGCTTCAAGTTAATTCTTACAATTTAGTTAAGGACATCACCTTTCGGTTGGAAAATCACTAGTTATAAAGTGAGAGAGGAACTAATGAGGTGACAATGGTCATCAGTAGTTATAAAGTGAGAGAGGAACTAATGAGGTGACAATGGTCATCACCTCTATGACTAACTTTTGGAGATCTTCGTAGAATTATTCCTTTGAAGGTTGATATCCCAAGAGGAAGCCTAAGAGACAATAATTGAAACAATATTGTTGTCGGCAATAGAGTCTAATTACTAGAATATGTAAATTTCTAACTATGTAATTTTTATGGTGAGTGAGAGATTCCTGAAAACCACAAAGTGCACTTGGTAATTCTACTACATATTGAAGCACTATTCTTGGTTGATTAATTTTGTTGTCTATTGTCTTACCGAGGATGAGTAACAACATTTAGAGCATAATCTTTCCTAATAACTTAACAGTGAAAGTTAAGGCTCAATGCCACCACATTCCCACCTATTCAAGCTCAACGCCACCTAGCATGACCACATTCCCTACCCATTCAAGCTCAACACCACCTCTTATTGCTTTTGTATTTAACCTTATTGTGATTCTTATTTTATACCTACTACTACACTCTTAGTTATTGTCACCCCAATGTTGTAATGGAGTAATAAGTTAAAGGTAGATATGTTCAATTAAATTTCTCTTTCTTTCAAGGTTATCCTGATTTACTTTCATCAAATATACCTCCCTAAGTCCAAGAAAGTAATACCATTTCTTTTTAAAATGATGGTTCACCATTTGTTAGAGGGCTACATCCATCGGGAGAATTCCAATACCTGATATTATGGAGAATCAGGGTATTTAGAGTTACAATCATTACATAATCAAAGTGGGCTCCCAAGGAGCAAGTGTCACAAAGCTAGATTTGAACCCGGGTGGGGAGGATAACAACATTCCTCCCAACCACCCGATCTACACTCAATTAACAAAGTAATACCATTTCTACAATTAACCATTTGAAAAGATAGTATAAATTTATAAACCACTTGAAAGGATAGTATAAATTTATAAACCACTTGAAAGGATAGTATAAATTTATAATTTGACTTTCATGTTGAACATCAAGATGTGGTGATAAAGATGTTTTTTTACACCTTAAAAGAACATGCCATATAATAGTATAAAGACACATGACTTTTAGGGATTACCCCATAACTTTTTTTACATGAATAAAGATCGGCATATGCCCGAAAGTGAAAGCACCTCAAAGATATGGGTCATGGGGTTGAACCCAAATGAAAACAGCCACAACCAACCACCCTAACCATCCACCTGCCGTAAGGGACCTACTTAACTTAAACGAGCGTGGGGAGAGGAGAAAGATTGTTTTTTATTGATTGTGAATAGGTCCATGATTTCATTGTTATATCCACACTCAAAGTCTACATTATAAGTCTAAACTTTTCTTGTGTCGATGGAATCGTAGTTTACTTTACTTTCCTTTGATAAAAGGAAGGACCGTACATCATATGGCGTGAGAGGCATGAATCGTCAATATATTGTTCTTCTGTCTTTCTGTTTCGGTTGTATTTTGATTATTAATCCGCTTTATATTTGGAAAATTGTAATTTAATATATAAAATTTTAAATTTTAAACCATTTAAAATAGTTAAATCTATTAAAAAATTACAAATAATAATTCAAAATTTACCGGATTCTAAATTCTGGAAAATGAATAGAGGGCCATTTGAGTGAGCCGTATGTGAAACGCCCATTGCCCATTGCCGTGCCCTACCTGCTTCCTTTGCTTTGTCGTGGCCGAATTATTTGTTTGCCACGTGGGACGACGTGGGTCAACCAAAAATAAGAAAGATTTGACCACAAAAGCGCGTATTCCGGCCACAGCGATTACGCATGGCCCGTTGGCCGTTGGTAATGGGAGGCGCAGACGACTATTAATACGCGCGCCTCTCAATTGTGTGGTCTCACATCTCTCCATCCCCTCTGCTCGAGCGTTCGAATTTGGGTCGGACTGTTTGAGATTCAGATTTACTCGGCAGCACTTGTGCTTAGGGTTTGGGCTTTGTGTGTGTGAGCGAGAATGGCAGGCGCAGGCCAATAGACAGTATTTTGCTTTGGGCTTTTACTGAGATCTATTCAAATTGCTCTTTGGTCCGTTTTCATGAGGATAGACAGTATTTTGTATAAGGTTCCCGATTTATTTAGTAAATAAAGGGATCTTTTCACTGTCCTTGCTATTGTATGCGTAATTAATAAAATCTATTTTGACAATATTGGACTTCGCAGATTTTGAGCAGTTTTTGACTATATCATAATTAATATCGGTTCAATAATTTATATCGGTCCAATATTGTCAAAATCTATTTTGACAATATTGGACTTCGCAGATTTTGACAATAAAGGGATCTTTTCACTGTCCTTGCTATTGTATGCGTAATTAATAAAATCTAATTAACAATATTGGCGTTGGTAAGTTTGTGTTGTTTTAGTATTATTTATAAATTTCTTTGAGCAGTGTGATGTTATTTGTAGAGATTACTTTATATTGTTTATATTGAGATGAATGCAAAGATGCTACTAATCTTAGGATGAATCAATTTAGGGATCTCGCAATTCCTCCACTGAAAGATTGATATCTCTTTCAACATAATGTTGAGTTCACATTTATTTTCCGGGACTGATTACTACAGCGTTGGCAGATAAAGAGTTTCCGTTTTGTAGTGTTATTTATAAATTTCCTTGAGCAGTGTGGTGTTATTTGTAGATATTACTTTATATTGAGATGAATGCAAAGCTGCTAATAATCTAGAAAGTGCACAGGATGAATCAATTTATGGATCTCTCAATTCCTCCACTGAAAGCTTGAAATCTCTTTCCACAAAGTGTTTTGTGCTTCATTTATTTGCCGAAAGTGACTGCACATTGCCAGAAATATTTTTTTTGTTAGTGTATGAAGATGAATGGGCGAGTAATATTGAGCAGCCTTCTACGCAGCATTGAATGAAAGTAGCTGCTGCAGTTTTCAATACTACTTAACAAGCTGCTTAGTACTAGCCTCACCCAGATTTTAATTAAGATACATTACTTAAAAAAATAACATAGAATACCACAAAAACACAAAATAATAATGATGAATTTACACAGTATTATTCTCTCTTTCTTCTTTCTTAGATGGTAGAAGGAGTTCTATTTTATATGAATGAAGTATTAATTGGGTTTTCCAATTTTCAACTTATTTAACAACTTTTCCAGTATTTCAATATTTGTGTAGGTAGAACCTTTCAAACCCTTCCTCGTACGTTCGCTTGCCCACTTAGATAAACAGTCAATCATCAGCTCAAACACGTCGGAAATTTTTTGTTGAGAGTATTGTTTTTTGGGTTTTTGGATAGGACGCCAACGATAAGGGTGTCTGGAATATAATTCACTGCTGAGTGTGTAGAATTTGGAAGCAAGACAGTTTTAGGGTTTGAATGCCGTCAATTTTGCTCCGATGTAAAAGTTGTGGATCCCATATGATCACTGTTAACAAGTTTGAATTTCATAAAATAAACTCTTTCATAAATATTGTTTCCAAAACCCAAGTTTTTCCTTGTAAAACCAAAAGATGAATCATATATTTTCATAATTCTATTTATGATGTTTTCTTCATTTCTAAATGTTGTAGTGAGCATGGGCAAACAAACTCTCTTAATTTTATGATCGAAAAATAAAAAAATTTCTCTTATACATAAGGCTTTCTCTTTTCATAGTTTAAATCACTTGTTTGGATTATTTATTTTGATTAAATTTTCTCTCATACTTGAGGTTTCCTTTTTTCATAGTTTAGGTCACTTGTTTCAATTATTTATTTTTATGATAAAGTACTTTTAATTTTATTATAATTCAATTATGTAAGTAAACAATGGCTTCATACTAGTTATATTATTATAATTTAATAGTTTTTTAGAAGCAACATGATATCTTTATGACTTAGAATTATTGTTTTAAATTTATAAGTCACTGCTTCCCAAACATCTCTTTGATCTTATGCTTCTACTATTTGCTTTCCAAACATATTCCTAATATAAAATGCTTGCTTTCTCCATCAAACATTAATACCATGACCAAACATTAATACAATGTTTCTTCTTATGATGTAGGGCTTGAATATTTGTGCCATGTTATAACAATTGTTCTCTTTATAATAGAACCTTAGATTGTCCCGTAAAAGGCTCCCTTGAAAATGTTTTTTTCTCATTTCCTCAATTTTATCATTTAATTATTGTTTTATTTTATGTGGTGTATGTTGTGAATGTAATATTTATTATAAATAACAAATTAAAAAAATCCAAATAATTATGTTTATTAAAACATGAAAAAAAGCCAAATTCTGTTATTAATGACACTCTATTTTTTTTTTGTTAATAATTTTTATCTACACTCATTGTAAAGAATTGCAATTTATATATAACTCACGTGTTTGCTTATCACAATAATAAAATTAGCCTTAAATATATCTAAGTATCTCATAAAGTTTTCATTGTTGACCGCAAAGTTGGTGGTAATGTCCTCTTGTTTCTATAAAGACGTGATAAACTTAAATTATATTCAAAGATTCACATATGAATGGTTTTAAATCTCTTTTTGGCCTTAAGCATTCTATACTAATTAATATATTAATATTAATGTTTAAAGAATTAATAAATATGAAAAATATTAAATTTTTAATGAAATAATATAAAATTAAATTAATATTAACATTTAAATATTATATCAATAAGAATGAATTAATAACTACAAATGTTAAATGGTAAATTTTAATAAAAACATTATATAATTTAAGTGGACAAATTAAATCTTTATGTGAATCTATTTTTTAAATAAGATAAATTAAACTTTGAAAAAATAAATTATTAATAATATTTAAACATTATGATGATGATGATACTGATGGTCTTTAATCCATTTAGACCAATTTTGATTTATTGGACATTAAGAAGATTGAGATTATTTGTTTTTTTTAAATTATTATTTCTATACTAAAAAAAAATATTATTTCTATACTCAAAAAACTTACAAGAGTGTCTTAGCTTGCTATAGTTTTGGGAATCTATAAGATTAGAAAGGTTAGTGTAGCAAAGATTTTGAAATTGAGATTTGATGCTTTTGGGGATGGGTTATGCAAAATCTCCGGAAAGATTTTGAAACTGAGATCTGATGCTTTTGGGGATGGGGGATACAAAATCTCCAGAAAATTTTTGAAACTGAGATTTAATGCTTTTGGGGATGCGGGAAGCAAAATCTCCAAAAAGATTTTAAAACTGAGATCTAATGCTTTTGGGATGCGAGATGCAAAATCTTCCAAAATTTTTTAAAACTGAGATCTAATTCTTTTGGGAATGCGGGATGCAAAATCTCCCAAAAAGATTTAATGCTTTTGGGAATGCGAAATGCAAAATCTTATTTCTATGAACGACCTCATAAACTTAGGTTATATTCAAAGATTTACATCCGAATTATTTTAAATCTCTTTTTGGCCTTAAGCTTGATATTAAGATATTCTCTACTAATTAATATATTAATATTAATGTTTAAACATTAAAGTGAAATAATAAATGTGAAAAATATTATTTTTTAATTAAATAATATAAAATTAAATTAATATTAGCATTTAAATATTATATAAATCATAATAAATTAATAACTACAAAAGCTAAACGGTTAATTTTAATAAAAATAGTATATAATTTAAATGGAGAAATTAAAACTTTACGTGAATTTATTTTTTAAATATGATAAAATTGAACCTTGAAATACTAACTTATTAATAATATTTAAACATTATGATAATGATGATAATGTTGGTCTTTAATTTATGAGATCAATTTTGATTTATTGAACATTTAGAAGATCCAGATTATTTTTTTTTCTTAAATTATTATTTATATGCTAAAAAAAATTATTATTTCTATACCTAAAAAGCTTATAAGAGTGTTCTAGCTTCTTGTAGTTTTGAAAATGAGATCTAATGCTTTTGGCTATGCGGGATGTAAAATCTCCCGAAATATTTTGAAACGAAGATTTAGTGCTTTTGGGGATGCGGGATGCAAAATCTCCCGTAATACTTTTGGGGATGTGGGATGCAAAATCTCCCGAAAGATTTTGAAATTGACATTTAATGTTTTTTGGGATGCCGTATGCAAAATCTCCCGAAATATTTTGAAACTGAGAATTAATGCTTTTGGGTATGCGGGATGCAAAATCTCTCGAAAGATTTTGAAACTGAGATTTAATGCTTTTGGGGATGCGGGATGCAAAATCTCCCAAAATATTTTGAAACTGAGAATTAATGCTTTTGGGTATGCGGGATGCAAAATCTCTCGAAAGATTTTGAAACTGAGATTTAATGCTTTTGGGGATGCGGGATGCAAAATCTCCCAAAATATTTTGAAACTGAGAATTAATGTTTTTGGGGATGCGGGAATGCAAAATCTCTAGAAAGATTTTGAAACTGAAATCTAATGCTTTTGGGCATGCTGATGGATTTCCATTGAGAAACATTAGAACTTTCCGGTTATAGAATAGAAGGTTCCAGGACCTTCCATTGGGAAGATGTAAAATCTGCCAAAAGATTTTGAAACGGAGATTTAATGCTTTTGGGGATGCGGGATGCAAAATCTCCGGAAAGATTTTGAAATTGACATTTAATGTTTTTGGGGATGCCGTATGCAAAATCTCCCGAAATATTTTGAAACTGAGAATTAATGCTTTTGGGTATGAGGGATGCAAAATCTCCCGAAAGATTTTGAAACTGAGATTTAATGCTTTTGAGATTTAATGCTTTTGGGGATGCGGGATGCAAAATCTCCCGAAATATTTTGAAACTGAGAATTAATGTTTTTGGGAATGCTGGCTGCAAAATTTCCAGAAAGATTTTGAAACTGACATTTAATGCTTTTGGGGATGCGGAATGCAAAATCTCTAGAAAGATTTTGAAACTGAAATCTAATGCTTTTGGGCATGCGGATGGATTTCCTTTGAGAAACATTAGAACTTTCCAGTTATAGAGTGGAAGGTTCCAGGACCTTCCATTGCAACTGCTTCCAGAGCTTTCTTCGTTCTAATCAATTCTGGAAGGTGTCTGGTTGTTCTTGCTTTTAACAGTAAGCAATTTTAGGTTTCTGAAATTCCCGGTTTGTGGCAATGACTTAGGGTTTTATAGTATCTTTTTTGTAGGGCTTAAGCCATTTGCTAACTCTGTGCATGCCATGGCAGGGATTTTTCTGACCAAAATGGCGACTGTAGCTTCTGCTAAGAGTAATATCATGAAGTCGGTTATTCCTGCAGTCAAGAAATGCCTGTTACCTGTAGTCCGTCCACGGGATTCTGCTGCCTCTACAATGTACCGGAGCTTTTCAACAGCGACAGCAAAATACAGGCATGAGGAAGATTCATCGATTCAGGATGACAAGCAAAGCGCTTTAATTCTATCTCTGTTTATTGCTATGTTGTTATTAAGTTCTAAAGTTTCTCCTGCTATCTACCAGATTCGTTTATTCCTTTGGTTGTAATCTCTGGTTGATTGAGTAATAAGATACCATTTGTAATTTCCACTAGTCCAAAATTAGAGTATAGCTCCAATTCCCCCCATAAAATATCCAACTCAGCCAGAAGGCCCTTTGTAAATCGAGTTCCACCAGGATACAGGCCATTCTCCTGTCTGACTTCTCCTTCCAACCATCGTCAAAATAAATGAACTTACCGATTCAATTACCCACATTCGCTGTTGTTTGCTGTGACCTGGTGCTTGTATTGCCAAGGTAAAGGCGTATATGACTGAAGGGTGTGTTTTCGGAGTAGATTTTTTGTTTCAGAGATAAAGATAAAAGTATTTATTTGGATGTTCCCCTTCAGCGTTTTACAACGTAAAATATTTGTGTCTTCATGAGATTGTTATTCTGCTGTGTGTATTTAAGTAGAGGGAATGTGTTCTGTTTATCATTCAGGACTGTGCGTGAGCTGCTATATCCTTACCTGTAGCAGATCGAGATGCAGAGTTCTGTTTGCAAGAGAAGACATCAGAGAAAGGTTCTGAGCATTGCAATCACAGAGGAGGAAGCCGCTGGTGAAAAAAGTGACGGCCTAAATAGAGGTGATTAGATCGTTTGGCTTGACAACGAGATTAAAGGCCATGCAAAACTGTAGTTGCTTGTGCGCACGGTGGGTCAAGGAATTAGTGTTGGAAAGGGTGTTTGCGTGAAGCAACAGAGACCCACGGAGCTGCAAGTGGAGGGCCGAGCCACCAAAGGAAGCAAAGACCAGTTTGGTGGAAGCCATGACAGGCGGGGTCGATCTGGTAGAGGCTAACATTTTTTGGCGGTCAGCGCGGAATCTGGAGGTCGTCTTCTCTGGGGATCAGCATGTTATCGAGACCATGCTTGAGAGGTGCGAATGGTGGCCTTTCTCTGTGAGAGCAAAGTTGCAGTGCATGGATGCATCTGAGGGCTAGCCTGTGGTAGCAAGGAAGCCCGTGGTAGAGTTTTCTAGTGGAGGTGGACCGAAAAGCTACTGACTAGAGATGGAAGCTCCAAAGATGACCCTTTAAAGTCACGGATTCCGCAGATCAGTGTCGCTGTGGTTCGAGCCAGCAAAAGGCTCGGAAGTTTTGCTCAGATGATATTTTTTAAAAATTGCAAACACCCATAGAGCTCGGGTTATCGGAAAGGAGTCTCACAAAGCTCGATTCCGGGTTTTTTGCATGGTCGTATGGCTGTTCGTAGAACCGAGGATGAATAGAGGGTGCAAATATCTTTGGTATGTTTAAAAGCTATGGTTTGGGGTTGTTAAAATTATATATATATATTTTGCATTATGAAACCAAAAATGTATACCATGTAAATTATGTTAAATGACGTATCATGTATACCATGTAAAGTATGTTATGTTTATCATGTTTTATATATATATTTTGCATTATGAAACCAAAAATGTATACCATGTAAATTATGTTAAATGACGTATCATGTATACCATGTAAAGTATGTTATGTTTATCATGTTTTTTAAAACATGGTTAATTCAACTATAGGTTGAATTTGTTGCCCACTATGGAGATTGTGACATATTAAGTCATTTATTTTTTGGTTATATGATCACAAGTTGTGGTTTTTTAGTTATGTAGCTGGAAACCCATGTTAAGACTTGGTTAGGTTTTGAAATGATTATATGTAAATGGGTATATGACTATAAGATCTGGTTAGGCATACGTACTCCTAATTTATTTGGTAATCTAAGAAAATTCTAGACGTAGATTTAGGTAGACTAAAGAGGGGTGGAGGCATGTATATGTTGGTTAACCTTGGCTTAGTAAATGAGTCATGAGTTAAACCTTGTTGTAGGTCAACAATTGTGATTATCGAGCCCATGGTTTTTCGGTCACCCATGGTATGGTGCCCATGGATTGCATGTGTTGAAGCCTATACAAGGCTTGGTGAACTCCATTGTAAATGGGCTTGGAGGTGAGCGGAGAAAGCTCACTTGGAAGTCTTGGCTAGATTTGGTCAAGGTTTTGAATGCAATGTTCGAGGTGGAGCACTGAAGGTGTTTAAGATAGCAATAGAAGATTTTTTTGCAAGTTCAAGTAATCATTGTATGGCTTGAAGCATGCCAGGCAATTTGTATATGATGTTTGATTCCTTCATGATGAGACAAAGATTTCAAGGGATAGGTATGACCATTATGTTTATGGTACATTCATTACCTTGATGTTATTTGTTGATGATATGCTTTTTTCAACCCAAAGCATAGTTGAGATGAGTAGGATAAAGGCTTAGTTGGTCAGGACATTTCAAATGAAGGATCAGGGAGCGAAAAAACAAATCTTGGACATAGAAGTAAACAAAGATGGGAAATATGGTAAGCTGTGGTTATCACAACATAAGTCTATGGAGAAGATACTGTTGAGGTTTAGTATGAATGTTGTGAAGATGGTAACTATCTCTTTTGCTTTCCATTGCAAGTTTTCTTCAAGTTTGTGTCCTGGTTACAAGGAAGAAAAGGTTATGTCTCGTGTATTGTATGCTAGTAGGAAGTGTAAAGTATGCGATGGAATGGTATGATATGTTTAGTATCAAATATTTTATATGCAATTGGTGTTGCCAGTGGTCACACGGAAAATTCAGGTAAAAGCAGTGAAATGGGTGCTTCGGTATTTTAGAGGCACAAGTATCACCTATAGTGGTTGAAGTGATTTAGTCTGCGATAAGGTTGAGTAAAGACTTTGCAGGAGATTTGGAAAAGGCATCAGTTTGTAAGACAGGTTACTAATGGAGGTGGAGTGGTCCATACTCGAGAAATTTGTGCAGACATGTTCACAAAACCAATATTGTTAGAGAAGCTGTCATAGTGTTTGGCTTCTCTTGGCTTGCAGAAAAGGTGATGAATGAAATGGGACAAGGCATCAGGTAAATTGAATTTCAAAGTGGAGATTGTTGGACTCTGACAACCAATCAACCAATTTAGGTCAAGGAGGTTCATGGTTGTTTCAACAATATTCTATTGTTGGAATTAGTTAGCAATAATAGGGGGAAACAATTTTAATGCAAGCAGTTTTGCATAACTGTGTAGAGAAATATTTAAATATGTATGCCTAAGAGGCAAATATTGAGCAATGGCTTCAAGCCCTCTCCTGGGATGTTGGTTGTAATCTCTTGTTGGTTGAGCAATAAGATATCATTTTTCATTGTCCATGGATGTTTACCCTTTAGTGGTTTTACCATGTAAAATATTTGTGTCTTCATATGATTGTTATTATACTATGTGTATTTTGTTTCTATGCTGCAAATTGTGTTTGTATGTGGGTTTATGGACCCAACATAGGGGTTCTCAATCTTTAATGGAGAGGTAGGTTGCGTGGAGAGTTGTCCCACATTCGTTGTTTCATAGTGTCGTTTCTAATCCTAGAGTTGGATAGAAGGGTTGTTGTTCCAATTAAAAGTATACCAACAAATTTGCTTCATTATAAGTATGCCTTGCACCTTGAGTTATTCCCATTGATTCCATTATTATTTGTGGTTAAATCAAAATGAATGTGTACAATATAGATGATATTACTATTGTTAAATTACATTTTTAGGTAGAGTAAATCATTTATGGTGTAAATTTGTACCTCAGTTATCTGTAGATAAGGTTAGTAATTTATTTTTTTCTCTTGGGTAGGCTTTACATCTAGTATCAAATCGCATGTTCCATACTTAGGCCCTATGAACCTTCTATCCAACTAAGTCACCGGGAAGTGAGGGTGAAAGGTTATGAAAAATAGTACCATTAGTTTTGTTTTCTTCCCTATGCTATACAAGTGGTTTGGTTCTTCAATAGGCCATTGAGTACCTCACAAAGGTACAAACTTGCACATGATTTGAGTTTCCATTTAAATTTGCGATCCACCTCTAGTTGGAATGCATGAAGCAAATCATATGTACATGGATAAGTTGAAAATGACACACGAATCATGAAAAGTTCCAATCAAGTCTCTATCATAGTAAAGTATTCCTCAATGTTGGAGGAATTATAGTCATCATCCAACTACTTTTGTGCTCAAAGAAACAACAAATCCGTTGTAATAACCCTGATCAGATTGGAGTCAATTTTATTCCCAATTTTAAAATGTAAAAAGACAATTTTGGCAAACAAATAACTAGTTAACAAAACTAGTTAGGAATGGACTGGTCTAGGGGACAATTGGTGACTCTAGGATTATTAATTTAGGATATTTAGGTTCTACAAAATGTATGGGGATGTGTGCAGTAGACAATATGACAAAAAAAAGGCCAAATTACAAGTCCTATGCACAAAGAACTAGATCCATTTACTTTTCAACAGTCAGCTGGAGTTGATGTGTACTTCGATGCTTCCTAGGCCTTCCAGCATATGCAAACTAGACATAGATGTTTACACCTAAATGAAACCAATGGTGTATGTCAGGAATTAAACTACCTACTGAATGATGGATAAGAGTTTCAGGGAATTTGGGAGGCGCTGGGTGGATTTAGGAGCAAAAGGAGTCAATGGCGCTAAGTAGGACTACTCAACTAGCAGTTTTCCAAATTCTCCCAAATTGGCTAAGGTGTCTTCGAATTATCAGAAATAGGGTTTGGGATCCTTCAGTATTCTCTTAGGAACCTCAAACAACCATCATATCAAAAAATAAACTCATACATAATTTTTACTGGAAAAAGTAGTAAAACTAGTCATTAAAAGAGGCATAAAGAGCTAGTCTTCCATTTTCTTAATTTGAATTTCCTTAGAGGCTTGCAAATTTTAATCTTGAAGTAAATAATGGTTCTGATAGGATTTATTGAACAGAATTAGGTCAAATCATAGGTCACGAAAATAGATTAAATATTTTATTACATTCAGTACTTCAGTTGATCTCCAATGCTAGGAAATATTACAATATTGAGAGAATAAGCACGAGAAGAGAAGAAGGAGATTGAATTATGTACTAGATCTGATAGGAGGATGAAATCAAGGCCGATGGATATAGATGAGGGTGCACTAAACCTTTTGGGATGCATTGATCTCCTTCTCTGAGATTGAGTACCTCCTTTTGATGAAAACTCCCAATACTCTCTCCAATGGTACTCTGACTGAGGATCACTCTCTGGAAGCTTAAGAATATTCAATACTAGCATGATGTAGATATGTAGATCAACATTCCATGGCTCTGGATCTGATCAATGTCTTACTGGAACATGAAATAACTTGGGGTTCATCCCCCATGCAATGGTTGAGGCACATCTCTCAAATCTGAGTAGCTAGAGCTCTAAATGACAAAATATAATTAACCAAAAGATGAGAGAAGTGTGCCCTAGCTTCCTTTTATAGCTGAAGTAGCTTCACTGACAAGTCATCCACATGTGTGAGAGAGGAAGGGATCATTCCTTGAGAGAATTAGCAATTAACTTGATTTGCAAAACTTGTATGCTTTGTGTCTTTTCATTGGAATTAGCAAGTGCACCCTACTTAGCTTTTCTGAATGTTTCCTGCTTTTCCAAACTAGTTGCTTTTTGCACTTTCCTTCTTTTAAACTTTCCTACTTTGTGCTTTTGCCTTTTTTTCCTTGCTTTTGGCAATTTCCACTTTCTTATGCTGCCACCTTGCCTTTAGCTAACTCCTTGATTTTTCTGAGCTTTCCACTTGAGTAAGTGAGGTCCACTTTGACCTTATGCGCCCTCCTAGCCATGTCATCATTAATACTTTCCACAAAATTTAATTAATAATTATGAGACATTTATTATCAAAGATAATTTAAAACTCATAATATTAAAATTAATTAATTACTATAGTACTTGTGCCAAAATTTACCCCCATTAATTATTCTTCCTAGACCCCCTAGGGATGGGAGGATCCATGTCTCAACCAAGTTCACTAGGGAAGGGACATGACATCCATCATATAAAGAGTTCATATCCATTACATTTTGGATATCATATTTATTGACATTCATAAGATTCCAATATTCATTGACTTGCCTCTACCAAAATGTTGTGTTTACATTGAAATTTTCAATATTGATCTATCTTCTCAAGTCGTTTAGGGAAGATTGATAAATGTTATGGCATAGGAGGAAGCTGTTGAATATTCCTTGCTTTTGGATTCAAAGTTAGACAATTTTGTAATGATTCTTTTATGATTTTTTTTTATCATGTGCCTTGGTCACATAAAACCAAGCTTTTGGATTTAGAAAATAAATAAACTAGCATAGATCCATCTTAAACCCAGATCTATTAAGCACCAAGAGGGATCCAATTTCTTGAGGTGTAATTTTTTTTCATTTGAAATTTTTTACACATCAAGGAAAAATTTACCCCTCAAAGAAATTGGATTGGTCTCGATGCTTAATAGATCCATGTTTAACTCATGAATCATTTACCAAGCCAAGGTTAACCAACATATACATGCCTCCACCCCTATTTACTCTACCTAAATCTACGTTTAGAATTTTCTTAGATGACCAAATAAATTAGGAGTACGTATGCAGGCCTTACAATCATATGCCCATTTACATATAATCATTTCAAAATCTAACCAAGTCTTAACATGTGTTTCCAGCTACATAGCTAAAAAACCACAACTTGTGATCATATAACAAAAAAATAAATGACTTAATATGTCACAATCTCCATAGTGGGCAACCAATTCAACCTATAGTTGAATTAACCATGTTTTAAAAAACATGATAAACATAACATACTTTACATGGTATACATGATACGCCATTTAACATAATTTACATGGTATACATTTTTGGTTTACACCAACATATATCCATTTTAAACTCGTATCTATCAAGCATTGAGAGGGATCCAATTTCTTGAGGTGTATTTCTTTTTTTAAATTTAAACTCAAGAAATTTGATCTATCTTGATTGATAGATCCAAGTTTAAGTTTTAAGTTTTTATTTTGTAAACGAACATCGATTTTTTAATTACTTTTCATAATATTTTATTTTATGATCCAACAGGTTTTTTTTAAATACTTTCCATAATTTTTTATTTTATGAGCCGACATGATTTTTTTAATTATTTTGTTAGAAACAAACATTACAACATCTCCCCCATACTAGGTTGTAGAGCTCCCAGACTGTCGGGCCCATGGTTTTTCGGTCACCCATGTATGGTGTCCATGGATTGCATGTATTGAAGCCTATAAAAGGCTTGGTGAAATCCATTGTAAATGGGCTTGGAGGTGAGCGGTGAAGGCTAATTTGGAAGTCTTGGTCGGATTTGGTCAAGGTTTTGAATGCAATGTTCGAGGTGGAGCACTGGAGGTGTTTAGGATCGCAATATAAGATTTTTTTGCAAGTTCAAGTAATCATTGTATGGCTTGAAGCATGCTAGGAAATTTGTATAGGATGTTTGATTCCTTCATGGTGAGACAAAGATTTCAAGGGATAGGTATGACCATTGTGTTTATGGTATGTTCATTACCTTGATGTTATTTGTTGATGATATGCTTTTTGCAAGCCAAAGCATAGTTGAGATGAGCAGGATAAAGGCTTAGTTGGTCAGGACATTTCAAATGAAGGATCAGGGAGCGGCAAAACAAATCTTGGACATAGAAGTAAACAAAGATGGGAAGTATGGTAAGTTGTGGTTAGCATAACATAAGTCTATGGAGAAGATACTAATGAGGTTTAGTATGAATGTTGTGAAGATGGTAAATATCTCTTTTGCTTTCCCTTGCAAGCTTTATTCAAGTTTGTGTCCTGGTTACAAGGAAGAAAAGGTTATGTCTCGTGTATTGTATGCTATTAGGAAGTGTAAAGTATGCGATGGAATGGTATGATATGTTTAGTATCAAATATTTTATATCCAGTTGGTGTTGACAATGGTCACATGGAAAATTTAGGTAAATGCAGTGAAATGGGTGCTTCGGTATTTTAGAGGCACAAGTACAAGCACACAAATATAATGAAAGAATTAAGATGAAACAAACACTTGAAATATTTAACCTAACTTAGATACCAATACTACTACACATACTGTTGGAAATCACTTCAACAACACATAGTTAACACTCTTAGAAAATATGAATTTGAAATTTGCAACTCTGTTTATTCCTGAATTGAAAAAACAGTAAACTTATACACCCAAAATCATAATTGTCACACACTTTCAATGGTCCCCCTCTACCTCTTTATCTTTTCATTGATTTTGTACATGCATGGAATATCTTCATGGATTAATGCATTTAAGCTCTTTTTCATCGTTAGATTTGTAGTTACAGTATTATTTTATTGAACATGATTAAACATGCCATGTTTCTTCTCTGGTACATTTGGTACCAAAGATTATGTCCCTCAAAGACACTATCAAAGAAGAAGGTAATTTATTTATTTATTTTGGAAAAGTACACCTTATTTGTTATAGTATAGTTCCAAACGATTGGATTGGATGTATATTACATCAAGGGCCACCAAGCTGGGACCCTCTCCAATATAGGCAAGAAGAGCCAACATGTTATTCTTTTTCTCATTGTTTCATTTTAATCTTTTCCTTTAAAAAAAATTGAGAATGTGCATGCATGCATAAGAACTATTGCATATAGTACATATCTTCAATCGATGGTGGCTTGTGTTAGCCTTTTGTTTGATGGTGGCTTTTGTTAGCCTTTTGTTTGATGGTGTCTTATGTTTATATGCAACAACCAATATCAATTTTCCTTTATATTGGTGGTCTGCAAATTTAAATATTATCTCTTTCATACCAAAATCTTGTATTTTGGATTTGTAGAAGAGACTCTTTTTCTCTCTCACACTTCGTGGCTTGCTAAAGTTTCATTAAAATCAACTTGGCTTCTTTTATTTTTACATTGTAAAGCATTTATGCACTGAAATTTTAGTACTTATTTTGGTAGGGAAGAGGTATAAGAAAGCATCATATGTAAATTATAGTGAAATCTTTTGGAAGCTTCATGGGTCATTGTTGACATTGTGAATTATAGGTTGATTCATTAATTTTGTATTCTCTACTATAGAAATACATAAATTCGAGATGATGCTTTTACTATGTAGTTTAGTTATATTTATGGAATGATTTAGCATTCATTCCATAAATGATAAATCATATGTATGCTAGGATAACTATACAAAATTTGAGTCACTTTACTATTTGATGTGTTGATTGTATCCTTCCTTAATATAGTGGTAATATGATTACTGGTCAAAATAGACATGTTTTCCCTATAAATAACTACTAATATCACCAAGTTTCCTGGGTTGTAACTCATAAGAGTCTTCCATTGTGCCGTGTAGATGAGTGATAACATGAGCTATTTTGTATGGAATTAGAAGTAAGTGGTATGGCCACAAGTTTGAACTAGGTAACTTAGGAAGGAAACTACTTCTTGATAATGTGGGTATGCATATGGTGTTGACTGTAACTTTAAGACAAATATAATTGAATATTCAAACAACATAAGAAAATGTATGCACAAATACAAACATTAATGCTAAGGGATTGAATTTTCAGAGACATGGGGAAGTCATTAATAATGCTCTATATCTATATTGTGGATTTAAATAGATCATATAACCCCCCTAAAAGGAAATATACATTTCAATATTTATAATGCATGCCCGAATCGAAGGATTTGATGCCAAAATTCCCAAAACATTGAAATATTGCTTTGATTTTCTACATCTGTTATAGTGCCTTGCAAGAAACATGAAAGTAATCTATAAGATATGTGATTGTCAATGACCTTGAGGATCACTATTGGTTGTCATACTGTGATATGCATTAATGGAATTGCTCATTGTTTAGTCGTGTAGGGACTACAAATGCATAAATTTATACTAAAAGCAACTTTCAGGAGTTTCAATTACTCTGTCTTGAAAAGTCATTTTTACCCCCTATATTATTTACAAGTTGTTGAAGTTTTGGATGGTACTAGGGTACTGTTATCACATCCATAGTAGTCGGGATACCATGGTTGCAGAACAGTTCATTGTATATTTTTTAGGTAGTCCTTTACACAGTTTGATGAGATCAACCTATGATGAGCAGTATTGTTGATGATCACTCACATATCAGAGCAGCCCCATATCATATATACAATAAACCTTATGCCAAGACTGAGCCTCATCACCTCAGATTTGATGATCGAGGTGACCTTTTATCCCATACAGAGCAGTGCCGTGTACAGAATTTTAGCAGCATGTTTTCAGTGGTTAGTGAAGATTAAGATAGTAGATACAGGTATATGGCCCAGCAGGTATATGATATGCATTGGTTTTTATTATCTTTCTCTTTTGGTCATTTTAGTAGCTTGACTTAGTATCTAGTGATCATGATCTGGCAGTATATATGTGTGTGTGTGTGTGTGTGTGTGTGTGTGGTATGGATATGGTTGTTATTAATTATCTAAATGGTCTCATTGCTCATAATTATAAGCTCTTGTTTTATACTCATTGGTTTTACCCTCTTAGGAGCGTGGACATGATCATTCCCACCTTTTATGGCTTGCTAGCTTAGGCATCACTTTCACTTTCCCCATCCATTCGTTATCTCTCCCATTATTGGTTTTAACCTTGACTTACACCTCAACCTGTGATATGGAGGACCTCCCCACTTTTGCCTCTATGTTGGATAACATCCCTATTAGTTTGTATCTTAGCTTTGAGTTGGCAAGAGAACTTACCCTTTGGTGAGTTGGATTTGATACCTTGATCACTCTAGTCGATTTCCCCGATGTTTGGTCTTGATTGTGGAGAATCCCCCTAGTTGCTTGAGTTGTGTTGGATAAAACCTGAAGCAAGTTGTACTACCATCATTACATGCATATGGAAACTATTATATTATCTTTGGGCAAGCCCATGGAAACAAATAAAATTGTGCTTCTTAGCACAATGAAAGAGGGCTATGGAAACTGAAATGAAAATCACTCTGGATGCAAGTTGCGATTAGTTGTGCTTCTAAGTACATGCAAAATCCCAAAAGGGTCCTAAAGGCCTAAAAAGTAGTGGTTAAATATATGCCAAATCTAAACACTACTGGCCAAAAAATTAAATGTAATGATTAAATTCCTCATGGAGCCTATGGGTTGTGATGTGAGATGGAATAAGGGACAAATAATTCTAAGTGTCCCCTAGAACCTCAAGTTACGGTTAGTCGGGAACCCAATCATGGCGGTTCTAGAAAAGATCCTCACGGAGCTGCATTCAGCTTGGATGTCAGCTGTAGACATTTGCCAAGGTTGAATAAGCACCTCTCTAAACAGCTTATTCCATTTGTGAGACACTGCCATTACCTGTGTGTTTATTATCCAACATATTATTAAGTGTGTATTCCCTTTACCTTATCCAAAATATCACAGTGTGGAGTCAATCAAGTCATCCCCTTATCCTAGCCTTACATTCTTCACCCTCATCCTTCACTAGCAAAATGTTCTTGTCTACAAAATGGGTATATTCTTGAGGTTCTACTTTGAGTAAATGATTGTTCAAACTTGTATTTGATATAATTATTTATTAAATGCCTTTGAAATGATGCTTAATACTTTAAGTATTTCTATTATAATGATTAAAAGAGCACGCCTTAACCATTTTCACTTGCGGCATCAAGATTTTCTAGCTTGGGTCATCTTTTGATTGGTTTTGACCTGGTCAAACCTAGTTTGACCAATTCAACCATGGGATCGGAGATGATTTGGACTAGTGATGTTATATGATGATTATTTATGGTATTTTGATACACCTTTGATGATTCCATACAGTGGACATAGGTTTCATATGATGGTTGATGTTTTTTTATTTTATTTTATATTGTTCGGGTATGGCTGAGGCTACAGGGTGTATGAGCAAGGTGTATGGGTACTCATCTATAGTATATTTATACCTTCTGAGTCCATTGAGACACTCAAGTATCAATTACAAGAACTTCAAGTGATGATATAATCAGATTTCTAGCACATTCTCTAGTTTTGCCATGTAGAAATGGCCTGTCCAGCAGTTGCATTGATCTAGCACATTCTCCTAGGGAGCTACAGAGGATATAGGGGATCCAGCTACTTTTTATTACCATATTACACCATCTCTAGACATGTTGGTGTAGTCAGATTTGTGTTCGGGACACCAAGAAGAGATCTACAGGTATTTTGATGATTTACAGGTGGTTTTCTAAGGATTAAAAATGGGATAAAAAGGTCATTGAGGAATTCGATTTGGGAAAATGAGGCAAGGTATTAGCATGAGTTTTTTTTTCCAGAGGTCACTTGTGATGCATCTCACACCTTCTATCTCAGCTTTCAACAGTCAGTGGGGTCCACACACTCTCTGGGTTGTTATTTGATTTATTATTCTCTCATTGAGGGGGGACACGATTTGGTAATTTGGTCACTTTGACATGTTATTGAGTCATATATTATATCATTGTGCCATGGGGTGATGCTAGTGAAGGACATTAATACCTCCTATCCCCACCATGTGTCCTTTCACTTGATCTAGTCATCTTTTATGTGGTATGACCCCCCTAGGGCCTCCTCAGTGAGTGCACACCCCCTCTTAGTGAGTTGATCCATGTTTTATTGCTCCGACTCATCATAGTCGTCAATTGTATTATGTTTATCTTTTGATATCAACCACTAATTCATAAAGTGGTTAGGGTTTTGATCTCTCTCATTCCTATTTAAGGAAGAGACCCCCTCATTGTAAATGCACCTTTGGGCTCTTGAACTCTTGGAATAAAAATACTATTTTTGCAGATCTACTTCTTTGGTTTTGATGGATGCTCTTGCAAATTGAATATACAATTTCACTTGGGGAAGCTGGATCTCACTCTTGATTTCCTAACTTGGAGAATATTATGAATTTTCAAGGTGGCTTGGCCGCAAGCTTTAGAGGTAGGATCTACAAGGTACATATTGGTTTTCATGCTTTTTACCCATTGGTCACTTCTAACCCTCATTGATTAAAACCCTAGATTTTAGATCTAATAGATATGGAGATTATATGGGATTAATAATTAAAACCCACTTCATAAATAATTAAAGAAACTCATATCTAAATTTTGGTTGAAATCCAACTATGTTTGACCCCCGATCTAAGGCACTGATTTTCTCTTGAGGGGGACGCACTTATGGGTTTTATGCATTTTTCTAGATCTATCACTTGGGTTGTTCTATTTTTCCTTTTAAACTTAAAATCCACTTCTTATCCAACCTTATAGTTCCATTTGTACCTTAATCTCACCTTGTGCGCCCCATTTCACTCATTTTCCATAATTTAAGGGTGGGGCCCACTTGGGTCTTCTTGATTGGCATTAGATATTTCTATATCTATTCATTTAAAAACATAAGTGGCTTATTCATTCCATGGTTTAGCATTTTTCCATCCTATAAGCCTCCTCAACCGATCCCTAACTCCATTGTCCACTTATATTCCCTAGATCTAGATCCACTTGCTCTTGATCTCTCTCTCTTTTCACTTTCACATTTCCCTAGAAGGTCTTGAGTAGGTTTGCTAGCCTCTTTTTATTAGATAGGGTAGACCCCTTGGTCATGCTTTGTCTTGATCTAAATTGAAGAGTGCCTCGATTAACGTGACAACCAACTATCCTTGGGAATTGTGGCTCTCTTGGGTCATCTCTTTAGTTGTCCAACACCTCTACCATCCTCGATAGGATCATCTTTTGGGACAACTACAAGTTGTGTGATAACATTTTTGGCATCGTTTCTGGGGAGGTAGAGGCTTACCTCAGGTGTCTGTGAGTCTTCGTGTGTATCTCATATCATATTGCATCCGGTCTTGTAACTTGGATGGTTATCATTTACATTTTTAAATCATACATAACCATATCTTTTTTCTCACCTCTCCCCGCTATCTTAACAACATATCTTTCGGTAGACAAGATTTAAAGTTTACTTGGAGACTCCTAAGCATGACTCCACTGAGAAATGAACCTATAAGAAAATATCTTCTCAAAATAACAACATGTCTGAAATGACCATGGAATTCATGTCAAATTTATGTGAATTGGTCACCAATATGGCTTTAATACTTAAGAATCAGGATGAAGATTTCAAGAAATGTGATGAGAAGACTAAATCAATGTTGAACACCATCTGTAATACTTCAATTCCTTCAAACATTAGTACTCGTAAACCTCCACAACACAAGCCGGTTGATATCCAACCTAATAAATCGGTTTGTCCTAGCAATCAACATGTGCGGAGAATCATCTCCAAACCTCGAAATCCTTCATCTAAAATAGTATCGAAGGGTGGAAATGATTCTACTACTAGTCAAAATCCTTTAAAACAAAAGCAAGATCAAGAAGTTAGGACTGATCCTCCTCGTAAAAATAACATGCCTAAAGCAACACTTTGGAGGAAACAACCAGGGCCTACAAGAGCAAAGAACTCCCCAATTACAAAGTCTTTTCTTCGAGACCAACCTAGAGCGAATGTTCCTAGCAAAATGACTAACTCTTCTTCCTTAGTCTCATTGAAGGATATAATCAAAATCCCATCCATGAAGTACGATGTTATGAAATTTTTGGGATTAGTCGTTAATGAGAAAAATAAAGAAAAACCCTGCAACTTGAACATTGATGTCTCAGGATTTTTAACTAAGATGAATATGCCTATCCCTTTCTGGGAGATTTTCAAAATACCCTCATTCCACAAAAGGGATACCAACCATTTTGGAATCCATCCAAAGAAGCAAATGATTAAACAAGTCCCAGTTGAACCCAAATATTCCCCTGTCATAATCCAGAGTGTGTTGGGTGACAACTTTGGAGGGTGGCCAACTTTTTACATAGCTCTTGAACTTAATGGGTTGGTACTTCATAATTGCATGTTAAATTCAGGAGCCAAAGTGAATGTTATGCCTCTTAAAGTCATGGAGCAACTTGAGTTGTATCCTACAAGGCCCTACAGAAATGTGTGTGGGATGGACTCTAGAATAGTAAAAGCTATCGTGGTAATAGAAAATTTGCCCGTTAGATTGGCAACATGTTCGAATATTTAGCTTTCAATGAATATTTCAGTCCTCGATGTCCCTGATGTCTGGGGAATGTTGTTGTCTAGGGAGTGGTCAACCATATTAGGGGGAAGTGTTCAGATGGATCTTACATATGCCACGATCCCAACTAGAAAGCGTTCATCTATCACTTTATTCAATGAACCACCTATGCAAGAGCATGTAGAGACACCTGAACACTTATTTAATGAGGCTATGTATTCAAGTGATGAGATTAGGAAATTTATGGTTTGGGCAAACTATTGGGAAGAAACAATCCAACATCCTTTCCCACCAGACCAAGTGTGGAATATGCACTTTGACAAGGCCCGATCTCGACATGGTGCAAGTGCCATAATTGTATTGACCTCACC
This sequence comes from Larix kaempferi, assembly GCA_027924585.1. Classification (NCBI taxonomy): domain Eukaryota; kingdom Viridiplantae; phylum Streptophyta; class Pinopsida; order Pinales; family Pinaceae; genus Larix; species Larix kaempferi. Next base: position 4,904,064 of record BSBM01000173.1, on the reverse strand, counting down.
TACAGGTGAAGAAAACTTGTATTCTTTTGCTGTGAATATTTATTTAATATTATTATTTATAAATTAATAGATTATTAGGTTACTAGTGAAAGGGCATAAGCCTTCACTATGCTTGATCAAGCCCTATAAAAGGCGATCTGATTGTAATTTATCAACATCATCAAATATATTATTCTTATTTATTATTCAATATGAGAGTCGGATTCGACTATTAACATCCAACCGAATACGGTTGCTGAGCATGGTTTCGGCTCACATTATTTCAACTCCACTCTACATGCTCGGATTCAGCTCCTCTTCTTCCACCTCTCCACACTTCCACCTCTCCTACCACACTTCCACTCCACTACTCCTGCGCGCTCGCCTCCTGCTCGCACCACCTCACACCTGTCCTCACTTCCTCTCACTTCCTCCAAATGCTCCCACTTGTCTTCCCTCATCTAGCTACTCTACCTTGCACCACATCCCCACGACTGCTTCATGCACTTCCACACCCCTCTCTATCCACCATCTACCCACAGCTCCATGTGCTTCCCTCGCCTATTTTTCCTCTTCTCCTGCAAGCGTCCCTCTTCACCCCACACCATCCCTATCCTCCTCGGCACCTTCTCCAGGCCCGTGCCAATCCCACGCATCTCCTCTCCTGCGTATTCGTTCCTTTCCTCCCCCATCTCCTTGTGCCTCGTCCTCCCGTCTTCTTCCTCGTCCCTTGTTCCTCCCTCACACATCCCTAATTCCCTCACTCCATATCTCCGTCCACCTTCCCTTTGTCCTCACACTGCTCTTGCGTGCTTCCCTCTTCTCCTCCCCGGTTCCCTCCATCCACTTTGCCAACCTACCTTCCACCTGATCGTTATCCACCTCCGTCAACTCCTCCCCCACCTGCACGCTGTCCACCTTCATTTCCATCGCCAACATGATCACCCGTGCCCCCCTTGCTGCTCCACTACGTACTTCCCCATGCTTCTTCTCACCCCTCTCCTCATCCCTGCTGCATCCCACCACCTTGTGCTGCATCGAATGCTCACCCTAATTACCTCTCTCACGACTTCCCTTCACCACAATCGTGCCACCACACCTTCGCTGATCCCCATGCCATCTCACCGAAACCCTAGTTGTAATAAAAAGTTTAAATATGATATAATTATTTTTATATTAATATTTGGTTTTTATTTACTTTACAATCCAAATTTTAATAAATTAAATATTTATAATAATAACAATCTTATTATTATATTACTATTTAAATTTATTCCTCATTCATAAAAATATTATTGACTAGTCAACACTTTTCCAAAGACATTATCATTTTTTCTACCTCAAGCCAAAATAGCATCAAAGTACACACATCCGCATACAAGGTCCAAGACCATGGCAGAATTAAAAGACAAACTTGAGAACTTGGAAAAGGACATTAAGGCCCTCGTTGCCAACCAAGAAAAAATCACAGAAGAAACGAAAAATAACAAGGCACTTAAGAAAGGAATTAAAGAAGATGTTGTTCTAGTACTAGGAAGAAAACTTGATGATAAAGTAGACATCATGCACGAGAAACAAAAAGAGTTAGATAACAAGATGTGTGCAATGACATAGAACATAAGCACCATGGAACAGAACTTGAGCATGATGACATAGGACCAGAATACCATAATGGAAATGTTATAAAAACTAAGGTCTAATACAAACCATATCAGTAACTCAGATATGTTGGACCACTATGTCAACAAAAATGAGAGTAACAAAATTGATCAAGACAATAAACAAGACAAGGAGACTAAATATCGTAGGGAGGACCAAAATACCAATAATATTTTTGATAAAGATGAGCTCAACCAAGATCATAATGAGAGTCAACCCAGTATCATTGACAATAAGGACGATCCATACAATAACAAAAGATGGATCCTACAATATGCAAAGGAATCCAAGTCAAAGAAAATAGATATCGTAGATTCATCTTCTACCTTAACTCTTCTACCACCCCGGAGAAACCTAAATGTAACACTATCAGTGAATTTGAGTGTGAGAAGCCTCACAAAACGCCACTTCTCGAGATAACTCGTAAGGATAATCAAATGAAAACATTATGTGATGACATCCTAAATATCATAGGACAAGTGATTTCTAAAACAAGGCTTGATATGGTTAGTCACAAAAATACTCCTCGTATTCATGTACAAGAAAAATGGGATAACAATAATAAACATAATGGAGTACAAATTCAAGTTACAAATGAAAGGAAGATGACAAACTATTGCGTAAATACCAAGCATATACCTAATACCAGTTCTAAAAAATACATAACGGAAGTTTTAACGAATATAATTAAAGTATAATTAAATAAATAAGATTAATTAAAGACATGAATTTTCATGTCAAATGAAAAGGCATGACTCTTCATGTCAAATGTCCAAGCCTTATTTAAAGGTGGGCCATTATTGTAACCTATTATCCATTATCGAATATACATTCCATTTTACATTACTACTTATCCATTTATGGCGTTTATATGTTACTTGTACTGGTTATTTACTTAGTAAGGAACTCTTGTTCCTCCAGTTGGAAAAAATACAAGACGAAACCTTAAAACCTCAAGGGACAAAAATACAACTTCCAACTCAGAGCAGTGATCAAAAGACGATTTTTGTAAAAGAAATTTCCAGTGTGAAAATTCCCTATCGACACCCCAACCATAAAAACCGATACCCTAAAAAGGCGGAAATGTCGGAACATAAAGGTACTAAGGTGATCAAAACTCCCGATGACATATCAGTACGGAATCCCGACAATCATCGACAAATCAACTTGGGATGGATTGATCCCTCCACATATCAGAAGTTATGCTCGACACTTAAAAGTTTGTATTGACATGTGTCATCAATTACGACACCACAAAAAGAAATACATAAAAATTATAAGGCTTTGAGGACAAATCCTTTCTAAGAGAGTGGCAATGTAACAAATATAATTAAACTATAATTAAATAAATAAGATTAATTAAAGACATGACTTTTTATGTCAAATGAAAAGGCATGACTCTTCATGTCAAATGTCCAAGTCTTATTTAAAGGCGGGCCATTATTGTAACCTATTATCCATTATCGAATATACATTCCATTTTACATTACTACTTAGCCATTTATGGCGTTTATATGTTACTTTTACTGGTTATTTACTTAGTAAGGAACTCTTGTTCCTCCAGAAGTAATGACATTGTTTCAACACAAAATGAGAATGAAAAGACGACAACAATAATCTAAGCTTTGAGGACAAAGCTTTACTAAGGGGAAAGCAATGTTGTGAATATTTATTTAATATTATTATTTATAAATTAATAGATTATTAGGTTACTAGTGAAAGGGCGTAACCCTTCACTATGCTTGATCAATCCCTATAAAAAGCGATCTGATTGTAATTTATCAACATCATCAAATATATTATTCTTATTTATTATTCAATATGAGAGTTGGATTCGACTATTAACATCCAACTGGATACAGTTGCTGCATCTAACCGGACATAGTTGTTGCATCTTTCTGTTTGGAGTTTGACTGCACAAATAATGTGGCTGAGTATGAATCTTTGCTTTTAGGATTAGAAATAGCTCAAGAAAAGAATATCGAGTCTATAACTATCATAGGTGATTCTAACTTTATTGTATCACAAGTCAAAAACCAATTTGCCACTAAGAATAATAGACTTAGAGATTACAGAAATGCAGTTTGGGACACCATTGAATGTTTTGATTCCTTTGGAATTAAGGCTGTCCCACGAGAGAAAAAAACTCTAGCTGATGAGTTATCGTTCATAGCCATTACCCTCCAAGTCCCCGAGTATTTATCGCAAAGGAATTGCAAGTTTGAAGTCTTGTTCAGACCCTCGTTCCCCAATAATCAATATTATTGGCAATTTTTTGATGCTGATGCTCAAATTATCCAGTTCCTGACTACTTCTCAAATCCCCATGGTTAATCTTGAAGATCAACTAGAGGGAAATTATATAGAAGGCATGGAAATATCGAAAATCACTTTTCCTTTAGAGAAACACTGTGAGGAACATGCAACAATTAAATGATGAAAATGATTATTGAGGTGTGTGTACTGTCTTAAAGAATCACCAAAATATTTAATTATCGACCAGGGTTGGTAATATTAGAGTTGTGGCACAATATATGCTGAGGTATAATGGAACCTAAGTTTCGGCTTGTCAGACCTTAAAAAATTTTGATAAAGAAAATATCGAAAGATCTTTCAAAATGAAAAACCAAGTCAAACTTCAGAAAGACAACAAAGAACTAATTAAACCTAGTTAAACTAACAGATCAAAATAGTATCAAACTATGCTACTCTATTCTAGGATTAAACAGTGGGAAAAATGAAAACAAATACTAATTAAGAAGAAAACTACCTGTTATGAAAACTGGATTTAAAACAAAAACTACAAACTACTTAATGAATTCAATAACTACTTATGCATTCAATTAATACTTCAAAACTACACTAAAGCATCTAATTCCATTCTCCTTGATGTTGTATGTCAAATGTGATAGGAACTGGAGTGAATGAATCGTAATGACTTTCAAATGTAACATCAAAACAAAATGGAAGTAAATCTAACCTAATTTCGATAAAGAGATGTAAACTACAAAGAGACCAATTACAATTAACTTTAAATATTATGACCTATCTTCTATCCACAAGCAAAATGGTATGAAACTAATGAAATCTAGAAGCAAGTAGAAAACTTAATAAAGATATTTATCTAAAGTGAATTTGATTTGGAAGCAAGTAGAAAACTTGATAAAGATATTTATTTCTGAACCAAATTCTATTTCATGAACATCTTTATTAATTGTAAGGATGGAAAAACTGATCCTATGCTTAACAAAGAAACTACCGAAATTCAAATAACTTGGAGAATGAAATTATAAACTTTAATTTGAAATAAACCTTAAGAACATGTAGTAAACTATACTAAGAATGAGAACTTATAACTTCTAGAACAGTAATATATTGGCAAATCAAATATGAAAGACATAATTCAAAAAAATAGTTAAAGCAAAGTTAAGGAGGATAAAATGAAAACTAAGAATGATAACAAAAATTAATTAGAACTTTTATGGAATATAAAGCAAAGTCCTAATTATAGTTAAAAATGCTAATTAAAAGCAAGAAAGATTACAGTTAAAAATCCTAAGAAACTGGATTCTAAGCAAGCATAAAAACAATGTAGAAAAGATGAAGGTCCGAATGACGATCCAAATGACTGTCCGAATGACAGTTCGAATGGAAGAAAATGAATTAAACTAAGGAAAGAAGCAGTTTGGATGATCTTAACTACCAGCTGGCTAATGCATATGATCCTACAATGCAAAGAAGTCAGTGAGAAGACTGTTGAGAAGATAAGGTAGCAAGGGATAACCTATTCTAACATTAAAGAAATGAACTAGTTCTATGGCTTAATCAAACAAAACTGAGACATGAATAGAACTAACCTATAGCTACAGGAAAGATAACTAACATAGATAATTCTAATTAAAAATATGAGACATCAACTAATTAAACTCTATCTAATTGTAAGACACTAAAAGCAAACTATCTAATTGCAAAAGACTGAAAACAAACTATAAACACTATGCTTGGTCGACCATTATCAATTCTAGAAAAGTAAATTAAGTTAGCAGCAAGATACAGGTTACAAAGAAAATAAAGAGATGACATATACAGGAAAACAAAATTAATTACATACACTGGAAAATGAACTAGCTATTTGCAGAAAAGAAAGTACAGAAAAACATAAATAAAACCTTCAGTTGATGAGGGGCCCTTCCCAGCAATCAGATATGGAAACTAAGTCAACCTAATCACCTGCAATAGAGCATCAACAATAAAATTTAGGAGCTTCCATTACTGAGAAAAATACACAACGTTTATGCAAAAACTACTGCTATCTTTTGTATATTCTATATGCTATCTGACGATCATTGTTTCTCCATACGAGGCATCTATTTATAATGTTACAATGGGAGAGAAGGTCAACGTAGTCGACCTCTCTAAAAATAGGAGTCTTTAAGACTATCAAACAGCTGCCTAGTGATTCACAACAACGCAGAGGCTGCCTGCCTACTTTCACGGCGTCGATCGTACCTGACGTGAATAGCTGCGTGTTCGTTTCCTTCAACTGTGGGCAGAAGCATGTGCTGGCTGGTCGAGCGTGGAAGGATGGGGTTGCTGTAGCGTCGACGTGGGCATGAGCGTGTGCTGTCAAGCTAAATGGATGGAGAAACGAGTCTTCTAGAGTGTTGACGTGAGGAAATGGTGTGCTGTCAAACTCGACGGGCAGGGATGCGAATCTTCTAGAACCGAGGCTCACCAACCATAACCACCACGTTGCTAACCGAACCCATGTTTCTGTTTCTATCTTTAATGGCCAGGAATATGCCAACCAACGATCTCGTGGGCTGGACGAAGTGTTGGACGATGGGTTGAACACTACTGGCGTCTTTGGCGTGAAAGCGAGTCCGAATGAAGGTCCATTTGAAGACCGCAGCCTGTAGAGAAAAAACTAGCTGCCAAGCATGTCTAGAAATATGAGATGATTGTTAATAAACCATAAAAAATGTTGATAATTGTTCACGATTCATATGATGTTCAAATAAATGCATACCTGAGTCTATTTGACAGTCTGAATGACAAGAAGAGTGATTTATTATACAAAAATAGTGCAATTAACGCCACTCAGAGTATATTTGATGATAAAAAATGGTGACAAAATGGACACCAACATTCCCCCAAACCGGAGACATGCCAGGTCCCACTGAGAAAAACAAAGAAGTTCAGGAAGAAGGCTGAGCTGTGGTAGCAACTTCCTTCGACTTAGAAAGGAAAGTGGACTGAGCGTTAATAATTTTGAACTGATTCTTCAAGGCGTCATACCTCATCCGGAGAGAAGTATGGGACGTCGTTTTGGCGTTGACCAAGCATTCAATGCTTCTTATTTGTGTGTGCAGTGCCTTGTTTTCTTCATGAAGTTCAGAGATTGTTTCTACATAATTTTGTTTATGGTCTGTCAACCGTGCTATCCCTCGGGTCAATCTATCCACTTCCTGCTGGTTCAGAGTGGGCTGTTCTATGTGATTTTCTAGGTCCTTTTGAGAACTCAGCTCTCATGAAGATGTTTCAATCTCAATAGTATGTTCTTCAGGAACTTTGTCTTCGTTGTGTGCATGATAACTTCCAGTAGCAGGGGCTTTAGAAAATTGAGCGGATACATTGGCTAATGTGAGGAGGGATGTTTCGAGGGTATGGTCGTCTGATAGGACGTCTGATCATGATCCTTGGACGATAGTCTAGATGACGAACTAGTCACAATTTGTTCCCCTAGGTTTAGTAGGTACTGATGAGAAAAGTGGGGGTTCCGAAGTAGGGTTACCAAGGGCAATCTCAGGAGAAGGCGATGGATGGACAGGGTGCACATTGCTTGAGAAATCCTTATCAATCTACACATGCTTAGTATCTCTTTCTGTTTGCATAGAGACTTGGGTCGGCTCACTAATATTGGTTTGGAAACGATAGTGTTTTCGAGAAGCAGAGGATTTGGCAATAGGATTCTCGATCAAATGAGGGTTTATTATTTCAAAGACAAAATGATCCCATATTTTCCCTCTCTTTTCCAACTGGTGAATGATTAGTATTTTAATGAGACAGTGATGGTACAAGCTACCATGAGGATTAACAGTATTCTTCCTAACCTGGCTTGACATTTTCTCTAAACTTTTCAGGAAATAAAATGGGAGGTTGAGGGTCTGATTGTTAACAAAATGTGCTAGCAATCTAAAATGTTAGACTTTAAAAATAGTAAACTTACCCTCACAAGTGATTAGGTGGATGATGATAGTCAAGGGATCTAGGTATTCTGGCTTGACCCATTCCCGGTGGAATCCTTTTGTTCCAGCAACATGTTGATATTCGGATTTCAAATCAAATTTGTGAGCCTTCCGTGGAAGGAGGAGATGTTTATGCCAACGGAATCCTTCCCTAGGAGCTTCGTGGCTAATGCGATAGATTCTTCTATCACAGAGAAAGTGAGATGGCCAACTTTGGCTGTCTTGCCATCGAATCCTTTCGCAAACAGTAGTGATATTTCGTGTTCGTGGCCTTGAAGAAGCCAGAGAAATGGACCCCATCCGACTCGAAGGAATACCTCACGACACTCTTTGAACTCGAGGATGTGAAGTAAACCCTAGTAACTTCCAAGTTCATGACAAATCGACATACTTGAACAGGGGTCGATGGATGCGAATAGGTACAAGGGATGCAAGAGATGCAGGAGATGTGGCTTAACAGAGAATATGGAAAGTGAACAAGAATGGAGCGAAATTCACGCAGTCATTAGTTTAAATTGAAGTCCGTTTGAATGGTTGAACGATGGACAAGGTGCATGCTTGAGAGATCACACTTGTCATTCAAATATCTTGAACCGAGTGCCAAACATAGATATGCGTGAGTTAGTGAATACGTGTGGATATGATATATTCAACCATGTCCAAAGATGAGATTTGGATAGGTTGAATGTAATTCTCGAAATGAGATTATAGATATGGGTTACATGTGAGAGATGATGATTTGATTGATATAATGGAAAATCATACAACAGGATAATTAAGACCATATGGCGGTCATGCCATGATTCTGAAGATCGCAATGATTCATATTCCATTTGTTTAATGGAGGAGAGATAGAGAAGGAAATGAGACCACGTGCAAAATTGACATTTGATTGATTCCTGACATAATTAGCCAATTAGATTTATCAAAAATATTCAAATTTGGACACCTTGGCATATTTAATAAAGCCATTATAAGCTATGGTTTCATTCGTCACTTCATTCAGATCGTTATACATTTTCCTCATTCGTCACCTCATTCGGATTGGCATTCGATCTGTTTTTCAACCCTTCATACAGACTTTTGTCTGTACAAGATCTGCTTGCTAATGATTGACTGAAGCTGATTTTGCAGGGAATTTCTGAGACCGTTAGTGCACAAAAGATGTTGTAAAATTGCTTTTCTGGATCTTTCAGTTGCATTCCTCTTTATTTGTCATTGATTAGGACAATCCTTCTTCTGCTATTTCACATTATTCCTGAAAATACCTATCATTTTATCAGATATAAATAAACTTTTTTTCCATAAATATTCAGAAAGTAAAAACAGTTATGATCCTCCCCCAAACCAAAAATATGGCGTGTCTTCAAGCCATCAAAGAAAAATTGATCAATATTCAAATATTTTTAATAAATGGTCCAGGCAATAATCTTCTAAAAATGCTATGATAATTTTCGTAAGAAAATGAAACATTAACTAATATATGTAGATGATTCAGATGTGTACATTTGTCAAAAAGAATACAACAGTGCTTAAGAAGACCATATGAAGAATGATAGTATAACTGATGTGAAATGCCATAGGAAAACTAGTCATCCATGATTCATTGTAAAGATCTCTTATCATCCAAAAAATATAGATAAGGTTCACCGTAGAGTTTGTGAGATTTACTATAGTTATGGGTCCCATTTCTAGGATAATCATATCCTAGGTATTGTTTGAATTAGATGACAGGGTCCAAGTCCAACTTACAACCATTCTCTAATGACAGTATAAATAATTGGCCTAAACATATGTTTGTATACTCAGGTTTTTTATGAGCCATGTGAATAACAAAGCATTAACCAAACCTCTTTTACCAGATATTGCCCCACTGCCAGCAAGCCTGTTCAGTACCGCGACGGGTTTATCTTGGTACCATGCAAGCATAGCCCCGTTGCCAGCGAGCCTGTTTAGTAGCCCGACGGGTTTGCTTGCATTTACCGAGCTTCCTTGTTTAAGATTTTACTTAGCATGGACCCGCTTCCAGCGAGCCTGTTCAGTACCCCGGCAGGTTTGCTTTGTATAATGATATTTTTAGTAAGGAAGCCGATTGGCACTAGAGTGTGCTAATCCTGTTAAACACATAATTCAAATTTTAGCACGAACCTTATGAGTAACTTTATTTATAATGGCCCAAATTATAGATTATGTCAAAAGATAATAACTTAAAGCTGTTCTTTGACCTCTTAGTCTAACTTCTTCATAAAAGATCAGTAATGTTCCCCACAAAATAGAAAATATCACTCACTTTTGGGCTACCTTTTAAAAGTGCTTAAGAGACAGGTTTTGATAATAAGTCTAGGATGAGCTAGAAGTCCATAGGTGTAAGATAGAGCTTTTGAAGATCATAATAATTAAAGTGGGTCTTAGCAACTGTTCTAATGATAAATCAGAATGTACATGTCTTAATCAAATACCATATACAGAATCATAAAAGAAAGTGGTTAAAAATGATATCAAGAATACTTTAGTTTTCATTATAAATTTTCAATTTCCAACAATAATTGAAAGAGAAGGAGAACTACAAGTATTTCTTTTTAGAGCACTTCCCTTTTCGGATAATATTGCATGAGCTGATTATAGGGTTCTTGAAATCAAACTGCAAAATCACTTGTTAGATGATTCAATTTTATTCAAAACAAGAACATATGTACAAAGAAAAAGTCATATGAAATTTAGGAAAAAGGGAAAAGAGTCTTCCTATTTTAATTTACAAAATTTCATAAGTTGATCATAAAAAAAATGAATTTCCTGTAAAGATGCAATCAATGGTTAGAAATGACTCTTTATTATTGAAAAACAAAAATATATTTACATATATACAAAGGAAAATAACCCAAAATAATTTCAAGAACTAGGAGAAGGAGGAATGACTCCCTCTTCTACCAACTCCATTTCCTCTTGTTGTAAAGCATTTTGCACAAAATCTTGTTTAGATATTGGTTGATGATAAAGTCTAAGTCTATGTCCATTTACAACAAAGGAAATTTGTGAATCATCAATTGTCTTAATTTTAACAGATCCATTATCAAAAGATGTAACAATTTCATATGGACCCATCCAACGAGTAGTTAATTTACCTTTAAAGTTTTTGTACCTTGAATCAAGAAGTAATGCCCAGTCTCCATTTTTGAATTGTTTTCGTTTAATGTATCTATCATGACACTTTTTGTGTTGTTTTTGTATTAAGATTGTGTGTTGGATAGCATCTTGCCTAATCTCATCTAATTCATTTATTTGCAAGATTCGTTGTCTCTGTGTTTTTTCTAGATTCATCCCTAATTGTGCAGCCATACAAAAGGTTTTGACTTGAAATTCAATAGGTAGAAGAACTTGTTTACCATAAACAAGTTCATATGGTGTGTGGCCAGTGGTGTTCCTCCAAGTTATTCTATAATCCCACAAGGCTTCTTGGAGCCTAACTACCCAGTTTTTGTGGTGTATCTAGATAGTTTTAGTCAGGATGGCTTCTAAAACTTTGTTGGTGGACTATATCTGACCATTGGCTTGCGGGTGATATGGTGAAGATTTACAATGTCTAATACCATATTTGTCAGTAAGATCTTTCATTAATTTGGAGGTAAACTGAGATCCTTGATCGGTTACAATTTCCCTAGGTGCACCGAATCGAGTAAATATTTCTTCGTATATGAACTCCACCACAGATTTCTCTATGGCTCGGAATAAGGCTTTGGATTCTACCCACTTGGTGACATAATCCATACAGACTAGGATGTACTTCTTCTTGCGAGACATAGGGGAAATTGGCCCACCAAAAGCTAGAGCCCATTTTTCAAAAGGCTCAATCATGACTTGGGGTTGTAAGGGCATCTCATCGGATGGAATAGGTCTACCCATTCTTTGGCAACTGTCAAACCCTTGACATACTTGACAACATCTTTGAAAATGCTTGGCCAATAATACCCAGAGTGCAACACTTTATATGTTGTTCTCTTATCAGAAAAATGCCCGCCACAAGGTCCACCATGACATGCATGTAGGATCTGTGCCATGTCATCCTCCCATACACATCGTCCAATAATAATATTAGGACTAGTACAAAAGATATCATTGTCCACCCAAGTGTAATTAAAACTCTAAACTATGATCCTACGTTTTTCGGGTGGGGAGAGATGGTTTGGTAGCTTTCTAGTTGCTAAGTAATTGGCTATGTCTGCAAACCATGGGGTTCGAATAGAAACAACGAACAAGTGTTCATCTGGGAAGCTATCATCGACAGGACTAGCATTATTGTCTGTTTGGATCCGAGAGAGAAAATCAGCTACCACATTCTCTCGCTCGGGACGATCAACAATGGTGATGTTAAATTCTTGTAACAAAAGAAGCCACCGAGTCACTCTACCATTGGTGATAGGTTTATTCATTAAAAAACTGATGGGGGAGTGGTCAGTGTGTATAAAAATCTCATATCCTGTGATATAATGACAAAACTTGTTGATGGCGTAGACTACTGTTAGAAACTCCTTTTCGGTAACAGTATATTTCGATTCTGCAGGAGTCAAATTTTTACTAGCAAAGTAAATGGCATGTGATGTTTGTCCCTCTTTTTGACCTAATACTGCCCCTATAGCTATGTTAGAAACATTAGTGGATATATGGAAAGGAAGGGACCAATTTGGGCCCCTAAGTATTGGTGCCACTGATAGCTTTTCCTTCAAGGTTTCGAAGGCATGTTGACATGGTTTAGTCCATTGAAATTCTATGTCCTTCATGAGTAGTTTGAACATAGGTGCAGCTATCTTAGTGAAATTTTCAATAAAACGTCTATAATAGCCTGCATGGCCAATAACACTTCTTACTTCCTTCGGAGTTTTTGGAGGAGGAAGATTAAAAATTATATCTATCTTGGCAGGATCCACCTTGATACCTTGAAGGAAGACATGATGTCCAAGAACTATGCCTTCAGTTAGTAACATTTTACATTTTCATGACTAAGAGCTAAGTTCGTTTCTTGGCACCGAATAAGAACTGTCTCAAGGCTGTCAAGGGATTCTTGGAAGGTATTGCCATAAACTGTAAAATCATCAATATAAACTTCTACACAATCATGTATAAGGTCAACAAAGATTCCTAGAATTTCCCGCTGGAAAGTAGCAGGTGCATTACATAGGCCAAATGGTAACAGTCGATAGGCATATGTCCCCCAAGAACAAGTAAAGGTTGTCTTGTCTTGATCCTCAGGTGCTATTAGTATTTGATTGTATCCACTATACCCATCAAGGAATGAAAAGTATTGTTTCCTTGATAAGGTATCAAACACCTTATCGATGAAAGGCAACAGGAAGTAGTCCTTAAGAGTGGCCTTGTTCAGTTCTCGCAAGTAAACAAAGATACGCCATTTCCCTGTGACTTTCTTTGGAACTACCACCAGAGGAGACACCCATTTACTGTTGGAAATTGGGTAAATGAAACCGGCTTTAAGGAGTTTTTGTAGTTCATCTTTTACTATATCCTTTAGGGCTGGATTCATTCTTCTCTGGGGCTGCCTAACAGGAGGTATGTTCGAGTCTGTGTAAATGTGGTAGATACAGGTATCTGTGTGTATACCTTTCATATTGGTATATTCCCATGCAAATGCTCCAGTTTGACTCTTGAGAACTTTTAGTAATTGTTTTTGCTGACTCTCATCTAAATCTGCATTTATATGTAGAAATTTGTCGGAACTAACCTCACAAGCTATGGTATAGGATCATAGGTGTTCTTCGATTGCGAAGACACAAGGTGTACTCGTAAATGTTGAGAGGCTCATGTTTTCTTGGAATTCATCTCCAAATATTTGGTCAAGTTGGTAGAAAGGCTGAGGAAAGTCTACACATGTTGTGGATGAGATAAATTGATTCAACACATTCTCCGTATCTTGCTCTTGAAGTGCCCAGGATAAATCACTAACAAGGGAAATTTCTTCCAAGTTCTCATCTCCAAAAGGACAATCTAACCAAAACAGGTTTTCAGTTACTGGCTGAGCTGGTGGGTATAAAGCTAGCTTTCTTGTAGATAACCCATAAGAAATAATCATCTCTCCATCCCTACATCCGAGAAATGCATTGGCTGTAGCCAACCAAGGTCTTCCTAAAATAATGGGGTGACCTTTGGAAGGGTCTTTTGATTCTATGACCATGAAGTCCACGGGATATTCCCATGAAGCTACTGATACAGTGATGTCATCTAAGATCTCGATAGGTTGAAACATAGTGCGATCTGCTAATTCTAGCATTGTTGGGGTAGGGCGGAGGAAGAGTCCTAAATTGAGAGTTTCTAAAGTTGTGGTATTCATCAAGTTGATAGCAGCTCCTAGATCAATAAGTGTGTTTCCTATGTCGGTGTTATTGATGATAACAGTCACCACAGGGTTTCCTGGGTTTGAATGCTTTTGGATTCTAGGTTGGTTTGCTATGCAATCTGATATTTCTCCTATTAAATGAATCGTCGGAGGGTCTTTTTGTTTTCCCCCTTGTATTTTGATACATAGTTCCTTTATTACTTTACTATAGATTGGGATATCCTTAATGGCTTGTAATAAAGGGATCTTAATACAAATATTTTTTAATTCGTTAATGACATCATACTCTGGATAAGTTACAGGTTTTTCTGTTACTAGACACTCCGGATATGGAGGTGATTTTTCCCCTGGAATTACTTCTTTATGTGGATGGTTGTGTGTTGAATATTTAGGAATAACCACATCTTCAAGAATGGCCTCATTCAAAACTTCGCTAGGTATGTTTTCTTCTTCATTCTCTTCTTGAATAACAACTGATGACTTGGGATGATTTTGCAAAACTCTTCCAGACCGCAGTTGAATCTCATGTATTGGTGCGATTGAAATGGCATATGATGGAAGAGGTAACAACCCAATGCTGTTAAGAGCTTGGGTTGGTTTGTTGTTAGGGTTCAGTATCAGTTGTGCAGGTAATATTGTGGGACTTGGAGGATTCATATTCTGGAAATGGTGAGGTTGATTTGGGATAGGGGGTAATGAAGGAGGTGTAAATCTAGGCAAAAGTTGCTGAATATTAGGTGGGTAAGGATAGTTAGGCACAGGAGGAGGTGGTTGAGCATAATCTTGTCCTCTCTATTTGTGTGGCCATTGTTGTTGTTGGGTATTCTGAGAAGGGTACTGAGGTGGCCAATTTTTCCAGCTTGAAGTGTTCCATTGTTGAGAGGGTTGATAAGGATAGTAATAGGGTGTAATTTTTGATGATGGATCTTCATATGATGATTGATCTCTAGGTTTCCAAGGCAGCCTAGATGATTCACCAAAGTTTCCACTCTTATACACAGCTTGCAACCCAGGCAACGATGGATAATTATAAGTTGGATGTTCTTTTGTACAAAGGTGACAAACTGGAACATTATTCAATGGACATTCTTGTTGAGGATGTTTAGTTCTACACCTGGGAAAAAAAACACTCATTGCTGCATGATCTTCATCCTGACTCTTTTTAGCTTGTAGTGCATCTAGTTGAGAACCCATGGCTCCTAAGATATCTGTTTTGAAATTTTCCAATAGGTTTCCCAACTCTACCCGTGTAACTCCACAAGAACTGGATGTGTTTCCTTTCAGGTTCCTAGCATAAGATTCTCATAAGTGTCTTCCACGTTTCCCTCTGCTCCTAGAGTAATTCCTACATAACTCAAAAATATCTACAAAAGACTTTTGAGAGACGTCTCTTGCTGCCACGATATTAAGGTTTTCTAAGAATTCTTCTAAGATTCCCTTGAGGAAGAGTGTTCTTACTGCATCTTCCCGAAGATCACTATATTTAGATTTATGTAACATATAGTTAAAGATTTCGAGATAGTCTTCTAGGCTCTCGTCTTCAAGTTGTTGTATTTTGAAGATATCATTACGAGAGTCCTTAGGTTTACAGTAATCTTGATATTTCCGCAGAAATACATTCTTAATGTCTTCCCAAGTTCTAATACTAGATTCTCCTAACCCCATGAACCATCGGAGAGAAGAATCTTTTAATGTGGCAGGAAAGAGTTTTAGCTTTTGGCCATCTTGTAGGTAATTATAACACCTACATAAAATGTCAAATATGAATAAGAATGTATCCAGATCCTCACCACTCTTCCCATAGAAGGTTGGTAGTGAGGAGGGAGGGATATTTTTCATAGTTACATCTTGTGCAGTGTCTAATATAGGGAATCCAAAAGTACTGTTAGGAACCCATGTCTTTACTTTGTTAGTATGTTGTTATTGGACGCATATGCTTTGTAAGTCGTCCCGTAGTATTTGTTGATCAATAGTTTGTGTTATTGTTGTTGGTGCATATGCTTTGTAAGTCGCCCGTAGTATTGTTGATCCATAGTTTGTAACGGCCCATGGTTTCGACCCATAGTATTGGCGCCTAGAATTAGTATATAAGTGTGTGTTGAGACCTATGAAGGCACGGTGAAGTTATTTGTATTGAGCTTGCTCAAAGGAGGTTGCCCCCTCGAAGTGGCCCGTGATCAATATAAAGTGATTCTGAGTTCTGTCATTTCTAGTATTTCGCATATTTTCATTAAGTGATTGTTGCAGGTGCCTCACATCTGGTATCAGAGCACTTTCTTGGGCTCGCTGGGTGAAATTTCTGCCAAAATTTTTTTTCGCATCTGTTGCAGGTTCGGATTTGGGAATAATCCCTATCCGCTTAACTGTGGGAAGTACTTGGGTATAATCCCTAAAACTCATTGTGAGGAGTACCACAGGAACCCCGAAGTAGCTGGCCCATTGAGAGGACCTGCCAGCGAAAAGGGCAACGACCCCTTCCTGATTGACTAGTTCCCACCCGTGAGGTAAACCAAGAGCTGTCGTTTGTGGCAAAGCGGTTATTAGTTTTACCTGAGCCGTGGAGTGAGGGGTACTACCCCAATACGCAAGCCGTCAGACAGCATTGGTGGCCGAGTGAAAACCCTGAACTGTTAGGAAACCGCACATACCTGGGGTCCATATCTACTTTCAGTTGAACTATTGTCGATCACTGCTGCGCCGTTTTAGATCCATTTTGCAAGCCGTTCCAGATCCAGCCGGTCGACGTTGTTCCAGATTCCTTCTGAGTCGTAGCCGCTCCAGTCTGTAAAAAAAAAAAAAAAAACACCGAGCCGTAGCCGCTCCAGTCTGGAAAAAAAAAAAAAAAAAAAACCCTGTCATTCCATTCTACATATTTCAAAAAAAAAAAAAAAAACCCTGTCATTCCATTCTGCATATTTCATCCCTGAGGACCCTATCCTCAGTTCCCCTTCCTACAGCCCGAAATCCCACATTTGTCTATTTTTAGGGTTTGCCATAACTTCCTCAGATTTCACCCAATCACCCTCAAATTTTACCACATAGTTCATTTCTGAATTCTGCTTCTTTGTTCCCCTCTGCCCAATTTTCCCATTCTTTCACCCCGCTTCTGAAGTCCTCATTTTTGCCTCCCTGTCTATCCCACAGTGTCCAAAACCTAGTCAAACCCCAATTACCATTCTGATTTTTTCCCAAATCCAAATTTTCCCTTACTGAAAAATCCCGGTTATGGTTGTCACCCGTGCAGGAGCAAAAACCATGGAGGAAGCACTTGCAGCCATCCAAGCCAAACTCTAGGATCTGGATGAAAAATTTCTCGGTCTCCATCTTGAACATTTAGCTATGAACAACAAACGGCAGTCCGAGTCTTCAGTAGACAATGGGTTCTCTTCTTCCAGCAATTTCCGTGGTCCGAAGCTTGATTTTCCTCGCTTCAATGGTACCGATCCAACTGTATGGATCTATCGTGCAGAACAGTATTTCAGTCTGCATAATACTTTTGATGTCAACAAAGTTCCGTTGGCATCCTTTCATTTGGAACAGGAATCTCTTCAATGGTACCGTTGGTATATCAAGGCTCATCCAGAGCCCAACTGGCCAGACTTTTGTCAGCTCCTTTTGCAACGATTTGGTCCTAGTGCTTTTGATGACTTCACAGGAGCCCTCACTAAACTTCGCCAAACTGGCACTATGAGAGAGTATCAAACCGAATTTGAGAATCTAGCCAACCACACCGAAGGATTGACTGATGAATTTTACCGGAGTTGTTTTATCAGTGGTCTAAAGGATGTCATTCGCTCTGAGGTCAAAATGTTCTGTCCCAACACAATGATGGAAGCACTCGGGTTGGCTAAGTTGGCAGAAGACAAGATTGCAGCCCAGCAACGCTCCAAGCCCACTTTTGTTCCCTTCAAAAATATGGGTTCTCAGCGACCACCTATACCGCAGGCTCCTCGACTGACTCCTATCAAGCGTTTGTCTAAAGCAGAGATGCAAGCACGCAGAGAAAAGGGGCTTTGCTATAATTGTGATGAGAAATTCACTCGGGGACATCGATGTGTTCAGCAAAAGCTCTACCTCCTGGATGTGGAGTCTCCGCCTGCCTCTGAAATGGGTGACGAAGATCCAGAAACACTAGATGCTCCTGTCGACATTCAGGAACCGCCTATTGACCCTCCGTCTCAGGATGACCAGCTAGAGATATCTCTCCATGCTTTAGCTGGAATCACCACCCCCCAAACAATGCGGGTCAGGGGTTACTTCAAGAAGCTTCCTCTTACAATCCTCATTGATTCTGGTAGCACTCATAATTTCATTGACCCTTGGATCGCCAAACAAGCTGATTGTTTTATCCATCCTTGCTCCAACTTTGAAGTCATGATTGCCAATGGGGGCACCTTACCTTGCAAAGGGAAGTGTCGAAATGTGCGTATCTCTATGGGAGATTATATCCTGTGCTCTGACATGTTTTCCTTTCCCTTAGGCGGATGTGATGTGGTTTTGGGCGCTCAATGGCTACGCACACTCGTCCCTATCTTATGGGATTTTGTCGAACTTTGGATGCAGTTTTCCCTCAATGGACACAAACACACATTGACAGGATTACAACCAGGTTCTCTCAGCATCATCAGTTCACATCGCATGGAGAAACTCCTCAAGAAGAGTTCACATGGTGTCATCGCTCAGATCAGTTCCATCCAGATGCAACCATCCGCGGTCTCCACTACTCCTTTGGATCTACAACAAATTCTGAATCGATATACAGGTGTCTTTGCTGAACCAGTGGGATTACCACCTTCCAGGCCGGAAGACCATCGTATTCAGCTCCTTCCTGGCAGTGTTCCTCCCAACATCAGGCCCTATCGCTACCCATTTCACCAAAAAACAGAGATTGAAATGCTCGTGCGGGATTTATTGAAGCAAGGTATTATTCGCCCAAGCACTAGTTCCTTTTCTTCTCCAGTTATTCTTGTCCGCAAAAAAGATGGGTCATGGCGCCTCTGCATTGACTTCCGAGCACTTAATCACCTCACCATCAAGGATAAGTTTCCAATTCCTGTTGTTGATGAGCTTCATGGGGCTCACTTTTTCTCCAAGTTGGATCTTCGTTCTGGGTATCATCAAATTCGGGTTCATGAGGAGGATATTCCTAAAACAGCTTTCCGCACACATGATGGCCATTATGAGTTTTTGGTCATGCCCTTTGGCCTCACTAATGCTCCTTCCACATTCCAGGCCTTAATGAATAAAATATTTCGACCCTACTTGCGGAAATTCATTCTGGTATTCTTTGATGATATCCTCATCTATAGTAAAACATGGGATGAACATCTCCAGCATCTGGATCTTGTCATGCAACTTTTCTCTAACCATCATCTCCATGCCAAGCAGTCTAAATGTGTTTTTGGACAAAAGGAAGTTGAGTATCTCGGGCACATTATCTCAGCACAAGGGGTTCGCGTGGATCCTGCCAAAATCGATGCCATGAACAATTGGCCACATCCTCAGACACTCAAGAGCCTTCGTGGTTTTTTGGGGTTGACTGGCTACTACCGCAAGTTTGTCAAGGATTATGGGAAGATTGCAGCTCCATTAACTGCCCTATTGAAAAAAGATGCTTTTACATGGACACCTGCTGCTCAGTGTGCATTTGACAAACTAAAACAAGCTATGTGTACTACACCTGTGCTAGCTATGCCTGATTTTTCCAAGCCCTTCACTATTGAGAGTGATGCTTGCGGCAATGGACTTGGTGCTGTTCTCCTTCAAGATGAACACCCCATTGCATTCACCAGCAAAGCCCTTTCAGGTAAGAATTTAGCTGCCTCTACCTATGAGAAGGAAATGATGGCTATTTTGCATGCAGTACAGAAGTGGCGTCCATACCTATTAGGGAATCATTTCTGCATCAAGACTGATCACCAGAGTTTGAAATACTTCTTGGACTAGCATGTCTCCGCCCCGGCACAACAGAATTGGGTTAGAAAACTCATGGGTTATGACTATGAGATCACTTACAAGAAGGGTAAAGACAACATTGTGGCAGATGCTCTTTCTCGTACATTTGATGCCAAGGGTTCTCTTTCAGCTATTTCTATGCCTGTTCCAAATTGGTTGCAATCTGTTCAACAAGGTTATGTCAATGACTCTTCCTTATCCCAGATCCTCCAGCGCTTGACCAACACTCCTTCTGCAGTCCCACATTACTCTTGGGATGGTGCTTCTCTGCGATACAAGGGTCGTCTGGTGCTTCCCCAGAGCACAGATCTTCAACAGGCTGTCTTCTATGAACTCCATGCTTCTCCATCAGCCGGGCACTCTGGGTTCCTCAAAACATATGAACGAGCACGGCGTAACTTCTTTTGGCAGGGCATGAAAAGGACAATTCAACAGATGGTGGACGAATGTGATACCTGCCAGCGCAATAAGGGTGAAACAACACTCCTTCCAGGATTGCTTGAACCCTTGCCCATACCTACACGGATTTGGACAGATATTTCTATGGATTTCATCGAAGGGCTCCCTAAATCTGGCGGAAAGACAGTGATTCTTGTTGTGGTTGATCGTCTCTCCAAATATTGTCATTTTTGTGCTCTCAGCCATCCCTATACAGCCTCCTCCGTCGCTCAAATTTTTATGGACCAGATCTTTTGTCTTCATGGCATCCCTTCTTCCATTGTCTCGGATCGTGATGCGACTTTCACTAGTCATTTTTGGACAGAACTATTTCGCCACATTGGCACCAAACTGAAGATGAGTTCAGGGTATCACCCACAAACAGATGGTCAGACTGAAATTGTTAATAAATGCTTGGAAACTTATCTTCGTTGCTTCGCCTCGAAACAACAACATCAGTGGGCAAAGTGGCTTCCTCTCGCTGAATGGTGGTACAATACCTCTTACCACACTGCCTCCAAAATGACCCCATATGAAGCAGTCTATGGTCAGGCACCTCCAGCTCTTCTTCCATACACCCCCACCAGTTCACCAGTTCAGGAAGTTGACAGGGTCCTTCGCAACTGAGATCAGATTCTTCGCATTTTGCGGGACAATCTTCACATGGCAAGGAATCGCATGAAGCAACAAGCTGATCAGCACCGTTCAGAGCGCACCTTTCAAGTCGGCGATATGGTTTTTCTTCGTCTCCAGCCGTACAAACAATCCTCCTTGAAACTCAAAGGACGTCATAAGCTCGCTCCAAAGTTCTATGGGCCATATCAGATTCTTCAGAAGATTGGGTCCGTCGCTTATAAATTGGAACTTCCTCCTTCTTCCCGCATTCATCCAGTCTTTCATGTCTCTTGTCTGAAGAAAGTTCTTGGCACCAACATCAGCGGCCAAACGATTTTACCCGAACTGGATAATGAAGGATCCATCCTTTTGGAGCCAGAGGCCATCCTCAATCGGCGCACGCGTCAGCTTCGCTCTCGCTCTATCACAGAGGTCTTAATTCAGTGGCATGGCATGCAACCAGAGGATGCTACATGGGCACCACTCCTTCAGATTCAACAACAATTTCCACATCTAAAGCTTTGAGGACAAAGCTTTTTTTCAAGGGGGAGGGAATGTTAGGAACCCATGTCTTTACTTTGTTAGTATGTTGTTATTGGACGCATATGCTTTGTAAGTCGTCCCGTAGTATTTGTTGATCAATAGTTTGTGTTATTGTTGTTGGCGCATATGCTTTGTAAGTCGCCCGTAGTATTGTTGATCCATAGTTTGTAACGGCCCATGGTTTCGACCCATAGTATTGGCGCCTAGAATTAGTATATAAGTGTGTGTTGAGACCTATGAAGGAACGGTGAAGTTATTTGTATTGAGCTTGCTCAAAGGAGGTTGCCCCCTCGAAGTGGCCCGTGATCAATATAAAGTGATTCTGAGTTCTGTCATTTCTGCTATTTCGCATATTGTCATTAAGTGATTGTTGCAGGTGCCTCACAAGTACCTTCAATTCTGACCTCTCCTTCTCTTTCATCTTGTCGGACATAATCTTCATTTTCATCCTCCATGAAGATTTGATTTCCAAAGAGAGAATACATAGGTGGATCTTTTCTTGGTGAATATGGGATGTCCCAACGTTCTGTTTCAGGAAGAGAATTCTTCTTTTTAGGAGGAGAATTACCAACTACATGGGTATCCATTTTTGAAGGTCCTACTATTGTTGTCTCAATCTGTGAGATGACTATGTTCACAGTATTCTCAAAAAGAGCGTCTACTTGTGCAGGATCAACAAAATCTACTAAGTTTGGACCACCTACTATTGAAAAAGTAGTGTCTTTGGATTTTTTGACTAATGGAGGGTTGGAAGGTTATGAAGTTTTATCCTTTGGAGTTTCCTCTTGTCTACATTCAGTCTCAATATGAGCTTGAGGTTCCTGTGGAATTTCTTTATGAACAGACTTTTCTGATGTCCCTATGGTTTCCCCTAATTGATTTCCAGAAAGGATTTCCTTCGCTTTCAAAGTAGGACTATCCCCTTTAGGTGTCTTCCATTACCTTTCTGCTGAGTTAGTAGTTGGGGTGGCATGCCCCCCATATAGGTTAGTAGTAATTTTAGTGGGGATTTTATTAGGAAGGCTAGTTTTAATAAACCTACCTTTTGAGCCTCTAGACCTATTCATGAAAACAAACTATAACTGAAATAAATTCTAACTACATCACTACTACTGCTGGGTTTTGGGGATGCCTGTTATAATAGATGTGTAGGTTCTTACCTCTCGTCTTACTGCTCACACACCACCAGCCTATTTCTAAATTTCAAAGTGGAAAAATTCAAAATCTATAACTAAGTTTTTAAGAGAAGGTTCTATCTATCTACAACTGAATTCTACCCATCTACAACTGAGTTCTACCTATCTACAACTGAGTTCTACCTATCTACAAATCCCTGGAAATGACGCCAAAATGTTGAGGTGTGTGTACTGTCTTAAAGAATCACCAAAATATTTAATTATCGACCAGGGTTGGTAATCTTAGAGTTGTGGCACAATATATGCTGAGGTAGAATGGAACCTAAGTTTCGGCTTGTCGGACTTTAAAAATGTTTAATAAATAAAAGATCGAAAGATATTTCAAAATGAAAAACCGAGTCAAACTTCAAAAAGACAACAAAGAACTAATTAAACCTAGTTAAATTAACAGATCAGAATAGTATCAAACTATACTACTCTATTCTAGAATTAAATAGTGGGAAAAAAGAAAACAAATATTGATTAAGAAGCAAACTACCTATTAGGAAAACTGGATTTAAAACAAAAACTACCAACTACTTAATGAATTCAATTAATACTTCAGAACTACACTAAAGCATTTAATTCCATTCTCCTTGATGTTGTATGTCAAATGCGATAGGAACTGGAGTGAATGAATCGTAATGACTTTCAAACGTAACAACATAACAAAATGGAAGTAAATCTAACCTAATTTCGATAAAGAGATGCAAACTACAAAGAGACCAATTACAATTAACTTTAAATATTATGACCTATCTTCTATCCATAAGCAAAATGGTATGAAACTAATGAAATCTAGAAGCAATTAGAAAACTTAATAAATATATTTATCTAAACTGAATTTGATTTGGAAGCAAGTAGAAAACTTGATAAAGATATTTATTTCTGAACCAAATTCTATTTCATGAACATCTTCATTAATTGTAAGGATGGAAACACTGATCTTATGCTTAACAAAGAAACTACTGAAATTCATATAACTTGGAGAATGAAATTCTAAACTTTAATTCAAAATAAACATTAAGAACATGTAGTAAACTATACTAAGAGTGAAAACTGATAAATTCTAGAAGAGTAATATATTGGCAAATCAAATATGAAAGACATAATTTGAAAAAAAGTTAAAACAAAGTTAAGGAGGATAAAATGAAAACTAAGAATGATAACAAAACTTAATTAAAATTTTTATGGAATATAAAGCAAAGTCCTAATTATAGTTAAAAATGCTAATTTAAAGCAAGAAAGATTACAGTTAAAAATTCTAAGAAACTGGATTCTAAACAAGCATAAAAACAATGCAGAAAAGATGAAGGTCCGAATGACTATCCGGATGACTGCCTGAATGACAATCTGGATGGAAGAAAACGAATTAAACTAAGGAAAGAAGCAGTTTGGATGATCTTAACTACCAGCTGGCTAATGCATATGATCCTACAGTGCAAAGAAGTCAGTGAGAAGACTGTTGAGAAGCTAAGATAACAAGGGATCACCTATTCTAATCATTAAAGAAATGAACTAGTTCTATGGCTTAATCAAACAAAACTGAGACATGAATAGAAATAACCTACAGCTACAGGAAAGAGAACTAACATAGATAATTCTAATTAAAAATATGAGACAACATTTAATTAAACTCTATCTAATTGCAAGAGACTGAAAGCAAACTATCTAATTGCAAAAGAATGAAAACAAACTATAAACACTATGCTTGGTCGACCATTATCAATTCTAGAAAAGTAAATTAAGTTAGCAACAAGATACAGGTTAGAGAGAAAATAAAGAGATGACATATACAGGAAAAAAGAATTAATTACATACACTAGAAAATGAACTAGCTATTTGCAGAAAAGAAAGTACATAAAAACATAAATAAAACCTCTGGTTGATGAGGGGCCCTTCCCAACAATCAGAGATGGAAACTAAGTCAACTTAATCACCAACAACAAAGCATCAACAATAAAATTTAGGAGCTTCCATTACTAAGAAAAATTACACAACGTTTATGCAAAAACTACTACTTTCTGTATATTCTATATGCTATCTGACGATCATCGTTTCTCCATATGAGGCATCTATTTATAATGTTACAATGGGAGAGAAGGTCGACGTAGTCGACCTCTCTAAAAATAGGAGTCTTTAAGACTATCAAACGGCTTCTTGGTGATTCATGACAACGCAGAGGCTGCCTGTCTGCTTTCATGACGTCTATCCTACCTGACGCGAATAGCTGCATGTTCGTTTCCTTCAACCGTGGGTAGAAGAATGTGCTGGCAGGTCGAGCATGGAAGGATGGAGCTGCTGGAGCGTCAACGTGGGAATGAGCATGTGCTGTCAAGCTAAACGGATGGAGAAACGAGTATTCTAGAGTGTTGATGTGAGGAAATGGTGTGGTGTCAAGCTCGGCGGGCAGGGATGCGAATCTTCTAGAACCGGGGCTCACCAACCATAACCACCATATTGCTAACCGAACCCATGTTTCCATTTCTATCTTTAATGACCAAGAATATGCCAACCAATGATCTCGCGGGCTGGACGACAGGTTGAACGTTGCTGGCTTCTTTGGCATGAAAGCAAGTCCGAATGAAGGTCTGTTTAAAAACCGCAGCCTGTAGAGCAAAAACTAATTGCCAAGCATGTCTAGAAATATGAGATGATTGTTAATAAACCAAAAAAAATGTTGATAATTGTTCACGATTCATATGATGTTCAAGTAAATGCATACCTGAGTCTGTTTGACAGTTTGAATGGAAAGAAGAGTGATTTATTATACAAAAATAGTGCAATTAACGCCACTTAGAGTATATTTGATGATAAAAAATGGTGACAAAATGGACACCAACAATGATTATATAACAAAACACATAATATATTTATTGATCACAAGCCACTTCGAGGGGGAAACCTCCTTTGAGCAATCTCAATACAAAGAACTCATGGATGCCTTCATTGGACTCAAAACGTACTTATATACTAAGTCTATGCGCAATAATATGGATCAATACCATGGAACATATAATACTACGAGATGACTTACAAAGCATATGCGTCCAATACTATGGATCAATACCATGGAACATATAATACTATGGGCTAATACAAACTATGGATCAATACCATGGAACATATAATACTATGGGACGACTTACAAAGCATATGCGTCCAACAACAATATACTAACAAAGTAAAGAGAAGGGTTGAAACAAGTTCCTAACACCCCCTCCCCCTTAGAAACATCTTTGTCCTCAAAGCTTTAGATGTGGAAATTGATGTTGAATCTGAAGGAGTGGTTCCCATGTATCATCCTCTGGTTGCATTCCGTGCCATTGAATGAATACCTCTGTGATAGTTCAAGAGAAAAGCTGACGAGTGCACCTATTAAGGATGGCCTCCGGCTCCAAAAGGATGGATACTTCATTATCCAGTTCTAGTAAAATAGTTTGTCCTATCATGTTGGTGCCAAGAACTTTCTTCAGACAAGAGACATGAAATACTGGATGAATGTGGGAAGAAGGAGGAAGTTCCAATTTATAAGCAACATACCCAATCTTCTGAAGAATCTTATAGGGCCCATAGAACTTTGGAGCGAGCTTATGATTCCCTTTGGGTTTCAGGGAGGATTTATTATAAGGCTGTAGACAAAGAAAAACCATATCACCTGCTTGAAAAGTGTGCTCATAATGGTGTTGATTGACTTGTTGAAGATTGTCCTGCAAAATGCAAAGAATCTAATCGCAGTTTCGAAGAACCGTGTCAACTTCCTGAACTGGTGAACTATTGGGGGTGTATGGAAGAAGAACTGGGGGTTCCTGACCATAGACTGCTTCATATGGAGTCATTTTAGATGCAGTGGGATAGGAGGTATTGTACCACCATTCAGCGAGAGGGAGCCACTTTTCCCACTGATGTTGTTGTTCGAAGGTGAAGCAATGAAGATAAGTTTCCAAACATTTATTGGTAATTTCAGTCTTACCATCTGTTTGTGGGTGATACCCTAAACTCATCTTCAGTCTGGTGCCAGTGTGGTGAAATATTTCTGTCCAAAAATGATTGGTGAAAGTTGCATCGCAATCCGAGACAATGGAAGAAGGGATTCCATGAAGATTAAAGATATGGTCCAGGAAAATTTGTGCAACTAAGGAGGTTGTATAGGGATGGCTATGGGAAAAAAAAGACTGTATTTGGAGAGGTGATAACCACAACCAAAATCATTGTCTTCCCTCCAAATTTAGGGAGCCCTTCAATGAAATCCATAGAAATATCCGTGCAAATCCGTGTAGGGATGGGAAAGGGTTCGAGCAATTCTGGAAGGAGTTTCATTCCACCCTTGTTGATATGGAAAGTATCACATTCATCCACCATATTTTGAATTGTACTTTTCATTCCCTTCCAAAATAAGTTACGTTGTGCCAAGTCATATGTTTTGAGGAACCCAGAGTGCCCTGCCGATGGAGAAGCACGGAGTTCATAGATGACAACCTGTTGAATATCTATGCTCTGGGGAAGCACCAGATGACCCTTGTATCTCAGGGAATCACCATCCCAAGAGTAATGCGGCACAACAAAAGGGTTTTTGGCCAACCATTGTATGATTTGAGATAACGAGGAGTCAATGACATATCCATGTTGAACAGTTTGCAACCAATTTGGAACAGGCATAGAAATAGCTAATAGAGAAACTTGGTCATCAAATGTGCAAGGAAGAGCATCCTCCACTAGATTGTCCTTACCCTTTTTGTAAGTGATCTCATAATCATAACCCATGAGTTTGCTAACCCATTTCTGTTGTGTTGGGGAGGAGATCCATTGTTCTAGGGAATATTTCAGACTCTGAAGATCAGTCTTGATGCAGAAATAATTCCCTAATAGGTATGGCCACCACTACTATACTGCATACAAAATATCCATCATTTCATTCTCATATGTAGAGGTAGATAAATTCTTACCGAAAAGGGCTCTTGAAGGTGGCAATCCCACTAGTTCAGCAAAGAATCCTGCATATTGATCCAAAATTTGTTGTAGATCCAAAGGAGTAGTGGAGATCGTTGATGAGCGTATCTGAATGGAATGGAGCTAAGCGATGACACCATGTGAATTATTCTTAAGGATATTTTCCATGCGATGTGAACTGATGATGCAACAAGATCGTGGTTGTAAGCCCGTCAATGTGTGTTTTTTTCCATTGACTGAAACTGCATCCAAAGTTTAAAAAAATCCCATAAGATGGGGCCAAGTGTGTGTAACCATTGAGCGCCCAAAACCACATCACATCCACCTAAGGCCAAGGAAAACATGTCAAAGCGCAGGTTATAATCTCCCATAGAGATACACACATTACGACACTTCCCCTTGAAAGGTAAGGTGCCCCCATTGGCAATCATGATTTCAAAGTTGGAGCAAGGATGGACAAAACAATCAGCCTGTTTGGCAATTCGAGGGTCAATGAAGTTATGAGTGCTACCAGAATCAATGAGTATTGTAAGAGGGAGCTTCTTGAAGTAACCCCTAACCCGCATTGTTTGTGGGGTGGTGACTCTGGCTAAAGCATGGAGATATATCTTTGGGTGGTCGTCCTGAGATGGAGGGTCAACAAGTAGCTGCTTGATGTCGACTGGATCATTTATTGTATGTGGAGCTTCTTCACCAAGTTCAGAGGCAGGCAGAGAATCCACATCCAAGAGATAGATCTTTTGCTCAACACATCTATGTCCTTGAGTGAATTTCTCATCACAATTATAACAAATCCCTTTTTCCCTACGTGCCCGCATATTTGCTTCAGACAAATGCTTGATAGGACTTGGTTGAGAAGCTGCATGAAGGGAGTTTGTTGGGAAACCATATTTCAGAATGGAACAAAAGTGGATTTGGAGCGTTTTTGGGTTGTGATCTTGTCCTCCACTAGCTTAGCCAACCCTAGGACTTCCATCATTATGTTGGGACAAAACATTTTAACCTCTGATCAGATTTCATCCTTGAGACCACTGATAAAACAACTCCTGTAGAATTCATCAGATAATCCTTCTCTGTGATTGGCCAGTTTCTCAAATTTTGTTTTATACTCTCTCATAGTGCCAATTTAGCGAAGTTTCGTGAGTACTCTTGCGAAGTCATCAAAAGAACTAGGACCAATTTTTTGCAAAAGGGGTTGGAAAAAATATGTCCATTTTGGCTCGTCATGAGCCTTGATGTACCAACGGTACCATTGAAGGGCCTTATGTTCCAAATGAAAGGATGCAAGTGGAACTTTGTTGACATCAAAAGTATTATGCAGACTAAAATATTGTTCTACCTGGTATATCCATCCAGTTAGATCATTACCATTGAAGCAAGGAAAATCAAGCTTCGGCCCACGAAAATTTCAGGAAGAAGAGAACCCAGTGTCTGCAGAATATTCTGGCTGTCATTTATTGTTCATGGCTGAATGTTGAAGATGGAGGTTGATAAATTTTTCATCTAGATCTTGGCGTTTGTTTTTAGGGATGCAAGTTTGTCTTCCATGATTTTTTCTCCTACTTGGGTGACAACCATAACCGGGATTTTTTTTGTGTGAATGGGTAGAAAAAACAAAAACAGAAACTTCTTTAGTAAAGGAAAAATTGGATTTGGGAAAAACTCCGATGGGTAATTGGGGTTTGACTAGGTTTTGGACACTTTCTGATGGACAGGGAAGCAAAGAATGGGGATTTCAGAAGCGGGGTCAAAAAATGGGAAAATTGGTCAAAGAAAGACAACGAAGCAAAAATAGGAAATGAACACTGTGGAAAAATTTGAAGGTGATTGGGTGAAAATTGAAGAAGTTATGGCAAACCCTAAAAATAGACAGATGTGGGATTTCTAGCTTCGACAAGTGGAATTTGGGATAGGGTCCTTAGGAATGAACTATGCATAATGGGATTGTAGGGGTGTTAGTTATTTTTCAAGGGAAACAGAGTTAAAGAAAAGAAGATATGGCGAAAAACTTTTTTTTTCTTTTTTTTCGGAATGGATCTGAAATGACTCGGAATTGATCTGCAATAGCTCTGGACAGATGTAATATGTGATTTATCACCTAGAAATAGATATGGACCCCAGGTATGCATGAATTACTAAAGTTTCAGTGGATTCACTCGGCCACCAATGTTGTCTAACAACTTGCGTATTGGGGCAATACCCCTCACTCCACGGCTCAGGTAAAACTGATAACCGCTTTGCCACAAACGACAACTCTTGGTTTACCTCACGGGTGGGAACTAGTCAATTAGGTAGGGGTCGTTGCCCTTTTCGCTGACAGGTCCTCTCAATGGGACAACTACTTCGGGGTTCCTCTGGTACTCCTCACAATGAGTTTTAGGGCTATGCCAAAGTACTTCCCATAGTTAAGTGGATATGGATTATTCCCGAATCCGAACCTACAATTGAAAGGAGCAAACACATATGAAAGAAAAAAAGATTGGCAGAAATTCCACCCAACGAGCCCAAGAAAGTGCTCTAAAATTAGATGCGAGGAACCTGCAACAATTAAATGATGCAAATGAATGATATAGCAGAACAAAAAAGATATTTATTGATCGCAGGCCACTTCGAGGGGGAAACCTCCTTTGAGCAAGCTCAATACAAATAACTCGTGGATGCCTTCATTGGCCTCAACACGTACTTATATACTAAGTCTATGTTCCAATACTATGGATCAATACCATGGAACATATAATACTATGGGACGACTTACAAAGCATATGCGTCCAGTATTATGGATCAATACCATGGAACATATAATACTATGGGCTAATACAAACTATGGATCAATACCATGGAACATATAATCCTACGGGACGACATACAAAGCATATGTGTCCAACAACAGTATACTAACAAAGTAAAGAGAAGGGTTGACATAAGTTCCTAACAAAAACTTTAATAGGCATGAAGAGTTTAAGGGAATACACTCTGAACCAATTGATGAGGTTATTGAAATTAACATTGGTTCCTCTTGTTCCCAAAAAATGATCAAGATAGGGAAGAATGCCTCTAATGAATAAAGAAGGAAAATTGAAGAGTTAATTAGAGAATACAAGGATGTCTTTGCATGGACATACGATGATTTGAAAACTTATGACCAATATGTTATTGAACATACCATTCCCCTTAAGGAAGGAGCTAAACCTTATCGTCAAAAGTTGCGTAATTTAAATCCGAAGTTAGCTCCATTGGTTAAAAAGGAATTGGAAAAGATGTTAGCAGCAGGGATCATCAGGCCTGTTAGACATACTACATGGGTGTTTAATCCTGTAATTGTAAGAAAGAAAAATGGGGAGATTAGGATTTACATCGACTTCAGAAAACTTAATCAAGCTTCCCTAAAAGACAATTACACATTGCCTAATATGGAAAATTTGTTACAAAGTGTAACCGGTGCTAGTGTGTTATCTCTACTTGATGGTTTTTTGGGATATAACCAAGTTGAAATAAAAAAAACAAGATTGTGGAAAAACAACTTTCACCACACCCTAGGGAACATATGAATATATATGAATTCCATTTGGTTTTCTAAATGCAAATTCAACCTTTCAAAGGTCAATGGACCATGCATTTGATGATTTGATTGGAAAAATTATTGTGATTTATCAAGATGATTTAACTGTGTTCTCCAAAGAAAGGGATGATCATGTAAACCATTTGAAGAAAATATTTGATAGATGTCGGAAGTTTGGAATATCTTTAAATACCAAGAAGTCAACTTTTGGTGTTGATGAGGGTAAGTTGTCTGGTCACATAGTTTCTAAGGAAGGTATCAGAATTGATCCTGAACGAGTACAAGGAATCCAAGCCATATATCCACCACGAGATGCCAGATCCTTGTGATCCTTTTTAAGAAAGATAAACTTTGTAAGAATATTAATTCCTAATCTAGCTGAGTTGGCCAAGCTTTTAAATGCCTTACTGAAGAAAGATGTAAAATTTATCTGGGATAAGAAATGTGAGGCGTCATTTGAGGCATTAAAGAAATCTATTTCCTTTGCTCATGTCCTAGTATGTCCTAACTACAATAAGGAATTCTTGATTTATTCTTATGCATTTGAATCACTATTGCAGGTGTTTGCTGCAAAAGAATGAAAACAATCATGAACAACATGTTGCTTTTATGAGTAAAAATATTAGAGATGCCGAGCTAAATTATACTACCACTGAGAAACAAGATTATGCATTGGTAAAATCCTTAAAGCATTTCAGGACATACATAGGCTACTCGGAGATATTAGCCTATGTCCCGTATCAGGCTATTAAGGATGTTTTGTCTCAACATGATGCCATTGGGGTTAGAGGAAAATGGATATCTAGAATTCAGGAGTATGGTATTGAGATTAAACCAATTAAGATAGTAAAAGGTCAAGGGATAGCTCAACTTCTGACTGAAACCAAAGTTCAATCTAGTGATAATCATGAAATGGACATGGGGAATTCTATGGTGCTCTATATTGATGAAGATCATGAATGGTGTACGGAAATTATTTATTTTCTTAAAAATTTGTCATGCCCTGACCATATTTTAGATCACCAAAGAAGGGCTTTGAGGTTGAAGGATTCTAAGTATTTATTGACAGAAGATGGTTTAGGGTGGAAAAATCCAAATGGGATTTTTAAAATGTGTGAACCCTTATGAGTCCCAAAATATCATGACTGAAATGCATTCAGGATTATGTGGGGGACATTATGCACCCAGAACCATGGTTTCGAAGATCATGTGAGCTGGATATTATTGGCCATCATTGTTTAAAGATGTGCACACCTCTGTTAGGACTTGTCAAGAATGTTAATTTTTCTCGGGAAAACCTAGATTACCTACCCTACCTTTAACTCCAGTTATCGTGGAAGCACCTTTTCAACAGTGGGGAATGGACTTTGTTGGCCCCGTTGATCCAAGTTCATCTAATGGGTACAAATATATCTTGAATTGTACTGATTATTTTACCCGATGGATTGAATCCATCCCTACTAAGAGAGCAACAAAAGAAGTGGTAGTCAAGTTTTTGGAGGAACACATAGTTTTTAGATATAGTTGTCCCATAAAAATCACCATGGATAATGCAAAATCTTTCAGCAAAGAAGAAATGTCGACATTTTGCTCAAATCATGGAATCACTTTGTCTCACTCTTCCAACTACTACCCACAAGGAAATGGGCTAGCTGAATCAAGCAAGAAGAATTTCATCCATCTTTTAAAACTAATGATGGGTAAAAATAAAAGGAGTTGGGATAATAAGCTTAAGTACACTCTCTCGGAAGATAGAACAACCATTAAGAGGATAATAGGTAAAGATCCTTTTGATTTAGTATATGGCCAAAGTTGCAGACTTCCCATAAATCTTCGGATCCCTGTGTATGAACTTTTGTAACAATGCTCTTCAGAACAAGAATCCATGCAAGCAAGAATTGACAAACTAATAGAATTGGATGAAACCAGAAGAGAGGATTGGAATAGAATGGTTTTAGAACAAGAAAGGGTTAAAGGAACTTTTGATCAAAGATGTAGGAATAAAAAATTTGGGGTAGGTGATATAGTCTTTCTTTGGGATAAAAACAAAGAAAAGCCAAGAAATCATGGAAAATTTGAGAAGTTATGGATGGACCCCTATCGAGTGAGTAGGATAGCAGGAAAAGGCTCGGGTTGGTTGGAAAAGTTGGGCACTGATGAGTTGGAATTGCCAGTAAACAGGGTGTTGTTGAAACATTATTACCCCCTTGTCCCTTTGGGGTAGAAATATCCTCTTGCCTGTTTAGAGTAGGTAGGTCTTTGAATAAGCTCACTTGAGCAGTAGGATCTGAGTGTCTTTCTTTTTTCTGAGTGTTGAGTGTCTTCTGAGTTGTTACAAGTTAGTTGAGTTTGGTTATCTTGCTACTTTCTAAGCTTTCTTTATTTCTTGCATAAAAACAAAATAAAACATGTTAGTTGTTAGATTAGTATCTTCTTTTTTGTGCATTATGTTCTAGATTAGAATTTGATTTTAGTATTTTATTTTATTCCATACATGCTGCTCGGTATAGTCTGCTTCCATGTGTGTAGGAATAGGTACATTTGAAGATGAAGAAGATCAGTTAGGTGCCGGATAGCAGATTGATGCAGCTAGTGTTGGGGACCAGATATTTTTGAGGTTCTCAAGCACTCTCTCCCTTAGAGGACTCGTCCCAGCTAGATCTAGATGTTATCACATCCATAGTAGCCGGGCTACCATGATTGCAGAGCAGTTCATTGTATACTCTTGAGGTAGGCCTTTACACAGTTTGATGAGATCAACCTATGATGAGCACTATTGTTGATGATCACTCGCATATAAGAGCAGCCCCAGATCAGACATGAAGTGAACCTTATGCCAAGACTGAGCCTCATGACCTCATTTTTAATGATCGAGGTGACCTTTTATCCCATACAGAGCAGTGCAGTGCCCACAATTTCAGCAACAGTGTTTTCAGTGGTTAGTGAATATCTAGATAGAACATACAGGTATATGGCCTAGCAAGTATATGATGTGCATTGGTTTTGATTATCTTGCTCTTTTGGTAATTTTAGTAGCTTGACCTAGTATCTAGTGATCATGATCTAGCAGTATATATATATATATGTATATATATATATATGGTTGTTATTGATTATCTAAATTCTCTTATTACTAATAATTAGAAGATCTTGTTTTATACTCATTGGTTTTACCCTCTTAGGAGTGTGGACATGATCATTCCCACCCTTTATGGCTTGCTAGCTTAGGCATCACTTTCACTAAACCCATCCATTTGTTATCTCTCCCATTATTGGTTTTCACCCTGACTTACACCTCAGCCTATCATATGGAGGACCTCCCGTCTTTTGCCTCTATGTTGGATAGCATACCTGTTAGTTTGTGTCTCGACTCTGAGTTGGAAACAAAACTTACCCTTTGGTGAGTTGGATTTGATACCTTGATCACTCTAGTCAGTTGTCGTAATGTTTGGTCTTGATTGTGGAGAATCCCCCTAGTTGCTTGAGTTGTGTTGGCTAAAAACTGAAGCAAGTTGTAATACCATCATTACATGCATAAGGAAACTATTGTATTATCTTTATGCAAGCCCATGGAAACAAATAAAACTGTGCTTCTTAGCACAATGAAATAGGGATATGGAAACTGAAATACAAAGCACACTGTATGCAAGCTGCGATTAGTTGTTCTTCTAAGCACTTGAAAAATCCCAAAAGGGTCCTAAAGTCCTAAAAAGCAGTGGTTAAATATATGCTAAATATAAAGACTGCTGACCAGAAAACTAAATGTAATGATTAAATTCCTCACGGATCCTACAGGTTGTGATTTGAGATGGAGTAAGGGACAACTAATTCTTAGTGTCCCCTAGAACCTCATGTTACGGTTAGTCGGGCTCCCAATCATGGTAGTTCTAGAAAATATCCCCACGGAGCTGGATTCAGCTTGGATGTGAGTTGTAAACATTTTCCAAGGTTGAATAAGCACCTCTCTAAAAACATTCCATTTATGAGACACTGCCATTCCCTATGTGTTTATTATCCGACATATGCTTAAGTGTGTATTGCATTTCCATTATCCAAAATACCATAGTGTTGAGTCAATCAAGTCATCCCCTTATCCTAGCCTTGCATTCTTCATCCTCACCCTTTGCTAGCAAAATGTTCATGTCTACAAAATGAGTATATTCTTGAGGTTCTACTTTGAGTAAATGATTGTTTAAACTTGTATTTGATATAATTATTTATTAACTTCTAGTGAAATGATGCTTAATACTTTTAGTGTTTCTATTAGAATTATTAAAAGAGCATGTATTAACCATTTTCACTTGCGGCATTAGGCTTTTCTAGCCCAGGTCATCTTTTGATCAATTTTGACCTGGTCAAACCTAGTTTGACCAAGCCAACCATGGGATCCAAGATGAGTTGGACCAATGATGTTATATTATGATGATTTATGGTCTTTTGATACACCTTTGATGGTTCAATACAGTGGACACAGGTTTCATATGATGGTTGATATATTTTTTTTATGGTTATTAGTATTTTCAGACCATTATTTTTATATTGTCCAGGTATGGCTGAGGCTACAAATGATCATACGGGTTGCCACAGGGTGTATGGGTACTCATCTCTAGTGGATTTGGACCTTCTGAGTCCATTGAGACACTTAGTTATCAATTATAGGCACTTCTAGTGATGATATAGTCAGATTTCCACTTTTCTCCAGTTTTGCCATGCAGAAATGGCTTGTCCAGCAGTTGCATTGATCTAGCACGTTCTCTTAGGGAACTACAAAGGATATGGGGGTCCAGAAACTTGTTATTTAGATATTAAACCATCTCCAGACATGTTGGCGCAATCATATCTATGTCCGGGACACCAGGAAGAGAGCTACAGGCATTTTGATGATTTACAGGTGGTTTTTTGAGGATTAAAAATGGGATAAAAAGGTCATTGAGGAATTCAATTTGGGAAAATGAGGAAATGTATTGGCATGAGTTTTGTTTATAGGTCACTTGTGATGCATCCTGCACCTTCCAGTTCAGCTTTCAGCAGTCAGTGGGGTCCACACACTCTCCGGGTTGTTATTTGATGTATTATTCTCTCATTGAGGGGGGCACGATTTGGTCATTTGGTCACTTTGACATGTTATTGAGTCATATTTATATCATTGTGCCATGGGGTGATGCTAGTGAAAGATATTAATACCTCCTATCCCCACCATGTCCTCCTTTCACTTGATCTAGTCATATTTTATGTGGTGCGATCCCCCTTAGGGCCTCCTTGGTGAGTGCGCACCCCCTCTTAGTGAGTTGATCCATGTGTTATTGCTCCAGCTCATCATAGCCGTCAATTGTATTATGTTTATATTTTTATCTCAACCACTCATTCATAAAGTGGTTAGTGTTTTGGTCTCTCTCATTCATATTAAAGGAAGAGACCCCCTCATTGTAAAGGCACCTTTGGGCTCTTGAACTCTTGGAATACAAATACTATTTTTGCAGATTTGCTTCTCTAGTTTTGATGGATTCTCTTGCAAGTTGAATATACAATATTTTCTTTGTGTTATCATTGTGGATCTAGTTTCTTGAAACGTTTTTTTTGCAAGGAGGTTGTGTGGTAGAGGAGGGCGAATTGAAGGGGGCGCTATTGTGGGGAACCCCATATCTCTCTCTCAGATCAACCTTCATCTTAGGGAGTATAATTATTGTATATTCATGAAATATTTGATGTTACTTGTTTCATATTTTCTCCTGTATAGTCATTTTCATGCTTGATCGATTCTCACTATAGATCGTTTTTGGTAGGGAAGGGCACACTAGTCACTTTGGAGGAATAACGATTTCACTTGGGGAATATGGATCTCACTCTTGATTGCCTCACTTAAAGAATATTATAAATTTTCAGGGTGGTTGCAAGCTTTAGAGGTAAGATCTACAAGGTACGTATTGGTTTTCATGCTTTTTACCCATTGGTCACTTCAAACCCTCATAGATTAAAACCCTAGTTTTTAGATCTGATATATCTGGCAATTATCTGGGCTTAATAATTAAAACCCACTTCATAAATAATTAAAGAACCTCATAGCTAAATTTTGGTTGAAATACGACTTCGTTTGACCACCGATCTAAGGCACTGATTTTCTCTTGAGGGGGACGCACTTGTGGGTTTAATGCATTTTTTTAGATCTATCACTTGGGTTGTGCTATTTTTCCTTTTAAACTTCAGATCCACTGCTTATCCAACCTTCTAGTGCCATTTGTACCTTAATCTCACCTATTGGGACGCATTTCACTCATTTTCCACAATTTAAGGGTGGGCCCCACTTGGGTCTTCTTGATTGGAATTATATCTATCTAGATCTATTCATTTAAAAACATAAGTGGCTTATTCATTCCATGGTTGAGCATTTGTCTGTCCTATAAGCCTCCTCAACCAAGCCCTAACTCCATTGTCCATTTATATTCCCTAGATCTAGATCCACTTGCTCTTGATCTCGCTCTCTTTTCACTTTCACATTTCCCTAGAAGGTCTTGAGTAGGTTTGCTATCCTCTTTTGGTTAGCTAGGGTCTCCCCCTTGGTCATGCTTTGTCTTGATCTAAAGTGAAGAGTGCCTCGATTAACGTGACAACCAACTATCCTCGGGAATCATGGCTATCTTAGGTCACCTCTTTAGTTGTCCAACACCTCTATCATCCTGGATAGGATCATATTTTGGGACAACTACAAGTTGTGTGATAACATGTACACGCACATGTTGCTTATGTGTGTTTATTCAGAGGCTTGTTTCTCTTTGGTTCCTTTGAGCATTGATGGGTGATGTATTAATGGTGTTTTGCTTGGTTACTTGCTTATCTCGGAGATTCAATGCATTGGGTTCAAGTTGCTTGAGTTATGCTTTACACATTCATATAGTTGAGTTCATGGTTGTACTAAGCACTTGATTTCACATCCCTTGAATAACATGGGAGGCCTAGGTGTTTGGTGTCATAATATTGCTTCATATTATGAGGATTCCCTAGCATGGGATAGTTGGGATAGTGATGATTCTATGGCGATCAACAAACAATTAGTGTTGAATATTGTTTCATTTTCCTAAATTGGCCATGCCAACTCAATTGCAAGCATCCAAGTAGCATTGTATTTCTAGGTGCAC
Source organism: Larix kaempferi (assembly GCA_027924585.1). Lineage (NCBI taxonomy): Eukaryota > Viridiplantae > Streptophyta > Pinopsida > Pinales > Pinaceae > Larix > Larix kaempferi. Next base: position 4,865,468 of record BSBM01000173.1, on the reverse strand, counting down.
TATAAAGAACATCTGTTGCATGGATGGAATATATTTTGCAAGTTCATTTTCCAGTTGATCAGAGGGTATGTTTTAGGCAATGTATGATTCTGGAAGTAGTCAAGCAAAGGAGAACATCCTGAAGTATTGAGGATTATTTCAAGTCCTAGAATATGGTTCTTGATTTCTAAAGACATCCTCGTCCTGTAGTCTAATACCCACATTTGGATCAATAAGTGACATAATCAATCTATAGTTGGGATCAAGACAATTGTTGTTGTAGCTATAGTTCCTCATGGAGTGATCCAACTTGGTTCCACAAATTTGACTATGGAAAATCTAGAGCTAGTAGACCATAGTAAGGCTTTATTTGCATCTAATAATCACGTGGTGCTTATGGAGCAATAAATTGAAAAAAAAGGGCTTACAAGAGCAGATGTATGCATCTTCAACAAATGGAAGAAATTATGTTCAGCCTCAGATGTATGTTGTCTTCAAAAGTCCACTTCAAGATTCTAAGATCGTGTCCAACTCCTACAGTTTGCTTTGGCTTCTTTGATTTGCTATATTAGGATTTGAGTCTGAGCTTGTATCTTGATTTGGGTTGTCTGAATTTGATAATTCTAATCTATATTTTTATTGGAGTTGAGTGATTTTTTATTTGACGATTCTTTGGGAATTTTTATGAAGCCAATGATGCCATTGATGGTTATGAAAATAAAAATTGTCGTTTTTTTATAGCCTCTGTTACACATTTCAATTCCCTTTTGATCTTTTGATCTGTCCAATGGGTGGGCATGGTCTTAGTTTTCAGTCATTGACTTGGTGTACCATATGGTTGGGCTTAACAAGTAGAAGGTATATAGACTTACAATAGCTAAGAAGAGTGTTGTATTTTCTTAGCAATAGAGAGACCACAATGAGATTTTTAGGATAAAACATAGGTTACTTCTTCTCAACATGGTATTTGTAATCAAAGGTAAGCTCCGTTGTGTTGCTTTCTAGGTAGCTGGTATATATTGCAAAGCTATATGGAATTTGATGGTCAATGAAAGAGTTGTTTACTGTGGATTTACTTCTAAATATGGTTTAATTTTTAGTAGGATTATAATGGCATATTGATTGAAAATCTTGGGGATGCTTAGCGTCAAAATGAAAGTTGATTCTTTTGAAAAAAAGGAAGACATGGAGCATAGATCAAAGTTTAATGTTATCTTGCGGAATCTTTAATACCACACTATTATAAAATTTATAATATTTTATGTTTGAGGATCTCCTAGAATATGCATATTGTCCAGTTTATGTTTTCTCATATTTTTGTAATGTTTTGTTTAAATTTATATCTCTAAAACAGCAAATTTCTTTCAAAGCATGTCCTTTGTTTTGTTTGTTCTCAATTCTTTTACAAATTTTATCCATAAAATTTGTTAATTACCGGATTGACAAAAGTTGAGTAGATGGATTATGCATGTTGTTTAGTTTGTGTTCTCCCTAATTCCCATGTGTTTTCCTGAAACAATTAATCTCTTTTCAAGCATGGCCTTTGTGTTTATCTTGTATTCTATGCATTCTATGTCTATTAGACAACCATGTACATGCTTCCACTAAAAATGACATAATTGATTACTATTGTTGTAGAGCATTGAAAAATATAAGCTATTTGGTTTCTTCATTTACAATGTAACTTCACATGTTTGATTCATGTTTACCCTCAAGTATGGGTCAAGAAGTTACATGGCTTGCTCAATCAACTCAGAATCTTTGAAAGACTTGTGGAATTTTATTTCATGTGAAAATAAAATCATTTATAATATAAACTTTATTTCTTGAACAGATCCTTTATAATGGTATCTAATGACTTCACTTTCTTAGTAATTCTCTCAAATAATTAGTCTATCTTGTGCAAAAACTAAGGTAAAGGTAAATCATGACATGGGACACGGATGATAAAGGGAATGTATTTCATAATTTGTATATGTGAAGAAATCCACTCACACAATATATGCATAAAATAATATTGCAAAGAAGAGATTGAAAGCCTCGATTGATATTTTAGTCAAATGGGTTTAATGTTATTTTGTGCACCTCAACAATAGCATATGAAACACTAAGTTTCTTGAAGTTGATTCACCGACAATTATTTTGACTTCCTCATTTTAGAGTTTAAAAAGAGAAGCATTACAATTAGCTCAAAGAAGTGGGAAACACAAATTGTCTACTTGTATTGATGGACACCCCCTCGAGGCTTGAGTCACTGAACATGAGCACATTTGTTCAACTAAATTGTTGCCACTACATGTATTCTTTTGTCAAAATCATTGAAGACTTGCACCTGACCAAGGGAATTGAACCTTTGTGAGTGGAATGATATGTGCCACTATCTTCCCTAGTGAGTGACAATCCCTTTGACACTTAATTCACATAATAAATGTGACTTATTTAAATATCCATCTAAAACTAAATACAATAATAATATGCACATCATTAGTGTTATATTAACCTCCCCTAATGGTCATATGTGAAACTCTGCCAAGTTTATCCCTAAACTTAACAAGCTGGTTTTAACAAAGAGGCTTGGTGAGAATGTTTGTAGTCTACTCCTGGGTTGCACAATGTTGCAACTCGATCTCTCCATTATCTACAAGCTAGTGGATGTAGTGACAATGAACCTCCTACGTGTTTTGTTCATTTATGAAACATGGGATTCTTGGCCAATTTTAACACATCTGGATTATCACAATAAATTATAGTTACATTGGGTTGTTTTATTTGCAAAATATAGTTTCTAATTTGCAACTATAATGCTCACAAGTTGTACTAATTGTTTGCATGTACTTTGTTTTAGATGATGTGAGTGCTATAGTTTGTTGCTTTTTACATTGTTGCAAAATTGCAAGAGGTACTATAATACCCATTTTGATATCCTTATTCTATACATGGATCATGGTGTAACATTTTGTCAATAGCACTATGTCTTATAAGAGGGGCACCTTATATTGTATGTGGATTGTAAATATGGAGCTAAGTTGTATGACATTGTAAAGTTACTAGTGGGGGTTCAAGCCCAAGCCCCACCAATGAGCATAATTAGCTTGCTTAGGGATATTTTTTCCTTTCGTAAATTTATTATGAGGCCATGATGTAATCTCAAAACAAAAAACATAGGTAATATAAGAGCATGATATGACAAAAGGCAAGCTAGTGGTGAAGACCTACCTAAGCATGCAACATGATAGATGTCTCACTTGGCTAGTCCCTTTTTTAGTGGAAAAGTAGCATGGGAATAAAAAGGCTTAGAAGAATAAAGTGGTACCTCACTTCATTCACATTACATTTACAATGGTACCACACATTGTAAATCACCTTGGCGATTCCTCAAATTCTAATAATTAGGACCCTAGTTCTATGGAGCTGAAAGGTTTGGTGATAGACAATTTGAAAAGGCTAACTAAGCTTAGTGATGATAATGAGTAATAATGAAATGAATTGAGCAACCACAATAGTAGAGTAAGACAATTATCGTTTTGATTAGGCTTATGACTTTACAATAGAAGGGAGCACTATTATTTGAATGTCAACCCCATTGTTTGTTTAATGGGGCATAAATTGACGTTCTTATAAACCCAATTTAGGATTTGAGACTATATATCGAAGATTAGGGTGGATATTTGTTGCCTATGAGGTTTCTATATTCTATTTTTGATGGTGCACTTATGCCATCCCTCGTACCCATTTTGTATTTCCTTTTACCAATGTAAATTGCCCTATCAATTTTATAGAGATAGTGCTGTACACAAAGTCATATTAACACTTGTTAGTATCTCCTATGCATATTTAGTTTGTCCCTTGGGACATGAAAATGTCATTATTCAATTGTCATCTATACACTCGTAAACAACAATGAATAATATGTGGTAGTTAGCATGTGATTTTTCGTTATTTATATTGGTGATATGATATTATAGTGTGCACTAAGGACATGCAGTTTTATGTTATGATGGCACATGTCCATATAATGTTGATAATGTTGTGATGATGTGCTTTCACATGATATATTGGTATAGTTCCTTCGTATTCCTGATATTGCTATTATGGTCAACATATGATGTTGATGTACAATGATGTAAAATGGGTTAGGTAGACTATGTTCCATAATATTCATGATGTTTTTGTGATGAATATGATAGGATGATCATGTTATTTTGATGATGAGGTCATGTTGTTATATGTTATTCATGACAATAGTATGATGATGATAATCGATGCTGATTATATATTTTAATGTTATGATGATGTTACAATCTTATGATGGCATGAGATAGCATGCAATTGTTTACTATTCATGATGTTATGATGGAAATTATGGTGTATGATAATGCCATGTTCCTTGATACTCATGATGATATTATGTTTTCATGATGGCATGTAGTAGCATGCAATTCCTTCATATTCATGGTGATGATGTTATGTTTTCATGATGGCATGTAGTAGCATGGGGTTCCTTCATATTAATGGTGATGATGCTATGTTTTCATGATGGCATGTAGTAGCATGCAATTCCTTCATATTCATGTTGATGATGTTATGTTTTCATGATGGCATGTGATAGCATATAGTTCATTGATACTCTATGTATGTTATGTTTCATAATAGAATGTGGTAAAATGTGGTTCCTTGGTAGTGATGATGATGTTATGTTCTCATAAGGGCACATGGTCGCATGTATATCCTTGATATTCATGTTGATAATATATGTTCTCTAATGTTATGATTATAACTAATTCTTTTTTCGCATGATGTGGGGTGGAGTTTGAAAATAAATCCACCCATGGGACTAGAGGACAGTTCATTTAGTGATATGATGGGATCCCATAACCATAAAGGAGAATTTATACATGTAACACCTTATGGGATGGGGACAAAATCAATCAGTAAACCTATACCACATGTTCCTTTGCTTTATATAGTTACTAGAAGTCCATGACTTGAGGTATTTCATTAGGGGGGGAGGTATATGGAGAAGGACTTTCGATGCCTAGGAATGATTGGTTGGTTGGAGTTGTGGGATATCCTTAACAGATGCCTAGTGTGTGTAGTTTAGTGCACTGGACTAGTTACTCGATAACCTCTAGATGAGGCCTTGGGTCCATAGATCCTAGCTAAGGCCAAAAGGCCATAAGACTTAGACTAATGACTAAAGTTGAGGATATAGAGAGAATCATAATCACACCCCCTTAGAGCTATAATGAGACTTATGATGCTTGTTGTGGTCACACCATGATGGGTGACCCTTATAATAGTTGCAGTAGAGGGCTTGTGCCATGACGATCAGGACCATATGAAGTATTGGGGGTGCTCAGAGGTTGATTTGATGGTATGATTTTGGGTGAGGGTGCATGAGGGAGGAAGTAAACCATGAGAATGGCTTGAATCGATGCATGGATTAAATTGATGCACAATGGTGTGAATTGATTGATCTATAATTGTGTGACTTGATTGCATACTAGGAATTTAGTAAGAGTAATCAATCATGTAGTTAAATAAGGCGCTATATGTGTTATAGTGTAGGTACAAGAATTACCTGTGATGGCCACATGAGTAACTCTCATTCCCACACAATAGTACTAGTTATCTAGGTGTATATTCTATGATGGTTGTGCATATTGTGTGATGTTGTGCACGTCTGGCATGGAGATATAAGGAAATGGGGGTGATGCAACCTTGGGACGAAATTTCCTGAAGGGGGGGTGTTATGTAATGCACCATCTAATAAATAAAGTATAATTTTAACTATAAATATTAATAAAATAAGAAATCAACTTAGGTACATACTTATTAATAATATAGGGGTTACATTAAGCTAATGGGAGAGTAGTGCATGGATGACATGACAAGTGTCATCCATGCAAATTAAACCTTATTTTTAATAATAAGGGAAAATAGTTTATAAGGGGCAAGGAAAGACTTCATAGGGATCTATTCCTCTAGGGGAGGAAAATGTGGTTTTCTAGTGAGTTGATGCATGAGGCATGGCTGCGGGTTGAGGAGGATGAGGGGATTTTCTGTTGGTGGTGAGGAGACGTTGGTGCAATATTTTGGGCTGGCATAGTTTTACTAATTAAGGGCTCGGGGGTTCTTGATATCTGAATAAGAGGTAGGTCGGGTGGAGATTTGTCCCCCACTTGTTGTTTCCCGGTGATGTTGTTGATCCTGGAGCTAGATACGGGGGTTCATGTTCCAATTAAAAGTAAGTACCAACAAATTCACTTCATTACAGGTATTCCTTGCACCCCTAGTTATTCTCGCTAATTCCATTATTAGTTGTGTGATTAAATAAAAAGGAATGCGACGTTAATATGGATTCCATTACTATTGTTAAATTACATTTTCTTGTAGAGTGAATAATTTATGGTGTAAATTTTTACCACGACTATGTGTAGATAAGGGCTAGTAATTTATTTTTTCTTGGGTAGGATTTACACATTCTCCATCCACTATCCTTTTCTGGAACCAAAGTAATGGTGGATTCACAATGCAATGAGTTGGGTTGAATGTGACCCTTACCCAAATGACTACTACATGTACTTCTTAATCTCATCATATTCCAACAATGAAGTAATGTATAGTGCCTCATTGGGAAGAAATTCATATTGCAATGGAGTGCATATTTGCATGAATTTGAGGCATTCCTATAACAACTTAGAATAGTGCTTAAAAAAATTTTGCAACAATTTTTTCTCTTCTAGCTTCTCTTATCATGTTAGATCTACTTGCAATGAGAATTTAATGTCTCGACACCTCTTATTAGAGAGTGCCACTCTATCTTTCTTTGACCACATAAGTCTTAATAGAGCACAGAGTCAGGAGGATTTAATAAGTCTGCATAGTTACAACCAAAACAAGCACTAAGGGAATTGGATCTTGTTGTGTCAGGATAATAAAAAAACTTGTTTATCTTTAACAAGCCTCCACTATTTTAAGCATCATTGGTAGTTTGTATCTTGATTCCAAAGGTACGGGATTGCCAAAAATTGTAGAACACAAATCCAATAGAACAACATCATACTCTACTTTAGTGGTGTATGTTGATATTTCAAACTTTACTTTATGATTTTGATGGATTTATAATAACTTATTATTACTAAACTAACCCAAAGAGTAGGGTTCAAGATGCACTAATATAAGTAGATTATGTTTCTTTAATAACGCTTAAGAGATGATATCTCTCTTGATTCCAATATCAATATCACGGTTACAAACTCCTTGATTACACTAAGAGTAATGAGGTTCTCTATAACCCAGTATGGGATATGTTGTAACGTTATGTAATGCAATGTTATTGTTACCAAAAACAAAAACAAAAATTAAAAGTAGTTATTGACTTAAACAAAAAAATAAAAAATAATATGGGTAATTGTTGAAAAGTGTTTTCATAGGTGTCAAAGTGCAGTAATGATGATGATGAAGTATCAAGCCATCATGAGAAGTGAAATGTAAAAGTGTAGTGATGATAATGATGATGTTTCATGATGAAGTGTCATTATTGAAGTGGCAAATGATGTGGCATTTAAATGACAAAAGTGCACCTACATGTTCTGGTACTAATTGAATAGGGACAATAAATGGGAAAAAAATCACTAAGAACTCTGATAAATGATGATTCAATGATGACAAGGCGAGCAAGAACTGGCTCGTCCTCAAGATCGTTGTTTGTGGTGACTAAATTGAAATTTTAGGAACTCCTACCACAAGTTATAAGTCATCCCTATAAACTAAAATGGTCATTAATTTTATGTTGATAACCAGGTCGTCTTATAATCATGATGGGTCCAGAAGTGTGTCCAAGACCCCATGCAAATCATATAAATTTGGTTTGATTTGATTGTGTCTTGGTGTGGTGAATAAAACAAAGAATATGATCTGAAAAGAAGTGTAGATACATATATTAAGGGAAATAACAACAACTAATCCGTGGATATGTGAAATGAGTTGATCTACGCAAGTGAGCAAGTCAAACATGAAGAGTGAAGATATTTTTGGGTAATATTGCATATTAGAGAAATTGAGGATAGTTTTGATGTGCAGAAGCCATAGGCTATAATTTTTGGGTATAAATTATAGAGTGAGGAAATCACATAAATTTGTGGGCATAGAAACAAAATAGAGTTACATAAACTGTCTAGGGTTACAGAAATTGAAGCATGTCACAAAGAGGATGACTATGTTCTGGGTTTAATAAAATTTATTATAGGAGGACCTATATACAGTTGCTATTCAAATCAATGATAATTTACAATCATAAAACAAAGTGTTTGAAGTAATAGTAACAAGTAAAAGAATAATAGAGAAGTTGATTTTTTTGATGTCTGGGCATAAGGTGACTTCGTGTCTGAGAATTGTTTGAAGGTGAATTGACTCAATAAACACTAGAGAAGTAGAGTTGTAGATTTGTGACACTGTACTACAAATATATTTTTCTTTAGGGTGGTAGGGTGGTGCTTGGGAGAGCAAGTTGGTTCTTGCATTGTAAGTTGGTGCTTACAGAGGATTGGTGTTCTCATATATTTGATAGGTTGGTGCCTGCATAATTGAGTTGGTGCTTAAGAGGATTGGTGTCGTCATCCATCAAACAAGTTGGTTCCTGAAATTGCAAGTTGGTGCTTACTAGTTATGAGTTGGTGCTCATAAGAGAATTGGTGTTCTCGTAGGTTGGTGCCTACAAATTGCAAGTTGGTTCTTGCATAAGGGATTGGTGTCTGCAAAATTTGTGAGTGGGTTCTCAAACCATTATTGGAGATTGGTGTCTCCTACAAATCAATGTAATTTATGGTTTTATCAATTTATTATATTGAGTTTCCATATAAATATTCTATGTAATGTGCTTTGATGTTAATGAATATTTAAGGTTCATAATGTGATATGATTAATAAACTAAAATTAGTTAAAAGTGTTTGATACTAATTCACCCCCCTCGTAGTATCACGTTGTGCCAAAAATCAAAGCACACAAATCCAATAGAACAACATCATACTCTACTTTAGTGGTGTATGTTGAGATTTTAAATTTTATTTTATGCTTTTGATGGATGTATAATCACTTTTTCTTGCTAAACTAACACAAAGAGTAGGGTTAAAGATGCACCAATATAAGTATATTATGGTTCTTTACTAACAATTAAGAGATGCCATCTCTCTTGACGCCAATATCAAATATCACAGTTACAAACTCCTTGATTGCACTAAGAGTAGCGAGGTTATCTATGACCCAGTATGGGGGAGATTTTGTAACGTTATGTAGAGTAATGTTACCAAAAATAAAAATAAATTAAAGTAATTAGTTCTTGTCTTAAACAAAAAAAAAGTAACATGGGTAATGCTAATGTGGAAACTATAACTCACATCACAAAAGAATAACATGTTGGCCCTATTATCCATATTAAATTTAAAATTTACAAAATCTATAAAAAATTAAAACCAACATAGATTATTCTTTAATATGGATCTACCGAGCACTGAAAGGGATCAAATTTATTGAGGCGTAAATATTTATCTTAAATTTTCTATAGATTAAGAAAAAAATTTACACAAGAAATTTGATCCCTCTTGGTGCTTGGTAGATATGGACAAAAGATGGATATATGCTTATCTATATCTTACTGAATAATTTCTCTGTGTTCGATGCATTGAGGATGCACCCCTAGCGTCAAACAAATGGATTTTGTTTCACTACCATGCATGGATGTTTCCTTCTCTCCCTACTCTATTGTGGACAACTTCTCATAGTGCTCTCAATGTGTCTTCCAACATTTATCCTTGGAATGTCTTCACCGATATAGTTGCAAAGGAGAACATTCTTCATTTTGAAAATGCAATGTCCTTTGGGTAATTTGGATTCAACCTTCTTTTGTGTGGTACCACTGAATGATTTCTTCCAAAATACCATATTTTGTAATGACCTTGTATCCTTTACTAGAATTAGTGCCAATATTAACATGATTAGGTTCTCTCCAACTATTCATAACCTCTATTGACTTTGATTTCCAACATGTGACTTTAAGATCATAAATGTTGAACAATTCAATTTCATTTTGAATCGTCATTATAAGTATATTAATGAACTCAGTCACTAACTTTCTCCATCAATTTGAGCCAAATGGTTTAGTGGTTGAACTCTTTGATGCATCATCCATTATCTCATTGGAATTTTTTCGCAGATGATACCATTGTCAGTGTTGTTTACAAGTTCCAATAATTAACAAGATAACAATTTTCATTGGACATATGAAACCATCCTCTAATACCCACTTGATCCAAACTTGTGCCTAACAAATTAGCAAATCCACATCAAAAATTGTGATGTATTTATTTTATATACATAGTCAACTAATTAGAATCTTACCCCACATAAAAGGAATGGAACTTTTATCACAACCTACATAATTGGTGCTTATATATGGGCATAAATCAACTCTATGTTTTCATTAAATGAATAAGTTTATAGAACATCGATACAAACAACATAATTGCACCGAAAGAAATGAGGTGCTGTATAGCCTAGTATGGGGGAGATGTTGTAACGTTTGTTACTAACAAAATAATTAAAAAAATTCATGTCGGCTCATAAAATAAAAAATTATGGAAAGTATTTAAAAAAAATCCATGTTGGTTCATAAAATAAAATATTATGAAAAGTAATTAAAACATAGATGTTTGTTTATAAAATAAAAACTTAAAACATAAACTCGGATCTATCAATCAAAAGAGATCACATTTCTTGAGTTTAAATTTAAAAAAATAAATAAACCTCAAGAAATTGGATCCCTCTTGGTGCTTGATAGATATGAGTTTAAGATGAATCTATGCTGGTGCTAAATATCAACTATGAACAATGAAATTATCAACCAACAATAAAATAATAAAATGAACTCATAAAGTGAACCCTCTTACAATTTGAAATTGAAGTATAAATAATAAATCTCGATAGAATATTAAACATTTCACATACCATCCGGTAACTACTAACAAGTTTCCAACGTTTCTAAAAGTTTATTTTTTCCTGGATGACTTGAAAAAGATCTCATTCATAGAATATTTAATTAGTGTATTATGTATAAATATGTAACACTAATTATAATGCATCATGTAGACTAAATCTTGCACTAAAATTCTATAGCATGCAATTTTGTGTCGATCTCTTTTGTAGGATCATGCTCTATCAGAATTGTTCTTGTACACACAAATATGTTATATAACTGGAACCATGTCTTTGTACATATAACTCATTTTTTTATTAGAATAGATGTACATTTCAGCCATAATGTATTGCATAGTGTTGCATCTTTTAGTTATAATCTCACTTTATTTTTTCACTATTTGGACTCCTCTTGGGTTTTGTGATGCTTTACACTCAATTTATTAAGTTTAATAGCTCCAAACAACTTTGATATGTTTTTTAGAGTTAATATGCTTGGTCAAGTTTTATTCATGATAGATTACCACTTTATCGCACATGAACATTGTGACCAGATCGATTATTTTTTACTTCACATGAGTCATAGTTTTGACCATTGTCCTTGCAATCAGGGATGAAATGACGGGCAAATTGCCCGTCATGGGGTGATTTGCCAGAAAATTACAGTCAGAAATTAAGGTAAACCGTCACAATTGTTCCTTGAAATGCTTAAAACATTTTATAAAATTATGGAAATCTTCAATTTTGACGAGTGGATTGGATTTGAAATCCCAACCCTTCTTGCAATGAAAGAATTATCCTTCCACTTATCTTGATGATTCAATAACTCAAGCTCATGCCAATTTTAATCAATTTGGTGAATCGATAAGCTAGTTGTTTTTATTGAGTTGGGTCACCTTGATGGTTTGATTATTTTATTTTATATTAACTCAACAAACTTAATGGAAAAGGCACATTATAAAGACTAAATAACTTATGTTTTTGTCATTTTTCTACAAAGTAACTAGTTACATCAGACTTAATATTATATATTTGATATTATACTATTTGTTTTGATTTAATGAATACATTAATGAATTTATAAATTGATTTCATCACTAAATTTGTTCTTTACAACATGGAGACAATACAATTATGGGTCGCATTGTATGAAGAGAAGAGAAGGAAATGGAACAATGATAATAAATAATTAAAATAATTGAATGATAGATGTGTGCTTTATCTTGATCACTTAAAATAAAATGTCAATGATCTATGTTAACACCCAAAATTTATCCATTGGCCACGTCATTAACCCAATTGCCGACATAAACCATCATGCCACTTCATTTCCACTTCATCCTACTTATTGGACATTAACTTTATAAAATCCAAAAAAACAAAGCATTGTAAAAAGGGGACAATTTTAACTCAGGTCGCACAAAAATATTCAAAAAAATGACCCAAGTTGCACAAAAGATAAAAAAAATAAGCAACCTGAACCCCAGCATGAAAATTGGTTGTTTCCTGCTTTTCTCAGACAAAAAGAGGAAACCTGTGCTCAGAATCTAGCTCAGTAAAAATCACGAAGAGGATTCTAGATGGAAAAGACATCCCAATCCTTATCTGCACATACTTGCTCCAATCCTATAAATCAACCCCCGAGTTTTGTTACACATTACACACATCCACTACACTCACATACACCTTTTTACTCATTTGTCGTCTCAAGCTATTACTCTACCAAATTTCTGCCTAAATCCGGATCTGACCTCCCTCCTTATCCCTTTTAACCTACTTGAGACCCCATTTGTGGCACATGGATGGAGGATTGCAGACTATATGGAGATCATACAGACCTTCATTTAGACTGCTACAAGGGCCCATCCTATTGCACATCACGAGGTAATCCCGTCTCTTGTTCTAAATTATTTTATAATGAAAAAGACACTCTTTATTTTTTAATCCTATCTACTGTGTGTTGTTGGTAAATAATGAATAAATGGTTTATCTTAGATTTAGTTCTATGTCATGTAGTTTTGTATGTCTGCCTGATTAGTTAGTTTTGTATTTCTATTTTTTTTTGTTTTCAGTTTTACCTTTTGAGAACTCTACTAAGTTTGGCACAACTCTTAGTAGGTTCCTTTTGGCATGTGCTAGTGTGAAAAAATTAGCAAAAGGTTTTTGGCTTCTCCATTGGGGATGATCTATATCATTATCTAGTTGTGAATGTTTGATCTCAATCCTTGCTTGATCCTCTTGTTCTTTTTGTTTACTTGGCTTTATGTCTATTTTATGCCTATATTTGATTGTTGGTAAGTGTTCCAGCCTGAAACTCCCTCGGGTTGCTTGGGCCACCTTCTTTTTTGTCCCCTTTTCCAAGTTTTTGAGTTTACTAGTGAGGGTCACACCTGTTCTATCATTTTAGGTGATTTTAGTTGCACTGCTTTCTTCAAACAGTGCTACCCAAGTACAAAAACTCAGGTTTTGGGTCAAGTCGTTCCCGTTTTAGGCCTTTTGAGAAACCTATATCTCTTAGTTACCTTCGATAAGTGTGACCTAACACTTTCAAAACTAGATCATGCCTGTCTACCTCTTTTGAGCGACCCAAGTTTCTCATTTCCCCCCAAAAAGAGTGACCTACTCTCCTTTTGCAGTTTTCTTCGGCAGTTTGACAATTTTCTTGGTTTTTCCTGCATGAATAGACTTGTTTTTTCATTGTCTACCTGTTGATAGTCCTTTTTTTTCTTGTCCGCAAACCTTTAACTTGCTATTTTAGTTTCCTTTATTTTTCCTTTTGGTATGTTTGGTGCAGAAAAAAACCCTTTGATGTTGAGTATTTTTCATTTAATAGTTCTATTAGGATTAGTGTGTGACTGCATATTCTTGTATTTTAGTAATTTACTTGTGAAATATTGAAATGTTTAGATGATTGATCATCTTTCATTGCTTAGAACGTGTTTTGCTTGTTGGATTGGGGCCTCTCCTTGATCCTTGTGATTCTAGATTGTTTTAGTTGTCTGTCACTTTCTTGCATGCCGTGAATTTTGAATGCTTAGTCATAACCATTTTATTCTAAAGTGATTGTTTGAAGAAATTTTTTAATTTGGTATTGGAATATGATCATTTCTTTTGAGCATTTAGTTTTTTAGCTTGTAGTTGTACACACCACCAATTCACACAAACACTCTCTAATTAAACTATCGCTTGGTTCATGTCTCCAAGTAGAGCCTTAAAATAAACCTTAACTTAAACACACATTGACCTCACGCGAGGACAAAAATAATTTTGTAGTTAAGTTAGGACGTTGGGGATGTCACGTCTCCTCCTGTCATCCGACCCACAGAGGGAACATGACCGCAACATGGGGTGTGTCTAATTCTCCCCCTTAGCCATATGTTGAAAATTTACAATGTAATAAAATGCATAATGTAAATATACACAGGGGAATTAAAGCATAAAAACACACACACTTAATGTAATGCATCAACATATTTCTTCTTGTTAGAAAAACAGGATCGTAGAGCAATTCCAATCATGAAAACATAACCGGAATTGGACTTTCGATCAATACTATCACCCGCCCAATCTGAATCTGTATACCCAATCAAATCTAGCTCACAATCTGCAGCATAGTGTATGCCAAAGTGTCGAGTACCCTGCACATAGTGTAAGATCCTCTTGGCTTCTCGCCAATGGAGCTCATGGGGTTCATGCATATATCTTGATACAACACTCACGGCATAATATATATCAACTGTCGATACAATGTAGAATCTACAAGCGGTGTAGAATCTCCCTCCTCAACACTGATTCCTGAGAGGAATGGGAAAGGGGATGCCTTACATTCTGACATGTTGAAATTGTTTAACAGGTCTGAAATGTATTTTTTTTGATATATGGTGATCCCATCAAAATTTTGTGCAATCTCAAGACCCACAAATTGTTTTAGCAAGCCCAAATCGCTCATGTCAAAAGCTAGATTTAAAGCAGTTTTTAACCTGTCAATTGCACTGAGAGTGCTACCAGTTATCAGAATATCATCAACATAAAGAACTATAATCAGAAAATTACCTTTAGTTTGCTTTAGGTACACATTTGGATCTGATCTGCACCTTCCGAAGTTTTGGGAAAGAAGGAAGGAGTCCATCTTAGCATACCAAGCTCTTGGGGCCTGTTTTAAGCCATACAATGACTTCTTCAATCTGCATACTAACTTTGGATCCGATATGTATCCTTTTGGATGCTTCATATATATTTCTTCTTTCATATCTCCATGGATAAATGCACTCTTCATATCCATATGGTGCACTTCCCAGTGCTTGGATGCGGCAATAACTAAAACAAGACGGATTGAATCCATCTTTGCAACCGGTGCAAAGGTCTCAATGTAGTCCACTCCTTGGACTTGGGAGAAACCTTTGGAAACCAACCGAGAACCCATTTACATTAGACTAATTTCCTCCTAGGTGGAAGACAGACTAGCTCCCATGTAGCATTCTTTTGAAGAGAACTGTACTCTTCATCCAAGGCGGTTTGCCATCTCGGATCTCGTTGGGCATGATAATATGATTTAGGATCTGAAATTATCATCAAAAATAATTTCTCAAATAGAAAAGGATCAGAGAAAGAAAGAGCCATACCTTCTCTTTGAAAGTCTGCACGATTCCTCCTTGGATCAGCAGGATTTCCAATGTTTTGGCCAACAAAATTGAGTGTATTTTGGGCCCACTTTGGCAAGTGTTGGGGCACAACTGGATCAGCCTCTGAACCTGATATATCATGTTCATCAAATTCTGATAAAATATAAGAACCAATACTTTCATTATCTTCTTCAGATTCTTCATTTGGTGGAGGCGGTATTTCAGCAGTTTCTTCCTCGACTAGTTCTAGATTTTGAAGCGGTTCTTCAAATATGACACTTCGCTCAATGAATATATTTTTGGATCTGATATACATAAGTTTGTAGGCCTTTTATTCTTCATCATATCCCAATAGGATGCATTCAAAACTTTGTGGATCCAAATATTTCTCTTTTCAGTCGGAATTCTAGCCCAAGCGGTTGAGCCAAAAACACGGAAAATTGACACATTAGGTTTGTGACTTGTGTAAGCTTCGAAATGTGTAATATTAGTAAAATATGAATGCATAAACATTTTTTGAATGTATGCAACAACATTCATGGCCTCATCCCAAAGGTTTTCAGCCAAACCTTTTGATTCAATCATACAGGTTGTCATCTCTTTTAGTGATTTGTTCTTCCTTTCCGCTATACCGTTCATCTGCGGTGTGTAGGAAACTGTGTGCTGGATCTGAATGCCGATTTCAGCACAAATTTGCAGCAGCTATGATTTGATATATTCACGTCCATTATCATATCTAAGATCCTTTATCTTCCTCTCGGTGGCAGTATCAACAAAAGCCTTAAAAAACTTGAATTTTTCTAGTACTTCTGACTTGTTTTTTAGAAAGAAAACCCATTTAAATATGGAAAAGTCGTCGATGAATTTCAAAACATACCTTGAGCCATTCATGGAGGCATGTGGTAGCATACCACTAATATCAGAATGTATCAGCCCTAAAATGCAAGAAGCTCTGGTAGCTTTGCCTCGGTCAAATTTGTGCTCGGGGTGCTTCCCAATGATGCAACCTTTGCATATTCCCTTCGAGGATTTGATCATCGGAAGGACATCAACCATGGAATTTTTCTGTAGCAGCTGAAAATTTTTATAATTTAGGTGTCCAAACCTCTCATGCCATATCCTACTGACCTCATTTCCATGATTCAGAAGAGCGGCGGGCTTGTCATGCGGCAGAAAGTGTGAAAATTCATATGCTTTTGAAGCATGATTTGCTTTTCCAACTACAATAATTTTTCCACTTTGAATATCAGAAATTTCAACTTTGTTAGGGAAGAATACAAATTTCTTTGGTGAACCAGTGTGAGTCATATGATAAATGGAAAGAAGATTCGAAGCTAAGGATGGAACATAGAGCACATTGTGAAAACTACCATGCTCTAAATGAATAGTACATTTTCCCTTTGAAGAGATCTGAGAGTCATCTCCCATGTGGATGGAGATGGTGTTGTTGGGATCAAATGATGATATAAAATCTTTGTTTGCATCCATGTGGTTCGAAGTTCCAGAATCAACGAGTAGATTTGGAGGGGTCGAAACTGTTTCCATGAGTGCATGACCTCTCTCGGGATGATCATTTTTCTCCTTCTTCCTTGCACTGTCAGGAAGGGTTATGTTTTTTTTCTCTAATAGAAGGGCCATCTGATCTATGGTTTTCTTCATGCATGAGATTTCAAGATGATAGAGCTTGTTGCAATAAGAACATTTAGATCTCTCTTTTCCCTCTTTCCCTGTTGCTTGTTTCTTGAACCGGATGGCTCATCCGCTTGCTTGTTTGTCTCTCTTTGCTTGGACGGATCAAACTTTGGCTTCTCTTTCTTTTGCTTCCTTTTTCCATTTGTAGCTTTGGATCCTCCAGCAAATAATGCTTGGTCTTTGGAGCATATGGACCCCATTTGAATGAGTTTATCATGCTCCTTCGTCACAGATTCAATGAAGGCACTTAAGGTGGGCATTTTCCAATTCGGAATTGTGAGCTTTCTGGAATTGAATGTAGAGACAAATACCAAATAATATTTACCAAGTTTTGAGAGAATAGAAAGAATCAACTATTTATCTTCCTTTACAACTCCACTTTGCTTCAATAGCAATACAAAGTGCTTGAATTTTGTGAAAAAAACATTTATGGTTTCGAAATTCTCAGGATTCAAGGCAATCAATTCGTTTTCCAATTGAAAAGACCACATCTCATCTTGCTTGCCAAAAATCTTTTCAAGTTGCTCCCATACTGCTTTTGGAGTAGACAATCCACTGAGGTGGAAATGAAGATCCTTGGAAATATTTAGGCAAAGAAGACCATATGCTTCATCCAATTTGTTGAAGTGCTTGGATTTCTCAATGAGAGTATTTGGCTTAACTTCGAGGCCCATGGTGACTCTGTAGTACCCTTTTGAGCACAACATAATATCGATGTCATTATTCCATTCAAAATAATTGAATGGAGTGAGAAGCTTTGAAGAAGAAGAATCCATCTCAATGATAGCGAATGCTAATGGAGGAGTTATAAAACTTGCAAATCACAATAAAACAAGAACAATCCACCCGTTTTAGAGTTGCATCACACCCGGTATAGGAGATCAAGCAAGCTTGATTATCCAATGATCTATATCCAGGAATTATGTGGAAAACTCACGGCTTCTAGAGTGGATTGGCGAGAAATTTCAGTCTTGCATGCACATGAGCGAATGCACATGAGATTTTGCATGCAACAACTGCTGGATTTTTGAGCAAAAATCACTCAATCTTCATGTAAAACACCCGCAGAAAAGAAATCTTGTCCCTACCATGGCTTTGATACCATGTGAAATTAAGCACAACAGATCTAATGAACAAGTAAATCAATCACAATAGATGAAACTCAAAAAATATGGTGTAAACTAGGAAAAAGGCTTGCAGCAGTGCTCGATTGAACTCAGAATGGCAGAATTACAATACAATATAGTAACAATGACTGAGCAATTTGAATTAGCCATGAAAGTCATTCGAATATAATACTGCATGGTATAGCTTGGCTCCAACTAGGAGTCCTCATCATTAGATCAGTGGAGTCATCAATGCACAAGTAACGGTCAACCAGGTGTCAAACTGAGTCTAACTGAGTCTGGTAGGTGTAACTAGCACATGTAGGCACTAACTGAATGAAGGAGGCTCAGTGGAGGGTGCATGAGGAGCTAACTGGAGTCAAAATAGGTAGTCTAGTCTCATTGGGGGTCCAACGGAGTGATACAAGCAGTTAGGAGTCAATCTAGTCTTAAATCAAGGAAAGCCACCTAGCCAACTGAAGTGAACTGAGTGGTAGGTGAAGAAGGGCGCCTTTCTCAAGTGGTAGGTGAGAAGTGGGCTCGTTATTGACTAGGAGGGATAAAAATCCAAGGTAAGAAGCTCCCGGGTGCTGGAAAACTAGGGATAAGGTGCTGGAGGCATCAAACTGGTGACTGGGCTGCATGTAGATGCATACAAAGTACATAACTGAATGATGAGATATCCTAACACGGCCTTGGTCCAGGGACTCAGGAAAGCAATTCATATGAATGCCCAGGTAATTGAGTGTTATGGAGACTCAGAAATAATAGTTAAGCAAGTAAGAAACAAGATTCATTACATATCTCCTCATTTGCTTAATTATCGAAATTTGGTAAGGGACTTAACTAATTTTTTCTCTGTTTTTAACATTAAGTTAGTCCCAAGATCTCAGAATTTTCGATGCTGACCTTCTAGCTAATACTGCATCGAGGATGATACCTCCAGAAGGTTTGTCACCAGATACTTTTTCTATTGAATTAATGTATAGACCTTCGATCCTGGACAATATAACCAGTTGGAAAGTGTTTAATGATGACCAGCAGATCCTAGATTTTCTTACAGCTCAGGACACGTTTCAAGATGTTGCCATTGATGAAATTGAGCATGAAAAATCTCTAGATGATCCCACTTGCACTACCAATTTGATTCCTAAGTCAATTATCAACCTGGAAAATTTTTACAACCTCCAATATAAATTCAAGCAGAAGGTAAATTGTAAGACTCGGAGCTCTTCTCTCAACTATGAACAGGTGATTTTGGAAAGTGAATAGAACCCTCACATGATTAACCTAGGGGTTGACTATTCACCTAATGAAAAGAGAGATTTCATCAAGTTATGTAGAGAATTTAAGGACGTCTTTGCTTGGACATACGATGAGCTGAAAACCTTCGACACTAATATTATGCATCATAATATACCGATGAAGCTAGACACTAAACCCTACCAGCAGAAGCTGAGGAAGATGCACCCTAGCTTGGAACCTTCTGTCAAGAAGGAGCTAGAAAAGCTCCTTGCAGCAAGAATTATCTTTCCAGTCAGGCATACACATTGGATCGCTAATTTAGTACCAGTTCGCAAGAAAAATGGTGACATTAGGCTCTTTGTTGACTTTAGAAATCTTAATAAAGCTTCCGAGAAAGATAATTACCTTATTCCCCCTATGGAACAGATCTTACAAATAGTTGTGGGTTCATAAATTTTTTTTCTCCTCGATGATTTTTCAGGGTATAACCAAGTTTTGGTTGCTCCTAATGATCAATTAAAAACAACTTGCAGGACCCCTTGGGGAACTGTTTCCTATTCGCGAATGCCATTCGGTTTGATAAATGTAGGTGCTACGTTCTAGCGAGCAATGGACATCACTTTCAGAGGACTTATGCATGATTTTGTTGTTGTATACTTAGATGATATTACTATATTTTCAAAAAAACAACATGAATATTTGTTTTCCCTGAAACAGGTATTCGAACGTTGCAGAAGATATGGAATTTCGCTCAATCCTAAGAAATCAATCTTCCCAGTTCGTAGTGACTGAAGGCAAGTTGCTAGGATTTATTGTTTCATAGGAAGGTATGATTATTGATCCGGAACGAACAGAGTCCATTGCAAGGATCGGGTTTCCATGTACGTGCAAAGATATGCAATCTTTCCTTGGTAAGATAAATTTTGTTCGTAGATTTGTCCCAAATTTTGCGCAAATTGTTAAACCTTTACAATTGATGATTAAGAAGTATGCACAATATAAATGGTTTGATGAAAAACGAAATGATTTTACTGAGATTAGGAAGGCTATTGCAGAAGCTCCTACCCTTATGTCTCCTGACTTCAGTAAGGATTTTATTTTATATACCTTTACTACTGACTTTTCCTATGATGTTGTTCTTACACAGAAGCACCTAGACGATCTCGAAATTCCCATTTCTTTCATGAGTTCAACATTCAAGGGCATAGGGTTAAATTACTCCCAAATAGACAAACAAGCTTATGCGGTTTATAAATCAGTTAAACATATTAGACTGTACTTATTGAAGTCTAGAACTAGAGTAATTGTGCGTTATGCAGCTATCATAAATGTTCTAATACAAAAAGAATTGGGGGAGAAAAGAGCTCAATGGATGACAGCTCTGCAAGAATACGATTTAGAGATAAGACTAGAAAAAATAGTGAAAGGACAAGGTTTGCTACCACTCAGTCCAATGATCTTGTAAGACAACAGGTCAAGTGGGAGCAAGAAGAAAGCACCTCAACGGGTTCTGTCAATGTTATCACTACTCAAGCATTTGACTGGTATGATGACATTAAATTTTTCTTAATTCATGCATATGCTCCTGAAACCCTTGACTTTAGAAAACACGGAGCCTTAATATTAAAAGATGCACCATATCAATTCATAGATGGTGTTTTATTTAGAAAAAATTATGACGGTGTTTTCCTTAGATGTCTAGAGAGAGCTCAAACTGAGAATATTATTTTGGAATTTCATGCAGGACCTGCAGGAGGACACTTCTCAGGGGAGACCACTGCCCACAAGATATTAAGAGCGGGTTACTACTAGCCTACTTTGTTCAGGGACGCCTATGCTTATGCCAGAATATGTGAACCATGTCAGGAGTGTGCTGGCAAAATGAAGAAACCTGCATTTCCCTTGCAGCCAGTCATAGTTCAATTTCCGTTCTAGTAGTGGGGTTTGGATTTTGTCGGACCTATTAATCCTCCTTCTTACATGCAACACAAGTATATTTTGATAGCTACAGACTACTTTACCAGATGGGTAGAGGCAGTCCCTCTTAGACAAGCGAACACAAGACAAGTAATTTCATTTCTGGAAAGTCAAATAGTCACAAGGTTTGGTGCTCTGGAATTCCTAGTGTTTGAGAATGCTTCATATTTATCCTCTTTTGAATTAACTCAATATGCCCTTGAAAAAGGGATAAAATTAAAATTTCCTGCCAATTATTATCCACAGGGAAATGGATTAGCAGAGTCTTCTAATAAGAATTTAATCAACATCTTAAAGAAGACAGTGGCTACTCACCACAAGAATTGGCACATTCAGTTATATAATGCTCTTTGGGAAGATCGTGTCACTCCTAAAGAGGCCATTGGAAACTCCCCTTACTGCTTGGTTTATGGTAAGCAGGTTGTCTTACCAGCCAACCTCATGATCCCTTCCCTATAGCTAGCACAGTCTGTGTGGGAAGATGACTCTTCCCCACTACAACACAAAATTGATACATTACTCAAACTAGAAGAGGACAGGGAGAATTCTAAAAACAAATTGTATCAACATCAACAACTTGTGAAGAGGTGGTTTGATTAGAAGTATTCATTTGACAGGGAGTTCTCTGTGGGGGGATTAGTTTTAAAATGGGACAAGCAACATAAGGACAAGAATGAATACACTAAGTTCCAACGCTTATGGCTAGGACCTTTCATTGTTACAGAAAAGATTGGTCTTAGTACTATCCAGTTACAAATAGTGGAAGGTTTTTCAGAAACCTACCCAGTGAATGTCCAGCTGCTCAAAAAGTACTTTGTTTGAGGAAAGAATGTTGGTCCACTTGTACATAAATTGTGGTTTGTTTCTTTTCATTTGGTTTTGATTGATTTTCTTTTCCTTATGATTCTTTTCTTTTTAATAAATCTGCACATTCGGCAACGGATGTTGATCAGTGTGTCTATGAGACTATTACAATATGAATTTTTCAGGTAGTATGCCAGCTTCTTTTCCATTAAGCCTATATCAGAAAATGGTCTTCATGGAATTAAACAGTCCATGTTTGCAGGGCCTTGATTGATATCTTCCCACTATCATCAACATCTTTTAAATATTGGTCTGATTAATTGAAGTTGAAGAGTAGACTAGAGTTCTTTACCTTGTGTTTCATGAGTAAATAGCACAATCTCTCATAGCCTAGTTAGACTTATTTGTTCTGGATGCCATTCTGATCACTTTGATAATAATTTATCTCAATAAAAGTAGATTACAGGATGGGGGGGTCTCATTACGAGCCATCCCATTATGTTCATAGATGTTTAAGTGGAATGATGTCTCCACACCAATCCACCAAACTTGGGAGATGACTTTCAGCTCTGGATAGAGGGTGGAAGATTCTATCACAGGTCGGTCCATTCATGATCTGTAAAGCATCAGTGAGTAACACTACTGTCATGCGGTCACCAAGACATGGTAGTGTCTTGTAATCTATACATTAATAAATTTGTGTTTTCTTTTAAGATGATTTGTTGTATATAAGGATAAGGGGGGGTCTTATCACAAGCCAACCCTACCATGATCATGGATTTGATTTTGACTGAAATTACCACCTATGGTCACCAAGCCATGGTAATTTCTTTTAGTTTAGAAAACTGAAAGACAAGGGGTCTCCTGACCGAGCTAGCTTGTTCATATTCCAAATTAGGTTTGTGAATGGCATTGCCAGCATCTGATCACCAGGTCAGGGCAATGGCCTTATATCAGCAGAAGTCTTATTTATTAAAAAAAAGAAAAAAAAGAGAAATATACATGTACATAAATGAATAATTAATAAAGCCAAGGTGATCCATGCATTTTAATCTGGAATGGCTCTGAGTTTATTCCAAAGGTTAAACATAAATATTCCCTTCCATGATTACATAAAGGTATAGGATTTATGTTCTGCTCCTAGACTACCTTACTAGATTAAATATTATCATTAATTGGTTTTGGATGGCAATGTATTGATCATATTACTAACTCTGATGTTTTGATTGTGTTTTCATGAGATCGTTTTGTAGATTGCAGGTTGAAAATGAGTTGGTTGGCATGTCTGCTTTATAACTAAGGGTTTTCATTTATAGAGATAACTAGTTCTTCCCAGTCAGTCCCCATTTGTTGTAGACACAACAGATCCCGTGTTTTATCCAAAATATGGGAGCCCCAATTTCATATCAAAGAGAAACTCAATCGATTTCGGGGTTGTCTAGCCTGTTTGCCATTCATTTTTCTTCCTTTGATTTGATTTAATTAAGTTAGTAAACTCTCCTTATCAAATTTATGCATTTTTAGTGTGTTTTTATGATTTGCGGAAATAAGTTTTTTGGGGTTAAAATTTCGATCATTCCGCAGCCCGCAACCCGCAATTGCGGATTGCGGATTGTGGGCACTTTTGTTTGCACGTGAAGTTGTTCTTTCCGCAACCCGCAACCCACAAATTAAGGATTGTGGGATGTGGAAAGACATTTTTAATAAATAGTAGTTTATACTTCCTGCAACCCGCAATTGCGGGATGCGGAAAGTACTTTGACCATGTATTATGTTTTGTGTTCCACAATCCGCAACCCACATTTGCGTATTGTGGATTGCGGAAGGGTGTACATATTTATGAATAACAAGTGCCCACACTTGGCATCCCACATCCCGCATCTCGCATACCGACCTTGATATATGATAATCTGATGACCTTGAATGCATCTAGCAGAATGATTTGAATTTTTTATTTTTCGTTCTTGGTTCACCATTTCCAAGTGTTGATCCTGTTTTCTTCTACATTATGCTTGATCAGACATGAAGTCTTTGAATCCAATGATTGCTGAATGATTAAAACTTTGAGATTTGAATGTTAATCGAATGTGTTACTATGTAAATCTATCTGATCTGACGCCAAATTTAAATTGATGCATGATCGACTGATATTTCGCTCGCAAAAATGATGATTGCAACCTGCACGTCATAGGCATGTGATCATGCTAGTTAATTATAATCAATCGATGTCAAATCCTATGGTTTTATTTCGTACAAGGGTCGTTATGAATAATCTATTAGTTTGTGATGATATATGCAAATTTTGGATTGATATTTTAATGTCTCTACTAACAATTGCATGTTGTAAGTAAAATGCAGAGAGTTTCTGGCATTTCTGTCAAGCTTTCTGTTGAGAAAGAGCCTCAGTCAGTAGAGTACTCTGAACCTGTTCCTGCACCATTTGATGCTGATGTTTCTAATCAAAGCACATATAGTGAAGAGGAAGATGGTGAGGTTCAATTCACATATGAACGACTCCTTTTCAACAAGCAAAAGAAGGGTGATAAAGAATATGTTGATCAAGATAATACAATTGTTCGGGATTTAATCATCAATTTTCCACCTGTGTTTCTTGAAATTCCTCTCAAGGATGATCTGTTAGCTGATTTTTAGGTCTTTGAAGATATCTTTGATTCTCGCAAATCCAGGGAAGATTTCACAGTTCTTTAACCAACTACCATCAACAACTCATGACTTATTTGGATTCTCCCCAGCTTACGACAGGATACTCTTGAAAGCATATGGTGCAATATTTCAAAATTGTATGATGCCCAGTTTGGGGTCCGAATTGGTTTATTATTCCTATGTATAAGGATTGTTAGATGTTTTAGGCCAAGGGGCATCCTTTCCTTGGCCATTTTTAGGATAATTTAGTTTTGACTATCCCTGCTCTATGGGATATTTGACCCCGAATTATTATTTTGTAATTATTATTTAAGGGATTTTACATCTCATGGCAAAGGGGGGATGGTTAGGGGACAAAATCGCCAAAAGAGACTGGAGATGCTCTATTGTTGCAGACTATGGAATGTTTTGCAGGCCTTAATACATAGTCAATTTTCTTCATCTATCTCTTATGTTATAATTTGTCAAATGTCTTTGATGGATTGTGATTTTGCCTCAACACATTCACTAATACTGTTTATTATTTGCAATCAATAACCTGCATTGATCTACAGTTTAGATTTCTCTCAACTTATGATCTTTGTCATTGATGTTTTAAATGAATGTATTATCTAAAACATTTCATCTATTTCTGCAAATGATTCACAGAAAATATTGAGTTAATGTTAATTTGTCAATTAACATTCGAGATACAAGATACGCTTGTATGCACTTAATTCTTAAGCTATTGTTGGTTGAATGTCTTTAACTGATTATATCTTGAGCTACTGAGTCAAGATCCAGTTTTGCATGTCTGTTGAATTGGTGAAAAGATTTAGTAATTTTCATATCAAGTCATCTCGTGCATAAACAAATCATTCCTTTCAGAATAGGCATGAATTAGATTAGATTTATTTTCCAAGTTAGACTAACTCTTAGGATTAGGAAAAATCTTGTCTTTCGTCATAGGAAGATAGATCCTTTCTAGGATCAAACACACACAAGTTCCAATGAAGGCCTTTGTATCCGTGGGTGTTAACCACACCAAACAGCTCGAGGATAGGGTAATACTTGTGTAGGATTATCTGAACCCTTTGGCTGGGTTTTCATCCCCTGTTGTTTGCCTTTAACACCATTCCAACACATACACAACCGAGGCATCAATAGGTTGTAATGGATTTCTTATTTGGTTTTGATTTGAGGTTTACCCGCCACAAGCTTATTCCATCGAGTTGTTTTATCTAGGATTATATCACTATAGATCCCTCGAGGTACTCCCAAAGACTTTGAGGCCAACCCCCTAAGTATGGTCTCTTAGACCCCACAGTTGGATATTCCCGTCGAACCTCATTTCAATGCACAACATAGTCATTGGAGCACTCCTCCAAGTATGTAGAGTCTGATTCTTCGCATTCGGGATCACCCACACATCAACGCACTAGAAATACAATGGATACTAACATTCCTCCACTGAGAAACCCTCCTCTGGGTAATCCTCCCAAGAGGAACCCTCCTCCAAGGGGTCCTCCCCCAGGGAAGCCTCCACTAGGGGTACTTTCACTAGGGAACCCTCCGCTGGGGAACCATCCACCAGAAGGCACCATGATTGCAATATTTCCATTCATGGGTGGCCTCAACCTCCCTGATTTGGCGAGGTTGATGAAAGATCTGATATGTTATTCTCCAAACTGGAACCCTATGCCTGCCAAACTCCCATAGGACATCCCATAGTTTGAAGGTAAGGAGGGGGTAGACCCCCAAAACCATATTATGTCATTTCACCTATGGTTCTATTCAAATAACATCATAGACAATTCCATTAGACTCCATATTTTCATAGAACCCTCACTAGTGTTGTCGCTTAGTGGTACATTGACCAACCAGATGGGACACATCATAATCTTGTGCCCTTAGCCTCCATTTTCCTGCAGTTTTTCCAATTCCTTATGTGATATGATGATGGTGTAGAAATCCTTCTTTTCCATTGGCAAAAATATTCTATCTACATCACGGAACATATCCATGAGTGGTGTTGGCGCCGAAGTCTGTGTAAAATCAAAATCAATGACAAGATATTTTTAGACTAGTTTCTAAAATCAGTCTTGCCTTCCATCACCAAGGATGTGGCCTCTGAATGACCCCAAACCGAGGAACAGGATATCATCAAAGCCTAGGATTTCCACTCCAAATATGCACAGTTCAATTATTTGTATATCATCATCACTCATGCCCCTTGGAGAGAATCATCTCGGAAAGACTTGACAGGGGCATCCCATGTTGTGGATGGTGTCATTGGCATTGTCGCATCCCAACCCAATCCATATGTACCTTACCATCCCCTGATGAGTGGTTACGCATTTGGTATTGTTCCTAATGTTGTGCGTCCCCATCAGGGCCACGTTACCACTATGAGTTACGACCCCGATTTAGCACGTGCTTCATCCCATTTAGGAATGAGTACAAAATTTTCATCTCCTACTTCGGCACCGCATATCCATGGATTCCATTG
Organism: Larix kaempferi; assembly: GCA_027924585.1. Classification (NCBI taxonomy): domain Eukaryota; kingdom Viridiplantae; phylum Streptophyta; class Pinopsida; order Pinales; family Pinaceae; genus Larix; species Larix kaempferi. The sequence goes on along the minus strand of BSBM01000173.1, from coordinate 4,837,920 downwards.
GAGTATCCAAGACTCCTCATCTTCCATAACTAAAACTATTTACATTATGTACAATAATGTTGAAATCATAATCTCGGAGGATTAGATTTCCAACAATTATCAATTACAACTAACCTTTTAGTTAATTATTAACAAACTAAAGTTTGTAAGGAGACTACTTTCATTTTGTTTTGTTTTCCCTTTATTTAAAAAGCTACTTTACATATTTAATTAGAAAAGTAAAAACATGAAAAACATAAGGTAAATTAAAGAAGGAAAATGGAGGGGCCATCATATGTAACACAACCTATCCATGATTAAGGGGGATGAAGTCCCAAGAAACAAAAAAAACCTTATATCTCCTATGTGATATCATTATCATATGAATAGCTTTATAAACTTTAGCTTTGCTCACACATTTCCCTATACTCATAACATATGCAACACATCATCAAAACAATAATCATGCATCCTTCATCACAATATATTCTTACTTGTGACTCCCAAAGAAATAATTTGAAATAAACCATGCATGCAGGTATGAATTCAAGCAACATGTATTATTGTAATCACAAGTTACCAGACTATAGATGTAGCATTCAGATAAGCCCAAAAAATAAGTCAACTAAAAAATGTTGCATATACTAATCCAAAATTCAGCCTTACACGAAATAGGTGACAACTATTCACTTTATGCCAAAATGTAGTGCTTAACCAAGTGAAAATAAACCAAATATGCCACTTACCAATCCAAAAATATAACCATTTACAAAATCATTGCCAACTATCCATTATTATGTCAAAATGTGATGCCTAGTTAAGGAAAGATAACTTAATCCACAACACAAAATACTCAAATCATCATATTTTGAACATGACGAAATTTTAGGAAACATATCCAAATGAGTAATATCAACCATGTTCCTTGTTTCAGACTATACAAAATTTGTCTCTAAGTGGACATTGACAAGGTGGACGGGATGTGGATTGTAATCATCTGGAGCTAGTGTATTTAGAATCAAATTACTTCCCATTATCATTAGGAGGAGTTTCAAATGGAGGTGATTTGGGATCTATATGTTTTTTAAATGAGAAGAAGAGTTTACTCAATCATTAGTAGATTGGACCATGGGGTTTTGGTGTTAAGGTTCCTGAAGGCACACCCCACCCAACGTTTCTTGAGTAAGGTTGGAAAGGGTTTTCACCCTAACCATCATTTGCATTCTAGAGGGATACCTGGGGTTCTTTCATAATTCTTGGATGGGGTCTTAGAGGTGTGAGAGTAGGTACCAGGGGTTGCACAATGTTGTATCCACCCATAAACAAATGCCTTGTTCGAGACAACTCATTGAACAACTAAGATTCTACATAAAAATGAATAGAGAACCTTATTTTATTTCTCCCCCCTTCCTTCCATACTTTATGATTCCTTTCTCTTAGTCCCCTTTGAGAAGCCCTTGATCCCTTCCTGAAGAAACTCATTCTAGAAAATGGAGGCACACATCAAATTTTATTATGAATGCAGAACTAGCACTAATATTATGCACAAGTATAATCATGATAAAAAATGACACTTAATACAATTCCACTCAAAATTTTCAACTAACTAGGTGAGTGACGAATGTTGGTTGGTGTTATAGAATTGAGGGAATACCTTGTTACAACTTATCTTCCTTTAACTGGTTTTTTAATCAGAAAACATACATTCTATTATCTTTCTTTTTTCCTTTTTCCACTAAGACAGAGAAATGATTAAGCCAACATTTTTTCATTTAAAAATATTCATCAAATGCAAAGGGAATGAGGATACATTTGCATGTATACATTAAGAATGAGTTAAATTCGCATCGTGGTGATAGGGGCATGAAGGTTGTGAATGTATAAGAGAACACATGTTTATTTATTTTTGTCAAACAATGGCCCTTTACCCATTTAATAATTAAGTTCTTTGTTTATGAGTCCATATTTAACTATATGTAATGGGCATGAGGTTGGCATTTTGAACCAAATACCCAATAATAGGTATACACCAAACATGTTTGACATGCAATCTCATGAAGGGGAAAGGTCATAAGGCATGTGCGTAGATACCCTATACATATGATTTCATTGCTAGCTCAACCATGATGAGTGCATGAGTTTGATTCGACAAATCGAAGGTATATAAAATTATTGACATTAATGAAACACCACCTGGGTTTGAAGGCCAAATGGTTAGGAAGGAAGGTAAGGCTAATTGAAACACTCAAGTGATAAGGGATTGCATGCCTTATTCAATCCAAAAAAAACTTGCAATAGTAACATTAAAAGTGTTCTAATTACTTTGCATGCACTGAGTCGAGATTCCAAAACCTTATATAGCATGCGACCCCCAATAAATCCTTGTTCTACAACATTTTCTTTAGCTCTATCAATATTTAATCAACCAACAATGGAATTTTTAAGGAAAAAATGGACAGTTATAGTTGAGGCTTAGTATAACGAGTGTCTTCTCAAGTTAGCTCTGATACCATGTTAAATTTTGAGCATTAATTCGCAATACTCTAGGATATTTACTGAGAGAATAACATGTACAGTATATCAATTCATATCAATCATAACAAGCATGTCAATCATCACAAGAAGCAAAAGCATGAGATACAATAGACACATAGAGTTTCCGTGGGGAAAACCCTAAGGTGAAAAACCCCACGACTTCCTTAGAGATAGATAGAGCAATATCTCAACCAAAGTACAAGAGATAGACTCCTCTTAGCAGCTGATCCTCCTCCTCACAAGTGCACCACTTTCCGAGTGAAGGAAGAATGAGTTTTTGAGTGATCCAAATAGATATCTCCCGATCTCTATTTATACTTGTCATGTTTTCCCAATAACCTTGTGGGGCCGACTTGTCTAGCTAGGTACAATAAATTCATATTACAATATATTGGGCCGACCCCTTACAAGGTGGTCTAATAACCCATTGGAAAGTTAATACACTTGCGACACTTGTCAATACAAATGATGACACTTCCGTATCGAGGAATAATACATCTTTATAGGAGTACAATAAATATATAAATGAAATACATTCCAAAGTTACATGTACATCAAAAATAATTAATGCAAGTAGTTTTGCATAACTGTGTAGAGAATTATTTAAATATGTATGCCTAAGAAGAAAATATTGAGCAACGGCTTCAATCCCTCTCCTGGGTTGTTGGTTGTAATCTCTTGTTGGTTGAGCAATAAGATATCATTTGCCATTGCCCCATGGATGTTTACCCTTCAGGGGTTTTACCACGTAAAATATTTGTATCCTAACTATTACACATCTGGGGTTTTTTTTAATCTGAAATTTTTTACACATCAAGGAAACATTTACCCCTCAAGAACTTGGATCCCTCTCGATGCTTAATATATCCGTTTTTAAGATGGATCTATGCTGGTTTTATTTATTTTTATTATGATCCGACATTACTTTTTTTTTAATTAATTTTTATTTTTTTATAAGTTATGAGATGACGTGGGAATGTTACGTTACATAACGTGACAAATGTGACAACATATTCCCCATACTGGATTGTAAGCACCTCGCTACTCTCAATGCAAAATATATTAACACTGAAGACAAATGTTCCTCCTTGAAAAATGACAACCACAAAAATATAATGAAAGAATTTAGATCAAACAAACACTTGAAATATTTAACCTATTTATAAAGTGCCATACACAGAGATGGATTTGAAGAAAGAAGAAAAGGATCTACGTTAGTGAAATGAAAGTTCTCGACGTTTCAATCCTTACTGTAGGATCATCATCAGGAGACAGCGACGTTTCCTCAGACTTCGCTGTCTCCTGATGATGATCCTACAGTAAGGATTGAAACGTCGAGAACTTTCATTTCACTAACGCAGATCCTTTTCTTCTTTCTTCATATTTAACCTAACTTAGATACCAATACCGCTTCACAAACTATTGGAAATCACTTCAACAATACACATCTAACACGCTTAGAAAATATGAATTTGAAATATGCAACTCAGTTTATTCCTGAATTGAAAAAATATTAAACTTCTACACCCAAAATCATAATAGTCACACACTTTCAATGGTCCCCCTCTGCCTCTTGAGATTTCATTGCTTTTGTACATGCATGGAAGATCTTGGTGGATTAATGCATTTAAGCTCTTTTCCATCATTAGATTTGTAGTTACATGATTAGTTTATTGACCATGATTAAACATGCCATGTTTCTTATCTGGTACATTTGGTACCAAACATTATGTCCCTCGAAGACATTATCAAAGAATAAGGTAATTTATTTATTTATTTTGGAAAAGTACACCTTATTAATTATATTACAGTTCCAAATGATTGGATTATATGTATATTACATCAGGGGCCACCAAGCTGGGACCCTCTCCAATATAGGCAAGATGAGCCAACATGTTATCCTTTTTCTCATTGTTTCATTTTAATCTTCTCCTTTAAAATAAATTGAGAATGTGCATGCATGCATAAGAACTATTGCATATAGTACATATCTTCAATTGATGGTGGCTTGTGTTAGCCTTTTGTTTGATGGTGTCTTATGTTCAGATGCAACAACCAATATAAATTTTCCTTCATATTGGTGATTTGCAAATTTAAATATTATCTCTTTCATACCAAATTCTTGTATTTTGGATTTGTAGAAGAGACTCTTTTTCTCTCTCATACACCGTGGCTTGCTAAAGTTTAAATATGTTATACCTCAATATTACACATTATGTATTAGTGTCGCATCCTTGCACTAGCAACCTAAACAATAGTTTCCCTTAAAGATCATCTGAACATACAGAGTGAAAAACACTGGCTGAACACTAAAAGAAAAACCTTTTTCTACCATCTGCCAACCCAACTTAGCCCTATTTGTGAGCACTATCGCTCCCTGCACATCTACAGGGGCGCGGTATTCAGCACTACCATGTGTTGCTCCTTCTCTGGGGCACGGTACTACCACGTTATGCTTAGTTATAGGGGCGCGGTAGTCTGAAATTAGCCTTTTTCCTTGGACTTTGGGATCTCAACCTTCGAGGAGATTTTATTGGGATTACCACCTTTGGTTCGATCCTAACTCCTTCTTTGTTTAGCTGGCCTAATCCACTAAACCCTCCATATATACACACTTCTCTCTTGTTGGTTAACTTTCCCACATGCTATAAGAGAGAGGTCTTCCATGAGCCAAAGGGAGGACTTTTGGGGCATCAAACCTATGATCTTCAGACTTCTGTAGAGATAGCTAGAGGGAGCACCTAGAGCTGGAGGATTGGCTTGGATATCAAGCAAACTTTGTAAGCACTCTTACAGTTTGTAATAAAAGATAACTTGTCTTGTTTTTCCCATTTCATGTGTATTGTATGAATCTTTGATATGAAATGTATCTAGTTTAGATTTGAACTTAACCTTTGCTTCAAGGTATTTGGAATCTTGCGTGCTTGTCCTTTGTTTGATTTCAACAGGTTCTACATTGGAGCTTTGAGATCAAGAGTTAGAAGCGGGACAAACGTCGAATTGGAAGGTGAGTTACGTCTTTCATCTCTTCCGAATGCACTTCATCTTGTTGTGAACATTAGTTCAGGAACTCAAGGTAGCATTTGTTTCCTTTTTGTCTTAGCATAGAGTCAGTGCATCCTGCTTTATCCTAAGAGAGTTTCTACCTATCCGTAGGGAGAAATATCTGCAACAAAAACTGGAGACTCCGCTGGGGACTTGAATCCATTGTCTTTGCTTGTGAAGTTTGCTTTCACTCATTAATTGTAAGAATTGGGTTCTTTCACCCTCATTCACTTCCCTGTTCTCTGCATTAGACTTCTGTTACAGATCAGTATGTCCTCTGGGTTGGCAAACCCTTGAAAAGTCAAAATCTTTTCTCAAAATTCCGCCTCTTTCCCCCAGTTCACACACTACCGTGCCCCCGTAACTGCCTACAGAGTGGTAGTACCATGCCTTAACCACTATCCAGAGTGCGGTAGCCTATCAGTACCGCTCCCAGGTTGCTTGCAGGCCCGTGGTAGTTTCTGGAAAGTGTTTTTATTTTGTTTGTTTGGTTATTTTTGGGTCTTTTTGAGATTTGGATCCATGTTAGCCCTTTGAATGTTAACTCTCCACCACGAGAGATTCAATCCCAAACTAATCCTTCCCCTTCTTCATCCGATGAATCTTCTTCTGTTCCTTCTTCCTCGCTTGATCAAAGCAATAGTGTTAGTAATCGAGAGGATAAGAAGAAGAAGAAAAGGAAAGTTAAGAAGAAGAAGGATAAGAAAGAGACCAAACATAAACCAGTTGCCTCTAATGGCACTCATTCTACAAAAACACCCCATAAAACCAAGTTCCCTTGCAAACTTTGCAAGGGTGATCACCTGCTCAAGGATAGCCCCGGTCTTTCCCGTGTGTCAGAAGTGTGGTCTAAAAACCCCAAACCAATTGTATTGTCAAACTCTGACTATCATGTTGATGACACTCCCTCAATTAGTGACCCCTTGGTGAAAGGTCGGAAGGGTAAAGTCCTATATCCTTGTTTGATATGAAAGGGTATGCACCGTACTTTCCTTTGTCCGAGCATGGATGAAGCTTCGCCGTGGTTGGAAGATATCACTAGTTCTCAACTGGTACTTCCAACAAACGATCGTAAGTTGTCCCTTGACCCCCCGCTGGTTGACCAAGTGATCAATTCAGTTTCATCTGCAATTGATCCCACTCTCCCTCCCGAGAGTGAAGTGATTGAGTCGCCATCATCCCCACTTGATCCCACTCTTTCATTGGAAAAATTCCAGACGTAAGCAGTCACCTTGACACAATCTTCGTCTCGTTCTTATCTTCCAAGCGAGAGTGAATTGGAAACCGCTGATATTTTCCTAATAAGTTCAGAATGTCCTCGACAAGGGGAAACCCTGTCCATTTCTGTGGGACCCCCTCCAAGTACTGAGGTTATTTCCTTTGATTGGAATGGTCTAACAGAATCTCGTCTTCCTTCGAGTGTTCCTTTTCATATATCTGTAGGAGTTTCCGATAAGGAAATATTTTGCACCGTAGTGGATGAGGGAGCTTTTGTTAGTATTTTATCCTCAACTTCTTGGAAAGCCTTAGGTTCTCCTCGGCTTGTGCCTGTCACTGACTAGATATTGGCTTTCAATAGAAGGCCTACTGGACCTTTAGGGTCCCTTCCTCAGTTACCTATCACTTTGGGAGGGAAAACTGTATGTATTGATGTTATGGTAGTCCAAGGTCCCTTAGATTTTAATATGCTCCTTGGACATGATTATGTCCATGCTATGAAGGCTGTAGTGTCCTCACTCTTTCGAGTGATGTATTTTCCCCATCATGGGAATGTTGTGACCATTGATCAGCTTTCCTTTGTCATGCCCACTCATCGCATGACTCCTATTCACCAGAATTCCCTAAATGTTCCATATGTTTTAGTGGTTTCTTCCCCCTGAGGATGGGAGGGTATGAGCATAGTTCCCTTTCCATGTCAAGCTCGTTAAAAAAATTAAATATGTTCCTACGAGCATAGTTTATTCTTTGTTTCAAGCTCGTTAAAAAATGAAACATGATTGGAAGAGTCCTCTCCCAATCATGACTGGAAGAGTCCTCTATCGCGTTTTTTTACCTTTTTTCAGGCGATGAGGCTAACTTTACGAAAAAGGACCATTGGAGTCTTCTTTAGTTCTTTTCAGACTCTCTAAACATGAAATGACGACCGATTTTTCCTTCCTTGGACTCGTTAAAATTCAACATTGAAGGGCCCACTTTGGGACGAACCCCTCCTTTCCCAGGTTCGAAAAACATGTGATATTGGACTCATCTATGAGATGAGCTATACCAAGCATCTGTTATCCTCCTCAATCTCGTAAAACAACAAAGAGGTACTCTTCCATCATGTCGGGGGAAAATGGGAAAATGAGTCAAGTTTACCTTGTTGGCAGCTTGTGAGTTGTCACCTTTGAACATGGCATGCATCCTCACCTTGTCTATTTTGGGTAGTTAGTCTTGCTGATAGTGTCATCATTATGATCATGTGTCCTCATTATTGCTATGAGTTCACACTTCCTATGGTTCTGTCTGTTCAAGTAGTCCTTGCTTCCAAGCTCTGTTTCATGCCGTTATATGTTCTTTACCTTGAGTCCACCTCTACTTCATGTCACACCTTCCCTTTGTGTCAGTACATATTCTATTATTTCATCGGCCCATACTATCTCTCATTCTGATTTCGTGTTGGTGATGTGGGAATCATTATGGCCCACCTTCGACAAGTCTATTCCTGTAGACACCAAATCACTATCCAAGAATTAGACTTATGAGTCAACCACTAGTACCTTGGTACCTGCATGCCTCAATGGCAGGTTTCCTCGTGTTCGACAGTAGGTTTTCATCATTGACCTCTGATTGAATGATCTCTCGGATGCTCAACATCAACTCCTTTATTCGCATTTCATTGAGATGTACTATAGATACCTTGGGGATCATTGTCATTATTGGTGATTTCCCTCGCATTTGTTAACGGTTCACATCATTGACTGGTAATCAAATGGTTTCTACCATGTTCGACTTCAACACCTTGTAATCACATGGCTAGATTCGTATCGTTTGTGATCGGGTAGAAGACCCTGGACACCCTTTTGTATTTTGATTACGTTGAGGTTGCAATGGATATTTTTCTGTATTGTCACACAGATCCACTTATGTATTGGTCTTGGCTATTCCATTATTGTCTCATGGATCTATGCTTGTTCATAGTATCCATGATTTGTCTACAGTCTATATCATCTCAGTACTCATGGATCTGCAATGGATTGGTCGGCAGCCATGCTTTGAGTCAATTGTTTCCGAGCATGGGAATGCCCACCTCGGTGGTATATCTGACATTTTGTTTCTATTTCAGCTCCTTGTTGCTCCCCTCTATATTATCTCCGCACCATATTTGTAAAGTCTTTCGGCCATCAGTCTCTTCTGACCTCACACTTTAGGGGGCATCTGTTATACCTCAATATTACACATTATATATTAGTGTCGCATCCTTGCACTAGCAACCTAAACAACAGTTTCCCTTAAAGATCATCTGAACATCCAGAGTGAAAAACAATGACTGAACATTGAAAGCAAAACCTTTTTCTGCCATCTTCCAACCCAACTTAGCCCTGTTTGTGAACACCATCGCTCCCTACACATCTACAGGGGCATGGTAGTCAGCACTACCGCGCGTTGCTCCATCTCTGGGGCACGGTACTACCGCATTATGCTCAGTTATAGGGGCACGGTAGTATGAAATTAGCCTTTTCACCTTGGACTTTGGGATCTCAACCTTTGAGGAGATTTTATTGGGATTACCACCTTTGGTTCGATCCTAACTCCTTCTTTGTTTAGCTGGACTGATCGACTAAACCCTCCATAGATTCACACTTCTCTCTTGTTGGTTAACCTTCCCACATGCTATAAGAGAGAGGTCTTCCATGAGCCAAAGGGAGGACTTTTGGGTCATCAAACCTATGATCTTCAGACTTCTGTAGAGATAGCTAAAGGGAGCACCTGGAGCCGGAGGATTGGTTTGGATATCAAGCAACCTTTGTAAGCACTCTGACGGTTTGTAATAAAAGATAAGTTGTCTTGTTTTTCCCAGTTCATGTGTATTGTATGAATCTTTGATATGAAATGTATCTAGTTTAGATTTGAACTTAACCTTTGCTTCAAGGTATTTGGAAGCTTGCGTGCTTGTCCTTTGTTTGATTTCAACAGGTTCTACATTGGAGCTTCGGGATCAAGAGTTAGAAGTGGGACAAACGTCGAATTGGAAGGTGAGTTACGTCTTTCATCTCTTCCAAATGCACTTCATCTTGTTGTGAAGATTAGTTTAGGAACTCAAGGTAGCATTTGTTTCCTTTTTGTCTTAGCATAGAGTCAGTGCTTCCTGCTTTATCCTAAGAGAGCTTCTTCCTATCCGTAGGGAGAAATATCTGCAACAAAATAAAATCAACTTGGATTCTTTTATTTTTACATTGTAAAGCATTTATGCACTGAACTTTTAGTACTTATTTTGGTAGAGAAGAGGTATAAGAAATCATCATATGTAAAATATAGTGAAATCTTTTGGGAGCTTCATGGGTCATTGTTGACATTGTGAATTATAAGTTGATTCATTCATTTTGTATTCTCTGCTGTAGAAATACATAAATTCGAGATGATGCTTTTACTATGAAGTTTAGTTATATTTATGGATTGATTTAGCATTCATTCCATAAATGATAAATCATATGTATGCTAAGATAACCATACATAATTTTAGTCACTTTACTATTTGATGTGTTGATTGTATCCTTCCTTAATATAGTGGTAATATGATTACTGGTCAAAATAGACATGTTTTCCCTGTAAATAACTACTAATGTCACCAAGTTTCTTGGGTTGTAACTCGTAAGAGTCTTCCATTGTGCAGTGTAGATGAGTGATAACATGAACCATTTTGTATGGCTTTAGAACTAAGTGGTATGGTCACAAGTTTGAACTAGGTAAGTTAGGAAGACAACTACTTCATGATACCTATGCATATGGTATTAACTGTAACTTTTAAGACAAATATAATTTTATATTCAAACAACATAAGAAAATTTAAATTTATGCACGAATACAAACATTAATGCTAAGGGATTGAATTTTCAAAGACATCGGGAAGTCATTAAAATAATGCTCTATATCTTTATTATGGATTTAAATAGATCATATAACCCCCCTAACATGAAATATACATTTAAATATTTCTAATGCATGCCGGAATCGAAGGATTTGATGACAAAATTCCCAAAACATTGAAATATTGCTTTGATTTTCTACATCTGTTATAGTGCCTTGCAAGAAAAATGAAAGTAATCTATAAGATATGTGTTTTTCAATGACCTTGAGGAGCACTATTGGTTGTCATACTGTGATATGCATTAATGGAATTTCTCATTGTTTAGTCTTGTAGGGACTACAAATGCATAAAGTTATGAGTAAAAGCAACTTTCAGAAGTTTCAATTACTCTGTCTTGAAAAGTCAATGTTACCCCCCTATAATGTTTACAAGTTGTTGGATTTTTGGATGGTACTAGGGTACACACATGTTGCTTATGTGTGTTTATTCAGAGGCTTGTTTCTCTTTGGTGCCTTCGATCATTGATGGGTGATGGATTAATGGTGTTTTTCTTGGTTACTTGCTTATCTTGGAGATTCGATGCCTTGGGTTCAAGTTGCTTGAGTTACGGTTTACATATTCATATAGTTGAGTTCATGGTTGCACTAAGCACTTAGTTTCACATCCCTTGAATAGCATGGGAGGCCTAGGTGTTTGGTGTCATATTATTGCTGCATATTATGAGGATTCCCTAGCATGGGATGTTGATGGGATAGTGATTATTGTATGACGATCAACAAACAATTAGCGTTGAATATTGTTTAATTTTCCTAAATATTCCATGCCAACTCAATTGCAAGAAGCCAAGTAGCACTGTATTTCCAGGTACACTATGAACAACATGTGTCACATGCATGGAATATAGTTTGCAAGTTCATTTTCCAGCTGATCAAAGGGTATATTTTAGGCTATAAGGTTGTCTAGAAGTAGTGAAGCAAAGGAGAACATCCTAAAGTATTGAGGATTGTTTCAAGTCCTAGAAGATGGTTCTTGATTTCTAAAGACACCCTTGTCCTGTAGTCTACTACCCACATTTGGATCAATAAATGACATAATCAATATATAGTTGGGATCAAGACACCCTCATCCTGTAGTCTACTACCCACATTTGGATCAATAAATGGCATAATCAATCTATAGTTGGGATCAAGACAATTGTTGTTATAGCTGTAGTTCCCCATGGAGTGATCCCACTTGGTTCCACAAATTTGACTATGGAAAATCTAGAGCTAGTAGACCATTGTAAGACTTTATTTGCAACTAATAATCATGCGGTGCTTATGGAGGAACGAATTGAAAAAAAGGGTTTACAAGAGTAGTTGTATGCATCTTCAACAAATGGTAGAAATTATGTTCAGCCTCAGATGTCTGTTGGCTTCCAATGCCCACTTTAGGATTCTAAGATCATGTCATCTCTTACAGTTTTCTCTGGCTTCTCTGATTTTGATATATTAGGATGTGATTCTGAGCTTGTATATTGATTTGGGTTCTCTGAATTTGATAATACTAATCTGTATTTTTATTGGAGTTGAGTGATTTTCTATTTGATGATTCTTTGGGAAATTTTTTGAAGCCAATGATGCCATTGAGGGCTATGAAAATAAAAATTGTTGTTTTTCTATAGCCTCTGTTACACAATTCAATTCCCTTATGATCTTTTGATCCGTCTAGTGGATGGACATGGTCTTATTTTTCAGTCATTGACTTGGTGTACCATATGGTTGGGATTAACAGGTAGAAGGTATATAGACTTACAATAGCTAAGAAGAGTGTTGTATTTTCTCAGCAATAGAGAGACCACAATGAGATTTTGAGGATAAAACCTAGGTTACTTCTTCTCAACATGGTCTTTGTAATCAAAGGTAAGCTCCATTGTGTTGCTTTCTAGGTAGCTGGTATATATTGCAAAGCTATATGGAATTTTATGGTCAATGAAAGAGTTGTTTATTGTGGATGTACTTCTAAATATGGTTTAATTTTTAGTAGGATTAGAATGGCATATTGATTGAAAATCTTGGGGATGCTTAGCATCAAAATGCAAGTTGATTCTTTTGAAAAAAAAGGAAGATGTGGGGCATAGATAAGAGTCTTATGTTATCTTGTGGAATCATTAATACCACACTATTATAAAATTTATAAAATTTTATGTTTGAGGATCTCCTAGAATATGCATATTGTCCAATCTATGTTTTCTCATTTTTTTTTTAATGTTTTGTTTAAATTTATATCTCTAAACAACAAATTTATTTCCAAGCATGTCGTTTGTTTTGCTTGTTCTCAATTTTTTTACAAATTTTACCCATAAAATTTGTCAATTACCGGACTGACAAAAGATGAGTAGATGGATTATGCATGTTGTTTAGTTTGTGTTCTTCCTAATTCCCATGTGTTTTCCTGAAACAATTAATCTCTTTTCCAGCCTGGCCTTTGTGTTTATCGTGTATTCTATGCATTCTATGTCTATTAGACAACCATGTACATGCTTCTACTAAAAATGACATAATTGATTACTATTGTTGTAGAGAAATGAAAAAGGTAAGCTATTTGGTTTCTTCATTTACAACATAACGTGACAAGTTTGATTCATGCTCACCCTCAAGTATGGGTCAAGAAGTTACATGGCTTGCTCAATCAACTCAGAATCTTGGAAAGACATGTGGAATTTTATTTCACGTGAAATTAAAAACATTTATAATAAAAACTTTATTTCTTTAACGGATCCTTTATGATGGTATCTAGTGACTTCACTTTCTTAGTCATTCTCTTAAATAATTAGTCTACACAAACTAAGGTTACGATGTAAATCATGACATGGGACAAGGATGATAAAGGGAATGTATTTCATAATTTGTATATGTGAAGAAATCCACTCACACAATATATGCAGAAAATAATATTGCAAAGAAGAGATCCAAAGCCTCGATTGATATTTTAATCAAATGGGTTTAATATTATTTTTGCGTCGAGAGGCGCTCTACAACCCAGTATGAAGGAGATCTTGTAGCATGTGTGAGTTTGTCGAGTAACAAAATAATACAAATTAACAAGTAATAAATATTATGTCAGCCATAAACAAAAAAGAATAATACAAAGTAAAAAGTAAACGTGAGACTTAAACTAGAGACTTTAGAGCTTAGGATTAGGTGATAAATATTATGTCGATCATAAACAAAAAAGAAAAATACAAAGTAAAAAGTAAATATGAGACTTAAACTAGAGACTTTAGTTTTTACTTTTAATACAAATTAAAAAGTAAATATGAGTTTTTAGAGTGTTTGTCGAGTAACAAAATAATACAAAGTAAATAAAAAAGAATAATACAAAGTAAAAGTAATAAATATTACAAAGTAAAACGTAAATATGATTCTTAAACTAGAGACTTTAGAGCTCAGGATTAGGTGGCTCAGGTATTGCACTCAAGGGGCTATTCAAGGAGAGGTTTGCACCTCGGAGATTTGATCCCACTCGGCGCTTGATAGAGCCTAGGATTTGGATCTAGGCTGGTGTACACCTCAACAATAGCATATGAAACACTAAGTTTCTTGAAGTTGATTCAACGACAATTATTTTGACTTCCTCATTTTAGAGTTTAAAAAGAGAAGCATTACAATTAGCTCAAAGAAGTGGGCAACACAAATTGTCTACTTGTATTGATGAACACCCCCTCGAGGCTTGAGTCACTGAACATGAGCACATTTGTTCAACTAAATTGTTGTCACTACATGTATTCTTTTGTCAAAATCATTGAATACTTGTACTTGGCCAAGGGAATTGAACCTGTGTGAGTGGAATGAGATGTGCCATTATCTTCTCTAGTGAATGGCAATCCATTTGACACTTAATTCACATAATAAATGTGACTTGTTTAAATATCCATCTAAAACTAAATACAATAATATTATGACCATCATTAGTGTTATATTAACCTCCCCTAATGGTCATATGTGAAACTCTGCCAAGTTTATCTCTAAACTTAACAAGTTGATTTTAACAAAGAGGCTTGGTGAGAATGTTTGTAGTCTGCTACTGGGTTTCACAGTGTTGCAGCTCGATCTCTCCATTATCTACAAGCTAGTGGATGTAGTGACAATGAACCTCCTACATGTTTTGTTCATTTATGAAACATTGGATTCTTGGATAGTTTTAACACATCTGGATTATCACAATAAATTATAGTTACATTGGGTTGTTTTATTTGCAAAATATAGTTTCTAATTTGAAACTATAATGCTCACAAGTTGTACTAATTGTTTACATGTACTTTGTTTTAGAGGATGTGATTGCCATAGTTTGTTGCTTTTTACTTTGTTGCAAAATTGCAAGAGGTACTATAATACCCATTTTGTTATCCTTATTCTATACATGGATCATTGTGTAACATTTTGTCAATAGCACTATGTATTATAAGAAGGGCACCTTATATTGTATGTGGATTGTACATATGGAGCTAAGTTGTATGACATTGTAAAGTTACTAGTGGGGGTTCAATACCAAGCCCCACCATTGAGCATAATTAGCTTGCTTAGGGATATATTTTTTCCTTTCCTAAATTTATTATGAGGCCATGATGTAATCTCAAAAAAAAAAACATAAGGTAATATAAGAGCATGATATGACAAAAGGCAAGCCAGTGGTGAGGACCTACCTAAGCATGCAACATGATAAATGTATCACTTGGGTAGTCCCTTTTTGATTTGAAAAGTAGCATGGGAATAAAAAGGATTAGAAGAATAAAGTGGCACCTTAATTCATTCTCATTACATTTACAATGGTACCACACATTGTAAATCACCTTGGCGATTCCTCAAATTCTAATAATTGGGACCCTAGTTCTATGGAGCTGAAAAGTTTGGTGATAGACAATTTGAAAAGGCTAATCAAGCTTAGTGATGATAATGAGGAATAGAAAAATGAATTGATCAACCACAATAGTAGAGTAAGAGAATTATAATTTTGATTAGGCTTATGACTTTACAATAGAAGGGAGCACTATTATTTGAATGTCAACCCCATTGTTTGTTTAATGGGGCATAAATTGACGTGCATATAAACCCAATTTAGGATTTGAGACTATATACCGAATATTAGGGTGGATATTTGTTCCCTCTGAGTTTTCTATATTCTATTTTTGATGGTGCACTTATGCCATCCCTCATATCCATTTTGTATTTCCTTTTACCAATGTCAATTGCCCTATCAATTTTATAGAGATAGTGTTGTACGCAAAGTCATTTTAACACTTGTTAGTATCTCCTATGCATATTTAGTTTGTCCATTGGGACATGAAAATGTCATTATGTAATTGTCATCTATACACTCGTAAATAACAATGAATGGCATGTGGTAGTTAGAATGTGATTCTTCGTTATTTATATTGGTGATAGGATATCATAGCGTGCGCTGAGGACACGTGGTTTTATGTTCCTTATGATGGCACATGTTCATATAATGTTGATAATGTTGTGATGATGTGCTTTCACATGATATATTGGTATAGTTCCTTCGTATTCCTGATATTGCTATTATGGTCAACATATGATGTTGATGTACAATGATGTAAAATAGGTTATGTAGACTATGGTCCATAATATTCATGATTTAATTGTGATGCATATGATAGGATGATCATGTTATTTTGATGATGAGTGTTGGTTGTAGAGCAAGATCTTCTAGTCTCATAGATGATATTGTCTTAGCTATGCACCCCGGAGGACTGTACACCCATTCTGCATTTTTCGCCAGCTTTTTTGTGGGCCCATGGTTTTGGGTATCCCGTGGTATTTTCCCATTGTATTTCCCCTATAAAAGAAAGACATTGTAATACGGCTAGGGTATGGTGTATTAAGTTTTATGCATTGTAAATATCTCTGAGATCTGTGAAGAGAGACTGTGAGATAGTGAAGAGGAAGTGCGGCGGCTGTGCTGCATGTTGTATCCCTTCACCTTGCTGGATGGTAATAATAATAAGGACTGGCAAATTCAGTGTGGACGTAGCCCAAGTTGGGGTGAACCATGATATATCTGTGTCTCTCTTGTAATGTGTGTGTGATTATATTTGCATTTTTGTTTATTGTTATTGCTCTGCGATCCTGTTTTTCTAACATATGAGGTCATGTTGTTCTATGCTATTCATGTCAATAGTATGATGATGATAATCCATGATGATTATATAATTTAATGTTACGATGATGATAATCCATGATGATTATATAATTTAATGTTATGATGATGATAATCCATGATGATTATATAATTTATGTTATGATGTTACAATCTTATGATGGCATGAGATAGCATGCAAATGTTTACTATTCATGATGTTATGATGGAAATGATGGTGTATGATAATGTCATGTTCCTTGATACTCATGATGATATTATGTTTTCATCATGGCATGTAGTAGCATACAATTCCTTCATATTCATGGTGAAGATGTTATGTTTTCATGATGGCATGTATTAGCATGGGGTTCCTTCATATTAATGGTGATGATGCTATGTTTTCATGATGGTATGTAGTAGCATGTGGTTCTTTCATATTCATGCTGATGATATTATGTTTTCATCATGGCATGTGATAGCATGTAGTTCATTGATACTCTCTGTGATGTTATGTTTCATAATAGCATGTGGTAAAATGTGGCTCCTTGGTAGTGATGATGATGTTATGTTCTCATAAGGGCATGTGGTAGCATGTAGATCCTTGATATTCATGTTGATAGTATATGTTCTCTAATGGTATGATTATAACTAATTCTTTGTTCGCATGATGTGAGGTAGATTTTGACAAGAAATCCACCCATGGGCCTAGAGGGATAGTTCATTTAGTGATATCATGGGATCCCATAACCATATGTTGGAATATCAAGTAATATTGAGAGGGGGGTGAATCAGTATTTCACTATTCTTAAATTTTATCACAATTAAAAACTGAATTAACAAAGAAAATAGGAGACTCAATTTTATTGTGGAAACCCAATTGGGAAAACCACCAACTCTTTCTAATACTGCAAAATTATATTTACAATTAATTTGCAAGCTCCAACTTGTTGGATGCACCAACACCCAATTTTTCAGCTACAGCTGAAGGATGCACCAACACCCTGTTTTGTCAGCTACAACTGTCTGGATGCACCAACACCCTATTTTGTCAGCTACAACTGACTGGATGCAACAACACCATGTTTTTTCAGCTACAACTGATTGGATGCACCAACACCCTTAGCAGGTTGCAACCTGCCCTAGCACCACCCTCCCACCCTATTTTGTCTTCTTCATATTTTCAGAACTTATTTCCTTCAATTATGGATATTCATTGGTCTCGGCATGTTCTTGCTGCTCCTTCAACCTGGACACCCGAGACATATTCCTTCCATCTCAAATGCGTGTTTATATAAAATCATCCTTTAACCATTGCATCTCTTCAAACTGAGTTCATGCCCTTTCATCTAAATTCCTTTTCAAATCTCTGATAATTTATCTTTTAATTTGTAATTTTGTTTATTGCAGGTTTTTAATTAATTAATTAAATAAAACTCCATTGATCATCTTCAAGTCTACAGGCTTCATTCATCTCAGGAATGCGGCCTTCTTCCATCTACGGAGCTGATCTCCCTCCTTATCCCTTTTAATGTACTGGTGATTGCGTTTATGGAACATGGATGGAGGATCACGAACTGTAAGGAGATCATACATACCCTCATTCAAACTTCTACAAGGGCCCATCCTAATGCACATCACGAGGAAACCCCATCTCTTGTACTAAATTATTTTATAATGAAAAAGACACTCTTTATTCTTTAATCTTGTTTACTGTGTGTTGTTGGTAAAGAAAGAAAGAATGATTGAGCTTAGATTTGGTTTTATGTCATGTAGTTTAGTATGTTTGCGTGATTAGTTAGTTTTTTATTTCTATTTTTTTTGTTTTCAATTTACTAAGTTTAGCACATTTCTTAGTAGGTGCCTTTTGGCATGTGCTAGTGTGAAAACGCTAGCAACAGGTTTTTGGCTTCTCCACTCTCAGTACTTGCTTGATCCTCTTGTTTTTTTGTTTACTTGGATCTATGTCTTTTTAATGCCTGTCTTTGATTGCTGGTAAGTTTTCCGGCCTGAAACTCCCTCGGGTTTGTTGGGCCACCTTCTTTTTTGTCCCCTTTTCCAAGTTTTTGAGTTTACTAGTGAGGGTCACACATGTTCTATCATTTTATGCGATTTGAGTTGGACTGCTTTCTTTGAATAGTGCTACCTGAGTACAAAAACTCAGGTTTCGGGTCAAGTCGCACTTGTTTTAGGCCTTTGAGCAACCTAGATCTCTTAGTTACCTTCGATAAGTGTGACCTGACACTTTCAAAACTAGATCACTCATGTCTACCTCTTTTGAGCGACCCAAGTTTCTCATTGTCCCCCGAAAAGAGTTACCTACTCTCTTTTTTGCATTTTTCTTTGGCTGTTTGACAGTTTTCTTGGTTTTTCTTGCATGAATAGACTTGGTTTTTCATTGTTTGCCTGTTGATAATCCTTTTTTGTCTTGTCCACAAACCTTTAAACTGCTATTTTAGTTTCCTTTATTTTTCCTTTTGATATGTTTGGTGAAGAAAAAAACTCTTTGATGTTGAGTATTTTTCATTTAATAGTTCTATTAGGATTACTGTGTGACTACATATTCTTCTATTTTAGTAAGTTACTTTTGAAGGATCGAAATGTTTAGATGATTGATCAGATTTCATTACTTATAACATGTTTTGCTTGTTGGATTGGGGCCTCTCCCTGATCTTTGTGATTCTAGAATGTTTTAGTTATCTTTCACTTTCTTGCATGCTGTGAATTTTGAATGCTTAGTCATAACCATTTTATGCTAAAGTGATTGTTTGAAGAAAGTTTTAATTTAGTATTGGAATATGATCATTTCTTTTGAGTATTTATTTTTTTAGCTTGTAGTTGTACACACCACTAATGCACACAAACACTCCCTAATTAAATTATCACTTGGTTCATGTCGCCAAGCAGAGCCTTAAAATAAACCCTAACTTAAACACACATTAACCTCACTCGAGGAGAAAAATAATTTTGTAGTTAAGTTAGGCCATTGGGGATAGGCATCCAAACAACTCCTCTTTGTCACTATACATGTGAAACATAGTGGTTGTCTTATTAGGGAACTAAAATCCTCTAATACTTGGGACATAGTTAAAATCTCATATGTGGGGTGACCCTCTCTCTTAGGAGTGTAAACGAAAATATTGGAACTAGAGGGTTGGGTGGTGCACCATCCCCACTCAATGTTGAAGATCATCCTATCATTGTATTCAAATTGAAGCTATGGAATACTCATTTTGACATGTCCTAAACGAGGTATCCTAGAACCCCTTCTTTATAGGTATCTTACCCAGAGGCCATCCCCTTTAGTGGGGGGAGACCTAGGACAAATAGAGTCAGATGTGTCCCCAGATATGTAAATGTCCTTTTGATACTAACTCATTAGTTCCAAATACGATTGATGCCCCTATCACGGTCCAATTATCGAAGACCCGACTGAGATTCATGCTTCGTTTTGTTTGATGGGGAGGTCATAACCACACAGAGGAAAATAGTCGGTGAAGATTATATTTGGTGTTTTTCTTTTGATTGTGTATACATATTTTAGGCTAGTGGGTCTTTTTCCTTCTAGGGTTTCTCTTTTCGATGGATTTTATTTTATTTTTCTCAATTTGCTTGTTGCACACTCGATTGTAATGTTTTTTTATTTGGTTTTGATTTGAGCTTTACCAACCACAACCTTGTGTTGTCGAGTTGTTTTATCTAGGATTCTGTCACTATATATCACCCGAGATACTCCCAGAGAATTTGAGGTGAACCCCCTCAGTACAGTCTCTTAAACCCCTTAGTCATATCTTCCCATCAAACCTCATTTCAACACACTACATAGTCATTGGAGCACTCCTCCAAGTGTGTAGAGTTTGATTCTTCACAATCATGATCACTCGCACTAGCACACACTAGCAGTACAATGGATACTAACATTCCTCCACTGAGGAACCCTCCTTTGGGTAATCCTCCACTGGGGAACCCTCCTCCAAGGGGTCCTCCCACATGGAAGCCTCCACTAGGGGTCCCTTCACTAGGGAACCCTCCACCAGAAGGAACCACAAATCCAATATTTCCATTCATCGTTAGCCTCAACCTCCCTGATTTTGCGAGGTTGACCAATGATTTGATCCGCCATTCTCCAAACTGGAACCCTATGCCTACTAAACTCCCATTGGGCATCCCAAAGTTTGAAAGGAAGGATGGGGTAGACCCCCAAAACCATATCATGTCATTTCACCTATGGTTCTCTTCAAACAACATCATAGAAAATTCCATTAGACTCCATATTTTCCATAGAACCCTCACTAGTGCTGCTGCTAAGTGGTACATTGACCAACCACATGGGACACATCATAATTTTGTGCCCTTGGCCTCCATTTTCCTGTAGCTTTTCTAGTTTCCTATATGATATGATGATGGTGTAGAAATCCTTCTCTCCCGTTGGCAGAAATATTCCATCCACATCACGGAAAATATCCATGAGTGGCGTTGGCGCAAAAGTCTGTGTAAAATCAAAATCGATGACAATATATTTTTTAACTAGTTTCTAAAATCACTCCTTCTCACCATTTCCAAGGATGTGGCCTCTGAATGACCCCAAACCGAGGAAGAGGATATCCTCCAAGCCCAGGAATTCGAATCCAAATATGCACAGTCCAATTATTTGTATACCATCATCATTCATGCCTCTCGTAGAGACTCATCTCAGAAAGACCTGACAGGGGCATCCCAGGTTGTGGATGGTGTCATTGGCACTGCCACATCCCAACCAAATCCATATGTACCTTACCCTCCCTCGATGGGTGTTTACGCACATGGTAATGTTTCTAACGTTGTGCATACCCATTAGTGCCCTGTTGCCACTCGGAGCTACGGCCTTGATTTATCATGTGCTTCATTCCATTTAGGAATGAGTACCTCATTTTCATCTCTTGCTTCGGCACTGCATGTCCATGGAGTTCGTTGGAATCTCCAAAACTCATCATCTTCCATAACTAAAACTATTTACATTATGTACAATAATGTTGAAATCATAATCTTGGAGGATTAGATTTCCAACAATTATCAATTACAACTGACCTGTTAGTTAATTATTAACAAACGAAAGTTTGTAAGCAGACTACTTTCATTTCATTTTGTTTTCCCTTTATTTAAAAAGATACTTTACATATTTAATTAGAAAAGTAAAAACATGAAAAACATAAGGTAAGAAGGAAAATGGAGGGGGGGGCATCATATATAACACAATTTATCAATGAGTAAGGGGGATGAAGTCCCATGAAAAAAAAAAAAAAACCTTATATCTTCTATGTGATATCATTATCATATGAATAGATTTATAAAATTTAGCTTTGCTCACACATTACCCTATAATCATGACATATGCAACACATCATCAAAACAATAAGCACACATCCTTCGTCTCAATATATTCTTAATTGTGACTCCCACACAAATAATTTGAAATAAACCATGCATGCAAGTATGAATTCAAGCAACATGTATTATTGCAATCATAAGTTACCAAACTATAGATGTAACATTCATATAAGCCTAAAAAATAATTCAACTAAAAAATGTTGCATATACTAATCCAAAATTTAGCCATTAACTAAATAGGTGTCAACTTTTCACTTTTATGGAAAAATGTAGTGCTCAACCAAGTGAAATTAAATCAAAATATGCCACTTACCAATCCAAAAATATAACCATTTACAAAATCATTGCCAACTATCCATTATTATGTCAAAATGTGATGCCTAGTTAAGGAAAGATAACTTAATCCACAACACAGAATCCTCAAATAATCATATTTTGAACATGGCGAAATTTCAGGAAACATATCCAAATGAGTAATATTAGCCATGTTCCTTGTTTAAGAATTTACAAAATTTGTCTCTAAGTGGACATTGACAAGGTGGACGGGGTATGGATTTTAATCATATGGAGTTGGTGTATTTAGAACCAAATTACTCCCTTTATCATTAGTAGGAGTTTCAAATGGATGCGACTCGGGATATATATGTTTTTTTAAATGAGTAGAAGAGTTTACTCAATCATTAGTAGATTGGACCATGTGGTTTTGGTGTTAAGGTTCCTGGAGGCACATCCCACCCAATGTTTCTTGAGTAAGGTTGGAAATCGTTTTGACCCCAACCATCATTTTCATTCTAGAGGGATACCTTGGGTTCTATAATAATGCTTGGATGGGGTTGTAGAGGTGTGAGAGTAGGCACGAGGGGTTGCAAGGTTGTATCCACCCATAAACAAATGCCTTGTTCAAGCCAACTCATTGAACTACTAAGATTCTACATCAAAATGAATAGAGAACCTTATTTATTTCTCCCCCATTCCTTCCATACTTTATGATTCCTTTCTCTTGGTCCCCTTCGAGAACCCCTTGATCCCTTGCTGAAGAAATTCATTCTAGAAAATGGAGGTGTAAAATCCATGTCATAGTAGGATCTAGATACCATGGATTCCTCACAGCTGAAAGATTAAATTCATTAAGCAAGAGACAAGTGCAAAACTATTTCAGAATGAACAAATGATCAAAACTCAACACAAATGATCAAAATTCTAGAAATGCACAAATGATCAAATATGCGATATTATTAACTGTCCAATATTACAATGAGTTTGCATCATCCTTATATAGAAATAGTAAGGAAAAATATCCACTTGGAGTGCCCACGCTTAGATAGCTTATATTTATCCCAATCCCCCCTAGGTTAACCAAATGGTTTCCAAAATAACCCAAACAGGTTTAAACTGTACATGTGAACACTGGGTAAGCATGGGGAACCAAGATGGAGCTCACACATGTGAAGGAGATGGTTGGGTGGAAGTTAGGTAGGCTAGAATAGGCCAAAAATAACCAAAAATGGGATAAATGACCAGGTTCAATGTATGGGAGCCTGTGGTCAAAGCAGATCTCTTAAAACAGGGGATTGAGGTGCCTTAGGCATGATGGGGCAATAAATGCTTGGATAAGCATGCTTAACAGCTAGTTTTACCGCCTCTTTGGCCCATACTTTGGCCCAAACCTTGTAATCTTGTTCAAACTAACCCATACAAGTTCTAGCAACTTTATAATAACTAGTTTCACACCTAGAGATGTAGTACTAACCAGTTTAGCACCTAATAACCATTAATTCATTAATGATTAAGGTACTAAGGTATAATATAGCTCTAACACCCCCCCATAAACTACACTTAGTGGAATATAAAAAATAAGGCCTTGGCAACTAAGACTCAAGTCACCATTTTACAACATAAATTTTATTTGTCCATGTAAATGTTAGGATATTTTAGACACTTAGGAGTTAGTTAAGATCAACTTGTGTAATATATCCGTTAGGGATAGTGTGTTTCTTTAGTATGCATTAGTATGCATTTGTAAATACTTAATCCGACGGTCACGATATGTTTCCGACATAGAGTGATCCGACGGCTCAACTTCTCTTAGATCAAACCTAACCTTGATCCGTGGCTTAACACCCGATTGGTCCATGATCTCTATTTAAAGAGCATGGAGGGTCATTGTTTAGTTGATCGATTATGAGAAGCTCATTTGTAACTTTCTTTCTTTGCATAATAAATTGTCCCGTAGAAGCTATTTGGCCGGGGCCGTGGAGTGTTTCCCTCAAGAGGGTTTAAACCACGTCAAAACATCGGTGTGTTGATCTGTGATCTGTTTATGTGAAGTGGTTTCTCTTGGTGTTCGGTCCTTTGGTAGTACCCTGTGTACCCGAACATGGTATCAGAGCTTTTATGAAGTGCCGCTTCCGGTTATGATCTAGATCTTGAACTGCTGTTGCCGAAACTCGAAAGGGTTTCTAGTTCTGGTATTTCTGTGCATTTCTGGGCTGTGGGAGGTGTTCCATTGCGTCCGGAGCGTCGTTTCCATTGGGAAATAGTTTTCGTTTGATCGAAAACGGTTCCCGGTTGCTCCAGAAACGCGTTTTTCATCAGATCTGAAGGTATAATGTTACAGTGACGCATTTTTTTATTTCGTTTTTGAAAAGAAAAATCTCATATTTCATTTTTTTTTTACTGTTAGATTTTTTTTGGTTCGGATTGTTGCTTTCCCGTCTGCGTATGCTCTTTGCCGTGCACCTTGAGCGATCTCGGCAAATCAAAAACAGAAAGGGAAATAGTTTTTTCGGCTGCGTATGCTCTTTGCCGTGCACTTTGCGCGATCTCGGCAAATCAGAAACAGAGAGAAAACGTAGACTTTCCGGGCAAGCTAACAAGATCTAACTCCACAAGTGTGGAGAATTTTTTTTTGTTTCGTTTTGTGGTTTGTTTTGCAGGAAAAAGGGCAAGCACGCAAACCGAGCAAGAAGAGTAAAAAAAAAAAAAAAAAAAAAAAAAAAAAAGCAAAAAAAAAGCCCCCTTCCTCATTTCCATATTTTACATACCTTTTAAACTAGCTCACTTGGTCCAAAGTTGCTTTATTCCTTAATAGGTCTTGAGTTCAAGTCTTAGGTAGTTACTTTTAAAAAGAAAAGTGCATGCAATTTCTATTTTCAAGTTACTTTATTGTAAAAGTGCATCTCACTTAAATAATAAAAAAATAAAAATACAAGTGAGTCACTTAAGCCTTTTATTTATTGTTGCACTATTTAAAAGTAATATCATTGTAAAAGTGAAATCACTTATTTTACAAAAGTGATTCACTTAAAAGCAACTTTTTTGTAAAGTGATTGTCAAAAGGTTCATCTTGGGAAGAGGGGGGTTCTTTTTTTTGCTGGACTTTTTCTAGCTGCCACGTCACTATTGGGTACATCTTCAACAGTTTCTTTGTTCAAGCATAACTTCATCATACAGAGTCCGTTTTCAGTGCCGTTTTTTTTGAAACCGCCTATTTTTTCGAGCTCTTCACATCCAGACTATTGGTTTCTACCTTTACAGCCATTAATTTACAAATATGGCCGCCCTTTGTGATATTCTACTTAACAGTTCCAACTATTTCTCATGGAAATCTCGTATGGAGGATGTTCTACGAAGTAGGGGACTTTTCAGAATTACAACAGGGAAAGAAAAAGAACCCACTGATGATGATAAGAAAATCAAATGGGCAAATAGATGTGATGAAGCTCGTGGATTGATTGGGATGTCAATCTCTACTGATTTGCGATTCCACATATCTGGAATTGATGAACCTAATGCTGCTTGGGACAAGTTGGAAACTGTGTTTGGTAAACACAATGAAATTCGAGGTCACCAACTCGAAAATGAGTTGATTTCTTTAAATCCAAGTGACTTTTCATGCATTCAAGATTATTTATCTAAGTACAAAACTCTCAAGCTCTTATGTGCAGAATGTAAGATTGAGAGGGAAGACAAACAATGCATTTATCATATTCTTTCCAAACTTGGACCTGCATATTCTGTTTTTGTATCTACATTTTACTCCATGAAAGCGTCATTGAATGCAGTTAGCTATCAAGAGCCTAGTCTTGAATCCTTTTGTGATTCCTTGATTAGGGAACAAGATAAACTCATTCATCTTGGAATAATCAACAATGCAGATACATCTGGGAAAGCCTTATTGTCCCAACAGAAAGAAAAGTCCAAGCCTCCCAAGAAACAAAATTTTCGCAATAATAAGTCAAACAAGGGTCCAAAACCCTCTCAGTCAACTCCTTCTTTAAAAAAATGACAAAGGATCCAAGCCAAAAGGCAAGAAGACTGAGCGTCATTGCAACTATTGTGGGAAAGATAATCATGATGAATCTAAGTGTTTCAAGAAGATGGCAGCCTTGGAAGCAGCAATGAAGAAGCACCACATCAGCCTAGATTCACCTTCAGAATCTGCCTCTCATGGACATGCACTTTGTGCTTCTGGTTATTCTTATAATGCATCTTCTTCTTCTACTTCAAATGAATGGCTCATTGATTCTGGAGCATCTTATCATATGGCTAAGGATCAAGCCATCTTTTCTACTATGCATGAATGTAACACCAAACAAATATTTGTTGGTGATGATAGATCTCTAAGTGTTGTAGGAGCTGGAACAGTTCCAGTAGATAATGGTCATTTTAGTGATGTACTATGTGTTCCAAGAATTTCCTGCAATTTGTTATCAATCTATCAGATCACTCATTCTGGTGAAGGTAAAACTGTGACCTTTACACCTCACCAAGTTGTAATCAAGGATTTTAAAGATCCTCAACAGGTTCTAGCTACCGGAATTGTTGATGATATTACCAGGTTGTACAAGTTTAACAACTTTGGGTCATCACCTTTCCCTTCAGTTTTTGTTGCTCATAGTAATAACTTGAGCAAACTTTGGCATGAGCGATTTGGTCACTTAAATTATCGCTCATTGCAACAACTATGTAAAGAAAATATGGTGACAGGTCTTCCGATGGTATCTTGCAGAGATGGTGTTTGCTCCGGTTGTGTACTCGGAAAACATCATCGGGACATTTTTGACAAACGTGCCTCTTGGCACGCCTCGGTTCCCTTGGAGCTTGTGCATAGTGACTTGTGTGGTCCTCTTCCATCTGCTTCCTTTTCTGGTTTCAAATATTTCTTAACTTTCATTGATGATTACACCAGACGCACTTGGGTTTATTTCCTAAAACTTAAGAGCGAAGTATTTAACATGTTCTTGGCCTACAAGGCCCTTGTTGAAAAACAATCTGGTCATCAAATTATTAAGTTAAGATCTGACAATGGAGGAGAATATGTTAACAAACAGTTCACTACTTTCTGCACTGAACAAGGCATCCAACAACAGCACACTGTTCCATATACACCACAACAAAATGGTGTAGCTGAGCGGAAGAACCGCACTTTAAAAGAAATGGCTAATTGTATGATCCAATCTAAGGGACTAAGTCTTCAATTTTGGGCTGAAGCCATTAATTGTGCAAATTACATAGTTAATCGCACCCCCACAAAAGCATTACAAGGTATAACACCGGAAGAAGCATGGAGTAAAATTAAACCTGATGTAAGTCACTTTCGTGTGTTTGGTAGTGAAGCATGGGCTCACATTCCGGATGAAAAACGGAAAGCATTGCAGCCTAAAAGTGAAAAGTGCATATTTGTTGGATATTCTGAAGATGTAAAAGGTTATAGACTTCTTCAACCACCTTCTCATGCTATAATCATTAGAAGAGATGTTAAATTTGATGAAAATATCTTGGCCTGCGAGCCTAACTCGTCGAGTGTGCCATCTTTGGCCTGCGAGCCTGATTCGACGTTTGTGCCTTCTTCTTCTTCTTCCAACTTCCTTGATAGGTTTCCAACTCCAGTTTCTGATGATGACAGTGAGGATGAAAATCCACCTCCGCCTGCTCATGTTCCTCCAGTTGCACCAGCACAAGTGCTTCCTCGATGGGTCCGTTCAACATGTGAAGCAGCTGGTGATCTTGCCGGTGATCCTAGAGATCAACGTCGAACACGTTCTCAGTTTCAGCGAGCCTCTTCTCTTTTGGCTCAAGTTTCCGAGAATCATGATCCAGAAACTTTTGCAGAAGCTTCAGGGAATCCAGATTGGGATGCAGCCATGGATGAAGAATATCGTTCCTTAATGGCGAACGATACTTGGGATCTTGTACCTCTTCCAAAAGGAAGAAAACTTGTCAGATGTAAATGGGTCTACAGAACTAAGTATGCATTAGATGGAAGTGTTGAAAGACTTAAGGCAAGGTTAGTTGCCAAAGGTTTTTCCCAAGTTGAAGGGATTGACTACAATGAAACCTTTGCTCCCGTCGCCAAAATGAACTCCATCCGCCTTGTTCTTTCCCTTGCAGCCTTACACAACTGGGAAGTCCATCAAATGGATGTCAAGTCTGCCTTCTTACATGGTGATTTACAGGAGGAAATTTACATGGAACAACCTCCTGGCTATGTTCAGAATAACTCTAGCCTTGTCTGCCGCCTTAAGAAATCCTTATATGGCCTTAAGCAAGCTCCTAGAGCTTGGTATGCCAAAATGGATAGCTTTCTCCTTGACACTGGTTTTTCTAGATGCCATTCTGACCCCAATGTCTATACCAAGAAAGTAGGAAACCATCTCATCATACTTGTTCTCTATGTTGATGACCTTATTCTTACTGGTAGTGACCCTAAGCTTATAACCCATGTGAAATCCAGTCTTAAACAAAATTTTGAAATGTCAGACTTAGGACATTTGCATTATTTTCTTGGTCTCCAAGTTCTGCAAACCAAAGAAGGAATCTTTCTTTCTCAGTCTAAGTATGCTTGTGACCTTCTTCGTCGCTTTCACATGGACGATTGTAAACCAGCCCCTTCTCCCTTCCAGTCTGGAGTCAAACTTTCTGCCACTTGTACTTCACCTGAAGTAGATGCCACATTGTATCGTCAGCTTGTTGGTTGTCTCTTATACTTGACTCATTCCCGTCCTGACCTTTCCTTTGCCGTTGGTAGAGTTTCCCGTTATATGCAGACACCTCATGAAAGTCACTGGAAAGCAGCTAAAAGAATACTTCGATATATTCGAGGTACAGTTCAGTTTGGGATTCATTACAGTACAGGGGGGAAACCTTTGTTGGTTGGTTTCACTGATTCAGATTGGGCCGGCGATCCTGATGATCGAAAGTCTACTGCAGGTTATGTTTTCAGTCTGGGCTCTGGACCTATCACTTGGGCTTGTAAGAAACAACAAGCTCTTGCTCTTTCTTCAGCAGAGGCAGAATATCGAGCAGCAGTTAATGCCAGTCAGGAAGCTTTATGGCTTCGACAGATCCTTTCAGAGTTTGGATTCGAGCAGCAGCAGCCTACTCCACTTTGGTGCGACAATCAAAGTGCCATCAAGCTTGCCAAAGATCCAGTTCTACATCAACGCAGCAAACACATTGAGCTACACATGCACTTCATCAGAAATCTTGTTCATGATCGTGTTCTTGAAGTGCTCTTTTGCCCTACAGATGATCAAGTTGCAGACATCTTCACCAAGTCTCTTACCGAAGCGAAGTTTTCTAAACTTCGATCTATGTTAGGAGTTCAGGAACTTGTCATTAAGGGGGGATAGGCTCTAATGCCTCCTTCCTTCTCCTAATAGTGTCACTTTTGTAAATCCTTCAATCCTATCCCAAGTTGTTCTTAAGGGGGGATGTTAGGATATTTTAGACACTTAGGAGTTAGTTAAGATCAACTTGTGTAATATATCCGTTAGGGATAGTGTGTTTCTTTAGTATGCATTAGTATGCATTTGTAAATACTTAATCTGACGGTCACGATATGTTTCCGACATAGAGTGATCCGACGGCTCAACTTCTCTTAGATCAAACCTAACCTTGATCCGTGGCTTAACACCCGATTGGTCCATGATCTCTATTTAAAGAGCATGGAGGGTCATTGTTTAGTTGATCGATTATGAGAAGCTCATTTGTAACTTTCTTTCTTTGCATAATAAATTGTCCCGTAGAAGCTATTTGGCCGGGGCCGTGGAGTGTTTCCCTCAAGAGGGTTTAAACCACGTCAAAACATCGGTGTGTTGATCTGTGATCTGTTTATGTGAAGTGGTTGCTCTTGGTGTTCGGTCCTTTGGTAGTACCCTGTGTACCCGAACAGTAAAACCAGGAAAGAGGAAAAACCACACGGGGAAAATCCTCCCTTAAGAATGGGCATGAAGCACACCAAAATTAAACTTCTCCAAAACTCAAGTAGGTGTGAACTTGATCATATGTCTGGAGGAACCTTCTTCTTTGGAAGAAGAGATTGTTGCTCAACTAGATCATAAAGATGAACAGCTGCATGATGGAGAATGTACCCATGTAGAACAACTTCAATAAACTGATGTGAGAGAAGATGTGGCTGATCATTAGACTTGAAATTTAGAATGAAATCATATCCAAATGAGTCTTGAGATTCTTGTGCCAAAAACTTTGAACCAAAAGTGGATAAATCAACATCAAGCAAAACTAAAATTTCTTGAAACTTTGAACCAAAACTCTTATGGATCTCCAATAATAATGGAAAATAGTTCCAACTAATCTTTGGACTTGAAATCTGAAATAAAATTAGATCCAAAACAGGTATGATCAGGTCCAAGTGAGAGGAACAAAGGTTCAATGCATGCCAAGATAATGGCATTGTCTCCTTCTTCAATAAAATTGTGAGAAAATGTGCTAGCCACCATAGAGGAATAGGTAGAAGGCTTTAGATCAGAATTGGTGAGTGAATTAGCACACATATCACACTTTGATGCAGCCTTCAAATAATCCAAAGTATCAGAAAATTTTGCACCATCATCTAGTGAAGCATGCAAAGTATCTTCAACAACTAGCTTATCATCCTCAAAATCAACATTTGAAGAATTATTGGATAACAATGACTATAGAGATATCTCTTCTTCAACAATGGATGCTTCATTTGTTGTATATTCATGATTTGCAGCAATATCTTGTGCAATAGATGATGTCTCTTCACATTCTAATTCATAACCTCTAGAGGAAGCATTCGAATCAAAGAGATCTGTAACAAGAGGAACATGGGTTGAATATTTTTCCATTCGATCTTCATGCACAGCTTCATCAAAGAGAGGAGAGGCCGAATCAGTAGGAGGAAGAGCACATGTAGAGGTGTCCATAGGCTCACTCAATGCACCATTCTTCTGCTTATCAAGAGCCTTGTCTAAGTTGGACCATAGCTCAAATTAATAGTCTGCAGAACCAATCAAGTAGTGCATGCATGGAGACATGACTAGACACATAGATCTGAATGCTCTGTCACAATCGTTTAGCCAATCATTTTTCTCTTCATAAGACTTTGGTTAATTCTCAGCACCAATGGAAAAATCATAGAGACCTTATCTCTTGAGACGTGCACACATTTTAGGCTTCCATTCTGCATAACCGAATGGAGTAAGAAGATGAACTTTTGCATCCATGTAGAAGCTTTTGTACCTACAATAACAAACTCCCAATCACTCAGGAGGGATCTACACTAACAATATCTCCAAGAGCTCAGATACCATGTAAAATCTATGTCACAGTAGGATCTAGCTACCATGGATTCCTCACAGCTGAAAGATTAAATTCATTAAGCAAGAGACAAGTGCAAAACTATTTCAGAATGAACAAATGATCAAAACTCAACACAAATGATCAAAATTTCAGAAATGCACAAATGATCAAATATGAGATATTATTAACTGTCCAATATTACAATGAGTTTGGATCATCCTTATATAGAAATAGTAAGGAAAAGTATCCACTTGGAGTGTCCACACTTAGCTAGCTTAGATTTATCCCAATCCCCCCTAGGTTAACCAAATGGTTTCCAAAATAACCCAAACATGTTCAAACTGTGCATGTGAACACTGGGTAAGCATGGGGAACCAATATGGAGCTCACACATGTGAAGGAGATGGTTGGGTGGAAGTTAGGTAGGCTAGAATAGGCCAAAAAGAACCAAAAATGGGTTAAATGACTAGGTTCAATGTATGGGAGCCTATGGTCAAAGCAGATCCCTTAAAACAGGGGATTGAGGTGCCTTAGGCATGATGGGGCAATAAATGCTTGGATAAGCATGCTTAATAGCTAGTTTGACCACCTTGTTGTTGCAGCAGCCCCCCCAAAAAAAAATTTTGTACATGATGGGGCCCCTCCTTTCATTTTGTGTAGAAAGTTTTCCTTAAGAAGCCATTCCAGTTGTTATTTGTTTTTTTCAACATAAAATCTTGTTTCCCAACTGAACATCTTGCCATAAACCTTTCCTTTTTTTCCCCAAGGAACCAAAAGGGAACTTAGAATTTTCCCTGACATTTTCGAGTCTCTCGGGCTACCTCTCCACAGTTGCGGAAGCCAAATGCATAAGCTTCTCGAAAATATGACTTAGAATGTTTTGAGCGTGTTGCGGGACGTAATAAGGAAGTTCTTCAGAGCCTTTCAGTCTTCTCTCCCGAAACGGTGGAAGTCTTTTACAAAACTCCCGAAAGAAGACTTAGACGTTTCGATTGGAAAATCGCGGAAACCATTGGGCAATCCTTCCCAAAACGGCGGGGTTCTTCACTCAAACCTTCCGCAACCGCGGAAGCATTCGAATTGTTCTCCTGAAACGGTGGGAATCATTCGCATTTAGCTCCCGAAAAGGGACTTAGAAAACTTTTGGTTTTTTGTTTGTGTAGAGATTCGGTTTTCCCTCCCGAAACGGCGGGAGAATTCAACGAAACTGCCCGAAACTTGCGGAAGCCGCCATGATATCTTTCCGAAAAGGAACTTAGAATTCTGCCCATAAGTTGCGGGAGCCATTGGAAAATTCTTTCCGAAACGGCGGAAGAATTCAAGATTTGCTCTCGAAACGGCGGGAACCGTTCGTCCAAATCTCCCAAAAGGTTTTGAAAAGTCTTCGTTAAACAATTGTGGAAGCTTATGGTGAATCCCTCCCGAAACGGCGGAAGAATTTTACGGAACCACCCGCACTTGCGGAAGCCGTTCGCATAAACTTTCCGAAACGGAACTCAGAAATTTTCTTTAAAACTTGTGGAAGCCTTTTGGGTTTTGCTTCCGCAGTTGCGGAAACCTTTGCAAAACTTTCCCGAAACGCCGAAACACCAAATCTTTGCGGAACCTTTCAAAGAAGCCACCCGCAACGGCGGAGGCATTCACCAGTCCCATCCGAAATGGAGGAGGCCAAGGGAAAAGGATTTCCGAAACTCTCTCGAGGCCCGGCCATTACTTAGAAACTTTTGAAGTTTTCGGAAGCCTTCTGTGGAAGCATTCACCGAAACCTTCCGAAACGTTGGGATCTTTTAAAAGTTTTCTCTCCGCTACCGCGGGAGCCCTTTTCAAAAGCTTCGCATTTCACGATTATTTTTTGCGGAAGCGTTCACCGAAACTACTGCATGTTTTGCAACCTCAGACCAGCACTCCATTAACAGATTCTCAAAATAGTCCCGAAATTAATGAGGCTAGCATCGGTGGAAAGTCGAAATCTCAAACACTGCCATTCTTATTGACTTTTGAAATTTTTAACCATAATGTTCACAACTGTTTGGTAGATTCTGGAGCATCCTCAAACGTTATGCCATTGTCAATTTGTAAAAGGATTAATGGGCAACCTTTTCCATCTCCAGCCCAAATTATCCAATTAGATAGGACTGCTGTTAGGGTTATTGGGGAGATGAAAGATGTTTTAATTAGACTATCAGCTGACCCTAGAGTCTGTCAGTTCATTGACATAATGGTGGTCGATATTCCTGAAGCCTATGGGCTGATTTTAAGTAGGGATTGGTTGACCAAGCTAAGTGGCTACTTTGCTACTAATTGGTCTCATCTATGGCTGACTTATCAGAACAGACAGAATCAGATTAAAGTTCTTAGGGAACCTCATATGAAACAAAACGTAAACCAGTTAGAAGAAAAGAATGCGGCCGTAGCTTTCTCATCCTCGGTTCTGGGGAATTACTTCTTAGAGATGGATCCGGGTAATTATCAATCTGAAACCATTAGCCATGAATCAGATAAACAGTCTAATCTCCTTCATTTCTCTCGGACTGATGATGTTGATTGTAACATAGTCAATTTAGTTACTGACATAGATCACAAAGAAACTAACTTAGTTGAATCTAAAGATACTTTTTGAACATTATACTTTGATGGTTCTAAAACTATGGAAGGATCTGGAGCCGGTTGTGTTCTAATGGATCCAAAAAGAAACAAGTATTTTCTGTCCTGTAGATTAGAATTCGATTGTACTAATAACACCGCTGAATATGAAGCTTTGGTACATGGATTGAAGAAGGCCATTGGCTTAAATGTTAAGTACTTGAAGGTCTTCGGTGACTCCGAGATAGTTGTAAGACAGGTAAGGGACACCATTCATTGTCTCTCACCTCATTTGAGGGGTTATCAGGCTGAGGTATGGGATTTAATTATGCATTTTGATGCTTTCAATATAAAATCAATTCCTAGATTGCAAAATTCTGCTGCTGATTTGTTAGCAACATCTGCTTCTAGATTGGTGCCATCAAATAATAAATGCTCAATTGAATTGATTTTCAGGCCTTCCGTTCCCGATAACATCACGAACTTCAGAGTCTTCGATGATGATGAACAAATTATCAGCTTCCTAACAAACGAAGATAGCTTTCAAGGAGCTGCAATAGATGAGGAAGAACATGACGCTGGTTTGATGAAGAAGGATGAGGAGAAAGGAAATTTCATGCCCAAGGGGGTAAGGTCCCTCGAAATGCTGTTCGATCTTCAAAATAAGTTCAAAAGGCCAGCTAATACCAAAACTAACAGCTCATCAATGCAACATGAGTTGGTTAATTTGGGTACCGAGGAAGAACCAAGATTTGTCAACCTTGGCAAATGTTGTTCACCAGGAGAAAGAGACAGGTTCATTAAATTGTTTAAACAATACAAGGATGTTTTTGCATGGACCTATGAAGATCTGAAAACGTATGACGTTCGCATTATTAAGCATGTCATACCAATGAAAGCATGCGTCAAACCATTTCAGCAGCAGTTAAGAAGGATGCATCCCACTCTAGAACCGCTGATCCTAAAGGAATTAAAGAAGCTCCTGGACGCTAAGATAATTTTCAAAGTTCGGCATTCTGAATGGGTTGCAAACTTGGTTCCCGTAAGGAAGAAGTCGGGAGAGATAAGGTTATGGGTAGATTTCAGAAATCTAAACAAAGCTTCGGATAAAGACAACTACCCCGTATCTTCAATGGAGCAAATCCTACAAATGGTGTCAGGATCCGAATTATTTTCTCTCCTCGATGGTTTCTCTGGCTACAATCAAGTGTTAGTAGTCGAAGAAGATCGACTTAAGACTACTTTCAGAACTAAGTGGGGAACTTTCGCCTACAGAAGAATGCCATTTGGTATGATAAATGCAGGAGCTACATTCCAAAGGGCGATGGATATTGCCTTCCGAGGATTGGGTGGGAAATGTGTGGTTGTATACTTGGATGATGTGACAGTCTTTTCGAAGAGAAGGGAAGATCATGTCGTGCATCTAAAGCATATTTTTGATCGCTGCCGAAAATATGGTATTTCCTTGAATCCCAAGAAGAGCGTGTTTGCTGTTCCCGAAGGTAAGCTCTTGGGTCATATCATCTCCAAAGGGGGAGTGTCAATTGATCAAGAAAGAGTCCAAGCTATTAATAAGATTCCAATGCCTCACAATAAGAAATCTATGCAGTCTTTTATGGGCACCATCAATTTTGTCCGCAGATTTGTGCCGGATTTCGCACAAATTGTTAAGCCATTGCAACAGATGGTTAAACAAAGCATACAATTCAAGTGGACAGAGTTGGAGAAGGACGCATTTAGAAATATCAAGGTAGCTGTATCTAAGGCTCCTTCCTTAAGAAGCCAAGATTTTGATAAGGATTTCATTTTGTATACCTTTGCTTCAGATGACTCTCTCGCAGCTGTACTCACGCAAAAGGTGGAGTTAGGGGATGAATACCCAATTTCGTTTATGAGCACTGGTCTGCAAGGGGATGAACTGAATTACCCCGTGGTTGACAAGCATACGTATGTGGTCTTCAAATAAGTCAAGCAGTTTAGGCCATACATTTTGAAGAACAGACTAAAGTCATAGTCCCCCATCGAGCTGTTAGATCCCTTTTCGTTCAAAAGGAATTGGGAGAAAGAAGAGGGAACTGGGTCACAGCTCTTCAGGAATATGATTTGGAATTTAAACCAGCCACGATCATCAAAGGACAAGGCCTGTGCAAATTACTTGTGGGAAACTCAACTGATGAAGAACAACATTGGAAGAATGAGGCAGAGTTAAATTCGGTTGAGGTGTGTCATATCTTCACAGCTCCCCAGTCATGGTATAGGGATCTGGTGCACTATCTGCAGCAGGGATATTTACCTGAACACTAGAACTCCAAGCAAAGAAGGGCACTCCGCTTGAAATAAGCACCTTATCAAATCATGGATGGAATTATTTTTAGGAAGAATTATGATGGAGTTCTCCTCAGGTGTTTGGAAAATGAAGATGCAAACAAAGTTGTCAAATAATTGCATGATGGCCCCGCAGGCGGACATTATTCAGGAGAGACGACAACACACAAGATACTGAGAGCTGGTTATTATTGGCCCACTCTGTTCCGAGATGCCCACACATATGCACAAAACTGTGATGTATGTCAAAGAAGTGCTGGGAAGTTACCTAAAGTAGCAGGACCATTGCAGCCGGTCATCATCTCTGAGGCTTTTGAGCAATGGGGTACAGATGTTATCGGAGAGATAAATCCGAATTCTTCGTTGCAACATCGATACATCCTGACAACTACCGACTACTTCACTAGGTGGACGGAGACTATCCCTGTGCGCAAGATCAACGAAGATGCGGTTATCAGCTTCTTGAAGGAGAACATCATAACCAGGTTTGGGGTTCCAATTTCCCTTGTTTTTGATAATGCTACTTATTTTTCATCTTGCAAGATAAATGAATTTGTTTATGAATGGGGAATTAAGTTGCATTATTTAGCCAATTATTATCGCCAGGGGAACGGATTAGCTGAATCCTCAAACAAGAATCTGATTCGAATCCTTAAGAAAACTGTGATAGAAAACCAGAGAAGTTGGCATGTGGCTCTCCCAAATGCCTTATGGGCAGATAGGGTAACCCCGAAGAACGCTTTAGGTGTCTCCTCTTTCTCTCTTGTATATGGCAAGGAAGCCATTCTTCCCCCAAACATCTTTCTCCCATCCTTACAATTATCCCAAGCCTCTCGGGGTTGTGGTAGCCAAGCCTTACAAGCTAGGATCAATACCCTGCTTCAACTTGAAGAAGCCCGGCAAAAGGCTAAAGATCGATTTCATCAACACTAGGACATAGTTAAGAGATGGTTCAATAAGGGGAAATCCGGTAAAAGAGATTTTGAAGTTGGGGATTTAGTCCTGAAATGGGACCATAATCACGAAGGCAAAGGAATGCATACGAAATTCCAACATCTATGGGTAGGTCCGTACCAAATTTCCGCAAAATTAGGCCCATCCACTTATAAATTGACAAATCTCGAGGGAGAAGAAGTAACCCTTCCTCTCAACAGCCTCGCCCTGAAGCAATACTTCGCGTAGTCTCGCTGAGACTTTCTGTACATAAATAAAAGTTTCTTTTGTTTTTGCTTTAGCCTTTAGTCGCTTTATTTTCGGCCATTTTATTTCTTTCATTGTCGTTTGAACCTTTGCTACAAGTTTTTGTTTGCTGAAAGCCCTTCTGGTCGAGTTCCCCATCGAGGATAGCTCTCTCAAAGAAACCTCGCAACCCCTGAGTCCGGAACTGTGCTCGAATGAATTCTGTCTGTTGTGTTATCGCTGAAATGTTCAGAAGGAAGGAAGCCTACCCTGCTAGTCACACTAATCCTGTTTAATAGCAGAGGCCTATGACCATCTTCACTACTATCGTTGGGCCCCACCCACTCTCACACTTTAAAGGCATCTCAAGAAGGTTATTAGAGTTGGACCCATGGAAAGTAGCACACCTCGAGGGCATAGGGTATTGAAATGACTCCATGCTGCAAATTTAACAACAAAAATGGCATGTACTCCAGAGTCTGTTTTCCAAAGATTCTCGCCTCAATTAAAGCACGGCTGAGACAAAAGCAAAAGACATGTAAAATCAAGAAGGTTGTCCAAAAGGCCCAACCCAAAATGGGCTCCTCTCCATCCGTGAAGTTTGATCAAATTAATAAAATTTCTAACTCACACAAAAGGGCACTATGGATTGAGGAGCCTAAATCAAAGATCATGTCCAAAAGAAAATATCCCTGGAAGGCTCAAACAGCTAAGCTGTCCAAAGTACAAACATCCCAAAGGATGCAAGCAGCATGGAAATGAGGAACAAGAGCAATAATGTCCATGAGAAAGTGTTGCAGATCCTGTGGATTCCGGCAGTAGTAACCATCTGAAAGATGACCCTCCTAAAATAAATCTCATATATTGGCCTTTTGAGAGTGGTGAAGATGTCTCGGGCAAAGCTCCCCTTTCCCCAATGGCTAGCAGGTAAAGTGCCTCCTCCCCCCCACATGAATTTAAAATGCTTAGCTGAGTAGTGAACCTAAGATGGATGTCTTCGATGAGGTTTCAGACTATGAAGAGGAATTTTTCAGAGATCTGTGTTCGCCAGCGACTCGCCATTGTTGTTGCAGCAACCCCCCCCAAAAAAAAATTTGTACATGATGGGGCCCCTCCTTTCATTTTGTGTAGAAAGTTTTCCTTAAGAAGCCATCCCAACTGTTATCTGTGTTTTTCAACATAAAATCTTGTTTCCCAACTCAACATCTTGCCATAAACCTTTCCTTTTTTTCCCCAAGGAACCAAAAGGGAACTTAGAATTTTCCCTGACATTTTCGAGTCTCTCGGGCTACCTCTCCGCAGTTGCAGAAGCCAAACGCATAAGCTTCTCAAAAATATGACTTAGAATGTTTTGAGCGTGTTGCGGGATGTAATAAGGAAGTTCTTCGGAGCCTTTCAGTCTTCTCTCCCATAACGGCGGAAGTCTTTTACAAAACTCCCGAAAGAATACTTAGAAGTTTCGATTGGAAAATCGCGGAAACCATTGGGCAATCCTTCCCGAAACGGCGGGGTTCTTCGCTCAAACCTTCCGCAACCGCGGAAGCATTCGAGTTGTTCTCCCGAAACGGCGGGAATCATTCGCATTTAGCTCCCGAAAAGGGACTTAGAAAACTTTTGTTTTTTGTTTGTGGAGAGATTCGGTTTTCCCTCCCGAAACGGCGGGAGAATTCAACGAAACTGCCCGAAACTTGCGGAAGCCGCCACGATATCTTTCCGAAAAGGAACTTAGAATTTTGCCCATAAGTTGCGGGAGCCATTGGAAAATTCTTTCCGAAACAGCGGAAGAATTCAAGATTTGCTCCCGAAATGGCGAGAACCGTTCGTCCAAATCTCCCAAAAGGTTTTGAAAAGTCTTCGTTAAACAATTGCGGAAGCTTATGGTGAATCCCTCCCGAAACGGCGGAAGAATTTTACGGAACCACCCGCACTTGCGGAAGCCGTTCGCATAAACTTTCCGAAACGGAAGTCAGAAATTTTCTTTAAAACTCGCGGAAGCCTTTTGGGTTTTGCTTCCGCAGTTGCGGAAACCGTCGCAAAACTTTCCCGAAACGCCGAAACACCAAATCTTTGCGGAACCTTTCAAAGAAGCCACCCGCAATGGTGGAGGCATTCACCAATCCCATCCGAAACAGAGGAGGCTAAGGGCAAAGGCTTTCCGAAACTCTCTCGAGGCCCGGCCATTACTTAGAAACTTTTGAAGTTTTCGGAAGCCTTCTGCGGAAGCGTTCACCGAAACCTTCCAAAACGTTGGGATCTTTTAAAAGTTTTCTCTCCGCTACCGCGGGAGCCCTTTTCAAAAGCTTCGCATTTCACGATTATTTTTGCGGAAAAGTTTCACTCTTGCCTCCCGAAACCGCGGAAGCTTCCGCTATATCCTTCCGCAACGGCGGGAGAGATTCACGATTTTGTCCCGCAAGTGGCGGTTATGCACACAAACCGAGATGGCCCGATTTGACCGCCGATGTACCGGTATTTAAACCGTGACTAATTGCGCCACCCACCAAACTAAATGCTCGCACGTGCCTGTCCTATTTAAATATACGATGGGGAGCTCGAGCCAACATATCATTGTTTTCGATTGGCAAACGACGTGGAACGCCGTGCAAATCGCTCCAGCTCATCTCGCTCATCCGCGTTCGTAGCCACCTCGTTCAGCGATCCTCACGGTGCCAGGTAGGATTTTAACCTTGAAATTTGCCCCTTCTACGCTTCCAATTGCTATTGGGTTGTCTTTTATTTGAAAATGATGGGTTTTGGTGGGATTTTGACGAGCAAAACACCCATCATGGGCTATATTTTGCCCGTCAAATACAGTATGAGTTGAGTTCTCTTCATATAAAACAGACACAGGATAGAACATTTTTTTTTGGGTAGAGACAGTTAGTGCAGACGGTTCGACTTGTTCTATTTTCCTCCCCGGGTTGCGTGCCTCGTTATGTAAAAAATGCCGAAGCCCCATGGACTTTTCATGTCCCCGGCCGAAAGCCTAAGACGTAAATCCCCGGGCCTTTTCATAAAACTCAGTTCCAGCGTGACCTCTACCCAATTTAAATCTTACGACAGGCGCCATTGCCCATGTTCAAACCTCCCATAGGTACCTCGGCAAGTGCCATAAATGACAACGGCGTTCAAAGCCCTCGCTGGGTCGTAAAGGTGAAAGTGGCTCCTCATTTCGTCGCAGGGTTATTTCACCCCAGACTTCCCTGCCACTAGCCTTTTAAAAGCACAATGACGAAAGTTACCCTCTTCCCCAGGGCTAAACCGAAAGCAGGTTGCTTCCGCAACTCGCCTACCGGTCTGAGAGCAAATTGTTTCCGCAACACGCCTATCGGTCCGAGAGAAAATTGTTTCCGCGACATACCTATCCTCTCAGGAGCATCTCAAAACTCATCCCTTCAAAAGATTCAAACATTTCAATTTATGTTTCATATTGAAATAGTGTTTTTTACTTCCTAAATATGCAGCTTCATTGTACTTATCTCCTTGACATATTAAAACAATGGTGCTCTCTGTTGAAAACTCACAGTATGTTGCTCAATATCATGATGACTTGTATATGGGTGTTATCAGGGATAAATCAAAATGCCGAAAGTTGGTAAGAAGAAGGCTAAAATGTCAGAAAAGAAGCCTGCGCCACTTAAAACTGAAGCTTCACTCCAGGATACTAGGTGCACCACCGGTGTCCCTCCTGAAATCAGATGGGGTGACATCTACAGAATGATCCGGGACCAAGAAATCCCAGATATGTTGCTAGAGGAAGGGCCGATTTATCTCAATATCAGAGCCTCAGGCATAACTAGAGCCGCTACCCGCCCTGAGCTGTTCCCCTGTGCTGAAGTGATCGGATGGATACTCCAACATGCCGATGCTGAAGGGAGAGTGATAAATGATAGCGGGAAAGTGGCTATTGCCTCATTTCAACCCGCGTATCTTGCGGCAGCCTACAAATTTCCCCATGTCCAACAAGCTCTGACTGATGAATGGTTGAGCCAGATGAACAACGTCGAGATGGCCAAGAAGCTGCTAATGGCAGGCAAACATTTGAGGAAGAAAGGAAGTGATGAATATGACGTGCAGAATCTGAGAGCTCCTTTCAGATTGATCGCTTTAATGCTGTGCAGAATCTTCGGCATGCCCGATGGCACAGTGTATACGATACAGTGGGTCCCTATTATCCACTACGTGGAATTCAAAGGAACTGTGTTTGACTGGGCCACTCTCCTATCAGATAGTTTGGCCTCGATGACAGTTGCTGCTAAAGAAGGACTAGCCTTGAAGAAGGCTGAATTTTTCATGTCTTCATATCTGATCGATTGTATTTTAGCCAAGATAGAATTCCCCAAATTGGACTGCACATGGGATAAGGCCACTACCCCGGTCTATATCGCTTTTAGGATGTTGTGGGCTCAGAATTACAAGCCTAGTTACAAACTCATCTGTGAGGGGTTCATCATGCCCCTATATGAGAAGTTGTTCAGGGAGGAGCCCAACTGCCTGTCAGAGAACGATGTGGAAGTCCTTGAAGATTACGGGGATTTTTACTTTTCAGAACAAGGTACCTACCTCAGAATGTTTGGAGGTACTAAGCCCCCATACATCTTGCCGTAGTATGCCACGGATTACGTGGTCCTCAAAGAAGCAGTAAGACAACTCTTCCTGGATGGAATTGGAGCAATGCTCCACAAACAGCATAAGGCTTCCTTTCCCCCTCTACCTTTCTGTATAGGTGCTTACAAGTTCTCGGGGGTTGCCTCGGCCGATGAATTTATTCAAGAGCTGAAAGCCTTCCACTTTGGTGAGGTGGTCTTCCACAGGAATGACAGAAAGGGAAGAGTTGCTGAGCACTGTAAGGAGATCTATGCTCACTTCGAGTACTCCCACTATCCTGATGCCGAGGAAGAGGCATTTAGAGGTATCAGCAACATGGCTGAGCTACGGGTCTGTCGACAAAGCACTGGGGCAAGCTCTAGCTCAACCAAGGCCCAGAAGAGCAGCCAGCAGAAGGAGAAAGAAGCTAAGGATGCCCGAGCTCAGGAAGAGCTCAGATTAAGGGAAGAAACCAGGTTACTCCAGGAAGCTGAGGAAGCCAAGCTGCAGCGGGAAGCAGAAGAAGCCAGGTGGCAGCAGGAAGCTGAAATGGCAAGAAAGCAGCAGGAAGCTGAAGTGGCAAGGATGCAGCAAGAAGCTGAAAATGAAAGCTTGCGGAAGGAGGATGAGGAAGCCCAAAAGCAGAAAGAGGCTGAAGCTGAGCAAGCGGAGGCAGAAAGGAAGGCAGAAGAAGAGTTGAAAGCAAGGGAAGATGCTCAAGCCAGTGGGTCCAGTGTCCAAGACATGGATATAGACCCATCCCAAGCAGGAGGCCCTGGTACCCAAAAGAAGGGCATGGATCCAGCTCAGGAAGTCTGGACCCCACCTGCTGAAGAAGACATAGACATCATAAACCGACCAATTGTCCCGTACACGCCATCGGGAAAGCGTACAGTGTCCAGGTGGAATGAGTCTGTCTACGACAAGAGGAGGAAAGCAATGGTCCTCAAATCAGAAGAGAGTGTCAAAAGTCCCTTCCATGAAGACATCGTTACCCACCGAGAGGTCACTATAATGAAAAATACAGATAAGGATCCCTTAGCTATGGCATCCGCAGTTGTGGAAATAGCAAGAGCATCACTGGACAATGTGGGTGTGATAGTTAGAGAAAATCTTTTGACAAAGAAGAGAGCTCGTTCGCTACAACAGACTGTGGCTAATGAGCAAGCCCAAAGAGATCTGGTAGTGAACAAGTATAATTGCTTGTACGTTGAGCATAGGGAGTTGTCAAACAAGTATAGCTAGCTGGAGGAGGGAAAGGACCAGCTAACACTCCAAATGATGATTGTGGAAGCAGAGAAGAATGGAGCAGAAGAAAAGGCATCTCAGCTAGAAGCAGACAAGCGGACATTAGTCGAGCAGTTAGAGCAATCCGAGGGTAGAACAATCGACATGTCTCCTTTCCATGAGCTGTCATGCAACATCCTGAAACAGGTGTATGACACTCAGGAGCTAATCACTGATGAGGTTTGCAAGCTCAAGGCCATGATGGTCAGGTTAAAAGAAATTAATGCGGAAGCTCATAGGCTCAAAGCAAAGAATACCCGTGTCAAGGAAAATATCATCAATCAGATGGCATGGAGAGAAGGAAAAGGGGGTTTCCCCACACACCTCCCATTTAAATCTGTGGACAGTTTTAATGAGGACATAGCCCTTTTGGAGTTTGGCAGGAACTGTGCCAGTAAACTGATAACCAGTGTGCAAAGAACAACAGATAAAATTAGCAATCTGTACCAAAGGCTCCAAGGGGTACATGACAAATGCACATTGAGTTTCCCTCAGACCCTGGAGGACTTTCCGGAAAAGAAGCAGCGTTTGTCTCAGCTAAAGGAAGAGCTAGTCGTTCAAACTGAGTATGTGAAAAGGATTGATGTTCTGGCTATTGATGACCTTCAACATTATGTTGGATTGTCATCCCTCCACAACCATCTGCTGAAGGAAATGCATCAAGCTGCAGTA
This sequence comes from Larix kaempferi, assembly GCA_027924585.1. NCBI lineage: Eukaryota > Viridiplantae > Streptophyta > Pinopsida > Pinales > Pinaceae > Larix > Larix kaempferi. The sequence goes on along the minus strand of BSBM01000173.1, from coordinate 4,793,585 downwards.
GCAGAAGTTCAAAGCATTAGAACAGAACTCGGGAAGAATGTAACTTCTCAGAAAATCTTGTTTCCTGCTGCAGCAAACATAGCCATAAGGGACACAGGTATGTGGTACAGCTACATAGCAGAAGAGGAAAAGAAAGCTGCAGCAGTAGCAGGGGCATCAACAGATCCAGAATCTTCTCTCCCAGCAGCCACTCAAGCAACATCAGCAATACGCTCGAGTGTCTCTTCCCAGGCAGCATCAGCAGCAATTAACTTGGGCGATCCTCTGCCAGCAGAAACTCACGCACAGGATTGAAATCGCTGATTTCAAAGCATTATTTCTGTTATTTTGTATTTGACTCTCAAATGTGTAAAGCGGGTAAACTGTGGGACAACTGTCCCTATTTTCTTTTAAATAATTTCTGTAAATGAAAGGGAATCTCATTTTTGTCTATTTTAGAAGAGAATTTTCTGTAAATGACAAGTGGAAGGTGCTAGGTGGCAGCCCAAAGGGCAGATTTGTAATTATAAATAGAAGCTAGGAAGAATAGAGAAGGACTTTTGGCAGGGAAGGAAATTTTGAAACCTTACGAGCTATCTTGTATCGTTTCTGTAAAATTGAATTTTCTAATAAAAGCCACGGGAGATGGACGTTTTGCATGGGATGTTGGACGGATGTATGTTGGACTATTCTAATGACTTATGTTCTGTAATGTGAGATCATTCTTACCATATGAACTATTTCTTTGTATCAATGATTTTGTTTCTTCCTATGCATGCAATCTTCTCTATTCTGTGAACAATGAATGCATTTCATAGTGAATCAGGAGCTACCTGCTGATATATTTACCATTGCTGTAGAATTTTTTTTTTTTTTTTGATTTTACGGCTAACTATTCTTTCTTCAAGATAATTCGTATGGCTCATTGTTCATGCCTTTAATTTGCTCCTTGCAGGGATCTTTGAATTTAATGTCAATTTGTTTACATTTAGATCTGTTTCTTACTATTTAGACTAGATATTTTCGCTTCTTTTCTGTTTCGTGAGCAATAGATGCGTTTTACATTAAACTAGAAGTTATCTTCTAAGATCCTTTTATCTGGCTGTAGCTTTACCTGTAGGAATTGACAGCTACCTGTTCTTTCTTTATGTTATCTGTTACAGACCATTGCTCATCCTTAAAACGTGTTCACTGCAAGGATAGGTAGATTTATTTCACTTTCTAGACTTAGATCTGTTTTAGTTGCATCTAGATCAAATATTACTAGGGATTTGCGTATCATTTAAAAGACATAAAATCCAAAAGGAAAGGTGGATTGGGCCATAACTGGTAGAATCGGATTTAAACTCCAAACCCACGGTTGTCGGAACCGCTAACCGGACGGATTCCCTACACCAAATGGGAGATAGTCTAATTGGGACCATCTCTCGGGGAGGATCCCTTTCTGATTGATGCTACGATATCCGAGGCATCAACACACCTCTTTGACCCAAACCTTGTAATCTTGTTCACACTAGCCCATACAAGTTCTAGCAACTTTATAATAACCAGTTTCACACCTAGGGATGTAGCACTAACCAGTTTAGCACCTAATAACCATTAATTAATTAATTATTAAGGTACTAAGGTCTAATATTGCTCTAACAGGAGGCAAACATCAAATTTTATTTTGAATGCAGAACTAGCACTAATATTATGCATAAGTATAATCATGATAAAAAATGATACTTAATACAATTCCACTCAAATGTTTCAACTAACTAGGTGAGTGACGAAGGCTAATTGGTGTTATAGAATTGAGGGAATACCTTGTTACAACTTATCTTCCTTTAACTAGTTTTTTAATTAGAAAACATACATTCTATTATCTTTCTTTTTTCCTTTTTCCACTATGACAAAGAAATGATTAAGCCAACATTTTTTCATTTAAAAATATTCATCAAATGCAAAGGAAATGAGTATACAGTTGTATGTATACATTAAGAGTGACCTAAATTCGCATTGTGAGGATAGAGGCGTGAAGGATGTGGATGTATAAGAGAACCCAGGTTTATTTATTTTTGTCAAACAATGGCCCTTTACCCATTTAATAATTATTTTCTTTGTTTACGAGTCCATATTTAACTATATTTAACAGGCATGAGGCTGGCATCTTGAACCAAATACCCAATAATAGATATACACCAAACATGTTCGACATGCAAGCTCATGGAGGGGAAAGGTCATAAGGCATGTGCATAGATACCCTATACATATGATTTCATTACTAGCCCATCCACGATGAGTGCATGAGTTTGATTCTTTATCCAAAGGACAAATTGAGGGTATATAAAATTATTGAAATTAATGAAACATCACCTGGGTTTGAAGGCCAAATGGTTAGGAAGGAAGGTAAGGCCAATTGAAACACTCAAGTGATAAGGGATTGCCATGGGATTGTATGCCCTATTCAATCCAAAACAAACTTGAAATATTAACATTAAAAGTCTTCTAATTACTCTACATGCACTGAGTTGAGATTCCAAAACATTATATAGCATGTGACCCCCAATAAATCCTTGTTTTGCAACATTTTCTTTAGCTATATCAATATCTAGTCAACCAACAATGGAACTTTTAAGGAAAAAATGGACAATTATAGTTGAGTCTTATTATAACGAGGGTCATTTATCAATTGTAGGGGCATAAGAAGTGAAAAATGGAGGTTGAAATGCAGTGGAGGGGGTGGCTATAGCACAAAGGGTGGTAAAACTAGTCACTGCTTTCTAGAAGCCATATGAATGGTCGATATTAACCCTTGATAAAACCCTTCACAAACAAGTTAAATTCCATTTGAGAGTGGTACAATGGGGTCTGACTAGCATCGATTTGGGTGGGAAATCATCCCTAGTGGAACTTTAGAGCATGAACCAAATCGATTAACAAATACCAATGATACCATTTGCAATGTTATAACATTCAATCCCCAAGACCATCATTTAATATTGTGTAGTATGTAATACAATGTCACCGGGAGGCATTAAAACCAAAATCACATGTTATGTACAACCAATAAAAGCATACGTCAAGACTATATGAAGGTCAACATAATCTGTAACTCATCATTACGTTATTTAGCAATGTAACATATCAACATTCCAACACTTCGCATAATATAACATTATACCATGATATCAATGCTTGGCTAGGATTTTCCATTCTATGTTTCAAAGTCATGGTATGCCAATTTTATATATCCAAAGTCATGAAGATTCTTTTATATCCAAATTTTGGATGTTTCAAAGTCGTGGTATGCCACCTTGAAAGTAACTTATTATTATTTTCATCCAAGTTTTACTCCACCTTACAAATAATTTATCTTCAAAATCATTTATATCACCACAACAACACATATATGTTGAAGGTCTCAAGGCCATCACATTGTATTGCATAATAAAACTATGTGCATGAAACTTCTTGAAGTATCATAATGAAGTGCAATATATCCATAATCCAAAACATATTCAGATGAATATAATACATTCTTTAAAATAATCAAGCTGTAGGAAACACATAATCAAGCAAACATATAGTGAAACAAGATCGAATATTGTGTAGCACTATCGCTAAAATATCCCCTATGCCTTCTCAAAATCTAGATGCCCCTCCCCCCTTTTCTTTCACTTTCTAATGTGTTGTTTTGAACATAGCGGTATTGGATGAAGAAGTAAAATGAAGCATGGGTGACAGTTGAAATTTGTGACACTTTGAAAATTGTTAGTGTTGAGTTAAAAAATAGGTTAACAAATGGTGAATTTATTGGGGATGATTGTTTCCAATATACTAGAATTCAAAATCAATGGTTTCATAGAATAGGCCTTGCACAAACAAGAATCAATATGATGCGAGGGGATGAAGACAATATGAAATTTTTGGTAGTAATATTTGATGAATCTTGAACACTAGGAAGGGCTCTCAGAAATATAGCATTGGATGTATTTATTGTATTCTAGAGCTTACTTCAAAAAATAGAAGAGAGTGAATTGCAAGGGATTAGGAAAGAAACATGGGACACAATTTTCCATCATTTGCATTAGTGGGAAAATTCTTTCATTGAACAAAAAAAAATGGAATGGATATTTTCAACACAAAACAAGGGCACCTCAATTTGTCCTACATGCTTATATCCACAACAAAATTGGTTAATGAGAGTAACATGAATGTAGTATAGTAATTCATCAATGAAAAGAATATGAAACTTAACTTTATTGCTCATATTATTGAGCTCTCTATAATCTTGACACATATGCCATGAACCTTCATTTTTGTGAACCATCACCATAGGTGCAGAGAGAGAACTTTGTCTAGGTTGAATGATTTCTGCATTTAATGTTTCTTGAACCATATTTTCAATCTCATTCTTTTGTGCATATGGGTACCTATAGGATTGTTGTGGCCACAACAGATCCCATGCTTAGCTGAAGCACGGGAACCCCATGTTGAATAAACAAAAAGGTATTTTGGTGAGTGTACTCTGCAAATATGAGAATTTGGGTTTTCACTTGTTTAGATCTCTCACCCATGCTTTCGTCCTCCATGTTTCCCTCTTTCTGGATGATCTCTAAATGACTGGTTTGTCAAAATGCTCATATTTTGAGTATTTTACCCTTTTCTTCAATCAACCCAAAACCTGACAGTTAGGAGACCCAAAACCCGCAACCTGACAATTTCGGGTTGCGGGGTGTTTGTTTTGCAGTTTTGGAATTTAAGCAACCCGAAACCCGCAACCCGACAGTTGCAGGTTGCGGGATTTGTTTGTTTTGTTATTGAGTTTAGGATACCCGCAACCCGACAGTTGCGGGTTGCGGGATTTCAGTTTTCGAGCTTTTGGTTTTCATCATCTCGAAACCCGCAACCTGATAGTTGCGGGCTTCGGGTTTTCCCTTTGTAAATAATTTCGGAAAATTTTGTCCTGAAACCCGAAACCCACAACTGCGGCTTTCGGCTTTCGAGATTTTATTTTTTTAATTTCATATTGTTATGTGTTCCCAAAACCAGCAACCCGACACTTTCGGGTTGCGGATTTCGGGAAAAAATTTTCGATTATGATTTTCTTTTTACATTCCCAAAACCCGCAATCCGACACTTTCGGGTTTCAGCTTTCAGGAATTCCTTTTGCACTTTTGTTTTCTTACAATCCCGAAACCCGCAACCCGACACTTTCAGCTTTCGGGATTCTTAAATAAACTTATGAAATAAGATATGAACCCAATCCTGCACCCTGCTTCGTTTAATCTCGGCCGTTCATTTGTTCTGATCGCACGGTCATCTTTAATCCGGTGAATTCAATAAATAGGGTTTTTCCTATTTTATTTTTACCATTTTACTTTTGAAGAATTACTCCGTCGCACTGTTGTTTAACATGGATTCCATATCAGGTGCCGTTTTTTGGTTTTTTTTCTATTTTGGGTAAGCTCACTGTCATCCTTACACTACTAGTTTGCAATTTTGCTTTTTTTGGATTGATTTTGATTTTAATTTTCTTATTGATCAGAAATTGCAAGTTCTTTCGCCATGTCGAAAGGTACACATTTTAAAATGCCACTCAGAGATCCCTTGATCAAAGACCCTAATTTTGGTCTTCTCTTCGACACTAGTGAGCGAGTCACTGAGACATACCAGATAGATTGGTCGAAAATGTACGCCATTTTTTATAATGACGACCTTTCTCATATTGAGAACGATAGACCAGTGTACGAGAGAATTAGGGCCTCCCAAATTCATGCTATTGCTATGCGCCTTGCTATCCTGCCTTACATGGACGCTGTAAAATGGATAATTGAGAATGCCAGTGTTAAAGATCGTTGTTTTAACGATAGCATGGGTTGCCAATTAACACATTTTTGCGTGGAGGTTTTTGTCTGAGTTTTTGCTTTGAAACCACATGTACAGACCTTCTTCCCGGAGTTTATACAGTCGTCCAAAACCCGATTCAATTTTAACGATATGATTAGGTCATGGATGCTTGAGCCTAACGCCTTTGTGCCTAAGGCTGATAATATTTATCCCATCATCTGGTTTAAGGAACCCTACTCTTTACTAGCAGCCATGCTCTGTAGGCTTTTTGGTCTACTGAATTGTTCTCTTTTCAAAGCAGAATGGGCACCTATAGCACATCATGTGCTAGTCACAGGCGAGTCTTTCCCATGGGCCTCTATCCTGTCGGTTGAATTAAAGAATGCCATTAATGAATATCAAAAGGCTCCAACTCATAAGAAACCAGCCTTCTTCCTATCTGCATATTTCCTTGATGTTTTTTGCTCAAAGTTCCAGTACCCTAACTTGGGTTGTAATTGGACCCCTACAGACCCTCCTGTACACATTTATCATTCGGCACTGTGGGACGAGAATTTTTCACCCTTGTTATATGACATTTGTGACCACTTCATGGGTGCCATCTATTTCAAGATCTTCAAGCAACATCCACCTGCATTCTCAGAAGATGCTAAGAATTTCATCAACACCATGGGTGATTGGTATGTAGGTGAGTATTTTTCATACATCAGGATTTGGGGAAGTGACACAGTGCACCTGCTCCCCAGGATTGTCCCAGAAAGGATGGTAATACATGAGGTTTCTTTTCAAACTGTCACTAATGGTATGTATAAGAAAATCATAGGTCCTAGGAAGAAAGGTTGGCCTAAGTTTTCTCTCAATCTGGTCAGCTGGTTATCCCAACTTCAACTTGGGCTATAGTTCTTGGTGACCAGATAGCTGCCTTGAGATTAGGTACTTCCTCGAAAAGGAAACATGACCCCAAGAAGTTCCTGGATGCACACCTCAAGCAAGTACATATGAAAATAGATTACGCACATGAGTTAGTTCTAGATGACTTCATATATCAAGGGGTGGACACAATCTCACAGGTCCTAGCTAGGGAAAAATATTTACAAGAACAGCAGGACATTTTAAAGCACCAGAATGAACTTAAGGTTGGAGTTCTAAGTTATAGGGCCATGCAGCTAAATATCATTGAACAAGCAAGAAGAGACTTAGAAGAGAAAGAGGCTCAGAAGGCCAATTCTCCTCTCATGATTACATTCCCTGATGGAAACAAACGTAAAGCTCCTCTAGGGGAACCCTCTCAAGAGAAAGCTGGTGAAGAAGCTAAAGCAATGTTGCAGTCAGCTCGTGAATCCAAGTAGCAGATGGAACAATTGACATCTATGTTAAATACTCAATTGCTGGAACCTCCAAAGCCTGCAGTCAACATTCAGCCACCAATTGCATCAAATGTTCAAATCTCTACTAAAGAAACTCAAGAAGATGATGATCTGGTCATAACTCGGGCTAGCCCTGCTAAGAGGCAGAAAGTTATGCCTTCTTCCTCACAGGTTCCCATAGTTGACATAATAGACTGTGATGAAGAAGTGGTCCCACCTCCTCCGGTACCAATAATAGAAGAAGTCACTGAAGATCTTAAGATTGTCACTGAATTGTTGGATAGTATTAATATGGATCAATCCTTCGCTGAGAAATCAGTGTTAGAATTTAATGTTGCTCCTGGCATTGCATCATCAACATTTACGCTGCCATCTGTCCAATCAACCTCTATTGTGCCTTTAGGGGGAACACTTCCATTCTCCTTATCACACTTGTTCAACACCCTCAATGACACTACTCTCCCATCGCCCAAATACTCAGTCCCTTTATCAATTCCATTGTCTATTGCTGCAGAAGTCCAGCCTTCGGCTGTCCCTCTGCAGTCACCCATAGTCAATTTATCAACAACCACTACTGATGTATCTTCTAAGGTTTCCTCACCATCTTCACCCACCAAAGTTCATAGTCAACTTGCACTTCCAGAAGCTAATGATGACACTTAGGTTCCATTATTTGAATCCTTTATCTCAATTCCTTCCCCAGATCCAGTTTTGTCAGTTCCTCAAGCTATCACTACATCTTCAATTACTACTCAAGTCACCATACATATTCCTACCCCTATTATTACCCAAACACCTTCACTAATCTCAACAGATATTGTTACTTCTACTTCCACACAATCAATGGTTGACTACACAGATGAAGATGTAGTTCCCCTTGGGAATTACTTCTATAGCAAGGATGATAAGACAGTGATGAGAAGGACCAAGAAAAGAGGTCAAGGTCAAGGTGGTTTGGAAGCACCTGAACCAGATCAAGTAATATGGGCTCCCAGGAACAATAATCCAAGAATTGAGGCAATTGAAACAGCTGCATCCTTAGGAGCCTTTGCCACTGCTAATTGGGATTCGGTCCAGGTTTTGGATAAGGAAGTTGACCTAATGGATGAAGAGATAAAAAACCTGAAAGATGAATTGGCTGAAGCTAAAAAACAACATTCTACTGATGTGGTTGACCTCAAGAAGACTTAGGCAAGTAAGTTGCAAGACCTAGAGAAAAAGAATGCCACTCTTCTCACTGAACTCAGTCTCTCACAATCTCAGCATTCCATTGATGTTGAAAAAACAGCTTCCTTGGAAAATCAAGTTGAGGATGCAACTGCAAGTGCAGCCTCCTCAAGTTTTCTTAAGTTCACCCCCTATGATTTTAAGAATCTGGCCCTCAAGGTGAATCAGGATCATCATAAAATGTTGGAGAAGGTTTACATTGCTTTGGATGAAATCAGGGAAATTTTCATTGATTTTTCCAAGATGTTCTCCACCCTTGCAGAACAAAAGGAGAAGAGACTCCGAGCTTTTAAGGATCAGGAGCAAATCGGTGAATGGCAGGGGTATGTTAAGAATGCACCAAAAGATATCCCAATCCTCAGCAGTTTCCAGATTAAGAAGATCAAAGCTTCTCTAAATACTTGGCTCGATTATAATGAAACAGCTGAAGAGATTGTCAATAAATCAAAAGATATCTGCACCAGGCGATGGTATGCAGTTGCATGTTCTAGGCTTACCATTAATGACCCCTATCCTAGAAGCTTTTCCTCCAAAATGCAGACTTGAAGAGCTCGAAAGCAGGTGTGAGGAGTTCGCACAGAAGATTCAGGATCTTGAACAAGTCAGCATTCAAGATGTGGATCATTTGGTTAGAGAACTAGTCATCATGGAAGGAAAAATTCATATGTATCTTCGCACTTGGCACAAGCTGGTGAAGCATGATATGGAGAATAACGTGTGGAATGTTCAGTTAGCTTTAGAATCTGTCATTTTCTCAAATATAGATGAGCTGTTAGACACATATGAGAAATGGCAGGATTTCTTGGATCTATAGTTTGATCTGATTTTGTAATCCCTATTTTTGGGAAATCTCTATATTTCTGTTCTGTTGTAATTTCTTATTTAAGAAGGAGGATCTCTCTTAGTTAAGGGTTGGTAATTTTGGAGTTGTAAGTCAGCAAAAGACTGGACTAGAGATACTCTGTTAAGCAGAACCTTTTGTAATTTCTGTACAAGACCTCTTCATTTAGTAAAGTTATCTTTTAATCTATCTTCTGTTATTCCTCAAATTTCTTTGAGAATTTCTGATTTATGCTTAAAATTGTCATCTGTTATGTATCTGATCTTTTGCTAAACATTTGTTAATGCAAAAATCTGTTGTATTGATTTCTCTATATAACTGGTTTATGTTTCAGAGTACTTCATTGATTTTTTTCAATACAAGTACTTTTATGTTTTATTTCTGCAAATGATTCGGTGCATATGAATTTATATAATCATTGTTAATTTTTAAATGAGTAGAGTGATTACAGACTGGATCTTGAATGAGCCTGAATACTTGGAAGATTGTCATTTAATTTTTATTAACTGATAATAATCTAAGTTAACAAGTAATACAACTAAAGACATTTCTATTTAAGTTGTTCAATCACTTGTTTAATCATATTTCAAGACCAATCTGCACATAAACAAGCTTTCATTTTAGAATAGGACTAACTTAGATTAGTTTCCCTTTTCTAGAATAGGTTAGCTTAGCTTAGCATCACCATATCCACACCTTGGTTTTCCTTGACTAGAAAACTGATCTTATAGATCAATTCGTCAACTCTTAGAGTGCTAGTGAAGGCCTAATATCCGTGGGGGATCACCACACCAAACAGGTTGGGGATAGAACTTCCCTTGCATAGGGTCTTTCGAAGCCTTTCAACTTGGGTTTTCTTCCTCTGTTGAGTGTCTTGGAACATTCCAGCACCTTTGCATCTAACCTGCACAACCGAGGCATCAACAAGGACCTTATGTTAGGTGGGCACTTCTTGGTTGCAGGTGCATTACATGATCATGATCTCAAGTAGATAGATTACCTTTAAGCATCTATCCAAATACCTTGGAATGATTGTCAATAGATTTTTGGAGATCCACTTGAATACACCTTTAATATAGGGTATAGATGCTTGAACATCTAGTGAGCATAATTGTGCAATTACTCTATGGTGTCCATTTTTTAGCAATTTTGTCATGTTGTTAGAGCTTATCACTTTAGAGGGTTTCCCTAGAATACATTTGAGTTCAATTTACTTTCTTTCCAAAGATAATATCAAGAAAATTTCTTGAAAATTAAGAGCCATCGTTCCCAACGATTGTATCCATTACACCCCAAGTAAAACATAAACACCACCCATTTGGATTTCAATAATTGGACTATCCAATAAATAATCCTCCATAGTAAGCTTAATACTATGGACCTTCACTAAACAATTTAGGGTAACTCCATCTACAATCATTACTTGAAATTCTAGTGCTATATATGCAAAGTAAATGAGAAGTTTGGCTAATTTTCAATTAATGACGTTATTGATACTACCAAAATCAATCAACAATGTTACCTTTTTCTTTTTGATATATCCTTCTATATTGAGAGTTTAAGAAGTGATAATTCCATCCAATATATGGGAATATATGGTTGGGATAGTATCTTCTATATCTACCTCTTGAGAATGTTTCAGTTATGTATCTTCTTCCTCTTCAAAATCTATATAAAATAATTTCTTTTCACTGGATTTACGTCCCTTATTGTACTTGGTATCAAAATTGAAACATATTCCCTTTGCTTCTTTCCTCCACTTGTTGAGGCCTTAAAATTTTATGCTAAGTGAGGTTGGGGGGGTGGGGGGATTTCCCTCTCTATAGGTACTAGCAATAACTCTTCTAGTAGCAATACATTTACATTCAACTTTTCTTGCCAAACTAAAAGCAATCTCCAATTATCCAACAAATTTTCCTTTAAAGTTCCCATAAAGATATCAAACAAATTATCCTCTTGTATGTTTTTCATTGTAAGACTCAACATTTGAAACAACTTAATGTGCTTTTCCACTAGACCATTTTTGTTTATATTTATCAATTAGCTAAAGAAGGTGTTAGTTTTATCCCCATAATGTGATATCAATTCATCTATAAATATAGGCTAAGAGGTAATAGAGTCATTTTTATGATCACAAATCCATTGGTGGGCCATACAAATTGTTCAAGTTCTAAATATAAGGATGCAATAGTTTCCTTTTGTAAAGTTGGCACTTGGTGTAGATAAAAATATTGCTCCATCTGAAATGTCCATGTTATTTCCATACACTTTCTCATGCTGATATTGGGAATGAAGTATTTCATTGGTCCCAAGTTGAACCAATGATTATGTGGATCTTGGAGTAATAAGCCATCAGGTTTTTGGGACTTGAGTCTCTTGTTCTCTGAGTATAATAAAAAAAATTCATGGGATGAATAGGACTCCACCATATTGTTCTCATTATTCTCTTCTCAAAGAGTTGATTTTTTGTTAAGTAGGTTTCTTATATGCTTCACAAGTTCCTACCTCATGTTTTCAATCATGTTTTCAAAGTTTTTTTTAGGTCAACTTGGATATCCCCTTTGAATGTTTGTAATTCAACTTTCATATCCCATTCGAATGTTTTGGATTCATCCTTATACATCATATCCATGATGTCCACCTTTCTTAGCATTGTATTTTCAAGGTTTTCTACTCTATCGGTAAGCTTGGACACCACAAAGTTTACTTCATCATGTTCATCTTGTGTTGTGGATGAGTCTTCAAGAGGTTTAATAGTTGTACACATTTTTTATCTACCTCTTTCCATTTTATACCACTAATATTTACAAGATGTATTCTTTATTTCCTCTTTATCACACCTTTTAAATCACCAAACAAATATTTCAATGAAAAGTTATGCTAGTTTCAAGTTAACATACATTTTAAAACCCTGATTTGTAGGCTCTCTTACTTGCCGACCTTGCTCCTAAATTATATGAAAATTTGGATCCTTTAAGTCTAAAATTTCATCTTGTAGTGGGTTGGTATGTCTTCTCTTCAATGCCACAAGTTGACCCACTTCTGATGTGCCAAGAGAGATAAATGGTAACTTTCCCAAAATTTGTAATTTTTGTCCCTTTCAGGAAAGTGATAAATGGTAACTTTCCTAAAATTTGTAATTTTTGTCCCTTTCAGGAAAGTGACTATGCTCTATATTCATTTTTTTTGCAAAAGGTGGCACTCAATTTGGATCTCGAAAGCTTCAAATATAATTTTTTTTTACCAAAAACACTTATTTGAGACTAGTTTTTGGACTAGCCAAAAACCCTACATTCCACCAACCATAACTCTGAACTTATAATGAAACAAGACCTGAGTTTTTTTATCACAAATACTAAATGCTATGTCCTCTAAGGCTCCTCAAAATTTCACTATCTAATACATCTCCCAAAAAATGTTATAGAAAAAATGGCTCTGATACCAAATGTTAAACACCAAATTCCCAAAAGAGCATAAAAAAAAGAGAGTAATCCAATTGGTTGACAAGCTTTCCTGAAAATCTGTACGTTGAACTTCTTTGTTTTATTGCTGAAAATTGGAAGGGATTTCCAAGTCACCTGCAAAACGCTCCTTTGTTGAGTGGTTGAATCAGTATCCTAAAATTACAGAGCTTTCTATCTCAAAGTTTGTTGAGCGGCTCCTAGATGTAGTATCAGACTCAACAGACAGTAAACATGTTATCACCACTGCACATTTTTTGCACTATTCATCTGCAAATAACTACGTCTAGCCCGAAAGGTGTCCCTAAAGGCCTTTTGGATGCGAGACAGAATGAGCCATAGAATGATGACCGTGGCTCGGATCGACAAACCGTCGACTCCGTTGGATTCAGGATGTCTTGTGAAGTGTCGTACTGTATGGGAGATGGGAAGACGGGAGGAGAAAATGCAAAACGCGAGAGGATAAAAGCATTTTGCGAATATTTATTCACACACAAAACATGCGTGCGTTTCTTGTATATTAAAAAAAAATCGTAGGTATTTAATACTTTTGGTGCATGGCTAGATAACATCTAGTTGCACAAAACGTGCGCGCGTTTCTGTATTCATAAACGCGCTAGCATTATTGAAATAATAAAAAAACCTTATTCAATAGTTTCTATGGGTTAGGAAGTTAAATAGGGATTTGGTGATGAGGATGATGATGATGATGACGGTGATGATGGTGATCATAAAGAAGAGGATGATGATGATGATGATCAATCATCAATCATGATGAAGATGGTGGTGAGTATGATGATGATGATGGAGATGACAACGATGACGATGACAGTGATGATGATGATGATGATGATGACAACGATGATGATGATGGT